>JARQOC010000008.1:187693983-188373546 GCA_033576535.1 Allobates femoralis
ACCCCACAGAAGGTCCACATTGTCAGTTAAAGAGAAAAGCCCTGAGAGGGAAGGAAGCAGCGAGTTCAGTTATAGGCAGGACTTACCCCAAACCACTGTACACAGGACAGAGGAGGCCTCACAACTCTCAAGGTGGAAATCCCAAATTGCACCGGGGACCTGGCACCCCTCTTAGACTGTACCTGTTACCGGACATCAGTAAAAGATACCGAAACAAAGACTATTGTGTGTGTCTGCTTCCCCGCCGCTGCCCACCGCGTCCCCTGCAAGCCGCTACTATGACTCCCCTCATCCATCCCCGCTGCCCTGAGGTAAAGCTCCGCCTGTGGGGAGTTGTACTACTCTGAGCTGCACCTCCATCACCTCAGCGGTCGGCTGCAGCGCTGGTATACCCATTACCAGGAACCACAGGTGGCGTCACGACACTACTACCCCCATCCTCATCACCATTGCCCCTAATCCCCACCACTGAGGATCCAGGCACGTAAATGGTAACCGACCAGCCGTGATCCCCCATCGAAGCAGTCCTCCTGTCCCGGGATCTAAGTCCCCCCCTACCCTGTCGACCGCCTCACAATACATAATTTTTTCTAATAAAATCAGAAAGTTTTACACATCATGAATTACTACTCAGCTAAACAATGAAAGCCAAGGTTTAATTGTAATGATCCTATGTCTGAATAGTCCAACTGTAATGACCGCCATGATCTCATAGTCCGTCAGCCTCCATGCTTTATGCCCGCCATTTGTGTGCCCATATATCCATCACTTAATGAGTTAAATATAAGGATTATCTATAATGATGTAATGGTTGCACCAGTCCTCCCTGATACAAAGCCGTAAAATTAGACACTTTGTGCTCGGTTTTATGATTTCAATTCCAGACTTTGAAATACGCCGTCACCGCGACAAAAGAAATCGATGCCACAAAATCTCAGGGAACAAAGTGAAGGAATATCCATCTGCAAGTGTAACCGAAGAGGAGCCGTCCCTCCCGTAATGACAAAGGCTCATACAGACGGCGTTCTGCAATCACAGCCTGGGGGGACTACTACACCCAACATCATCTCCACACAGACGATGGATGAAAGGGGGGTATAGGGGGTCCGACTTTGTATCTGTTTCTATTTTTTGATACTTCCTACCTTTAAGCAGGGGCGGAACTTGAAGCTCAGGGGCCCCGATGCAAAAGCTCCAAAAATGGGGCCACGAATTATTGCAAATCTTTAATAACAATAGTGTTTTTTTTATAGGTCAAACAGACTTTTGGGGCCTCCTAGGCTGCGATTGCAACCCCTGCACCTACTGTAGTTACGCCCCTGCCTCTAAGAAATCTTCAGCTGTAATACTGAGCCCATAGAAGTCAATGGTCCTGCACTCTTAACTTCATAACAAATGGTGAGTCCCTACTTTGTTGTAGGGGTCCCTTCTGGCTGAGATTTATTTTAGCCTTAATCCCAGCTGCAGTTGTTATTATCACTCCCTTCTACTATATTTACCAGCTCTTGGCTGCACTTCATGCCAGATATAGATGCCGGTAATCATCTCTGTAAAGTGCAATTGCAGCAACAAAGTTTCCTTTTGTATTTCTTTCCTTGCTTGTTTTGTCTGTGTGTCCCCTGCTCTCCTGCTCCTTCACTCCCTTGGGGGGACTGGACATATAGGTGAGTCATATCTAAAAGGGAAGCTCATGCATCCTCATCTTCAGGGGTAAGCTTGAGGTTAGGTATAGCTTAGAGACCCCTAATGTGAGAGTCGCCCCTTGTCCCTGCTTCTACAGTCACAGCCTGACAGCAGGTTCCGTTTATTGTGTTAAAGCCATCAATGCCCAGAAAAACAATGATCTCGGTGTTGAAAAACCATTTTAAATTCTTACCGGTCATAAATCATTTTAGAAGAGAGAAAAATGGTGCAGATGATTGACTTTGCAGTCTGCGGTGTATGGTGATACCTAGAGGATGGATTGCAACAAAATTACAAATAGCCAAAAATCTTATATATAAAACCCGAAGGCCACTTCCGGTCTATCCGCTCAACTTCCGTGACGGCCTGCGCCCTGTGACAAAGACCGGAAACGGAAGTAGCAGACCCACGAGCGGTGAGCGCGTAGCGCTCACCGCGAGCCGCTGTCAAAATGGCACAGCGCCTCGCAGTGGGCTCTAAAGCGCCACCACTCGCCGTTATCCCGTCACCGGCCCTGCACACAGCCCCCGCTGCCCCATCACCCCCTGCCTGTCACCATAACCATCCTCCACTGCCTTCCCCCCGCTGCCCCATCAGCCCCCTGCCTGTCACCATAGCCGCCCTCCACTGTCCGGTCACCCCCAGCCTATCACCACTGCCCCTCCGCTACCCGATCGCCCCCCTCCACTCTCCGGTCACCCCCCGCCTCTCAGCACAGACCCCCTCCACTGTCCGGTCCCCCCCCCCCCTTACCACAGCTCCCTCCAACCACACGCGATCTCTCTTCATCCTGCTTGAGGACCTTTGATGACGTCACGATGATGGGTGGAGTCACAGATCACATGACCGTGACGTCATCAAAGGTCCTGTCCCGATCTAACTTCCTCTGCCTATTCATCCCCCTGCGCTGCACACTGACCCACGATCTGCTCCCTCACCCCCCGCTCTGCCCACTGACCCCCACTCTGACCCTGACCCCCACTCTGACCACTGACCCCCACTCTGACCCTGACCCTGCTCTGCCCACTCACCCCCACTCTGACCACTGACCCCCACTCTGACCCTGCTCTGCCCACCCACCCCCACTCTGACCACTGACCCTCACTCTGCCCACTCACCCCCACTCTGACCACTGACCCTCACTCTGCCCACTCACCCCCCAACTCTGCCCACTCACCCCCCAACTCTGCCCCCCTCACCCCCTCTCTGCCCCCCTCACCCCCACTCTGCACACTGACCCCCACTCTGTCCCTGCTCTGCCCACTGACCCCCACTCTGACCACTGACCCCCACTCTGACCACTGACCCCCACTCTGACCACTCACCCCCAAACTCTGCCCACTCACCCCCCTACTCTTCCCCCTGAACCCCTCTCTGCCCCCTCACCCCCACTCTGCACACTGACCCTCTCTCTGACCCTGCTCTGCCCACTCACCCCCACTCTGACCACTGACCCCCACTCTGCCCACTCACCCCCAAACTCTGCCCACTCACCCCCTCTCTGCCCCCTCACCCACTCTGCCCACTCACCCTGCTCTGCCCACTCACCCCCACTATGCCCACTGACCATGCTCTGCCCACTCACCCTGCTCGGCCCATTGACCCCTCACACTGGCCACTCATCCTGCTCTGCCCACTCACCCCTCACTGCCCACTGACCCCTCACACTGACCCTGCTCTGCCCACTGACCATCCTCTCCCCACTGACCCCTCACTGACCCTGCTCTGCCCACTCGCCCTGCTCAGCCCACTGACCCCTCACACTGCCCACTGACCCTCCTCTGCACACTGAACATGCTCTGCCCACTGACCCCTCAATGCCCACTCACCCTGCTCTGCTCACTGACCACTCACACTGCCCACTCACCCTGCTCTGCCCACTGACCCCTCACACGCCCCACTGACCCTGCTCTGCTCACTGACCACTCACACTGCCCACTCACCCTGCTCTGCCCACTGACCCCTCACATGCCCCACTGACCCTGCTCTGCCCTCTCACCCCTCACACTGACCCTGCTCTGCCCACTGACCCCTCACACTGCCCACTCACACCTCACACTGCCCACTGAACATGCTATACCCACTTACCCCTCACACTGCCCACTGACCATGCTTTGCCCACTGACCCCTCACACTGCCTACTGACCCTGCTCTGCTCATTTACTCCCGCTCTGCCCACTCACCCCCGCTCTGCCCACTCGCCCTGCTTTTACCACTCACCCTGCCCACTGACCACCCTCTGTTCACTCACCCCCCCGCTCTGCCCTTTCACCATGCCCACTGACCCCTGCTCTGCCCACTGACCGTGCCCACTCACCCATGCTCTACCCACTGACCCTTCTCTGCCCACTCACTCTGCCCACTGACCCCTGCTCTGCCCACTGACTGTGCCCAATAACCCTTGCTATGCCCACTAAACCCTGCTCTGCCCACTCACCCCCGCTCTGCCCGCTGACCCCTGCTCTGCTCACTGACTGTGCCCACTCACCCCTGCTCTGCCCACTGATTTTTCCCACTAACCCCTGCTGTGCCTACTGACTGTGCCCACTGACCCCTGCTCTGCCCAATCACTCTGCCCACTAACCCCTGCTCTGACCACTGACCCCCGCTATTACCCTGCTCTGACCACTGACGCCCCAATCCTGCTCACTGACCCTGCTCTGCCCATTCACCCACCACTCTGCCCACTCACCCCCGCTCTGCCCACTGACCCTGCTCTGCCTACTTACCCCCCCCCCCCTCTGGCTACTGACCATGCCCACTGACCCCAGCTCTGCCCACAGACCCCAGCTCTGACTATTGACCCTGCTCTGACTACTGATTATGCCCACTCACCCCTGCTCTGCCCAATAACTCTGCCCACTAACCCCTGCTCTTCCCACTCATCCCCCACTCTGCCCACTGACCCCGCTTTGCCCACTCACCCCCAGCAGATCGGTTTCCCAGCCAACGACAGGTCCTGTCCTGCCACCTACAAGACGGGTGGAGCGAGCCGCCGCAGGGTAAGTATCCTCACTGAGGTTTTTTTTATTTTTATTATCACCATGAAGGGGCGGGGGGTGTGCAGCCCCAGAGGGAGGGAGGGGGGGGCCGGCCCCCCCACAGAGACTGGAGGCCCAGAGGGACGGGTGCCGCGCGGAGCGGAGGGGGTCAGGAGGAGCGCCTCCATCCTGCACCCCCTATCCATCCTGCCCCCCCCCTATCCATCCTGCCCCCCCCCTATCCATCCTGCCCCCCCCCTATCCATCCTGCCACCCCCTATCCATCCTGCCACCCCCTATCCATCCTGCCACCCCCTATCCATCCTGCCACCCCCAACACCATCCTGCCACCCCCAACACCATCCTGCCACCCCCAACACCATCCTGCCCCCCCGACTCCATCCCGCACCCCCATCACCATTCTCACCCCCCGCCAACATCCTGCACCGCCGCCTACATCCTACCCCTCCCCCACCACCATCCTGCCCTGCCGTCTCCATCCTGTCCCCCCTTCCCGCTACATCCTGACCCGCTCGCTCCATCCTGCCGCACTCGCTCCATTCTGCCCCCCCAACACAATCCTGCCCCCCCCTCCCCTCCTTAGCTGATCGCTTGCCCAGGCAACTACAGGTCCTAAAGGCCTGTAGGACCTACAAGGCCGAGGTGGAGCGAGCCGCCGGACAGGTGAGTATCCTCACTGAGGATTTTTTTATTTTTACTGTGGACGACCGGGGGCCAGGAGGAGTGGGGGACCGCGGTCACCGCAGTATTGCCATATACCATAGTGCTGCTATACATGTGCTATAATGTACAGCCATATACCATAGTGCTGCTATACATGTACTGTAATGTACCGCCATATACTATAGTGCTGCTATACATTTACTATAATCTACCGCCATATACTATAGTGCTGCTATACATGTACTGTAATGTACCGCCATATACCATAGTGCTGCTATACATGTGCTCTCATTACCACCATATACCATCGTACTGCTATATATATATCTTATATATAAAACCCGAAGGCCACTTCCCGCCAATCCGCTCAACTTCCGTGATGGCTTGCGCCCTGTGTCAAAGACCGGAACCGGAAGTACCAGACTCACGAGCGGTGAGCGCATAGCGCTCACCGTGAGCCGCTGTCAAAATGGCACAGCGCCTCGCGGTGGACGCTAAAGCGCCACCACTCCCCCTTATCCCGCCACAGTCCCTGCACAGAGCCCCGTCTGCGCCCACCCACATCCGGCCCACAGCCCTGCAGCTCACCGCCCACTCTCCATCAGGGACCGCCATCCCGCCACTGGCTCCGCACACAGCCTGGTGTGTGCCCACCAACATGCGGGAACCGGCCCGGACCGGCCCACACTCCGGGGCCGGCCTCCGGAACCGCCGACAGCCCAGTGAGTGTTCAGCCCTCCAGCCTCCGTTCTCCTCTGCCCCCCCAGCCTCCGCTCTCCTCTGCCCCCCAGCCTCCGCTCTCCTCTGCCCCCCAGCCTCCGCTCTCCTCTGCCCCCCAGCCTCCGCTCTCCTCTGCCCCCCAGCCTCTGACCCCTCCCTCCTCTGACCCCTCCCTCCTCTAACCCCTCCAGTTTCTGCCTCCTCCGTCCTCTGCCTCCTCCCTCCTCTGCCCCTCCAGCCTCTGCCCCCTCCAGCCTGTGCTGCACTCACTGCTGACCACTGAACCAACGCACTCTCTGCTGACCACTCAGCCACCGCACTCTCTGCTGACCACTGAGCCACCGCACTCACTGCTGACCACTGAGCCACCGCACTCACTGCTGACCACTGAGCCACCGCACTCACTGCTGACCACTGAGCCACCGCACTCACTGCTGACCACTGAGCCACCGCACTCACTGCTGACCACTGAGCCACCGCACTCACTGCTGACCACTGAGCCACCGCACTCACTGCTGACCACTGAGCCACCCCACTCACTGCTGATTACTGAGCCACCCCACTCACTGCTGACCACTGAGCCACCCCACTCACTGCTGACCACTGAGCCACCCCACTCACTGCTGACCACTGAGCCACCCCACTCACTGCTGACCACTCAGCCACCCCACTCACTGCTGACCACTGAGCCACCCCACTCACTGCTGACCACTGAGCCACCCCACTCACTGCTGACCACTGAGCCACCCCACTCACTGCTGACCACTGAGCCACCCCACTCACTGCTGACCACTGAGCCACCCCACTCACTGCTGACCACTGAGCCACCGCACTCACTGCTAACCACTGAGCCACCGCACTCACTGCTAACCACTGAGCCACCGCACTCACTGCTGACCACTGAGCCACCGTATACTCTGCTAACCACTGAGCCGCCATATACAGTGCTAACCACTGAGCCACCATATACAGTGCTAACCACTGAGCCACCATATACAGTGCTAACCACTGAGCCACCGTATACAGTGCTAACCACTGAGCACCATATACAGTGATACCACTGAGCCACCGTATACAGTGCCAACCACTGAGCCGCCTGTATACACACAATTAATTTCACAGCACTCCCCTATTACTAAATAAACTCTATATAGATTCTAGACTACCCGATTCTTTAGAATCGGGCCACCATCTAGTACATTTATAAATGTTTCCATTTGCTTCAACTATAAATATATCATTCTCGTTACTGATCCTTCCTTTCTACCCGTCAGTCAACAGGTTTAACCCCTTCCTAACCAAGTTCTAATCTTCATAATAAACTAGCTGTAGTACCCAGAGTTGCCCAGGATAGTAACTACTGGGGGCTGTGTGCAGCCTCTTGTTCTATACTGGGGGCTGTGTGCGACCTCCTGATTTATACTGGGGGCTGTGTGCGGCCTCCTGCTATATACTGAGGTCTGTGTGCGGCCTCCTGATGTATACTGGGGGCTGTGTGCTGCCTCCTGCTGTATTCTAGAAGCTGTGTGCGGCCTCCTGCTATATACTGGGGTCTCTGTGCGGCCTCCTGATGTATACTGGGGGCTGTGTGTGGCCTCCTGCTATATACGGGGGGCTGTGTGCTGCCTCCTGCTGTATACTAGAAACTGTGTGTAGCCTCCTGCTGTATATAGGGGGTTGTGTGCAGGCTCCTGCTGTATACTGGGGACTGTTTGTGGTTTCCTGCTGTACACTGTGGGCTGTGGCGGACTACTGCTACATACTGGGGGCTGTATGCGGGTTCCTGCTGTACACTGGGTGCTGTGTGCGGGCTCCTGCTGTGTACTGGGGGCTGTGTGCAGGCTCCTGCTTTATACTGGGGACAGTGTGTGGCCTCTTGCTGTTTACTGGGGGTTGTGTGCGGCCTCCTGCTGTATACTGGGGGCTGTGTGCGGCCTCCTGCTGTACACTGGGGGCTGTGTGCAGCCTCCTGCTGTACACTGGGGGCTGTGTGTGGGCTCCTGCTATACACTGAGGGCTGTGTGCAGCCTCCTGCTGTACACTGGGTGCTGTGTGGCTGCTGAACACTGGGGGCTGTGTGTGGCCTCCTGCTGTATACTGGGGTTTGTGTGTGGACTCCTGCTTTATACTGGGGGCTGTGTGGCCTCCTGCTGTTTACTAGAGGCTGTGTGTGGCCTCCTGCTGTTTACTGGGGGCTTTGTGTGGCCTCCTGCTGTTTACTGGGGACCGTGTGCTTTCTTGGTAGTTACTATCCCGGGCAACGCCGGGTTCTACAGCAAGTTACTGTATATAGGTGATATTGTGATATATGGGCAAAATTACCATATATGGGTGTAATATTACCATATATGAACATATTATCCTGTATAAGAGATATAAATATATATGGGCATATTATCATATATGGGCGATATGACCATATATAGGCGATATGACCATATATGGGCATATACTGGACATACATACACACACAAACACCCCTCGAAAAAGCATCCACGCGAAACGTGCGTTGGGGTCGCCACGGACTAGGGCAGTGATACTGGGCACGGAATCAGCAGCTACACTTCACAATCTTATGGGTGAGTCTGATGGATGAATGGCTGCTAACCCTGTAATTTCACTATTTTACCCTTAATATGTGCATCTGAAAAAGCTGAGACTTAGTCCAGTCTCCTGTTATTACCCCGGTGTGGCAGATCTTTGGAATCACCATTTATCTCCTATATGTGTCATTACCTGTATGTGTGCTTTTAATCAATAAAGTGTAATTATTTTTGGACAGTAACTCCTGAGTAGTTTCTACTAAGTAAATACACACATACACTCAGCTTTATACATTAGATGGAGAAAAATGTCAATTAAAAGTTAAGATCTACCAAAACTTTGTGACCCTCCGGAGGCGGCCTGGCTGTGGGTTGGTGACCATCATTTGATAGATGCTTGGCTGGTGATTGCTCCCCATAGAGGTAAATAATCTATGGTACACGGAAGCGCACACACGGTGGAGGACTAAGACGTCTCCTTCAATTACTCCAGGAAAGAGCTCGCTGCAGATCTCCGCCTTTCCACGCTGCTGACGAGCTGTCTATCACGGTATGAGTTAAACCATTAAACACTGTGATCCCCACAAGGATTAATCAGCTTCTCGGAGTCGGAGCAGTGCATTAACAATGATTTGCTTTCCAGAATCAGATTTATATTTTATTTCTGGAGATTCATTTTTTATTCTGAAGAAATGAATCCTGTGTTTCCGCTGAGAAGGAATTTTTCCACTTTGCATTGACCAGAGCGCGTCGTACTACAACCCCTGGGGCTACATGATATAATGGACGTCCAGTAGAACAACACACACAGGAATGTTTTTTTTTTATAGGTATTTATAAATAAATAAAAAATTAAAATTAAAAAAAAAGCGTGAAAACTAATTTACAAAACCCCCCACAGACGACGGCTGAATAACATTCCGGATAATTGAAAGCCGCGCGGTAGCTCGGAGATGTTGTATTACGAAGGATCCCGGTTCTTCGCTCATCATTACCTGAGGATATTTTAGGCTCTTGGGTTGCTATCTTTTGCCATCAGGCCCCATTAGCTCGGGATTTTTTTCATCATTTCTCCGTATTTGGATACAAGCTGTCAATAGATAGTGAGAATATTTTCCTTATTAACGGACCCTACTACCTTCCCCCTGTATCCTTATGCACGTGGATTCCAAAGTTGGACGTTTTTACAAAAATTTGCCATATATCAAATATGAAAGATTCAATGTATCAATCTTTTTTTTTTTTTTTTTTAAATCACTTTTGTTTTTCATTGACTGTTTTTGCGCCAGATTCTGCTAAATAGCGCTCCTTGATCATGACTTTTGCTCTTTATTTTGTCTATTTTTTTGCAACTTTTTAAGACATAAAAGTTGCAAGTTCCAGTACAATGTTGCAAAGTTAGCACAAAGGTGTTCAGGGATATACAAAAAAACATCAAAGGAGGGGATGGGGGAGGGGGAGGTGGGGGAGGGGAGTGGGGGAACTGGAGAATATTTGCACAAAAATGTAGCAACTTTTTAAAGTCAGGACCAATGAATCATTGAAAACTGAAGATGAACCCCACAAACCTCGCCCCGAAATGAGGAGACGATACCACAGGATGAAAGATAATAGAAATGTGCAGATTGGAAGAAAAATAAGGCGGAAAAGAAAACAGGTGGAATAAAAGGGAAAACAAGGAGCAAATGCTAGAAGGATCGTGCTATAAGAGTGTGAGAACATGAAGAAAGTGGATATTGTTCATCGGTAGAAAACTGTAATGATGGAGAGAAAGGAGAAACGGATTCTGCACTGCGCTGCGCTGATTGTGTTAAGCGGGTTGTGTGGTCACCAGATATTGACCCATCCAAAGAGGGAACACACAACACACACTGTACACACACTACACACCTATACTGCACACACAACACACACACACTGTACACACATGCTGCACACCTATACTGCACACACATGCTGCACACACATTGTACACACATGCTGCACACCTATACTACACACACAACACACACTGTACACACACTACACACCTATACTGCACACACAACACACACACACTGTACACACATGCTGCACACCTATACTGCACACACATGCTGCACACACATTGTACACACATGCTGCACACCTATACTACACACACAACACACACGCTGTACACACACACTACACACCTATACTGCACACACAACACACACGCACTGTACATACATGCTGCACACCTATACTACACACACAACACACACACTGTACACACACACTACACACCTATACTGCACACACATGCTGCACACAAATTGTACACACATGCTGCACACCTATACTACACACACAACACACACACACTGTACACACACGCTGCACACCTATACTGCACACACATGCTGCACACAAATTGTACACACATGCTGCACACCTATACTACACACACAACACACACACACTGTACACACACGCTGCACACCTATACTGCACACACAACACACACTGTACACACATGCTGCACACCTATACTACACACACAACACACACACACTGTACACACACGCTGCACACCTATACTGCACACACAACACACACTGTACACACATGCTGCACACCTATACTGCACACACAACACACACACACTGTACATACATGCTGCACACCTATACTACACACACAACACACACACTGTACACACACACTACACACCTATACTGCACACACATGCTGCACACAAATTGTACACACATGCTGCACACCTATACTACACACACAACACACACACACTGTACACACATGCTGCACACCTATACTGCACACACAACACACACACACTGTACATACATGCTGCACACCTATACTACACACACAACACACACACTGTACACACACACTACACACCTATACTGCACACACATGCTGCACACACATTGTACACACATGCTGCACACCTATACTACACACACAACACACACACTGTACACACACACTACACACCTATACTGCACACACATGCTGCACACACATTTACACACATGCTGCACACCTATACTGCACACACAACACACACTGTACACACATGCTGCACACCTATACTACACACACAACACACACTATACACACATGCTGCACACCTATACTGCACACACAACACACTGTATACACATGCTGCACACCCATACTACACACACAACACACTCACTGTACACATATGCTGCACACCTATACTGCACACACAACACACACTGTACACACATGCTGCACACCTATACTACACACACGACACACAAACTGTACACACACGCTACACACCTATACTGCACACACATGCTGCACACACATTGTTCACACATGCTTCACACACAATACACACTGTACACACATGCTGCACACACAACACACATTATACACACATGCTGCACACCTATACTGCACACACAACACACTGTATACACATGCTGCACACCCATACTACACACACAACACACTCACTGTACACATATGCTGCACACCTATACTGCACACACATGCTGCACACACACTGTACACACACGCTGCACACCTATACTGCACACACAACACACACGCTGCACACCTGACCTATACTGCACACATAACACACGCACTGTACACACAGCACACACACTGTACACACACATTGTACACCTTCACTGCACACACATGCTACACACACAACACACAGTGTACACACATGCTGCACACCTATACTGCACACACAACACACACGCTGCACACCTGATCTATACTGCACACATAACACACACACTGTACACACACGCTGCACACCTATACTGCACACACAACACACACGCTGCACACCTGACCTATACTGCACACATAACACACACACTGTACACACACATTGTACACCTTCACTGCACACACATGCTACACACACAACACACAGTGTACACACATGCTGCACACTACACTGGACAGAGGCTGCACACTACACTGCACACTTATGCAGCACACACATGCTGTACACCTACACTGCACGCACATGTTGCACACACACACAAAGGCTGCAACTACACACACTGTCCACACTTGCTTCACAAGTTGCACACCTACGCTCCACACACATCTGGCACAAACGCTGCACACACTGCACACTTACACTACACACCTGTACTACACATGTAACATACCTAAGCTGCACGAAAACCCTGTACATGCAGACTGCACAATGAATGCACACCTACACTACTCACACATGCTGCATACACACTGCACACCTATGCTGCATACACGCCACACATAAATGCTCCACATGCATGCTAGACAGAAACTTACACAAAATTACACAGAAACAGTCCCATCAAACTTTTTATCCTCTTATTATATTGCAGTCATTATATCATACAGCACTGTGCACTTGCAATCGCTCATTTTGACATTCTACCCAGTTAATTCTTCCCTTTTCTATTAGGCTTATGGCATCATGTGATTAAAAGCAAATTCGCTAAATCCTTCTAAGCTCTCAGCAGAAACCGCAATTTTCTTTTTCCTTCAGGAGTCATGACTACAGAAGTCCCTGGCCTGGGGAGGAGGGAGCAGCATAGACAGCCGGTGAAGAGGGGAATGATTCATGGATGGAAAAGTGACTTCCTGTTTATACAAAGAACAGGAAAAAGAGAAGAATTAACTGGGTAGAAAGGCAAAATGAGCAATTGTAAGAACACATATCTATATAATACGACTGCAGTAAAGGAGAAAGAGAGTAACACAGGACTACAGGACCAAACAACATAAGGTTTGTTTGTAGTCTGTATCCAGAGATATGTCAGTCTCCCTAGGAGCTGTATACACCAAAAAGTAGGTATTTATTATAAAGACTTTTGCATTCTTCTAGTAAGTAAACATTGGAGAAATACAAAAATAATGCAAACGCGAACATAACCTATAAGTAACACAAAAAAGTAATAAAATGTAAATTAATGAAGCGTAAGAATGTCACCCTGTAATTAAGTCCTGACCCAGCAGCTGTGTCCACTCATCCTTTATTGTGCATGACGCTACAGAGGAAACCGTCTAATATAAGATGCCGAGGAGCCACAACCTGCAGGCTGCATTAGTGGGAGCGGAGCCTGCAGAGCGGAGGCTAATTTTAGTCAGGATTTAATGAAGATATAAAATGCTTTGTGGGAAATGGTTTGGGTTGGATATTACGGACGGACGGCCGTCGTCAGCTCCGACTATTCTGTTATATTAATGTTACGAGGCCGTGAATTCAGGACAAGTTAACACAAAGCCCCACGGTGCAATTCACCCTCCGGATACTAAAGTTCTCCCGACTGTAAGAAAAAAAGAGCAAATCCCCTTTACGGTCCGGCGTCTTCTATAATCACGGCCATAAAGGCTTTTATACTCATCCACCTTGTGCGACATCACATCGCGCCATGGGACGATCCGACTATGTTTCAGACTTGTGGGTATAATACAGAATTACTATATTATAGACTGGATTAGTAGGAAGGCAACTTGTAGCCATATCGGCTTTATGGGTGTAAAGTCTCCGCTCCACCTGATATCACATTGTATCTTAAGGTCTCCATACACATTAGACCAACTAATAAGGCCGTGTACAGGCAACGGGCTAATGTTGGCTTCCAACCAAAAGCTGTCACGTGTTGACTGCTGCAGTCTATGTGTAAAGCTCTGCAGTTTTAATAGGAGTTAAATCCCTTTGGCACATTCAGTGTGTTGTATTGCTGTGAGCGGCTTTGCAGGTGGAGCTGTAGGTTTGTCAGTGTCACACGATGGTGCAGCGGATAGGAAATCAGGAGGCAAGATGGAAGATGGGCTAAGGGCACGCAGGAAAGCTAGTCTGACCCTTAGACAGGGAATCCCTAACTCACCCTGTTCCCAGATGGCGGAGAGGTCTGGGTCACCACTCCAGCCCTTCTCTCTAAGAGCCCCTACCTCCACTCACAGACCAGGAAAAGTGAACCATTTCAGCAAACACGACTGCACAGCACAGGTCCTAGAAGAGGAATGAACTCTTTATACGACACCCAGTGGAGGGAAGTAGAACTACTTCAAGGCTAAGGGAGTGGAGATCAGAATGTTAAGACACAACCCTCCACCTCAATGCTATGACACACTCCTTCACCTGCAGAGCCGCAGCACACAGCAAGACTGAAGGGAAAAAACTCAGTTTAAACACAACAGCGATCATGGACTGCAAAATGTGACAGTTAGCTAGCATTTAAATAGCCTCCTCTTTCACCCGCTAATGCCGCTGAGAGAGTTTCACTCTGCCTTGACCATGTGAGCTGAGAAGACGTCTGTGCTTTCGTGCTGAAGCTTCTAGGTGCTTTTTCTTTTGTGGAAGTTTCTGTTTACCCCGTCCATGGTGGGAGGTGGGGGTGTTAGCACAGGGCTGGTTGAGGAGAAGAGGGCAAGGGTGGCGACCCAGGCCTCATCACCATCAGTGGTACCTCTAGGTATATGTCAGACTAGGGACCCCAGTCTATAGGATCAGACTAGCTACCTAGTTGACCTTGCTCGTTATTGCCATCCTGCTTTCCACTCCCTCATCCTCTACACCACAAACCCCAACAATAGCTGAGAAAAATGTTGATGGTGCATATCCGATTTCAGATGCCGATAGCTTTGTTCTTATGTAGATAAGCCACCAACTGTGTTAGTTGGCAGCATGCATATTCTGTTAAGCCAAGGTTTATGGACGTCCAGTGTAAAGAGCAAAATGGGGAAGGCCATGGGGATGGTATAGACGAAGGCCCTGGCAATAGGGAGATGGCAGAGAGGTCACCTCCTGCCTCTAACCTGAGCCTGGACCCTGAGCTCCTTAACATCCCTTCCCGCCTGTCACTGTTACAAGCCTAAGCCATCACTTGCCCTGACCATACACTAGGTAGTGTGCAGGCCGGCAAGTACACTAGTCTCACCTCTACTATAATACAACTTATGGAAGAGAGACAGACAGGGGACACAGGAAGGATAACTCCACAGCTTTGCAATTGCAACAAAACACCAGAGCAGCAACAATAACAAGTCCAGACAGGCTCCTTCCACAGTGGTCAGCATAGAAAAAGTTTCCATCACTGGTGTCATCCAACCAGACTCTTTATAGGGGAGGGGAGTGGTCACTTAAACTGCACCTGAGATTATTGTCCAAAGAACATCCAGACAGAAAATGTCCTCAAAGGCTGCAGCACCAACAGAAAGTGTATACACTGATCAAAATATGAAGGGAACATTTAAACAAGAGAATATAACTCCAAGTGAATCAAACTCCTGTGAAATCAAACTGTCCACTTAGGAAGCACCACTGATTGACATTGAATTTCACATGCTGTTCTGCAAATGGAATAGACAACAGAAGGGAATTATAGGCAATTATCAAGACGCACTCAATAAAGGGCGGCTCTGCAGGTGGGGACCACAGACCACCAATGCTTTCTGGTTGATGTTTTGGTCACTTTTGAATGTTGGTTGTGCTTTCACACTCGTGGTAGCATGAGACGGACTCTACAACCCACACAAGTGGCTCAGCTAGTGCTACCAGGAGGCAGGCCAGTACACCAGGAGACGTGGAGGGGGGCGTAGGAGGGCAACAATGCAGCAGCAGGACCGCTACCTCCACCTTTGTGTAAGGAGGAACAGGAGGAGCACTGCCAGAAACCTGCAAAATGACCCCCTGCAGCCACTAATGTGCATGTGTCCGCACAAACGGTTAGAAACTGACTCCATGAGGATGGTATGAGGGCCCGACGTACACAGATGGGGGCTGTGCTCACAGCCCAACACCGTACAGGACGCTTGGCATTTGCCACAGAACACCAGGTATGGCAAATTCGCCATGAAAGCAGGTCCACACTGAGAACATGTGACAGACGTGACAGGGTCTGGAGACACCTTGGAGAGAGATCTGCTGTTGGCAACATCCTTGACATGGCATGACCGGTTTGGCAGTGGGTCAGTAATAGTGTGTGGGTGGCATCTCCGTCATGTGCTCGCCAGAGGTAGCCTGACTGCCATTAGGCAGACCCCTTGTGAGACCATATGCTGGTGCGGTTGGCCCTGGGTTCCTCCTAATTCAGGACAATGCCAGACCTCATGTGGCAACAGTGTGTCAGCAGTACCTGCAAGATGAAGGCATTGAAGCTATGGACCGGCCCGACCGTACCCCAGACCTTAATCCGATTGAGCACATCTGGGACATCACGTCTCGCTCCATCCACCAACAGACTGTCCAGGAGTTGGCGGATGCTTTAATCCAGGTCTGGGGGGCATCTGCAACCTCATCAGGAGCATGCCCAGGTGTTGTAGGGAGGTCATACAGTCCCTGACAGACGTTATGTCGCTTATCTATGTTATGTAAATAAAAGCTTATAACCTGACGTTACATTCATCCATTGGTTGTATAAATTACTCTTTTGAAGCTGAAACCCTCCGAAATGTGGTTTAGGTTAAGAAAATAAATTGTCATCAATGCTGAATATTGATCATTTAATGAACACAGAATGGGCAGATTTTGGCAAGACAAAAGTTTTGTCGCCTGGTCATATAATGCCCCCAATCCTAGTTTACATCCTCACCTGTGCTCAGTAAATGATCGGTTAATTAGTGGGTGTGTATAAAAAGAAACCCAGCACCCCAGACCTTCACTTGAGCTCTGACAACATGCCAAAAATCCACCCTGCCACCAAAGCCTTGATTATCAAGAGGCTGAAGACCAGATCCACTGCAGAGGTTGCCGGCACCTTTAATGTGTCTCAGCGTCACGTACAAAGAATTAAAAAAAGATTTGAAGAGTCTGGAGATGTGTTTGACAAGCCCAGGTCCGGCAGACCCCGCAAGACAACTGCTCAGGAGGAATGTTTGTTGGTTAGAAAATCCAAAGCAAGCCCCTCTTCCACTGCAGCAGAGCTCCAACAGGCCTGGTCACCTCAAGTCCCTGTGTCAACTAGGACAGTTTGTAGGATTCTGTCTGGAAATGGCCTCCATGGTGGAATCAGTGCCCAGACGCCAGCACTAAACAAAAGGCAAATAAAAAAACGTGTGGCCTTTGCAAAGTCCCACAGCCTGCTAAACAGATGGATGCTGGAAAAGTGGCAGAAGGTGGATTTCTCTGATGAATCTTCAGTAGAATTACACCACAGCCACCGCAAATACTGCAGGAGACCTACTGGAGCCCGTATGGATTCAAATTTGGTGGTGGAAGATCATGGTCTGGGGTTACATTCAGTATGGGGGTGTGCGAAATATTTGTAAAGTGTATATTTAAGTGCAAGATATGGACCTGATCCATAAAGCGACATAACCTTCAGGTCCCAGACTTGTCAAAGCACTCCCTAGGGCAGAAGACACTCGTGACACATACAGAACAGAGGACGCAGTGGAACAAGCTTATTTCTGTACAGTAAGAGTGAGGGAAGGTGAATATTCTCAATATAAAAGACTGCCAGGAAAAGCTGAGGGAGGGACTCCGGAGAGACTCAAACAAAAGAGCACATTTTCCAGATAAGGATAGTATGAACGGAACACAGTGACTGTGTGGCGCCCCTGCGTACAGGAGGCCACAGAAGGGTACTGCAGCCAGGCAGGTAGGACATAGTAAACACTACACCCTCACAGCCCACATCCCCACGCATAGAAAGGGGTCACATCCAGCTCTGAGGTTAGACACTATATGAGACCAGAGGAGTGGTGGATGAGGAGTGGGTTGGGCACACCAGAGGTCAGGTGACTGACAGTATATAGAGAGGGGGAGGAGTGAAGGAAGTGAGTAGGCTCTAGGTGCCGAACAGCAAAGACCTAGGAGTAGGCTGAAGTAGCTGAGAAGTAAAGGTTGAAGGACACGCACTGCCTGGAAGAGCCTAAGCTGAGGAGCGCAGACCCGTACTGAGCCAATGCGAGCCAGATGGGGGGGAAAGCCCGTCCAAGATGCTGAAACCACCAGGAGTGTGACAGACAGAGAAGGGACGGTGCAACCCGTGCCCTAGACAGCAGCTGAAGCTACTGACGGCAGGTGGAGAAGCCCTCCTAGATACCGAAGGAAACAGAGGAAGGAGCCTGGCAGAGCCTCATGCTAGAGGACTGTTGCAGGCTGGGCTAAGGCAGAGTGTCAGCTCTGAAGGGGACCGACGATTCACCCGGTATCCCCAGATTCACTGACGGGGAGCTTTAGTTTCAAGCTGGAGTTCCTAACCCTAAAGGACAGGCAGCTAAGTGACGTACAAGGACTCACAGAGGAGCCCGAGTCACCGCCATACTGTCCAGTGTCCGCATACACCCGTGTAAGACAGAGAGAGAGAGTAATAGCCCGGAAAGGCACACTTAAAGACTGTGAGAGGGGTCACAAGGAGAGAGGAGCCTGGCTGCAGGGGAGAAGGGAACCCGGAAAGGGAGAATGCAACTGAATGTTAAGAGCTGTGTAAAGAACTGCAGATAACCTGTAAACTGCTTGAAAGACCTTAAGTAAAGCCTTGGAAACCCTGAATTGCCTCTTGCCTGCTTCCATCTGCAGATCCTTCCTCCCATACAGGCTTGCACCAAGACGACCTCAACCTGCAGAGCCACAGCCTGTCAGCATCAACGCTGAGGAGAGATTCCTGCAGTGTCTGCAAGTAAGTGTACTCCAGCAACACACACACACCATTGACTTTAACTCCTTACTGCCCCGGGGGATACAGCTCTCCCCACTGGAACTATACCATCCCCGCTGCCATTCCATCACCCCCGGAGGTTCTGCAGCAGCGGCGGCCCCCATTACTGGCCGCATCAAGTGGGTGGCGTCACCCGTGACAATCTCCCTTGTAAATATTCCCCTTTTATTGTGCTGAGCCAGGGACACGGTCCGGACCAGGCCACCAGTGACATCCCCAGCAGCAGATCGGTCCGGTACCGAGTACCCCACGTCCCTTGGGGCTCCACAACCGCACAGGGGAGGAGACTGCACACAATGACTGCACAGGAGGAGGAGACTGGACACAGTGACTGCACAGGGGAGGAGACTGCACACAATGACAGCACAGGAGGAGGAGACTGCACACAGTGACTGCACAGGGGAGGAGACTGCACACACTGACTGCACAGGAGGAGGAGACTGCACACAGTGACTGCACAGGAGGAGGAGATCACGCACAGCGACTGCACAGGGGAGGAGACTGCACACAATGACAGCACAGGAGGAGGAGACTGCACGCAGTGACTGCACAGGGGAGGAGACTGCACACACTGACTGCACAGGAGGAGGAGACTGCACACAGTGACTGTACAGGAGGAGACTGCACACAGTGACTACACAGGAGGAGGAGACTGCACACAGTGACTGCACAGGAGGAGGAGACTGCACACAGTGACTGCACAGGAGGAGGAGACTGCACACAGTGACTGCACAGGAGGAGACTGCACACACTGACTGCACAGGAGGAGGAGACTGCACACAGTGACTGCACAGGAGGAGGAGACTGCACACAGTGACTGCACAGGAGGAGGAGACTGCACACAGTGACTGCACAGGAGGAGGAGACTGCACACAGTCACTGCACAGGAGGAGACTGCACTCAGTGACTGCACAGGAGGAGGAGACTGCACACAGTGACTGCACAGGAGGAGGAGACTGCACACAGTGACTGCACAGGAGGAGGAGACTGCACACAGTGACTGCACAGGAGGAGGAGACTGCACACAGAGACTGCACAGGAGGAGGAGACTGCACTCAGTGACTGCACAGGGGAAGAGACTGCACACAGTGACTGCACAGGAGGAAGAGACTGCACACAGTGACTGCACAGGAGGAAGAGACTGCACACAGTGACTGCACAGGAGGAAGAGACTGCACACAGTGACTGCACAGGAGGAAGAGACTGCACACAGTGACTGCACAGGAGGAAGAGACTGCACAAAGTGACTGTACAGGAGGAGGAGACTGCACAAAGTGACTGTACAGGAGGAGGAGTCTGCACACAGTGACTGCACAGGGGAGGA
The DNA here is from genome assembly GCA_033576535.1 of Allobates femoralis. Lineage (NCBI taxonomy): Eukaryota > Metazoa > Chordata > Amphibia > Anura > Aromobatidae > Allobates > Allobates femoralis. Next base: position 187,714,562 of record JARQOC010000008.1, read on the forward strand.
GACTGCACACAATGACTGCACAGGAGGAGGAGACTGCACACAGTGACTGCACAGGGGAGGAGACTGTACACAGTGACTGCACAGGAGGAGGAGACTGCACACAATGACTGCACAGGAGGAGGAGACTGCACACAGTGACTGCACAGGGGAGGAGACTGCACACACTGACTGCACAGGAGGAGGAGACTGCACACAGTGACTGCACAGGAGGAGGAGACTGCACACAGTGACTGCACAGGAGGAGGAGACTGCACACAGTGACTGCACAGGAGGAGACTGCACTCAGTGACTGCACAGGAGGAGGAGACTGCAAAAGTGACTGCACAGGGGAAGAGACTGCACACAGTGACTGCACAGGAGGAAGAGACTGCACACAGTGACTGCACAGGAGGAAGAGACTGCACACAGTGACTGCACAGGAGGAGGAGACTGCACACAGTGACTGCACAGGAGGAGGAGACTGCACACAGTGACTGTACAGGAGGAGACTGCACACAGTGACTGCACAGGAGGAGGAGACTGCACACAGTGACTGCACAGGAGGAGGAGACTGCACACAGTGACTGCACAGGAGGAGGAGACTGCACAAAGTGACTGCACAGGAGGAGGAGACTGCACACAGTGACTGCACAGGAGGAGGAGACTGCACACAGTGACTGCACAGGGGGAAGAAACTGCACACAGTGACCACAGGAGGAAGAGACTGCACACAGTGACTGCACAGGGGGAAGAGACTGCAAACAGTGACTGCACAGGAGGAGGAGACTGCACACAGTGACTGCACAGGAGGAAGAGACTGCACACAGTGACTGCACAGGAGGAGGAGACTGCAGTGACTGCACAGGAGGAGGAGACTGCACACAGTGACTGCACAGGAGGAGGAGACTTCACACAGTGACTGTACAGGAGGAGGAGACTGCACACAGTGACTGTACAGGGGAAGAGACTGCACACAGTGACTGCACAGGAGGAAGAGACTGCACACAGTGACTGCACAGGAGGAAGAGACTCCACACAGTGACTGCACAGAAGGAAGAGACTGCACACAGTGACTGCACAGGAGGAGGAGACTGCACACAGTGACTGTACAGGAGGAGGAGACTGCACACAGTGACTGCATAGGAGGAAATGACTGCACACAGTGACTGCACAGGAGGAGGAGACTGCACACAGTGGCTGCACAGGAGGAGGAGACTGCACACAGTGGCTGCACAGGAGGAGGAGACTGCACACAGTGACTGCTCAGGAGGAGGAGACTGCACACAGTGACTGCACAGGAGGAGGAGACTGCACACAGTGACTGCACAAGAGGAGGAGACTGTATACAGTGACTGCACAGGAGGAGGAGACTGCACACAGTGACTGCACAGGAGGAGGAGACTGCACACAGTGACTGCACAGGAGGAGGAGGAGACTGCACACAGTGACTGCACAGGAGGAGGAGACTGCACACAGTGACTGTACAGGAGAGGAGACTGCACACAGTGACTGCACAGGAGGAGGAGACTGCACACAGTGATGCACAGGAGGAGGAGACTACACACAGTGACTGCACAGGAGGAGGAGATGCACAAGTGACTGTACAGGAGGAGGAGACTGCACAAAGTGACTGTACAGGAGGAGGAGTCTGCACACAGTGACTGCACAGGGGAGGAGACTGCACACAATGACTGCACAGGAGGAGGAGACTGCACACAGTGACTGCACAGGGAGGAGACTTACAGTGACTGCACAGGAGGAGGAGACTGCACACATGACTGCACAGGAGGAGGAGACTCACACAGTGACTGCACAGGGGAGGAGACTGCACACATGACTGACAGGGGAGGAGACTGCACACAGTGACTGCACAGGAGGAGGAGACTGCACACAGTGACTGCACAGGAGGGAGACTCACACGTGACTGCACAGGAGGAGACTGCACCAGTGACTGCACAGGAGGAGGAGACTGCAAAAGTGACTGACAGGGGAAGAGACTGCACACAGTGACTGCAAGGAGGAAGACTGCACACAGTGACTGCACAGGAGGAGAGACTGCACACAGTGCTGCACAGGAGGAGGAGACTGCACACGTGACTGCACAGGAGGAGGAGACTGCACACAGTGACTGTCAGGAGGAGACTGCACACAGTGACTGCACAGGAGGAGGAGACTGCACACAGTGACTGCACAGGAGGAGGAGACTGAACAGTGACTGCACAGGAGGAGGAGACTGCACAAAGTGACTGCACAGGAGGAGGAGACTGCACACAGTGACTGCACAGGAGGAGAGATGCACACAGTGACTGCACAGGGGAAACTGCACACAGTGACCACAGGAGGAGACTGCACCAGTGACTGCACAGGGGAGAGACTGCACACAGTGACTGCACAGAGGAGGAGACTGAAAGTGACTGCACAGGAGAGAGACTGCACACAGTGACTGCACAGGAGGAGGAGACTGCAGTGACTGCACAGGGGAGGAGACTGCACACAGTGACTGCACAGGAGGAGGAGACTTCACACAGTGACTGTACAGGAGGAGGAGACTGCACACAGTGACTGCACAGGGGAAGAGACTGCACACAGTGACTGCACAGGAGGAAGAGACTGCACACAGTGACTGCACAGGAGGAAGAGACTCACACAGTGACTGCACAGAAGGAAGAGACTGCACACAGTGACTGCACAGGAGGAGGAGACTGCACACAGTGACTGCACAGGAGGAGGAGACTGCACACAGTGACTGCAAGGAGGAAAGACTGCACACAGTGACTGCACAGGAGGAGGAGACTGCACACAGTGGATGTACAGGAGGAGGAGACTGCACACAGTGGACTGCACAGGAGGAGGAGACTGCACACAGTGACTGCACAGGAGGAGGAGACTCACACAGTGACTGCACAGGAGGAGGAGACTGCACACAGTGACTGACAGGAGGAGGAGACTGCACAAGTGACTGACAGGAGGAGGAGCTGCACACAGTGACTGCACAGGGGAGGAGACTGCACACATGACTGCACAGGAGGAGGAGACTGCACACAGTGACTGCACAGGGGAGGAGACTGACACAGTGACTGCACAGGAGAGGAGACTGCAACATGACTGCACAGGAGGAGGAGACTGCACACAGTGACTGCACAGGGGAGGAGACTGCACACATGACTGCACAGGAGGAGGAGACTGCACACAGTGACTGCACAGGAGGAGGAGACTGCACACAGTGACTGCACAGGAGGAGGAGACTGCACACAGTGACTGCACAGGAGGAGACTGCACTCAGTGACTGCACAGGAGAGAGGAACGCAAATGACTGCAAGGGGAAGAGACTGACAAACAGTGACTCACAGGAGAAGGCTGCCACAGTACTGCAGGAGGAGGAGAGATGCACACAGGACTGAAGAGGAGAACTGCACACAGTGATGCACAGGAGGAGGAGATGCAACAGTGGACTGTACAGGAGGAGACTGCACACAGGCTGCACAGGAGGAGGGACTCACACAGTACTGCACAGGAGAGGAGACTGACACAGTATGCACAGGAGGAGGAGACTGCACAACAGTGAACTGCACAGGATGGAGGGACGACACAGTGATGCACAGGAGGAGGAGACTGACCAGTGATGCACAGGGGGATAACTGCAACAGTGCCACAGGAGGAAGAGACTGCACACAGTGACTGCACAGGGGGAGAGACTGAAGTGATGCACAGGAGGAGGGACTGACCGGATGCCTGGAGGAAGGGACTGCACCAGGTCCGAGGAGAGACTGCAGTGATGACAGGAGGAGGAGATGCACTGCTGCACAGGAGGAGGAGACTTCACACAGTGACTGTACAGGGGAGGAGACTGCACACAGTGACTGTACAGGGAAGAGACTGCACACAGTGACTGCACAGGAGGAAGAGATGCACACAGTGACTGCACAGGAGGAAGAGACTCCACACAGTGACTGCACAGAAGGAAGAGACTGCACACAGTGATGCACAGGAGGAGGAGACTGCACACAGTGACTGTACAGGAGGAGGAGACTGCACACAGTGACTGCATAGGAGGAAATGATGCACACAGTGACTGCACAGGAGGAGGAGACTGCACACAGTGGCTGCACAGGAGGAGGAGACTGCACACAGTGGCTGCACAGGAGGAGGAGACTGCACACAGTGACTGCTCAGGAGGAGGAGACTGCACACAGTGACTGCACAGGAGGAGGAGCTGCACACAGTGACTGCACAAGAGGAGGAGACTGTATACAGTGACTGCACAGGAGGAGAGACTGCACACAGTGACTGCACAGGAGGAGGAGACTGCACACAGTGACTGCACAGGAGGAAGAGTGCACACAGTGACTGCACAGGAGGAGGAGACTGCACACAGTGACTGCACAGGAGGAGGACTGCATCAGTGACTGCACAGGAGGAGGAGACTGCACACAGTGACTGCACAAGAGGAGGAGACTGATACAGTGACTGCACAGGAAGAGGAGACTGCACACAGTGACTGCACAGGAGGAGGAGACTGCACACAGTGACTGCACAGGAGGAGGAGACTGCACACAGTGACTGCACAGGAGGAGACTGCACTCAGTGACTGCACAGGAGGAGCAAGGTTTATACACAAACTACAAAGGAGGAGGAGACTGGATAAAATCTAGAGCCTCCACAGTGAACAAGAAGCCGCTCAGCATAACTGCAATGGAGGAGGAGGAGAGGGTGCACAGGACTGTAAAGGACTGTAGATGTTACATTACAGGACATTATATAACGCTCGCGGTCCCTGTATGTAGGGAAGAGCTGGAACACAACAGGTGAAGCTTGAGACTCCACATAACACAATGCCGGTTTACAGTCAGCACTGAGGAGCATTGACATTCAGCTATGGCTGTAAGCGCAGCGTAGCCGCAGACTCTCCGAGCAACGCCTCAGGTGGAAACAATGACAGTGACTGCAGGCGCACAAGACGCAGCTGATGTGACTTCATTATACAGCAGAACAACGACCAGAGGAAACTGCAGGGAGATAACTGAGAAAGCTTCACATGGAAGAACATGACGTCACTGATCACGCTACAATGTATCATCACGGGTGAATGTTTACCCCATTAGGATGTGAGGCGCCCCCAGGCCATGGGGTACTCAGGAACCGGATCGCTGTCGCTGGGGAGTCACGGGGGTCATGACCCGGTCCTGTGGCCTGAGCGTCAGTTGAAAAAGGGGATATGTACAGGGGAGTTTGTCGTGACGCCACCCGCGGTGTGTGGCCTGAGCGTCAATTGAAAAAGGGGATATGTACAGGGGAGTTTGTCGTGACGCCACCCGTGGTATGTGGTCAGTGGGGACCACCGCTGCTGCAGAACTTCCAGGGATGATGGGTAGCAGCTGAGATAGGACGGCTCTCCACGGGTAAAGCCAATCCCCAGGGCAGTGTGGACAGTCAATGTAAGGGATGCAAGATGGAGGTTGCGCAGAAATAACTGGAGTCCACAGCAATAAACGTCTCCTTTACCTTTACTTGTCTGTTACGGGTACAGTCCAGGGCACTGATTTAGATGTTACTGGGGACCCGGGTGGCCTGGAAGCAATCGGGCAGTCCACCTAGCTGGGTGGGTTGGAGGCCTCCCTTCTGCGCTTTTCACTTGTAGGCTCCTTGAAGCTAAGCTGCTTGCACTCTCTCCCCTGTCTGTGCCCTATGACAGGCAGCTCGAGTACTGTTTCAGGGGTCACTCCTCGGTAGAGACCTCGGGCTCTAGTACGCTACTTTGGCTCCTGACACTGTGTGGCTGGGAAACCTGGAATTCCCCACCTTATGTTATTGGCTGCCGGGATGTGTGACCCTGCACAGCCTCGGACCGGTTCTCTGCGCTTTCCTCTGAGGCGAGCACGATGCTCCTTGGTTTCTCCTCTCCTTCCTCCTCAGACTCACTCCATGGCTATTCTAACTAACTCATCCTCCAGCCAGAACTTTATACAGGAAAACGCCCCTTAAATTGGGTTCTAGAGCTCCCCTTCTGGTCTGGAGACAGGAAAGTGTTGGATGCTGTGCCACCTGATTTAGGAACCCCCTTTTTTGCTTCCAGGTGTAAGATCGAGACGCTGGGGTGCTACAGATGCAGCACTCAGGATCAGTAATGTAATGTATGTACACAGTGACTGCACCAGCAGAATAGTGAGTGCAGCTCTGGAGTATAATACAGGAGGTAACTCAGGATCAGTAATGTAATGTATGTACACAGTGACTGCACCAGCAATATAGTGAGTGCAGCTCTGGAGTATAATACAGGAGGTAACTCAGGATCAGTAATGTAATGTATGTACACAGTGACTGCACCAGCAGAATAGTGAGTGCAGCTCTGGAGTATAATACAGGAGGTGACTCAGGATCAGTAATGTAATGTATGTACACAGTGACTGCACCAGCAGAATAGTGAGTGCAGCTCTGGAGTATAATACAGGAGGTAACTCAGGATCAGTAATGTAATGTACGTACACAGTGACTGCACCAGCAGAATAGTGAGTGCAGCTCTGGAGTATAATACAGGAGGTAACTCAGGATCAGTAATGTAATGTATGTACACAGTGACTGCACCAGCAGAATAGTGAGTGCAGCTCTGGAGTATAATACAGGAGGTAACTCGGGATCAGTAATGTAACGTATGTACACAGTGACTGCACCAGCAGAATAGTGAGTGCAGCTCTGGAGTATAATACAGGAGGTAACTCGGGATCAGTAATGTAATGTATGTACACAGTGACTGCACCAGCAGAATAGTGAGTGCAGCTCTGGAGGATAATACAGGAGGTAACTCAGGATCAGTACTGTAATGTATGTACACAGTGACTGCACCAGCAGAATAGTGAGTGCAGCTCTGGAGTATAATACAGGAGGTAACTCAGGATCAGTAATGTAATGTATGTACACAATAACTGCACCAGCAGAATAGTGAGTGCAGCTCTGGAGTATAATACAGGAGATAACTCAGGATCAGTAATGTAATGTATGTACACAGTGACTGCACCAGCAGAATAGTGAGTGCAGCTCTGGGATATAATACAGGAGGTAACTCAGGATCAGTGATGTAATGTATGTACACAGTGACTGCACCAGCAGAATAGTGAGTGCAGCTCTGGAGGATAATACAGGAGGTAACTCAGGATCAGTGATGTAATGTATGTACACAGTGACTGCACCAGCAGAATAGTGAGTGCAGCTCTGGAGTATAATACAGGAGGTAACTCAGGATCAGTAATGTAATGTATGTACACAGTGACTGCACCAGCAGAATAGTGAGTGCAGCTCTGGAGTATAATACAGGAGGTAACTCAGGATCAGTAATGTAATGTATGTACACAGTGACTGCACCAGCAGAATAGTGAGTGCAGCTCTGAAGTATAATACAGGAGATAACTCAGGATCAGTAATGTAATGTATGTACACAGTGACTGCACCAGCAGAGAATAGTGAGTCCAGCTCTGGAGTATAATACAGGAGGTAACTCAGGATCAGTAATGTAATGTATGTACACAGTGACTGCACCAGCAGAATAGTGAGTGCAGCTCTGGAGTATAATACAGGAGGTAACTCAGGATCAGTGATGTAATGTATGTACACAGTGACTGCACCAGCAGAATAGTGAGTGCAGCTCTGGAGTATAATACAGGAGGTAACTCAGGATCAGTAATGTAATGTATGTACACAGTGACTGCACCAGCAGAATAGTGAGTGCAGCTCTGGAGTATAATACAGGAGGTAACTCAGGATCAGTAATGTAATGTATGTACACAGTGACTGCACCAGCAGAATAGTGAGTGCAGCTCTGGAGTATAATACAGGAGGTAACTCAGGATCAGTAATGTAATGTATGTACACAGTGACTGCACCAGCAGAATAGTGAGTGCAGCTCTGGAGTATAATACAGGAGGTAACTCAGGATCAGTAATGTAATGTATGTACACAGTGACTGCACCAGCAGAATAGTGAGTGCAGCTCTGGAGTATAATACAGGAGGTAACTCAGGATCAGTAATGTAATGTATGTACACAGTGACTCTATTTTGATGTGGATTAATCTTATATGTAACTTTATAATAACAGCCTATGGTGCGTTCTCATCTTGAACCTGCAGTGATGTCTTATGACAATTTCAGCTTTCCTTACATTATTACAATCCACATTGTAGGTAGATGAATGACACTGATTTATTTTTCATCTATGGGAGAAATCCTCCTGTGAGATAATGAATGGGAGACGCTGAGAATTCAGTGTAGAACGGCACAAAGATCACAGAATATTTATAAATACCGAGGATTTGATATTTGATCTTTAAATGTTATCCGCTCCCAAACAGGTGCAATGCAAATAGCCACAATGTAGCGATATCTCACTCCGCCTAATCACAACATACACATTCATTAAGCGGAAGCAGGATTTATTATCTAACCTATAAACTGTGAGCATAAATCCCCCCGAGTTAGCGCCATTAGTCAGCCCTGATTACCGACTCCATTTTATAAGTAGAAAAAACTAAATAAAACACCAAAGCGGAAAAAAAAAAGGTTTTATTGTATTTCCCTGGTTCGGATCAGAAAGTGAAATATGATTGTTGAAAGTCCATTATTCTAAAGCATTAGCTAATAAATAAACAAACGAGGACCCGTGGGCCGAGCGCCGCTGCGGAGACCTTGCCCCCTAGATATTTTCTGGAACAGTATAACCTACTTCTGGATTGTTACATCTTTCATATACATCAGTTTCTGTCAGCAAAATGCAGTTTATTGGCTCGGCAGAAAAGTTTATGTTTGAGTAAAACAGAGGTGTTCGCTTTACAACATGCAAACTGCCTCCATATTCCCAGTCCGCCAATACGGTACACAATTACCTCCGGGATATATGTTTCTTGCTGAAAGATGAAGCTGAGTAGCATCCTGCAAGAAAGAGCAGAAAGCAGAATGTTTGTGATTATACATAGAGGATAAATAGTGTCCAACACCCGTCTGTCCCTACTAATGATCAGCGAGCACTGCTATGCATGAGTGCTGGGGGTGAAGACACAGCTGTTTTGTTGCACTGCATGCTAAGGGTTAATATTCTTAATGTTGACCTTTGGCTCCTTATTTCATGTTTGCTCATTCATTGTTTACTGCCAGACTCTTCTGAGTCTCCCATTGTCCAAAGTTTGTGTATTGCTAATTTAACCTTGCTGTTCTGTTCTGTTACAAATGACCATATTTGACACATTTTATTTCATTTTTCATTTCTTTATGAACAATCGTATTCACATACAGTATAATAAAACACTTACATTATCTAAAACTCAAGACTTTAATAGGTCCGGTCAAAAATTACCATACCATTATACGTGTATAGTAGACCCGAACAGAACAGCAGGGGTAACGTAAGTTACGTGACCCCTCACCCCTTCTGTCAGAGAAGGTTATGACTCAAAGAGAGTTAAATATACGGTTTGAAATTTATCCAATAAGAGAGCAGCCTTCTACAACCAATCCTAGAAGAACACAATATACCTGGAGGTGTAGGCTCAGGTTATACAAACGCTTCCTTTCACCAGGGTTCATCTGCTTTGTGGCATAAGTCTAGGGACTTTGGCCCCGGCTAGAGGATCACATTGTGTCTTCATATGCTAGATGGCGTCAATCTAAGGGCTGCAGTTCTAGTTGGAATACCATAACCCCAGCCTAGGAATTTAGATTTTGGCTGCCAGGATAACATCATGTTTTATGCTCTGCATGACCCAATCTAGGAGCTGCGGGTCTGATTGGAGGAGCACTGAGACTGGACTATTTTCCACAGGAGCTCAGCCTAGGATTCGGTTGCAATATCAAACAACCATGTCTCCACAGAGAGCAACCATTTACCCCTGTGTCTCCACAGAGAGCAACCACTGACCCCCGTGTCTCCACAGAGGAGAGCACCCACTGACCCCCGTGTCTCCACAGAGGAGAGCACCCACTGACCCCGTGTCTTCACAGAGAGCACCCACTGACCCCCGTGTCTTCACAGAGAGCACCCACTGACCCTTGTGTCTCCACAGAGAGCACCCACTGACCCCCGTGTCTCCACAGAGGAGAGCACCCACTGACCCCCGTGTCTCCACAGAGGAGAGCACCCACTGACCCCCGTGTCTCCACAGAGGAGAGCACCCACTGACCCCCGTGTCTCCACAGAGGAGAGCACCCACTGACCCCCGTGTCTCCACAGAGGAGAGCACCCACTGACCCCCGTGTCTCCACAGAGGAGAGCACCCACTGACCCCCGTGTCTCCACAGAGGAGAGCACCCACTGACCCCCGTGTCTTCACAGAGAGCACCCACTGACCCCCGTGTCTTCACAGAGAGCACCCACTGACCCTTGTGTCTCCACAGAGAGCACCCACTGACCCCCGTGTCTCCACAGAGGAGAGCACCCACTGACCCCCGTGTCTCCACAGAGGAGAGCACCCACTGACCCCCGTGTCTCCACAGAGGAGAGCACCCACTGACCCTCGCGTCTCCACAGAGGAGAGCCCCCACTGACCCCCGTGTCTCCACAGAGGAGAGCACCCACTGACCCCCGTGTCTCTACAGAGGAGAGCCCCACTGACCCCCGTGTCTCCACAGAGGAGAGCACTCACTGACCCCCGTGTCTCCACAGAGGAGAGCACCCACTGACCCCCGTGTCTCCACAGAAGAGAGCCCCCACTGACCCCCGTGTCTCCACAGAGGAGAGCACCCACTGACCCCCGTGTCTCCACAGAGGAGAGCACCCACTGACCCCCGTGTCTCCACAGAGGAGAGCACCCACTGACCCCCGTGTCTCCACAGAGGAGAGCACCCACTGACCCCCGTGTCTCCACAGAGGAGATCACCCACTGACCCCATGTCTCCACAGAGGAGAGCACCCACTGACCCCCTGTCTCCACAGAGGAGAGGACACACTGACCCCCGTGTCTCCACAGAGGAGAGCCCCCACTGACCCCCGTGTCTCACAAGAGGAGAGCACCCACTGACCCCCGTGTCTCCACAGAGGAGAGCACCCACTGATCCCTGTGTCTCCACAGAGGAGAGCACCCACTGACCCCCCGTGTCTCCACAGAGGAGAGCACCCACTGACCCCCGTGTCTCCACAGAGGAGAGCACCCACTGACCCCCGTGTCTCCACAGAGGAGAGCACCCACTGACCCCCGTGTCTCCACAGAGGAGAGCACCCACTGACCCCCGTGTCTCCACAGAGGAGAGCACCCACTGACCCCCGTGTCTCCACAGAGGAGAGCACCCACTGACTCCTGTGTCTCCACAGAGGAGAGCACCCACTGACCCCCGTGTCTCCACAGAGGAGAGCACCCACTGACCCCCGTGTCTCCACAGAGGAGAGCACCCACTGACCCCCGTGTCTCCACAGAGGAGAGCACCCACTGACCCCATGTCTCCACAGAGGGGAGCCCCCACTGACCCCCGTGTCTCCACAGAGGAGAGCACCCACTGACTCCTGTGTCTCCACAGAGGAGAGCACCCACTGACCCCCGTGTCTCCACAGAGGAGAGCACCCACTGACCCCCGTGTCTCCACAGAGGAGAGCACCCACTGACCCCCGTGTCTCCACACTTGGTACTTGAAAGCAGCAAGTCTGATGCTTGGATGGGTGGAAGATCTTACCGAAAGTTATTGCATAGTATAGTAGAACATTAAGAATTAAGTAGGACCATGGCTTTGTATTTCTGTATTGGGCACATTAGAAAAAGGGAAATATATGCATTGGCCATTACAGTACATTTGCTAAGTGTCTCCTTGATTCTAACATACCTACCTCAGTAATGCTAGGTCACATTTTCTCTGCTCCATTTTGCAGTAAGCTAATCGTATTTTTCCCTTTTTTCTAATGTTTCCCCTGCAGTAATGCACGGCCATAGTCTTGGGTAATTCTTAGAGCCTATTCACATTAATGCTGGGCATTGTATTTGGCTGCATTGCGCTTTTGGTAAAAATGCAATGAGACACATGCATTAATGCACCCATTGATTTCAATGGGACACGCATTGCAAATGCAAATAAAAACCCATGTCATATTATGTAAACGCAGACCAGGTTTGGATGACACCATTCATGTTACAACACAAAACTGTGCAATGAAATGGTGGAAAAAAGTGCAATTAGAACATAATTTGTGTTTATTTATTGCAGAGTACAAATGACCTTTAAAACTGGAAACGATTACAAAAATATATATAATTTTTTATTTTTGCTAAAAAAAACTTTCCAAACTTTGTCAAAGGAAAATTTTAATTAGTTTCAGCTTTTTCCTGAAGTTCACAAGGTTTCTTATTCTTCCATTGTTGGTTTTTTTTGTGTGCTAAATTTCCGGTCTCGCTGTGAGCGGGGTGACGTCACCACCTGGATCACCTGAGATCAGCTACAGCTTTGAACTCAGGTGACATTTACCGCATCACCCCACTGAGATTTAGCTCCGGCGGGAAAGGTCACCCGAGTTCAGAGCTGTAGCTCTGACCCGCACTGTGATGACAGCCCGCTCACAGTGGTAGCTGGAAATCAGTCAGTTTCTGATCCCGCCCTGAGGATCGTGGAGGGATTATAGGGGAGTAATAAAAATTGAAACCAGGATTGTCATTGTGTTGATTATCCAAATAAATAATTTTTTTCTGCGTGGTGTATTATTTATTATTTACTCAGAGGTTCTTAATGGCCAGGTCTAACATTAGGAACCTTAGGCTTAGTGCCAGCTGGCAATATATAGCTGGCATAAAACCCTTTATTACCCAGTTTACAACTGGCACCAGAGCAGCTGGAAGAGTCGGGTACAGCTCCAGAAAATGTAGCTTCTATGAATTAGGAGGGCCCAGAATGCTTGGGCTTCCCGACACTGAGGATTCCAGCTGCCTAGTTGTGCCTGGCTGACAATCAGAAATACAGCAAGCCCCACGTCATTTTTAAGAAATAACAGGGCTCCCCTGTATTGGTGGCAACCCATACCTGCCTGCTGTAACTCTGCTGGTGACAAAAAATACAGCGGAGCCCCATCAGTACAAAGTAATGGACATATGTTATTTTTATCTAAACAGCTAGAAAATAAGTGTAGAAGAGGTAGATTTGCTGATTCTTGGCAATAATAAAGGTTTGCGCTCCAAAAATAAATAGATAATAATAATAATAATTTCCTTAACAAAGCTGCCTTCGGAAAATTTTTTATGCTAAATTGCTGTTTCCAATCCCAAACAAAATCTGCAATGTTCGTGCAGGGGATGCATTTCTGTTGTAATTTGAAAGACTTTTGCAACATAATTAATGACTAATTCGCATGGCTCCACCCACTTTAAAGAAAAAGCCAGGAATGGTGTAAAAGTGCCAAAAGTGCTATTTTTCTGCGCAACTGCAAAATGCACAAAAACGAGGAACATGTCACTCCATTTTAAGTCAGACTTTTGGCAAACATTGCTTAATGAATTGGCCTCTAAGTTTTGCCTAACAGCTGTTTTTTATAAATCAGTAATAGATATTTTATTTCACCTGCCTCTTAATGTCACAGGGTGGTATAGCAGGTAGGGAATCAGGAGACAAGATGGTAAGATGGACAAAGGCGATCTGGAGAACTATTCTGACCCTGACTGGGGGTGCCTGGCTCACCCTGATCCTGGAATTACCTCTGAAGGTGAGGATGTCCGGGCCGCCACCTTTGCCCTTTGCTCCTGATCAGCCCTAGGCTAAGAGCTCATACCTCCACCCACGGACCTGGAAAACCCAACAGCTCCTATGGAAGTGAACATTAGAAGCAGCATAGCTCAGCACAGCACATCTTCACTGCACAGTGTCCAAGTAGAGAATGAACTCTATCTGCAACACCCGGTGGAGGGAAGGGGAACTACTTGAAGGCTGAGGGAGGGGAGATCTGAATGCTCTGACAAACCCCCCACCTCCACCTGCAGAGCCGCATACTACAGCAGCTTTCTGAGATTAACACTCAATGTGCCAGAGGAAAAGAACTCAGATTTAAATCACGGCAGCGAAAAAAAAAAAAAAAAACTCTTGGTGCTTGAATAAGTTAAAAGACTTAAAATGTTGTAATCAGTCGGCACCGAATAATCTGTCAACATAAAAAAAGAAAAGCCGGAGCCATAACACGACCTTTACAAACTCTTAATAGGTTCCATCTCCAAGTGGACTCTTTAGCTTTGTTTTATTAAATCAACTTCATTACTTGCAGGAGAGTAATCGCCACTTTCCTCTAATGATGGAAATGTCACATTACCATTCCCTCCATCCGATATGTGCTGTGCCATTTACACTAACCCAAAAAAGTCACAAAATATTAACCTTAACAGTGAAACTTGTAGCTCAATCTTAATAACCCAGAACTGATCGGTCTAGAACGGCTCCTCGGGTAGAAGACAAGATAAATTGTGGAGTCTCAGTGTAGGCTTGGATGGAAAGTCTCCAACTGTTCCGCCACCGTCTAGTCATATATGTGTTGACACAATGTAACGGACTGGAGGTGATGAATAAACTTTTTAAATCTCATATTAGTCAGATTTGCATAAATTTCCCAGGAAATTCAGTTTACGGTGAACCGGTGTGCCACGAATCCAAGTTCCGCAAAGTCTACAATTGGCCTAAAAATGTACAGTATATGACTATATTCTCTTTTCCATACACACTAATCTTCTACACTACTGTGGTGCACATACTAACATCTCTACTGTTGAGCTGTGACGTCCTCTCACTATCCAGATTCATCCCAAAATGTCTGTTGTATTCCCTGCTTCAGCTTTTTTACAGGCTCCCATTAGGCCTCTTGATTGGCTGCTGTCACAATTCTTCCTTTCAGTGTCTTTGACTCAATGAGTGACTGTTTTCTGTACTATGGAGTCAGGACCGGGGTGACCTGTCAGTTTAATGAATGGCAGCTCAGTTGTCCAGTTGTCCAATCTAGTGCTGGGCCATGCTGAGCTTCTGGTGTGTTGATTGACATCTCAGTCATCCAATCTAGTGCTAGGGCTTGCTGAGCTGTGTGTATGTTGATAGGCAACTCAGCTGTCCAATCTGAGGCTGGGAGGTGCTGGGCTTCTCAGGTGTTCCTTGTTCTCATTGATTGCCCACCTACTTAGTTGAGCAGTTATTCTCAATCTGTGCCAGTTGTAGCATTTGCTCATTGGTGTGTTTTGATCTTGTTCATCTATGCTCTGTGTCTTGATCTGACAGACCTTGGTCCTCTCGGGCCATCCGTTTAACTTAGCCCGTTGATCTGATCTGCTATCCTCCTGGTATTCTGACCAACGCGACATGACTACACTTTTGTCTTTTCCCTTATTCCACGATGTGCCCTTTAATGTTCCATGAAAAGCGTCCACGAGGGGCTAACCCTAACCGCAGCCCTATGGGCAATTTTCCTAATGGGTATCTGACACTGGAACATTTGTCTATTCTTCCTCACATCTTGTCTTTGTAGTGACTAGTGTCGCAGCTGCTCTATACCATGTGATATAAAAGCTACAAGACATTATAGGGAAGCCCGCCTGAGATCATGTGAACCTTCTCTCGTCACGCAATATTCTGCAATGTGTAAAATGGTGCGGTCAGTTTCAGTCGATTCGCTCAATGCAAATTACAAATTGCTGGAATTCAACAGGTTCAACAATTCCTAGAAACTCAACATTTGCATTGAAATCAATTTCGCTCACTCTGGTCAATAGAATTGCTCCCCGATTCAAAGGATAAGGTCCGATTTGAAGTTCAACTCCTACCACTCCCAGGAGCGAGGCTCTGGAGTTCCAAGTGAGTGAAGGTCATTCATTGCTATTGGGACTTACAGAAATAGACAAAAGCTGTCGGAAAGATTGAAGCTGTGATGCCCTAAGGGCAACCAGTGATGGATTATCAGTCTTGACAAAGTGTTGAATATTCATCCATCAACTCACCGAGGGCCTACGGCTGTCCTCCGTCGGGGTTTTAACCATGACTGTTATGATCCGATGACCTAGGAGTAACATAAGCAGACTTCACCGAAGTAGTTGGCAACTGTACTGACCGCAGTCCCTGGCTAAATACGCCACTAGTGGGATGTAACTAACCATGCCCTAGACACCTCGACACGGCCGGAGAACTAGCTACCCCTAAAGATGGAAACAGGAAAGTCTTATCTTGCCTCAGAGCAGAACCCCATAAGAGTAGCAAGCCCCCCACGGATATTGACTTGGAAACAGGAGAGGAAAACACACACACGCAGATAATAGTTTAGCAAAAGAGGCCACACTAGCTAGATATAAGGACAGGTGTAATACTATTGCGGTCAGTATTAAAAATACTATCAAAAACCTCCAACAGCAGATAGTACCAAAAAATAACCCTAAGTCTGCTAAGACTCGCCGCCCTCTATATCTGCAGGAACTTCTGTGACTCAAACTAGAATAAATAGGTTCTAACACCAGCAGAACTGGAAGCAGCAGACAACAGTGAATAGCAATTCATACCTAGGAAGAAAACTTCCTAACTGAGAGCAGGTAAACAAATATGCAGACTAAATATGAACCCACAACTCAGAGCAAGACAAGCAATAAGCAGATCCTCAAGCACACAACATGTGCGCCACAAAATAACAAAAACCCATTCACTTAGCTGCAAGGATTCAAACAGAGCAGGGAGAAACATTGGAGACATGTGGAAACCTCCAGGAACTATTACAACTGGCAGAGATTGATCACCTCCAACCACCTATATGCTCCCATCTGAACAGACTGAAAATCATCAGGATCAGCTACAGAACTCTCCAAAACACAGCCAGCTGCATCACCAACAACAACCACAGGAGGGAGCTCACAACCAGAATTCTCTCAATGAATTCACAACACATGGCTCTGTGTTTTGTGGTCAACTTATCTGTTCGCTGAGCAAGACCAGATACACGTTTTCTCTGTGTTATCTGTTATCCTTGCTTTGGACTTTTAGGGCCATTCTAGTGTACGCAGGTGCCCCAGTGGTGTAACTTAAAAATCATGGGTCTCAATACGAAGCTCCAACGGGGCCCCAATTATTGCAAATTTTTAATACCAATAGTCTTTTTCTATAGTCCAAAGGAACTGTTGGGGACCCCTAGGCTCCAAGAGCCCACATATGATTGCAACCCCTGCACCTGTTGTAGTTACACCCTTGCAGGTGCCACTAGTGCTGCCCAGGTCAGAATTTCTTGCTGCACTGGAACCATCTGGGTCAATTGCAGTTTTTCAGCATTTTATCTACCTCTCTGGGGTGAGCTGATTATACAATCATAACAACAGCATCAAATCTCCATGTAAGAAACATTGCATATTCGTCTTATTTATCGTACACAATGGCACTGATTTCTTTTTGCTTCAACGCCATGAAAATTGTAAAGTTTGGAAAATTTTGAAATTGGCATAAAATATAGAGAATTCATCTAGAATGAATTCAAGAATGGACTTGCTAGATAGTGCATAATTCCTTGAAGACCAGGACAGCAGAGTATGTAGGACAGCAGATTGTAACGGGGTGCTAGCAGCGCATGAGTGGAGTAGAAGCAGGAATGCCCACATGTCCACATCACCCCATGTAAACAGCCGCCGGCGAGCTGACAGGCGATGGGAGCCATAGGCTCCTATTGTACTGCATCGCCGCTGGGGTTTTGAGACACCCCGGCGACGATGTCGCCTCTCAGCTTGCCGTCCCATTGCCAGAGATATCTCCCCGTGTAAACGGGGGGCAGCGATGCTGGCGCCAAAAATGTGCACGCCCCCACCCGTCGCCGCCATCTGTGTGGCGGTGCCCTAAAGGTGGAGATATCTGGGCTGCCAACCTTACCCTCGCTCCTATCCAACACTGGACTATTACCCCCTTACCTCCACCCAGGGATCAGTATAAGCACAGCAACTTCCAGCAGCAACACAGCAAAGAGAGCTCCAGCAGAGCAGCACGTGGCATCCACACAGATCACGGCCTTAGCATACAGTGAACTCTATCAGCGACACCAGATGGTAGGAAATGCAATTATTTAACAGCTGGGGAATGGTCACTTGAAACACCCACAACATCACACCTGCACAGCCACCTCAGACATAGAAGCAATACTGCAACTACTGACAATAACCCTAATGTTACCAACAGGAATTAAACACATTTAAGTACTGCAGAGCAATCTACACGTGAGACAGATGGGCAAGCAAATGTGGGAGCACCAGATGTAGCAGAGCCAGATGTGCAGATTAAACAGCAGCATAGAACAATAAAGGATATTGTGGTTGTGGTGCAGTTGGTCAGAGTAAAGGCAGAGTTGTCCATGGACAACATAGGAATAGTGCTAGTGCCTTCCATGCAGAGACTAATGTGTGAGCAGAACCTGTAAGAAACTGTAAGAAGATTGATCTTGTGCAGCCTAGATAGGTCCACTAAGAACTTCTCCCAGCCTAGATAGATGCACCAGGGTCTTCTCCAAGTCTAGATAGGTCCACCAAGGACTTCTGCAAGCTAAGATAGGTCCACCAGGGTCTTCTCCAAGCCGAAATAGGTCCACCAGGTCTTCTCCAAGCCAAGATAGATCCAGCATAGGCTTCTGCAAGCCATGGTAGGCCCACCAGGGTCTTCTCCAAGTCACGATAGGCCTACCAGGGTCTTCTCCAAGCTTAGATGGATCCACCAGGGTCTTCTCCAAGCCGAAATAGGTCCACCAGGGTCTTCTCCAAGCCTAGATAGATCCAGCATAGGCTTCTGCAAGCCTTGATAGGTCCACCAGGGTCTTCTCCAAGCCTACATAGATCCACCAAGGACTTCTGCAAGCTAAGATAGGTCCACCAGGGTCTTCTCCAATCCGAAATAGGTCCACCAGGGTCTTCTTCAAGCCTAGATAGATCCAGCATAGGCTTCTGCAAACCATGTTAGGCCCACCAGGGTCTTCTCCAAGCCATGATAGGCCCACCAGGGTCTTCTCCAAGCCGAAATAGGTCCACCAGGGTCTTCTCCAAGCCTAGATAGATCCAGCATAGGCTTCTGCAAGCCTTGATAGGTCCACCAGGGTCTTCTCCAAGCCTACATAGATCCACCAAGGACTTCTGCAAGCTAAGATAGGTCCACCAGGGTCTTCTCCAATCCGAAATAGGTCCACCAGGGTCTTCTTCAAGCCTAGATAGATCCAGCATAGGCTTCTGCAAACCATGTTAGGCCCACCAGGGTCTTCTCCAAGCCATGATGGGTCCACCAGGGTCTTCTCCACCGTTATCTTGATTGTATCGAGCCATTGGTTTGCTGGTCTTCCTTGTGCAGTAACTTCGTCTTCGCAAAAACTGTTCCAATTTTACCAAAAATTACCAAACTGTTCAGGAAGCTGCAATTTACATCTGTTCTTTTTCACAGAAAAGGTGCAAAAACTATTAAAAAAATGCTAGAATTATGGATACTTCAATGAGTAAAGAAAAAACCCCTTACAAATGCGTTCACAACCTTTATGTTTGTTTTTGGCACAAACAAGCGCTCAATAACCCAGGACTGCCAATAACCGGGACGTTCTGGCACAAAATGTATATTATGACGGATGAGAAATTAATAAATCAGACTATGTTTCAATCATCGTCTCAGAGAATTAACAAACTCGAAGAAAGACACAAACAGTAAATCTTGAGCTGAATTCCAAGAAACCTTGTAAATGTATCAGATTCTTCACCGTCTTTCTTTTTTTTCTTCTTCTTTAGATCCTTTAAATTCAGAAGAAAATCACAAGTTTCTGTGGAAACCAGAGGCTGCCCTATAGATCGTCTTATATTCGGGAGCCCGGCAGCATTAATTAACGAGCCCCTCATGGTTCTGAATAGGAATCGCAGGGAAAACAAAAGCACTCGCTCATTTTTGCCGGCTGTCGATCAATCTATCTAACAAGCCGGGAAAAACCACAGACGGAGAAGTGTCTGACAAGGACGGAAAGGTGAGATACGTGCGGAGCAAGATGAAGAAGTCACCGGCCCTGACGGATGTGTCACCGAGGCCACGTACATAAGGAACGCACCTTATTAATCTGCTCTCAGAATGAGTTCATTACATTGTATCAGCTGATAAAAATAACATTGCAATTAAGCCAAAAAGTCTCCAAAATCCGGTGCCCATAGCAGATTCCAGAAATGATCTATAGAAGATGGGATTAAAGTGGTGGAGGCTCCGGGATAAACGTTTGATGTTGGACCCAAAGTTCCATCTGGAGATTGGGAACCAATTAGAAATCACAAACGCCTTATACAGCTGTAAGAACATTACAATCTGAGAGTCCTCAGGGGTTGATACCTTTTAATGGATGGTAACCAATAGCGGCTTTCCAGACTACTCAGGTCTCTTCTTCAGGCTGGAATGAGACAAAATCTGATGTGTCACATACAACATGACCTGGAATGGTGCAGTTCTTAAGACAAGTGAGGTGGAGCAGAAGAGGAATGAGATGGGGTGAAGCAGCTATGGCAGTAAATATTGGAACAGTTCAAGTCTCAGAGAGACAGAAGAGTCTGGGAAACAAACTGATGATGACCACTGACACATTCAGAGCAGGAATTAACTTTCACATGGATTCATGTCTTTTTACATCAATTGAAGGGGCATTTGGGGGCATCGTATATTTGAACAGACCCCAATTAGAGGACAATAAAACTTTCACACTTCTTATCAGTGAACTGTTCCTATACTTATTGCTGTAACTGTTTCACCCTATCTCACTCCTTCTGCTCCATCTCAGTTCTCTTAAGAACTGCAGTATTCCATGTCATGTTG
Source organism: Allobates femoralis (assembly GCA_033576535.1). Taxonomy (NCBI): domain Eukaryota; kingdom Metazoa; phylum Chordata; class Amphibia; order Anura; family Aromobatidae; genus Allobates; species Allobates femoralis. The sequence goes on from JARQOC010000008.1 coordinate 187,735,293, forward strand.
TATATATATATACATCAGATTTAGTCTTATACCAGCCTGAAGAAGAGACCTGAGTTGTCTCTAAAGCCGCTAATTGTTACCATCTTTTCAGTTCTCCATTAAAAGGTATCAATCACTCTTAGATTTTGATATTTTTCTATCTTCTGGCTAACATGGTGCAAACATATATTTCACCTTACACAGATGTGTTACTTTACTGAAATCTATGGGAGTAATGGAAATGACCAAGACAATGATTCCCTTAGACTTTTCAAAAGTGAGGCACGCATGACCTAAATCTGATCACTAAATGGTCTTCAAATTAAAGAACATCAACGACACCGGACGACAATAGGAGAAAAGCTATGGGCAAATCCACAATGAAGTCACTGGATGAGGTCTTCACATCAAGGAACATATCACTGGTGATGAAGACACGGCTCGTACATAGTCTGGTCTGTTCTGTAGTAACATTTCACTGGTGATGGAGACACGGCTCGTACATAGTCTGGTCTATTCTGTAGTAACATTTCACTGGTGATGGAGACACGGCTCGTACATAGTCTGGTCTATTCTGTAGTAACATTTCACTGGTGATGAAGACACGGCTCGTACATAGTCTGGTCTATTCTGTAGTAACATTTCACTGGTGATGAAGACACGGCTCGTACATAGTCTGGTCTATTCTGTAGTAACATTTCACTGGTGATGAAGACACGGCTCGTACATAGTCTGGTCTATTCTGTAGTAACATTTCACTGGTGATGAAGACACGGCTCGCACATAGTCTGGTCTATTCTGTAGTAACATTTCACTGGTGATGGAGACACGGCTCGTACATAGTCTGGTCTATTCTGTAGTAACATATGGAAGTGACACGTGTACGATAGAGAAACAAGACAGAAGAAGAATCAACACCTTCATAATGTGGAGCTGGAGAAGGAGGTTATCAATACCATGGATGGCGAGAAGAACAAACACATCAATACTGGAACAAATCAAGCAGACATGTCACTGGAAGGAAGGATCACCGAGCTACGACTGTCTACACATCATACGAAGAGAAAGATCATTGGAGAAGGACATCATGGTCAGAAGAATAGGAACAAGGCAAAGAGGAAGACCAGCAACCCGATTGCTTAATACTGTCAAGATGATGGAGGAGAAAACTCTGGTGGAGCTATTTAGGCTTGGAGAAGACCCTGGTGGACCTATTTAGGCTTGGAGAAGAACAATGTGGACCTATATAGACTTGGAGAAGACCCTGATGGACCTATCTAAGTTTGGAGAAGATCCTGGTAAACCTATCTAGACTTGGAGAAGATCATGGAGGACCTATCTAGAGTTGGAGAAGACCATGGAGGACCTATCTAGACTTGAAGACCATGGAGGACCTATCTAGACTTGGAGAAGACCATGGTGGACCTATCTAGGCTTGGAGAAGACCAATGTGGACCTATATAGACTTGGAGAAGACCCTGGTGGACCTATTTAGGCTTGGAGAAGTTCAATGTGGACCTATATAGACTTGGAGAAGACCCTGATGGACCTATCTAAGTTTGGAGAAGATCCTGGTAAACCTATCTAGACTTGGAGAAGACCATGGAGGACCTATCTAAACTTGGAGAAGACCATGGAGGACCTATCTAGACTTGGAAAAGACCATGGTGGACCTATCTAGGCTTGGAGAAGACCCTGATGGACCTATCTAAGTTTGGAGAAGATCCTGGTAAACCTATCTAGACTTGGAGAAGACCATGGAGGACCTATCTAGACTTGGAGAAGACCATGGTGGACCTATCTAGGCTTGGAGAAGACCATGGAGGACCTATCTAGACTTGGAGAAGACCATGGTGGACCTATCTAGGCTTGGAGAAGACCAATGTGGACCTATATAGACTTGGAGAAGACCCTGGTGGACCTATATAGGCTTGGAGAAGACCAATGTGGACCTATATAGACTTGGAGAAGATCCTGATGGACCTATCTAAGTTTGGAGAAGATCCTGGTAAACCTATCTAGACTTGGAGAAGACCATGGAGGACCTATCTAGACTTGGAGAAAACCATGGAGGACCTATCTAGACTTGGAGAAAACGATGGAGGACCTATCTAGACTTGGAGAAGACCATGGTGGACCTATCTAGGCTTGGAGAAGACCATGGTGGACCTATCTAGATTTGGAGAAGACCCTGGTGGACCTATTTAGGCTTGGAGAAGACCAATGTGGACCTATATAGACTTGGAGAAGATCCTGATGGACCTATCTAAGTTTGGAGAAGATCCTGGTAAACCTATCTAGACTTGGAGAAGACCATGGAGGACCTATCTAGACTTGGAGAAGACCATGGTGGACCTATCTAGGCTTGGAGAAGACCATGGAGGACCTATCTAGACTTGGAGAAGACCATGGTGGACCTATCTAGGCTTGGAGAAGACCAATGTGGACCTATATAGACTTGGAGAAGACTCTGGTGAACCTATATAGGCTTGGAGAAGACCAATGTGGACCTATATAGACTTGGAGAAGATCCTGATGGACCTATCTAAGTTTGGAGAAGATCCTGGTAAACCTATCTAGACTTGGAGAAGACCATGGAGGACCTATCTAGACTTGGAGAAAACCATGGAGGACCTATCTAGACTTGGAGAAAACGATGGAGGACCTATCTAGACTTGGAGAAGACCATGGTGGACCTATCTAGGCTTGGAGAAGACCATGGTGGACCTATCTAGATTTGGAGAAGACCCTGGTGGACCTATTTAGGCTTGGAGAAGACCAATGTGGACCTATATAGACTTGGAGAAGATCCTGATGGACCTATCTAAGTTTGGAGAAGATCCTGGTAAACCTATCTAGACTTGGAGAAGACCATGGAGGACCTATCCAGGCTTGGAGAAGACCCTGGTGGACCTATCTAGGCTTTGGAGAAGACCCTGGTGGACCTATCTAGATTTGGAGAAGACCCTGGTGGACTTATCTAAGTCGCACATGATCAATCTTCCTACAGAACGTTCATCCATTAAATCACCATGACTTGAGTTCTCAATGAAAGAAAATTGTAACAAAGAAAATCTAATAAAGAGTAGCAGGATTATAATATTGTCTATTTAGAAGCATCATTGATCCAATTTCTCACAATCCAACTTTTTTCATGACCAAATGAGCTGTGGGTCAAACTGTGGTTGAGAGCCGATGATGTGAGGATTATCCAGCGTTGTGTCACTCAGTTTCATCTACAATATTGCGCCTCATGTTGTATATTTATGGCTGCTGTATTAAATACATTACCAGTGCATATGGCATTATATATACACATAAATATATATATTTTTTTTGCATTATATTTAGAACGTGTTGTGCCACCAAACTGCATCTCAGCCTATTGTGGGAAACCATATGCTGTTGTCTTAATATGTTTTCGAGCTGAGAGGCTTCATACATTACAAGAATATCAAGTACGTGAACACAAACTTCCATCTTATTGATCTTATTCAAAAACGCTCAGTTTGACGTTATCCCCAAGTGTCGCACCTCCGCCGACAAACCGCATCAAAGATGTAAGTAAATACGTCTCCTGCTGGGTGTTTTACCTTCCGTAATAAGCGGCAAATATTTCAAGACATTGTCGAAGAAGGAGAATTAAAGCAGCTAATGTGTTTTTAAGTCAAGAAAATAGAATCCTATAGCGTGAAAGACATAAATGTTTAAGTGGCGCATTTATAACTCCTGCTCATCTCACATTCTCCCCACATCGGTTTGTTTATGTCGCTCCGGTTATTGCCAGTTTTTATTCATACAAGTTATATTTCTTAAGGAAACGCTTGTCGACTCTGCGCCTGCGGCATCCACTGAGATACACAGATTTCTTCAATGGAATTAATTTTGTATTTTTACAAGCTTTTTACCAATTTTTATACTTTTTTTTATTATTGTTGTTTTATCATTAGGCCTATATTGTTTTTTCTATTACTTGTTTTCTTTATGTGAGGATTGGTATATGGTAATCAGTCATAAGGAGAGGTCATACAAGGAAAGGGAAATATAGAGATATAAAAGAAATTAAGGATCCCATGTACAAAAACATAAATATTATAATACTGCCCCTATATACAAGAATATAACTACTATAATACTGCTCCTATGTACAAGAATATAACTACTATAATACTGCCCCTATATACAAGAATATAACTACTATAATACTGCCCCTATATACAAGAATATAACTACTATAATACTGCCCCTATATACAAGAATATAACTACTATAACACTGCTCCTATATTCAAGAATATAACTACTATAATACTGCCCCTATATACAAGAATATAACTACTATAATACTGATCCTATATACAAGAATATAACTACTATAATACTGCTCCAATATACAAGAATATTACTACTATAATACTGCCCCTATATACAAGAATATAACTACTATAATACTGCCCCTATATACAAGAATATAACTACTATAATACTGCCCCTATATACAAGAATATAACTACTATAATACTGCTCCTATATACAAGAATATAACTACTATAATACTGCCCCTATATACAAGAATATAACCACTATAATACTGATCCTATATACAAGAATAAAACTACTATAATACTGCTCCTATATACAAGAATATAACTACTATAATACTGCTCCTATATACAAGAATATAACTACTATAATACTGCCCCTATATACAAGAATATAACTACTATAATACTGCCCCTATATACAAGAATATAACTACTATAATACTGCTCCTATATACAAGAATATAACTACTATAATACTGCTCCTATATACAAAAATATAACTACTATAATACTGCCTCTTTATACAAGAATATAACTACTATAATACTGCTCCTATATACAAGAATATAACTACTATAATACTGCTCCTATATACAAGAATATAACTACTATAATACTGCTCCTATGTACAAGAATATAACTACTATAATACTGTCCCTGTATACAAGAATATAACTACTATAATACTGCCCCTATATACAAGAATATAACTACTATAATACTGTCCCTATATACAAGAATATAACTACTATAATACTGCCCCTATATACAAGAATATAACTACTATAATACTGCACTTATATTCAAGAATATAACTACTATAATACTGCTCCTATGTACAAGAATATAACTTCTATAATACTGCCCCTATATACAAGAATATAACTACTATAATACTGCTCCTATATACAAGAATATAACTACTATAATACTGCTCCTATATACAAGAATATAACTACTATAATACTGTCCCTATATACAAGAATATAACTACTATAATACTGCACTTATATTCAAGAATATAACTACTATAATACTGCTCCTATGTACAAGAATATAACTACTATAATACTGTCCCTATATACAAGAATATAACTACTATAATACTGCCCCTATGTACAAGAATATAACTACTATAATACTGCTCCTATATACAAGAATATAACTACTATAATACTGCCCCCTATGTACAAGAATATAACTACTATAATACTGCCCCTATGTACAAGAATATAACTACTATAATACTGCCCTATATACAAGAATATAACTACTATAATACTGCCCCCTATGTACAAGAATATAACTACTATAATACTGCCCCTATGTACAAGAATATAACTACTATAATACTGCTCCTATATACAAGAATATAACTACTATAATACTGCCCCTATGTACAAGAATATAACTACTATAATACTGCTCCTATATACAAGAATATAACTACTATAATACTGTCCCTATATACAAGAATATAACTACTATAATACTGCACTTATATTCAAGAATATAACTACTATAATACTGCTCCTATGTACAAGAATATAACTACTATAATACTGTCCCTATATACAAGAATATAACTACTATAATACTGCCCCTATGTACAAGAATATAACTACTATAATACTGCTCCTATATACAAGAATATAACTACTATAATACTGCTCCTATATACAAGAATATAACTACTATAATACTGCTCCTATATACAAGAATATAACTACTATAATACTGCTCCTATATATAAGAATATAACTACTATAATACTGCTCCTATGTACAAGAATATAACTACTATAATACTGCTCCTATATACACGAATATAACTACTATAATACTGCTCATGTAGAAGAATATAACTACTATAATACTGCTCCTATATACAAGAATATAACTACTATAATACTGCTCCTATATACAAGAATATAACTACTATAATACTGCTCCTATATACAAGAATATAACTACTATAATACTGCTCCTATGTACAAGAATATAACTACTATAATACTGCTCCTATATACAAGAATATAACTACTATAATACTGCTCCTATATACAAGAATATAACTACTATAATACTGCTCCTATGTACAAGAATATAACTACTATAATACTGCTCCTATGTACAAGAATATAACTACTATAATAGTGCTCCTATATACAAGAATATAACTACTATAATAGTGCTCCTATATACAAGAATATAACTACTATAATACTGCCCCTATATACAAGAATAGAACTGCTATGATAATGCCCCTATATACAAGAATATAACTACTATAATACTGCCCTGTACAAGAATATAACTACTATAATACTGCCCTGTACAAGAATAAAACTACTATAATACTGCCCCTATATACAAGAATATAACTACTATAATACTGCTCCTATGTACAAGAATATAACTACTATAATACTGCCCCTATATACAAGAATATAACTACTATAATACTGCCCCTATATACAAGAATATAACTACTATAATACTGCCCCTATGTACAAGAATATAACTACTATAATACTACTCCTATATACAAGAATATAACTACTATAATACTGCCCCTATATACAAGAATATAACTACTATAATACTGCCCCTATATACAAGAATATAACTACTATAATACTGCTCCTATATACAAGAATATAACTACTATAATACTGCCCTGTACAAGGATATAACTACTATAATACTGCCCTGTACAAGGATATAACTACTATAATACTGCCCTGTACAAGGATATACTGTAACTGCAATGTTACTGTCACAATTAATATACTGATATTCTGTGGGATAACTTGAAGATAGTGATGGGTGGACCCGCTGATGATCAGGATCGGTAGACTCACCCAGGCTTTTTTGTAATGTCTGAGTTTGGGGCTGGATGTGACTCACACTTGCGTCACAAGCTTGGACTTCACGGTTATGGGATGGGGCAGGGGGCTGTAAATGAAAGCATATATTTAGTAAACATTATCATTATACTTACCGGGTCCCACGGCGCGTGTCCTGCTGTCCCGACCGCATCTCCTTCCGGGGTCACTCATTAACGTCCGAGGATATTCACTGCACTGCCGAGAACTGCTTCAGTTCTCAGCAATGTTCACAGTGACAAAGAGGTCACCCGAGTTCATGGCTCAACTATGAACTTGTTTGACCTCTGTCACTTTCCGTCCATGCTAAAATCAGCAGTTACATAGAGACTATACCAATGTACTAAAACACATACCACATATTATATTCAATAGAAATATGACTAGTCTGATCTGAAATTTAACCCTTCTGGGGCTTTCACATTCAGGGCCAATATCCAATACATTTCACGGTGTCGAACTGCTCTTTCCCAGTCCCCACCCCTGTTGTTCCTAAACACCCTCTCAATGCCTTTAACACATAAACTGCTCATATCTCTCCCACGTTCCTCTTTGAAGTGTCTGACAATCCAGATAAATTCCTATGGGAACTACTGGAGCTGGGATTGGAATGCAGGAATGTGTTCACCGAGTTGTTTTTTTAGGGTCCTTGATGTACATCCAACATAATCCTTGCAACATGTGATACATGACGCCAAATACATGACTGTGTTGTGTTGCAATTTATGTATCCCTGTATGTCAAAAGTACGATTAGTGGTCCTGTTGGTAAACTGTTTTGTAGCATGGATATATTGACAAAGATAACATCTATTGCCACCACATTCAAAACTGCCTTTCGTGGACAACATTTCTTCTTGGCGTCCTGATGAATTGGGGCGAAGACAATATATTGCCCAGACTCAAGGATTTTTGGGGACACACCTGTAGCCACCTGAGAGAATTTTTTGAAAGTATGGGATCTTGATACAATATCGGAATATATTTATGAATCAATCCAACTATGCAATAATAATAATAAGAGGTGACTGCATTTCAGAGCTGCCACTTTTTCAGCACCAGGGTCCGGGTACGATTTTTTTGCCAGATCTGGTGGTATGTGTTTTAGCACATTGGTATAGTCTCTATGTAACTGGTGATTTCAGCATGGAAGTGTCACTAGTGTTTGTATTATACAGCCCCTGGCAAAAATTCTGGAATCCCCGTGGCTCGGAGGACGTCCATTCAGATGTTTAATTTTGCTTGAAAAAAAGCAGATCCAGACCTGGCACAAAACTAAAGTCATTTCACATGGCAACTTTATGGCTTTAAGAAACACTAAAAGAAATCAAGATAAATAATGTGCAGTCAGTAAGGGTTACTATTTGTAGACCAAGCAGGAAAGGAATCAATTGATGGAATAACCGTGTAGATTTTCATTCCCAAAACTAACACCTGCATCACATTAAATCTGCTCTTAGTCTGCATCTAATAAGGAGTGATCACACCTTGGAGAGCTGCTGCACCAAGTGGACTGACATGAATCATGGCTCCAACACCAGAGATGTCAATTGAAACAAAGGAGAGGATTATCAAACTCTTAAAAGAGGTAAATCATCACACAATGTTACAAAAGATGTTGGTTGTTCACAGTCAGCTGTGTCTAAAATCTGGACCAAATACAAACAACATGGGAAGGTTGTTAAAGGGAAACATACTGGTAGACCAAGGAAGACATCAAAGCATCAAGACCGAAAACTTAAAGACATATGTCTCCAAAAGAAGGAAATGCACAACAAAAACAAATGGGGAACGAATGGGAGGAAACTGGAGTCAATGTCTGTGATCGAACTGTAAGAAACCGCCTAAAGGAAAGGATTTACATACAGAAAAGCTAAACAAAAGCCATCATTAACACCTAAACAGAAAAAAACAAGGTTACAATCGGCTAAGGGAAAAGCAATGGTGGACTGTGGATGACTGGATGAAAGTTCAGTGAACCACAGCCCACAGCCACCTCTGAAAATAGCACATTCATTGTAGTCTATTTCCAGGTGCTGTACCCAGCTTTTCCAATGGCATAGGTGGGGGGAGGCAAGCTGGGTAATAATGGGTAAATACCTGATTTGTATTGGCAGCTGATACTAAGCCCAAAATTCATGATACTGGAATCGATATGGATGAATATGCCCAAAGATCTGCGCTGCTGGAAAGAAGACCAGGATCAACGCAGTCTGGCAAAATGGTGCCTTTTTTTCCGACGCGTTTCGGAGCCAAAACCTGTGATTGGTTAATCCCTGAGGAAGGAGCGATGTTTTGGCTCCAAAACGCTATCGGAATAAAAGGCACATTTTACCAGACTGCATTGATCCTAATCTTCATTCCAGCAGCGCAGATCTTTGGGCACTTCGTTCATATCGGTTCCAGTTTCTTGTGCCAAGTGTGTTGTGGGAGTATGTATGCTGCAGCAAGCTGGACATGGCGCATACACGTGTTGTGAGTTGTCACAACCAACCCAGTTGAGCAAACCATATTGTGCCATTGCCTCCCTTTGCCCATCAAATGCGCTCTTTTGCTCATTTCGAAATTCATGATGTCAGGCCAAATTAGACCTAGCCACAATTAATTTCTAGTAAACCGTAAAAAAAAATAACAGTAAAACATTTTTAAATTAGAAATTAAACAAAGAACACATTTAGGGATTCCATCTTTAATTACAAAAAACTCCCTCTGATCGTTGTCCACACAGGCAGGTTCAGCTCTGCTTCATCGCTCTGAACAGACAAGTGTCTTTCAAGAACAACAAGCAGGCTGAGACTGACAGTGACAGAGGCCAATCAAGTTCATAGCTGGACCATGAACTCAGGATTGAGGTCACCGCGAATGCTGCTGAGAACTGAAGCGGTTCTCAGCAGTGCAGTGAATATACCCGGAAGTTAATAAGTGGCCGCGGAAATAGATGCTGTCGGGACACTGAGATGGCAGGATGCGCACCATGTGACCTGGTAAGTATAATGATAATGTTTATTAATAATGGGCTTTATTTTACAGCCCCTGGCCCTGAACTGTAACACGTATTTCCAAGGGAAACCCTTGTTCGGGATCTTTGCAAAAACGTTCGTCTGATGTTGTTCTCAGGCAGGTTCAGGTTCATCTCTGCTTCATCGCTCTGAACAGACAAGGCTGACAGTGACAAAGGTCAATCGAGTTCATAGCTGAGCAATGAACTCGGGTGACCCTTCATGTCACACTGCGAACACTGTCAAATACCGTGGACGCTGAGGAACAGTAAAGTGACAGGACATGCGCTGTGGGACCCAGTAAGTATTATGATAATGTTTATTAATAGTTGCCTTTGTTTTACAGCCCTCGGACCCGAACTGTAACACGTATTTCTAAAGGCCACGTTACACGTGGTGACATCGTCGCCGATTACATAGGCGATGTAGGTGCGTGGCCTGTCGGCTGGAACATCGCCCCTATGTCGCCTCATGTAAAGGGGCGATGTCGGCGCCCGCGGAGGTCGCCTGGTTTTAGAGCAGTACTCTGAAACCAGGCGACCGATCTGGGGAGATGTCCACACATCGCCCCATGTAACCGGCTGCTGGCAAGCTGACAGGCGATGGGAGCCATAGCCGCCCATTGTCCTGCATCGCCGCTGGGGTTTTCAGACACTCCGGCGGTGATGCCACCTGTCAGATCGCCGGCGCGGCGCTGGAGATGTCGCCCCATGTCGGTGCCAAAAATGTGCGCACCGTCGCCTGGTGTGACGGTACCTTAAGGGAAACCCATGTTCAGTATCTTTTCACAAACATCCCTTCGACGTTGTCCACAGGCAGAGCAGGTTCATCTCTGCTGCATCACTCTGAAGAGAGAAGCATCTGTCCAGAGCGACAAGCAGGCTGAGACTGACAGTGACAGAGGTAAATCGCAGGGGCGGAACTACACTGGTGCAGCTGGTGCAGCTGCACCAGGGCCCCGACCGGCTGGGGGCCCCTTCAAGCCTGGAGGGGGGCCCCCAGCCGACCCCCGCAAGCCGCCGCCAGAGGAGAGGAGGGTCAGGCAAGGGAAGCAGAGAGCTTCCTGCTTCCCTTGCCTGATCCCGCCCCTCCTCTCCTCTGCTCCTCCGGCCCCTAGCATACATCCGGCGCGTCTCCCAGGTAGGAGAGCATTGCGCCTGCGGCTCCCAGTGGCTCCCAGCAGCACCCAGCAGCACCCAGCAGCACCCCCCCCCTTTTCCGGGCGCGCCGACGGCCAGCGGCACCCCTCCCCCCCGGGCCGCGCCGCGCCGACGGCCAGTAGCCCCGCCGCCCCGGTCCTCTCCTGCACCAGGGCCCCCGGGGGTGACGGTCCGCCCCTGGTCAATCGAGTTCATAGCTGAGCCATGAAGTCGGGTTCGCCCATCACTACTTGAAGATGATGAGCCGTATGTGGTTGTATCTCTTATTATAGTTACGCCCCTGTTTCTTTCTCCTATGGAATGTGAATGTATCACCGCTAATATCTCATCTTTCTACATTTCTATTCTTTAGTATGAATTCATTCATTTTTGGAGCTTCCTGAGGATTCATTAGATTCTTTTGCAGCGATAGAACTGTTTGTTTTCACCGTACAAATGTCATTGTGTAGAACTTTGATTAAGCGTCTTGCAAATATCGCTATTAAAGGGTTTAGTCTTTTAAGAAATGCAAACGTCGTCTCCAGGAGAAGATTCTGAAAGGAAAGGTTTCCCTGCAATAATTTATGAGACATTTAAAACTGACTGTCTGTTGATGATATTAAAATGAGCCGAGAGGAAATTTACATCATTCTGCATTTACATCTAGAAATGTCTGGTGACGTCTCGTAAAAAACAGAACAATAAAAAGATGTAATATATCAGAGACGTTAAGAAAGGATTTAGGACGTGTTCCCAGAGACTTTACACCAGTCTAATCGTGTCCAATGATTACTACAGTATAATGTCCTGAAAGATATTACCGTAATGCAGATATTATAAAGATATCATTATTACCACCGTAAAGTAAATAATGCAGCAATACAGAACATAAATAATATATAATATAATAACGGTACATAATTGAAGGCTACACAGGATTAGAACAACAATATACGGTATATAAAAAAAAAAAACTGATATACAGACGCAAGGTGACTTCTGCACAAATAATAATGAATAACTTCATATTGTTACTCTGTATCTAGTTCAATGGATTCTTTACTAGTTCTGAAGGTTGACGTTGAAGGTCAACTCAAGTCCATCGAGTTCGACCTTTAGCCTAATATGTTGATCTAGAGGAAGTAAAAACCCCATGAAGAGGATACTAAGCTCCATAATAGGGGAAAAGTTACTTCCCGACTCCACATACAGCAATCAGACGAGTTCCATCGATCAACGCCTTATCAAGGAATGTAGAGCACATAACCTGTAGTGTGGTAGTGAATCAACCATTGCATCATGTGCCCCAGAGTTCCACAGTCCACTGCTCTTACAGTAAAGAATCCATAGTGTCACTGCTCTTACAGTAAAGAATCCATAGTGTCACTGCTCTTACAGTAAAGAATCCATGTGTCACTGCTCTTACAGTAAAGAATCCATAGTGTCACTGCTCTTACAGTAATAATCCATAGTGTCACTGCTCTTACAGTAAATAATCCATAGTGTCACTGCTCTTACAGTAAAGAATCCAAGTGTCACTGCTCTTACAGTAAAGAATCCACAGTCTCACTGCTCTTACAGTAAAGGATCCATAGTATCGCTGCTCTTACAGTAAAGATCCATAGTGTCACTGCTCTTCACAGTAAATAATCCATAGTCTCACTGCTCTTACAGTAAGGAATCCATAGTCTCACTGCTCTTACAGTAAATAATCCATAGTGTCACTGCTCTTACAGTAAATAATCCATAGTGTCACTGCTCTTACAGTAAAGAATCCACAGTCTCACTGCTCTTACAGTAAAGAATCCATAGTGTCACGCTCTTACAGGAAATAATCCATAGTGTCACTGCTCTTACAGTAAAGAATCCATAGTGTCACTGCTCTTACAGTAAAGAATCCACAGTGTCACTGCTCTTACAGTAAAGAATCCATCAGTGTCATGCACTGCTCTTACAGTAAAGAATCCATAGTGTCACTGCTCTTACAGTAAAGAATCCATAGTGTCACTGCTCTTACAGTAAAGGATCCATAGTGTCACAGCTCTTACAGTAAAGAATCCATAGTCTCACTGCTCTTACAGTAAAAGATCCATAGTGTCACGCTCTTACAGTAAAGAATCCACAGTGTCACTGCTCTTACAGTAAATATCCATAGTGTCACGCTCTTACAGTAAAGAATCCATAGTGTCACTGCTCTTACAGTAAAGAATCCAATAGTGTCACTGCTCTTACAGTAAAGAATCCACAGTGTCACTGCTCTTACAGTAAAGAATCATAGTGTCACTGCTCTTACAGTAAAGGAATCCACAGTGCTCACTGCTCTTACAGAAAAGAATCCACAGTGTCACTGCTCTTACAGTAAAGAATCCATAGTGTCACTGCTCTTACAGTAAAGAATCCATAGTGTCACTGCTCTTACAGTAAATAATCCATAGTGTCACTGCTCTTACAGTAAAGAATCCATAGTGTCACTGCTCTTACAGTAAAGAATCCATAGTGTCACTGCTCTTACAGTAAAGAATCCATAGTGTCACTGCTCTTACAGTAAAGAATCCATAGTGTCACTGCTCTTACAGTAAAGAATCCAATCTCACTGCTCTTACAGTAAAGAATCCATAGTCTCACTGCTCTTACAGTAAAGAATCCATAGTCTCACTGCTCTTACAGTAAAGAATCCACAGTGTCACTGCTCTTACAGTAAAGAATCCATAGTGTCACTGCTCTTACAGTAAATAACCCATAGTCTCACTGCTCTTACAGTAAATAATCCATAGTGTCACTGCTCTTACAGTAAAGAATCCATATCTCACTGCTCTTACAGTAAATAATCCATAGTGTCACTGCTCTTACAGTAAAGAATCCATAGTGTCACTGCTCTTACAGTAAAGAATCCATAGTCTCACTGCTCTTACAGTAAAGAATCCACAGTCTCACTGCTCTTACAGTAAATAATCCATATTCTCACTGCTCTTACAGTAAATAATCCATAGTGTCACTGCTCTTACAGTAAAGGATCCATAGTGTCACTGCTCTTACAGTAAAGAATCCATAGTGTCACTGCTCTTACAGTAAATAATCCATAGTGTCACTGCTCTTACAGTAAATAATCCATAGTGTCACTGCTCTTACAGTAAATAATCCATAGTGTCACTGCTCTTACAGTAAAGAATCCACAGTCTCACTGCTCTTACAGTAAAGAATCCATAGTGTCACTGCTCTTACAGTAAAGAATCCATAGTGTCACTGCTCTTACAGTAAAGAATCCATCATCTCAATTCTCTTACAGAATGGAAGCTCTTCTCTGATCTGGCTCAGCTCTGTTCTTATACATAGGGGTCAGTGCAGTACACAGTATATAAGTGTGGTCACACTAGTGACTTGTACAGTGTGTTCTCATCAGGAGCACCTCTTTCTTTTAATGCATCTCATTATTTTATTAGCCTTTGCAGCAGCTGCCTGACACTGGCCACCAAAGTTGAGTTTACCGTCCACCCATACATCCAAGTCTTACTTAGGGCCAGTTTTACACGTTGGCTTCAGGTGTCAGCCGCATCCATTGTTTTCTCCTGTACTTGTTCTCTTCTGTCTTGATAATTCCAGCTACAGGTTCTCTTCTGGGAAATATCAGAATGCAGCAGCTATAATTTTTGCAATGGTAGAAGGTCCCAGTGAGATATCTTTACTTCTCCATATAGATCTGATCACTCCACACTCCTTTTTCAGATGCTTTTCGCCCGAAAAAAAAAAGTTTAAGTACTGATATTTCATCTGACTGGTGCCGCTCATTACTGGCACTATCTGTATGGTAAATGTCCATGTGCCGGACACAAATATCAGACTGTTGTCTGATCCAGTCAAACAACGGCGCTCACCAGATTTTGCCTCACAAAATCCTCTTTATTTCATATTTACAGGACCCATAGTGATGTCATGACCATGGGTGGAGCCAGGTCACATAATCATGATGTCACCACAGGATCTTGAGCAGAGCGGATAGAGGAGCAGAGAGCAGCAGCAGGAGCCATGTACTGCAGAGGCAGCTCACTGTCACCCCACACCACGGTCATCCTGCACTTATTCACCTTGCCTCTGCACTCAGCCCGCACTCACTCAGCCTGCACTATGGTCACCCTGTATTCACACTTACTCACCATGCACTCGGCCCACACTACAGTCATCCGGTACTCAGCCTGCCTCAATCACCCAGCCCTCACTCAGCCCTCACTACGGTCAGCCTGCACTCACCCTGCACTCGGCCCACACTACAGTCATCCAGCAATCAGCCTGCTCTCACTCAGCCCGCACCACAGTCAGCCTGCACTTATTCAATCTGCACTCACCCTGCATTCAGCCTGCAACACAGTCACCCTGCACTCAGCCTGCACTCAGCCAGCACTACAGTCATCCGGCACTCAGCCTGCCCTTACTCAGCCTGCCCTTACTCAGCATGCCCTCACTCCGCATGCCCTCACTCAGCCTGCATCATGGTCAGCCTGCACTCATTCAGCCTGCACTCACTCAGCCTGCAGCACGATTAGCCCGCACTCATTCAGCCTGCATTCAGCTCGCAGTACGGTCACCCCAACTATGGTCATCCTTCGTTCAGCCTGCCCTCACTCAGCCTGCATCATGGTCAGCCAGCAAGCCTGCACTCATTCAGCCTGCACTCATTCAGCCTGCACTCATTCAGCCTGTACTCACTCAGCCTGCACTCACTCAGCTTGCACCACGATTAGCTCGCACTCATTCAGTGCTGTATGATGGCTCTGTGGTTAGCACTGTATGGTGGCTCAGTGGTTAGCACTGTATATGGTGGCTCAGTGGTTAGCACTGTATATGGTGGCTCAGTGGTTAGCACTGTATACGGTGGCTCAGTGGTTAGCACTGTATACGGTGGCTCAGTGGTTAGCACTGTATATGGTGGCTCAGTGGTTAGCACTGTATATGGTGGCTCAGTGGTTAGCACTGTATGGTGGCTCAGTGGTTAGCACTGTATATGGTGGCTCAGTGGTTAGCACTGTATATGGTGGCTCAGTGGTTAGCACTGTATATGGTGGCTCAGTGGTTAGCACTGTATATGGTGGCTCAGTGGTTAGCACTGTATATGGTGGCTCAGTGGTTAGCACTGTATATGGTGGCTCAGTGGTTAGCACTGTATTGGTGGCTGCAGTGGTTAGCACTGTATGGTGGCTCAGTGGTTAGCACTGTATATGGTGGCTCAGTGGTTAGCACTGTATATGGTGGCTCAGTGGTTAGCATTGTATATGGTGGCTCAGTGGTTAGCACTGTATATGGTGGCTCAGTGGTTAGCACTGTATATGGTGGGTCAGTGGTTAGCACTGTATATGGTGGCTCAGTGGTTAGCATTGTATATGGTGGCTCAGTGGTTAGCACTGTATACAGTGGCTCAGTGGTTAGCACTGTATATGGTGGTCAGTGGTTAGCACTGTATGGTGGCTCTGTGGTTAGCACTGTATATGGTGGTTCAGTGGTTAGCACTGTATGGTGGCTCAATGGTTAGCACTGTATATGGTGCTCAGTGGTTACCACTGTATGGTGGCTCAGTGGTTAGCACTGTATATGGTGGCTCAGTGGTTAGCACTGTAACGGTGGCTCAGTGGTTAGCACTGTATACAGTGGCTCAGTGGTTAGCACTGTATATGGTGGGTCAGTGGTTAGCACTGTATGGTGGCTCAGTGGTTAGCACTGTATATGGTGGCTCAGTGGTTAGCACTGTACAGTGGTTCAGTGGTTAGCACTGTATATGGTGGCTCAGTGGTTAGCACTGTATATGGTGGCTCAGTGGTTAGCACTGTATATGGTGGCTCAGTGGTTAGCACTGTATATGGTGGCTCAGTGGTTAGCACTGTATATGGTGGCTCAGTGGTTAGCACTGTATGGTGGCTCAGTGGTTAGCACTGTATATGGTGGCTCAGTGGTTAGCACTGTATGGTGGCTCAGTGGTTAGCACTGTATATGGTGACTCAGTTGTTAGCACTGTATATGGTGGCTCAGTGGTTAGCACTGTATGGTGGCTCAGTGGTTAGCACTGTACAGTGGCTCAGTGTTTAGCACTGTATATGGTGTCTCAGTGGTTAGCACTGTATATGGTGTCTCAGTGGTTAGCATTGTATATGGTGGCTCAGTGGTTAGCACTGTATATGGTGGCTCAGTTGTTAGCACTGTATATGGTGGCTCAGTGGTTAGCACTGTATGGTGGCTCAGTGGTTAGCACTGTATGGTGGCTCAGTGGTTAGCACTGTATATGGTGGCTCAGTGGTTAGCACTGTATAACGGTGGCTCAGTGGTTAGCACTGTATATGGTGGCTCAGTGGTTACCACTGTATGGTGGCTCAGTGGTTAGCACTGTATATGGTGGCTCAGTGGTTAGCACTGTATATGGTGGCTCAGTGGTTAGCACTGTATATGGTGGCTCAGTGGTTAGCACTGTATGGTCGCTCAGTGGTTAGCACTGTATATGGTGGCTCAGTGGTTAGCACTGTATATGGTGGCTCAGTGGTTAGCACTGTATATGGTGGCTCAGTGGTTAGCACTATATATGGTGGCTCAGTGGTTAGCACTGTAATGGTGGCTCAGTGGTTAGCACTGTATGGTGGCTCAGAGGTTAGCACTGTATATGGTGGCTCAGTGGTTAGCACTGTATATGGTGGCTCAGTGGTTAGCACTGTATATGGTGGCTCAGTGGTTAGCACTGTATGGTGGCTCAGTGGTTAGCACTGTATATGGTGGCTCAGTGGTTAGCACTGTATGGTGGCTCAGTGGTTAGCACTGTATGGTGGCTCAGTGGTTAGCACTGTATATGGTGGCTCAGTGGTTAGCACTGTATATGGTGGCTCAGTGGTTAGCACTGTATATGGTGGATCAGTGGTTAGCACTGTATATGGTGGCTCAGTGGTTAGCACTGTATATGGTGGCTCAGTGTTTAGCACTGTATGGTGGCTCAGTGGTTAGCACTGTATATGGTGCTCAGTGGTTAGCACTGTATATGGTGGCTCAGTGGTTAGCACTGTATATGGTGGCTCAGTGGTTAGCACTGTATATGGTGGCTCAGTGGTTAGCACTGTATATGGTGGCTCAGTGGTTAGCACTGTATGGTGGCTCAGTGGTTAGCACTGTATGGTGGCTCAGTGGTTAGCACTGTATGGTGGCTCAGTGGTTAGCACTGTATATGGTGGCTCAGTGGTTAGCACTGTATATGGTGGCTCAGTGGTTAGCACTGTATATGGTGGCTCAGTGGTTAGCACTGTATATGGTGGCTCAGTAGTTATCACTGTATATGGTGCCTCAGTGGTTAGCACTGTATGGTGACTCAGTGGTTAGCACTGTATGGTGGCTTAGTGGTTAGCACTGTATATGGTGGCTCAGTGGTTAGCACTGTATACGGTGGCTCAGTGGTTAGCACTGTATATGGTGGCTCAGTGGTTAGCACTGTATGGTGGCTCAGTGGTTAGCACTGTACGGTGGCTCAGTGGTTAGCACTGTATATAGTGGCTCAGTGGTTAGCACTGTATATGGTGGCTCAGTGGTTAGCACTGTATATGGTGGCTCAGTGGTTAGCACTGTATATGATGGCTCAGTGGTTAGCACTGTAATCGTGGCTCAGTGGTTAGCACTGTATACGGTGGCTCAGTGGTTAGCACTGTATGGTGGCTCAGTGGTTAGCACTGTATATGGTGGCTCAGTGGTTAGCACTGTATATGGTGGCTCAGTGGTTAGCACTGTATGGTGGTTCAGTGGTTAGCACTGTATAATGGTGGTCAGTGGTTAGCACTGTATATGGTGGCTCAGTGCTTAGCACTGTATATGGTGGCTCAGTGGTTAGCACTGTATACGGTGGCTCAGTGGTTAGCACTGTATGGTGGCTCAGTGGTTAGCACTGTAATGGTGGCTCAGTGGTTAGCACTGTATATGGTGGCTCAGTAGTTAGCACTATACGGAGGCTCAGTGGTTAGCACTGTATATGGTGGTCAGTGGTTAGCACTGTATATGGTGGCTCAGTGCTTAGCACTGTATATGGGCTCAGTGGTTAGCACTGTATACGGTGGCTCAGTGGTTAGCACTGTATGGTGGTTCAGTGGTTAGCACTGTATATAGTGGCTCAGTGGTTAGCACTGTATATGGTGGCTCAGTGGTTAGCACTGTATGGTGGCTCAGTGGTTAGCACTGTATATGGTGGCTCAGTGGTTAGCACTGTATATGGTGGCTCAGTGGTTAGCACTGTATATGGTGGCTCAGTGGTTAGCACTGTATATGGTGGCTCAGTGGTTAGCACTGTATGGTGGCTCAGTGGTTAGCACTGTATATGGTGGCTCAGTGGTTAGCACTGTGGTGTGGCTCAGTGGTTAGCACTGTATATGGTGGCTCAGTGGTTAGCACTGTATGGTGGCTCAGTAGTTAGCACTATACGGAGGCTCAGTGGTTAGCACTGGAGTCTTCCAGCACTGGGGTCCTGAGTTCATATCCCACCAAAGACAACATCTTCAATGAGTGTGCATGTTCTCCTTGTGTTTTGTGGGTTTCCACCAGGTTCTCCAGTTTCCTCCCACACTAAAATGATTGATAAGGAATATAGATTGTGAGCCTCGATGGGGACAGTGTTGCAAATGTATGTAAAATGCTATATAAAGGAATATATATTATTATATTATTATTCCATTACACCACATTCCATCTTGTTGCTGAGTCTAAGGGCAAAAAAAAACCCCAGCTCTTCTTTTGCCTCCTCTGGTCCAATTGATTTCACTATAAAATGATACAATTATTCTACATCTGATCAATACCAGTAAACGTTTAATAGTAAATATTTTAGGATTTATTGTCCCTTTAAGACCAAATTATGTCTTCGCTTCTGTGTCTCAGTGAAGCTGTGTTTTACAATGATCATTTTTATGCAACCATTTGGGCTATAAATGGATTCTTTAAATCCGACATCGCAAACAATTAAGTCAATGGTGATGTATAGACCCAGCTGATTCATCAGGGAAACAGATGCAAATATAAAGGGAGCTCATCACGCCTTATTATCTCAACAACTTCACATTTGGAATTGTAACAAGGAAAAAAAATGCTATAGATGACCTTCAATCACTGCATCCGAGGAGAAGCGTCCGGCCTGGACTCCATTCATCTGCATTATATAAACTATCCCTTATTCCTCATATATGAAGAAGGCAGAGATCGAGGATCAACAGGCTGCTGACACTGCCCCCTACTAGGTGTAAAGTCAGGTAATAAAGGGAATCCTGGACAGACTAAATGCAAACCGTACCATCAGGTAGGAACCCAAGATACCCCTATACAGGGATCTGCTTTATTGCAAGGTCCAGGGGGTTGCTGCCTATAGATGGGCTGCAGTCCAGGAATAGAAAAGTCGACAAACAGGGTCAAAGCAAGGAAGGAGGTTAAAAAAGTACACAATCGTCAGAGTGGAGAATAGTATAGAAACAGGCAGAGGTCAACCCGGAAAATCAATAACACTAAGCAGAATACAACAAGTGAACCAGGGAGTATTTCTGGCAGCTAGCTAGATACAAATAGGGTGTAGTACTTTCTAACTGGCTGAACCCAGGAGTTAATGACCCCAGCTGGGCAGCCATACAAGCACATCCACAAGTCAGACTGTGCCAGCTGGGCAGCCATACAAGCACATCCACAAGTCAGACTGTCCCAGCTGGGCAGCCATACAAGCACATTCACAAGTCAGACTGCCCCAGCTGGGCAGCCATACAAGCACATCCACAAGTCAGACTGTCCCAGCTAGGCAGCCATACAAGCACATCCACAAGTCAGACTGTCCCAGCTAGGCAGCCATACAAGCACATCCACAAGTCAGACTGCCCCAGCTGGACAGCCATACAAACACATCCACAAGTCAGACTGCCCCAGCTGGGCAGCCATACAAGCACATCCACAAGTCAGACTGTCCCAGCTGGGCAGCCATACAAGCACATCCGCAAGTCAGACTGTCCCAGCTGGGCAGCCATACAAACACATCAACAAGTCAGACTGTCCCAACTGGGCAGCCATACAAGCACATCCACAAGTCAGACTGTCCCAGCTGGGCAGCCATACAAGCACATCCGCAAGTCAGACTGTCCCAGCTGGGCAGCCATACAAACACATCAACAAGTCAGACTGTCCCAACTGGGCAGCCATACAAGCACATCCACAAGTCAGACTGTGCCAGCTGGGCAGCCATACAAGCACATCCACAAGTGAGACTGCCCCAGCTGGGCA
The DNA here is from genome assembly GCA_033576535.1 of Allobates femoralis. Lineage (NCBI taxonomy): Eukaryota > Metazoa > Chordata > Amphibia > Anura > Aromobatidae > Allobates > Allobates femoralis. The sequence goes on from JARQOC010000008.1 coordinate 187,756,877, forward strand.
GCCATACAAGCACATCCACAAGTGAGACTGTCCAGCTGGGCAGCCATACAAACACATCCACAAGTCAGACTGTCCATCTGGGCAGCCATACAAGCGACATCCACAAGTCAGACTGCCCCAGCTGGGCAGCCATACAAGCACATCCACAAGTCAGACTGTCCCAGCTAGGCAGCCATACAAGCACATCCACAAGTCAGACTGTCCAGCTAGGCAGCCATACAAGCACATCCACAAGTCAGACTGCCCCAGCTGGCAGCCATACAAACACATCCACAAGTCAGACTGCCCCAGCTGGGCAGCCATACAAGCACATCCACAAGTCAGACTGACAAAGCTGGGCAGCCATACAAGCACATCCACAAGTGAGACTGCCCAGCTGGGCAGCCATACAAGCACATCCACAAGTCAGACTGCCCCAGTGGGCAGCCATACAAGCACATCCACAAGTGAGACTGCCCAGCTGGGCAGCCATACAAGCACATCCACAAGTCAGACTGTCCCAGCTGGGCAGCCATACAAGCACATCCACAAGTCAGACTGTCCCAGCTAGGCAGCCATACAAGCACATCCACAAGTCAGACTGCCCAGCTGGCAGCCATACAAACACATCCACAAGTCAGACTGCCCAGCTGGGCAGCCATACAAGCACATCCACAAGTCAGACTGACAAAGCTGGGCAGCCATACAAGCACATCCACAAGTGAGACTGCCCCAGCTGGGCAGCCATACAAGCACATCCACAAGTGAGACTGCCCCAGCTGGGCAGCCATACAAGCACATCCACAAGTCAGACTGTCCCAGCTAGGCAAGCCATACAACACATCCACAAGTGAGACTGCCCCAGCTGGTCAGCCATACAACACATCCACAAGTCAGACTGCTCTATCATCAGCCTCACCTTCGAGTGAACACAGCGACACCTGGTGGCCGAAGCAGAAGTTGCAGATGCAGAGTCTGGGGATGTGACACTAGGATTACACAGGTCATGGCAATTACAGGAAAAAACTTTAAGGATGGGTATATATTAGGGTATGACTCATCGCTTCATTTAGATGAAAGGTAACTCACATTTGTTTTGAATTTCCCTAAAATATTTCTGTTCTCGTGAATCTTAAATTTTTTGATTTGCATGTGTCTAGTAAAATAATGGCTTGGAATGGGTTACAATGAAAAAATACATGATATTTTCCTAATCCACAATCTTTACTAGGTTTTCCAGTGTTGTACCTTTCATTGGCCTGACACTGTCACATAAGGGGGCAGCACACATCATTGATGTTAGTGAAGGGTGTCCCATGGGCGGAGGAAGGGGTCAATGCACTTCAGTGACATCATCAACAAGGGTTCCTCCACTCCCCCAGGAACCAAATGAGGCCAAGAGGCCAACGACTGGCAACATTGCCGGGAGGGAGAACCGAAGACCAGCCACACGAGGACCCTTTATACCTGACTGTCTATTATGTTTCGGGGTCTGGAGAGATCTCTGAGCTTAATAAACATATTGTCACGACAATCAGAGAACTTTCTGCATTTATACAGACCATATTGTACTTTTTGACCAGACATAATGAATTTCCTCTACATGATGCTCGGAGGCTGGCTTGGTCTTGTTTAGCAAGACACTCCCCAATAATGGAAAATGAACTTCACTAACATTGTAGCAGAGGGAATTCCATCTGACCCCCGATTGCCATCTCAGCCCTCATTCTAGAATTGGATATTACCGTAGTCATTACTTGTCAAAGCTGACAATAACTAATGATATTTCAAGCCATCCTCCCCCTTTAACAAACTTGTACATACCATTTTTTTCAAATAGTACACAAAAAAGACAGATTTTAATGGAAAGAGTGGTGGAGAATGTGAAGCTAGTCACTACTTACAGGTATGGAGCAAGGTCAGGAAATCTGGGATCAGTTCCAGGATAGTTTACAGTATTCAGGGAGTAGATAGAGACATGGTCATGTAATGGTTCTCACAGACAGGATTCAGGGAGTAAACAGAGGTGCATACAGTCACGGTCCATGGGTCAAAAATACCAGGAGATTAATAGGCAAAAGAATAATGAAGCAACAGTCAGATAACAGGGATCAGAGCAGACCTGTACAGAGAGCAGACCACATAACACTTCAGCAAAGTGGATGACTGATAGCATTCTGAGAGAAAAACTGCTTAGAAAGAATGATAAAGCTCAAATAAGGTTCTTTTCTGAGAGTTGGTATGTCATAAGATTTATTGTAGAGGCTCACCTTGTGTGGTTGTGAGAAGTCACAGCCACTGTAATAGCGTCAAACAGCTGCCGCAGTCCCCAGGGGTTAATGTATATCTAGGAGAATCAAAACATGGGTTAATGACTGTACTGCCGATATCATGAAACATCAAGTGTTAAAGTTATAACATAGGTTTATGTAAATGATTTCTAGGCCTCTGGCCCCTTCCTCGGGACAAACCAATGCGACAAATTGAGGATTCTGGAAGAAGCTGCTCAGCTAAGTAACAGCGCAATCACTGGAAGTTGGAACACCTTAGAACCCAATCTTCCCAGATCCAGAACGGAGGCCTGCTGTGAAGATCAGCTACTGACAGGTCTATACCCCAGATACCAGTGTTTTTAAGGAGACATCTCTCCATCATGAAAGTATTGGCAATTTAGGAAGTTTTCAAAAAGCAAAAGTACAAAACCTCGATCCATCGTCTCACACTTTGCTTTCTGCTCATGTCATGAAATGTGAATTCCGCTGTTAGATGTTCATTTAGTTGCTGAGGTTCAGGTACGAGATTAATTCTGCAGACATCCCTGCAGCTTTCCCTACAGGCACAATCCATGACTTGTTAATTATTGGAGCCGGGATCTCACCAGCTCAGTAAGTAAATGTTTAGATTGCACATGCATCCACTCGTGTAGAATTACAATGTAACACGGGCGAGCATCATTAGGGCGACGCACAAACAAGGTGACACCCGGGACGGTGGCGGCGATGGGGTAGTGAATGGCGATGAGAACCTCTGAGGACGCAGCTTAATCCCTTCCAAGCATCAAACCTGTACTTCAGGCGTAATGTGCAGACTAAATGATGTACAATGATGTCTGCTGTGACGAGGCATTAGTGCCGATGATACCGCTGCTCTCTGTTAGTTTTCATCTAATCAATTCCCCCATGTTTTCCTGGGATAGGTTGAGTGCATATTATACTGCGGAGCTTGGCCGTCTTACAAACAGGTACGACTTGATTCTGTGCCAGGGGGTCCCCCAGGAAGACTTATTCCCAGAAATCTAAATAAATTGTTCTAGCGGAACGGCAATGCATACCTGCGCACGACCGCAACACGGTCCAATGGCTAATTAATCACCCGGAGAAAGGAAGTGCCACGAAATATGGAAGCTTCTATAGGATCCTGCCCATTCAACCTAGAGACGTGCGGCAAGGGCATGTGCCAGTCTCATCCTAGGCTGCATTCATGTAGTACAATATAATTATTAATGACCGGCCAGTCATTTCTATGTATATATATATTACAAGGACATTCTTCTACAATACACACACCGTTCATGCCCAACAGAAGCTCATACCTGGCAACTCTCCATTACAGCCCATCAGGACGGGTGATAGGGAGAGAGGTAACATCCTGACACTCACCTAAGTCTACACTCTAAGCTCCCTACCATCCCTATGCAGATCTTTCCCCTCATTGCCATCACGTGCCTATACATTCTATTGCCTTGGACTCACCATGGTTTCTGCAAAGGCCGACGAGGACCCTAGCCTCAGCATTGCAATAATACAAGCTGCCAGGGAACCCCTGACCGGCCAGTCATTTCTACGTATACATTACAAGGATATTCTTCTACAATACAAACACAGTTCATGCCCAACAGAAGCTCATACCAGGCAACTCTCCATTACAGCCCATCAGGACGAGGGTCTTCAGGAGGTGATACCCCCTAGGATATCCATTTATTCTCTTTGGCAGGTGTGAACATACCAATGGTGCAGTCTGGGCAGCTGCAAAGGAGATTAAGGGGTTAAGGGGCCGCAACCAGCTCAAAAGCAAGCAGAATTGTGCACTCTGATGAACTAAAGGTCTATATTATCACGTCGGAGCGTGCAGACTCCCAGTGTGTGGCTCAACACAAGGGCAACAACAGAGAGGGTAAGGAAGGAAGGCCCTGGTGATAGGGAGAGAGGTAACATCCTGACACTCCTCTAAGTCTGCACCCTAAGCTCCCTACCATTCCTATGCTGGTCTTTCCTCCCATTGCTATCACTTGCCTATACCCACTCGTGCTCTGGACTCACCCTGGTTAGTGTGAAGGCCGATGAGGACCCCAGCCTCACCACTGCAATAATACAAGCTGCTGGGGAACCCTTGACCAGCCAGTCATTTCTATGTCTACTGTATATTACATGAACATCCTTCTACAATATATGTAAAGTTCATGCCCAACAGAAGCTCATACCGGGCAACTCTTTATTACAGCCCATCGAGGGAAGGGGTCTTCAGCAGGTGATATCCCCGTATGATATCAATTCATCCTCTTCGGCATCGGTGAATATACCATTGGTGCAGTCTGCGCAGCTGCAAAGGAGATTAAGAGGTTAAGGGGCCACAACCAACTTAAAAGCAGGTGGAATTGTGCACTATGATGAACTAAAGGCCAATATTGTCATGCCAGGGCGTGCAGATGTCAAGTGTGCAGCCCAATACAAGTGTAACAATGGGGATGGTATAAAGGAAGGCCCTGGCATTTGGGAGAGTGGGTCACCTCCTGAAAGTCACCTAACCTAAGCTCCCTATCATTCCTATTCGGGCCCTTCCCTCTGTTGCAGTCATGTGCCTAGACTCTCGCTTGCAACGGACTAACCCTGGCTAATGTGAAGGCTGGCGAGGACTCTAGTCTCACCACTGCAATAATACAACACAAGGTAAGGAGAAAGAAAGGGGGAAAAGAGACAAAAAGAAAACACTCTAACTCCTTGAATGAAGCAAAACACTACAGGTGCAATTAACAAGACTCCTCAACTTCTTCCAGAGACAGACGCCTTCCAAAGTGGTCGGCATAGAATTAGAATCTATAACCAGCACCAGATGGTAAGACATATGACTACTTATAGTGGAGGGGAGTGGTCACAAACTCTACACCTGAGATTAAGGCTACATAGCAAAGCCAGATAGGAAAAAGGCCTTATCCCCTTCAGCACTGAAAGAAAGTAGATTCACTCCAATACAAGTTGTAGACCTATAATCAATAAGGTGTTGAGATGTCCTATTCCCAGATACGCCTTAAGCACTGATGACATATCCTTAGGAGATTTAATCAATATCTTATCGGAAGGGGTCCGACAAATCAATAGCACTGATTTTTTTATTATTATTATTATTATTATTTAAATTTTACTGTAAATGCATAATAAAATTATTTTTTATTTCCTCCCATTTTTCTGCTGCAAATGCGTTAAGGATTGACACAAACTGGCTGCTCTATAAAATGTGACAGAAATCCACCAGCTCTCTGCTCCTGGCTCTTAGATCTCTCTTTAATCCTGCCACCTCCCTCCTTTCCCTTATCTCAGTGTTAGAGATAACTGCATGGAAGGGTATTCCATTGTACATAACAAATCAGAGTGTGGAGAATGGGGAAAGCATCTATAGTCTCAGAGAGGGCAAAGAAAAAACGCTGTAGATAGAGAGGAAAGCACATGTGTGATGCTAGTCATCACACGGACAAATAGAGGCAGAATAGTCAAACAGTCAGGTCAGGTACCAGAAGAGCAAATCAAGAGGGAGGGGATAAATAGAGGCATCATAAGGTCACAGTCCGAGGTCAGTTACCTGTCGAGGAGCCGATCAGAACAGAGGGGCAAGACTGAAGGATGGTCAAACACAGTCAATATCAGGCAGCAAAAGAACAAACCTTAAAGAACAGATTCAAGAGACCAAACTAGCACAACAGAACAAAACTAATGGTGCTTCACACTGGCGACGTCGCTAGCGGATCGCGAAAAAGTGACGTAACACCGATGTCGCTAGCGACGTTGCGCTGTGTAAACGAGCGGCGCGACCGTTATCGCGTCGCAGGTGACAGGTTTAGGGGAGGAACCGTAACCTGACAACCGCGACCCGCGATAAGGCTGGATCGCGCCGGTGACATCGCAGAGCGATGTCGGTGGCAATACAGCCTATACCGCAGCGTTGCTGTGATCGCTCGCTGGGCTAAGCCCAGCCAGCGAGCGATGTCACGCCCGCATGACTGCGTGTCGCAGCCGCAGCGATGCTGTTGACAGCTGCCAGCGATGTCGGAACCGAGCGGGACCGCGCATCGCTTCGACATCGCTGGCCAGGTCGTGCTGTGTGACGGCACCATTGACTGGCATACTCGGAAAAGCTGTACAACTAAAAGGATGAACAATTACAGGAGACATGAAACACCTGCAAAAACCCAGCACAGCAAAAAGGATGAACAGTTACAGGAACAGAGAACACCTGCAAAAACCAGCATAGCAAAAAGGATGAACAATTACAGGAGACAGGGAACACCTGCAAAAACCCAGCACAGCAAAAAGGATGAACAATTACAGGAGACAGGGAACACCTGCAAAAACCCAGCACAGCAAAAAGGATGAACAATTACAGGAGGCAGGGAACACCTGCAAAAACCCAGCACAGCAAAAAGGATGAACAATTACAGGAGACGGGAAACACCTGCAAAAACTCCGTATACAAAAAGGATGAACAATTACAGGAGACAGGAAACACCTGCTCAAACAAACTTCAGCAAGCAAAAAGGATGAACAATTACAGGAGACGGGAAACACCTGCAAAATCTCAGCATAGCAAAAAGGATGAACAATTACAGGAGACAGGAAACACCTGCAAAAATCTCAGCACAGCAAAAAGGATGAACAATTACAGGAAACAGGGAAACATCCTGCAAAAACCAGCACAGCAAAAAGGATGAACAATTACAGGAGACAGGAAACACCTGCAAAAACTCAGCACAGCAAAAAGGATGAACAATTACAGGAGACGGGAAACACCTGCAAAATCTCAGCATAGCAAAAAGGATGAACAATTACAGGAAACAGGGAACACCTGCAAAAACCAGCACAGCAAAAAGGATGAACAATTACAGGAGAAGGAAACACCTACAATAAAATAGTACTTCCCAGAAAAGATACTGGATCGACTGAGTTGTCAATCAGAACAACAGCCCAGCGGATCCCAGCTCCAGATAGGGACTAAGCTGTCAATCATCGAGCCCAGCACAGACTGAATGCAGAGGGGAGGAATCGTGACAACATGAAGATGACATAACTCCTGCACAACTGGATAAATGATTGTGAATATCCTGATGAAAGAGGATCTACTACAAATCAGGTGAATAAAATCACATCAGGAACCTGCATTACTCTTGTGCAATGGCATTGTGGTTACTTTCATTCCACTGTCTGTATGACTCTGGTCCAGCTTATGAACCCCATAAGCACTTTGAATAGAGCAGATTGGAAACTGCAAGTCTGAAGTGTGAAAATAAGTAAAAGAATGAAGGTTTCAGACTGGAACTTAGCGCCATTTTATTATCATAGGTAGAAGTCATTTATTTCCATGTCAAACTTGTCCAGAGCCTTTAAATCTTACCGCAATATTTTTAGATTGTTCTTTTATTGAAACTAATCCGATTCGCATTTATAATGACTCCACTTAGTGTCGTTACACAACAGAATGACAAACCCTTGAAAGCAAAGAGAAAGAATGATCAGTCGAAGGAAGAAAAAATGACAATGTGATTAACCAGGACAAGCATGAGCCAGCAATGACGAGGGATAGCTGCGCTGTCCATGGGGGGAATGTTGCTACTTTGTAAAAGTGTTAATTATCTCTTATGTAAGATGTCACATGCCAGCTCTGAGCTCTCTGGATGCGTCACCCGCTGGTTCCAGCTCTCTGATGCGTCACCGTGATTCCGGCTCTCTGGATGCGTCACCGCTGGTTCCGAGCTCTCTGGATGCGTCACCCGCTGTTCCGAGCTCTCTGGATGCGTCACCCGCTGGTTCCGAGCTCTCTGGATGCGTCACCCGCTGTTCCGAGCTCTCTGGATGCGTCACCCGCTGGTTCCGAGCTCTCTGGATGCGTCACCCGCTGGTTCGAGCTCTCTGGATGCGTCACCCTCATTCCGAGCATCCGATGTGTCACCCAGGGTTCTGAGTTCTCCAGCTGCATCAGTTGCCAGCCCCAAGCTCTCTGGATGCATCACTTGCCAGCCCAAATCTCTCCGAATGCATCACCCGCAGGCCCTGAGCTCTGCAGATGTGTCACCCACCGTCCTTGAGCTCTCCAGGTGCATCATTTGTCAGCCCCGGGCTCTCCGGATGCTTCACCCGACGGTCCTGAGCTTTCTGTATGTATCACCCACCGGCCCTGAGCTCTTCGGATGCATCACTTGCCGGCCCCAAGCTCTCTGCATGCTTCACTTGCTCGCGCCAGGCCCTCTGTGTGCATCATTTGCAGGACTCAAGCTCTCTTGATGCATCACTTGCCAGGCCTAAGGTCTCCTGATGCCTCATTTACTGGCACTGAGCTCTCCAGATGCATCACTTGCCGGCCCATGAGCTCTCCAGATGCATCACTTGCCAGCCCTGAGCTTTCCGGATGCTTTACTTGCCAGCCCCAAGCTCTCCAAATGCATGACCTGCTGACCCCGAGCTCCCTGGATGCATCACCCACCGGTCTTGAGTTCTCTGGATGTGTCACTTGTTGGCTACGAGCTCCCCTGGTACATCATCCACCAGCCAAAGCTCTCCGGATGAATTACACCCAGGCACCAAGCTCTCTGGATGCGTCCCTTGCCATGAGCTCTTTGTGTGCATTTTTTGCCGGCTCTGAGCTCTCTGGATGCGTCACTTGCCGGCCATGAGCTCTTTGTGTGCATTTTTTGCCGGCCCTAAGCTCTCGTCACTTGCTAGGCCCAAGGTCTCCTGATGCGTCAATCGCCAGCCCTGAACTCTCCGAATGCATCACTTGCCGGCCCAGAGCTCCCTTATGCGTCACCCACCAGCCCCAAGCTCTTCAAATGCATCACTCGCTGGCCCTGAGCTTCCAAATGCGTCACTTGCCAGCACCAAGCTCTCCGGATGCGTCACTTGTCGTCCCCGAGCTCTACGGATGCTTCCCTTGCCAGTCCTGAGCTTTCCGGATGCATCACTTGCAAGCCCCGAGCTCTCCTCACTGGCCCCAAACTCTCCGTATGCCTCACTTGCTGGCCCTAATCTCTCCGGATACATCACTGGCCGGCCCTGATTTCTCCAGATGCTTCACTTGCCAACCTCGAGCACTCTGGATGCTTCATTTACCGGCCCTGAGCTCTACTCAACGGTACCAAGCTCTCTGGATGCTTCACTTGCCGGCCGGGAGCACTCCGGATGCTTCACTTGCCAACCTCAAGCACTCCAGATGCTTCACTTACCGGCCCTCAGCTCTCCGGATGATTCACTTGCCGGCCCGGAGCTCTCCTCACCACCCCCGAGCACTCCGGTTGCTTCACTTGCCAGCCTGAGCCTCGGGATGTTTCACTTGCCGCCTCGAGCTCTCGGGATGCTTCACTTGCCGGCCTCGAGCTCTCGGGATGCTTCACTTGCCGGCCTCGAGCTCTCCTCACCGGCCCCGAGCACTCCGGTTGCTTCACTTGCCAGCCCTGAGCTCTCGGGATGCTTCACTTGCCAGCCTTGAGCTTTCTGGATGCTTCACTTGCCGGCCCGGAGCTCTCCTCACTGGCCCCGAGCTCTCTCACTGGCCCCGAGCACTCCAGTTGCTTCACTTGCCAGCCCTGAGCTCTCGGATGCTTCACTTGCCGCCCGGAGCTATCCTCACCGGCCCCGAGCTCTCCGGATGCTTCACTTGCCGGCCTTGACCTCTCCGAATGCTTCACTTGCCGGCCCGGAGCTCTCCTCACTGGCCCCGAGCTCTCCAGTTGCTTCACTTTCCGGCCCGGAGCTATCCTCACCGGCCCCGAGCTCTCCGGATGCTTCACTTGCCGGCCTTGACCTCTCCGAATGCTTCACTTGCCGCCTCGAGCTCTCCGGATGCTTCACTTGCCGGCCTTGACCTCTCCGAATGCTTCACTTGCCGGCCTCGAGCTCTCCGGATGCTTCACTTGCCGGCCTTGACCTCTCCGAATACTTCACTTGCCGGCCTGAGCTCTCTAGATGCTTCACTTGCCGCCCGGAGCTCTCCTCACCGCCCGAGCACTCCGGTTGCTTCACTTGCCGGCCCGGAGCTCTCCTCACCGGCCTCGAGCTCTCGTTGCTTCACTTGCCGCCCGGAGCTTCCCGATGCGTTTTGGGTCCCTTCCCTGACTTACATACAAAAAAGAGGAAAAGAGTTCCTTGAATTAAAGTGTCAATAACACAATTCCTCCAGATCGCCATGCTGTCACAGCTCCTCGGCTTAATTCAGTGCTAATTACACCTCCTTGTTAAGATTAACTAAGCGTGTAACGGCGCACTAACACTCAACGCATCAACCGGCTATTTGATTTTTCTAAAGATAATTTCTTCGCACATTTACGAATGCAAATTCCACCACAAAAAAAGAAAAAATATGATTCTTTGTGATAAAAAAATATTACAATTGAGTAAAATACTTTAAAAGAAATGAGATTTGGGTCACCTGAAATAACATAACTCAGTTTAATAGAGGAAAAGAGAAGCAGAATATTTACATAAAATGTTGGATATTAACTTATCGGACGTTTGACAAGGAGAAGAGATGGAGTAACCGATACCAAAACCCTAAGAGGCCATCAATCTCCAGATGGAGGAAACCATCAAAGACAAGGAACGAGGAAAGAAGAAACGAACATGAAAACGTCTCATTCTACCACAACATTGCTTTATAGCTATCCCTGTGCTGTGACATCACTGTGTAATAACTATAATGGGAAACTCAGGAATCTTTTGGCGTGAGACAACGACACAACTAAACAAGTTTAACATTTGAAAAATCTTGTATTAAAACGTAGTAAAAGCAAACAAACGTGCAGCAAGAAATCAAAGTACATAAATAATAATATTGTTAGGAGAAGCCTTAAAAGAAATAATAAAGATTCAGGTAGGATGTCAAGAAGCAAAACAGTCTTTTAGCTGTGAATCACAGGAGATGTGGTTAGCAGTAAAGTCTTTAGGCAAAGTTCACACTGAGGAATGTTGTAACAGCAGTTAATGGACACTATTTACACCATTAGAAATCTCGAAACAAGCAGGGCCGGCTCCAGATTTTTGTGGGCCCCGGGTGAAAGTGTTAATGGGCCCTTTTACGCTCCGCCCCCGCCCCTCTAAATTATATATGACACACACAGCTCTGCTACATGCCCATAGACATAGATGGCTCTGCTACATGCACATGTAGACACACAGCTCTCTACATGCACACTACACATGGTACACACACAGCTCTGCTACATGCCCGTAGACATAAATGGCTCTGCTACATGCACATGGAGACACACAGCTCTGCTACATGCACACTACACATAGTACACACACACAGCTCTACTACAAGCCCATAGGCATAGATGGCTCTGGTACACGCACATGGAGACACACAGCTCTGCTACATGCACACTACACATAACACATACACCACAGCTCTAGTACATGAACATACAGAGCAAAACACAGCACTGGTACACCCAATTCATGCACATACATGCACGCAGCTCTGCTACTTGCACACTACACATAGACAACAGCCCATATTCAACCCTGTAGATGGCTCTGCTACATGCACACGTAAACACACAACTCTGCTACATGCACACTACACATAATACACACACAGCTCAACTACATGAACATACAGATACACACACAGCACTGATATATGCCTAATTCATGCACATACAGAAATAGTACCTGCTACATACACACTACACATCTAGATACACATATTGCTCGCTATATGACACCACATACCCAGCTCTGCTACATGTACATGCATACATACAAACACACACAGCTTTGCTCATGTATATAATACATTACATACAATATACACAGCCTGTTAGCACATATTGCATGTACGATACACACCAGTTCTGCCACATGACACTATATCAACTACACACCAGACTGCACTGTACAATATATTTATATACAATAACACACTACATGCACATACCAACACACAGCTCTGCTACATGCACATGCAATACACAAACTGTGATAATCCTATACTGTGACATCCGTGTTATTACTCTGTACTGTGACATCACGTGTTATTATCTCTGTACTGTGACATCGCTTGTGCATTATCCTGTACTGTGACATCGCTGTGTGTATTATCTCTGTACATGTGACATACTGTTGTATTATCTCAGTACTGTGACATCACTGGCGTATTACTCTGTACGGTACACACTGTGTATTACTCCTTACTGTGACATCGCTGTGTGCATATCCCTTACTGTGACATCGCGTGGATTATCCTGTACTGTGACATAACTGTTGCATTATCACCTTACTGGACATCACTGTGCGTATTACACCTGTACTGTGACATAACTGTGTATTATCCTTACTGTGACACACGTGTGTATACTCTGTACTTGACATCACTGTGTGTATTATCCTGTACAGTGACATCACTGTGTGTATTAATCCCTGTACTGTGACATCACTGTGTGTATTATCCTGTACTGTGACATCACTGTGTGTATTATCCCTGTACTGTGACATCACTGTGTGTATTATCCTGTACAGTGACATCACTGTGTGTATTATCCCTGTACTGTGACATTACTGTGTGTATTATCCTGTACAGTGACATCACTGTGTGTATTATCCCTGTACTGTGACATCACTGTGTGTATTATCCTTTTACTGTGACATCACTGTGTGTATTATCCTGTACAGTGACATCACTGTGTGTATTATCCTGTACAGTGACATCACTGTGTGTATTATCCCTGTACTGTGACATCACTGTGTGTATTATCCCTGTACTGTGACATCCTGTGTGTATTATCCTGTACGTGACATCGCTGTGTGTATTATCCCTGTACTGTGACATCACTATGTGTATTATCTCTGTACTGTGACATCACTGTGTGTATTATCCCTGTACTGTGACATTGCTGTGTGTATTATCCCTGTATTGTGACATCACTATGTGCACTTTTCTGTACATGCATCTTCCACTAGGAATAGCTCCCTGTATACAGGTGTATGTAGCTTTTATTGAAGGACTGTCGCTGTTTAAATCTTTATACCCAGTTAGCGCCCCCTTGTGGTGGTTTCATGCTGCCAGAATTATATAATTATGATACCGGTACAGAGTCGATTAAAGGGAATCTGTCAGCAGGTTTGTGCCCCCATAACCAGATATTTGCATACTGTAGAAACTAAGGCTGTGGAGTCAGAGTCAGATTCAGGGAAATTGAAGAGTTGGCTTACCAACTCCGCAGACCTTGTAGAAACAGAGACCCTGATTGGAGCTATATGTCACTTACTGTTCTGCTTAATGTAGATTCATAAGATCACTGCAGGACTATTAAACCTGCTGTCAGGTAGTCCAACCTCCAGCCCTGATTGTCAGCTTTCTGCCTATGCACAGTATACACAGAGATCTGCCAATCAGTGGCATGGGCGGGGTTATACAGTGCTCTGGATTCAGAGGTTTGCTCCATCTGCAGCAGAGAGAACAGTTTTTATTTAAAAGCACCCAGAAAAGTAAGTGACACATTGCTGGAATCAGGGTCTGTGAAGTAGCATAAACCCGGTGACTGATTCCCCTTAAATATACGAGTGCAGATTTCTGGACATATGTATACAATATATGCCGCCTGGTGAATATACCCTAATACTCACTCTGTATCTGCAGTTATGACCTCACGGGGAGGCAGAAATCATTTTGTCTTTGTGAGATGTAAAACAACTGCTGTGACTTGTGGTTGTTTCTGGTGAGAGTTCATCATCCTGACACTGACAGATCACTGAACGCCTGTGCGCTTTATACTCTGCTCCTCTGTGCGCTTTATACTCTGCTCCTCTGTGCGCTTTATACTTTGCTCCTCTGTGCGCTTTATACTCTGCTCCTCTGTGCGCTTTATACTCTGCTCCTCTGTGCGCTTTATACTCTGCTCCTCTGTGCGCTTTATACTCTGCTCCTCTGTGCGCTTTATACTCTGCTCCTCTGTGCGCTTTATACTTTGCTCCTCTGTGCGCTTTATACTCTGCTCCTCTGTGTGCTTTATACTCTGCTCCTCTGTGCGCTTTATACTTTGCTCCTCTGTGCGCTTTATACTCTGCTCCTCTGTGCGCTTTATACTCTGCTCCTCTGTGCGCTTTATACTCTGCTCCTCTGTGCGCTTTATACTCTGCTCCTCTGTGCGCTTTATACTCTGCTCCTCTGTGCGCTTTATACTTTGCTCCTCTGTGCGCTTTATACTCTGCTCCTCTGTGTGCTTTATACTCTGCTCCTCTGTGCGCTTTATACTCTGCTCCTCTGTGCGCTTTATACTTTGCTCCTCTGTGCACTTTATACTCTGCTCCTCTTCGCGCTTTATACTCTGCTCCTCTGCGCGCTTTATACTCTGCTCCTCTGCGCGCTTTTTTACTCTGCTCCTCTGCACGCTTTATACTCTACTCCTCTGCACGCTTTATACTCTGCTCCTCTGCGCGCTTTATACTCTGCTCCTCTGTGCGCTTTATACTCTGCTCCTCTGCGCGCTTTATACTCTGCTCCTCTGCGCGCTTTATACTCTGCTCCTCTGTGCGCTTTATACTCTGCTCCTCTGCGCGCTTTATACTCTGCTCCTCTGCGCGCTTTATACTCTGCTCCTCTGCGCGCTTTATACTCTGCTCCTCTGTGCGCTTTATACTCTGCTCCTCTGTGCGCTTTATACTTTGCTCCTCTGTGCACTTTATACTCTGCTCCTCTGAACGCTTTATACTCTGCTCCTCTGCGTGCTTTATACTCTGCTCCTCTGTGCGCTTTATACTCTGCTCCTCTGTGCGCTTTATACTCTGCTCCTCTGCGCGCTTTATACTTTGCTCCTCTGTGCGCTTTATACTCTGCTCCTCTGTGTGCTTTATACTCTGCTCCTCTGTGCGCTTTATACTCTGCTCCTCTGTGCGCTTTATACTTTGCTCCTCTGTGCACTTTATACTCTGCTCCTCTTCGCGCTTTATACTCTGCTCCTCTGCGCGCTTTATACTCTGCTCCTCTGCGCGCTTTTTTACTCTGCTCCTCTGCACGCTTTATACTCTACTCCTCTGCACGCTTTATACTCTGCTCCTCTGCGCGCTTTATACTCTGCTCCTCTGTGCGCTTTATACTCTGCTCCTCTGCGCGCTTTATACTCTGCTCCTCTGCGCGCTTTATACTCTGCTCCTCTGTGCGCTTTATACTCTGCTCCTCTGCGCGCTTTATACTCTGCTCCTCTGCGCGCTTTATACTCTGCTTCCTCTGCGCGCTTTATACTCTGCTCCTCTGCGCGCTTTATACTCTGCTCCTCTGCGTGCTTTATACTCTGCTCCTCTGCGCGCTTTATACTCTGCTCCTCTGTGTGCTTTATACTCTGCTCCTCTGCGCGCTTTATACTCTGCTCCTCTGTGCGCTTTATACTCTGCTCCTCTGTGCACTTTATACTCTGCTCCTCTGCGCGCTATATACTCTGCTCCTCTGTGCACTTTATACTCTGCTCCTCTGTGCGCTTTATACTCTGCTCCTCTGTGCGCTTTATACTCTGCTCCTCTGTGCACTTTATACTCTGCTCCTCTGCGCGCTTTATACTCTGCTCCTCTGTATACTTTATACTCTGCTCCTCTGCGCGCTATATACTCTGCTCCTCTGCGCGCTTTATACTCTGCTCCTCTGCGCGCTTTATACTCTGCTCCTCTGCGCGCTTTATACTCTGCTCCTCTGCGCGCTTTATTCTCTGCTCCTCTGCGCGCTTTATACTCTGCTCCTCTGCGCGCTTTATACTCTGCTCCTCTGCGCACTTTATACTCTGCTCCTCTGCGCGCTTTATACTCTGCTCCTCTGCGCGCTTTATTCTCTGCTCCTCTGCGCGCTTTATACTCTGCTCCTCTGCACGCTTTATACTCTGCTCCTCTGTATACTTTATACTCTGCTCCTCTGTGCGCTTTATACTCTGCTCCTCTGTGCGCTTTATACTCTGCTCCTCTGTGTGCTTTATACTCTGCTCCTCTGTGCGCTTTATACTCTGCTCCTCTGTGCGCTTTATACTCTGCTCCTCTGAACGCTTTATGCTCTGCTCCTCTGCGTGCTTTATACTCTGCTCCTCTGTGCGCTTTATACTCTGCTCCTCTGTGCGCTTTATACAAGTCTCTGCCGCTTTAATTTGCAGTTACCTCCAGTCTGTTTAGAGACCCCCAGAGTTCCCGGCTTTACAGTTTTAACACCTCTCTTTCCTCCGTGCTGCGCCCTTTATGACTTTGGCTCTTTGCCACATTATTTACTGACAAATGTATTCTTCAATGTAAAAGAAAAGGTATAAATAAATCCACTGATACATCGAGATGAGGACAGGAATATCAATGGCGTCCGCCATCAAATCCGCGCAGTTATGTTATTTCATCCTCTGCTCTTAGGTAAAGTCTTTTTAAAATATTATTTGGAATAAAATTATATTTTTGGGCTTTATGGTTTCCCTTTGTGTGGGTTTGATGGTATTATTCTATACAATGTATCAGCCGGACCCTCAATGTAGGGGGAGGCTGACATGACACTGGGAGGGAGGAGGTGACCAAAGGAGAGGAAAGGGAGGGATGGGGGGAACGAAATGTGATCTAGGGGTCTTAAGGTAGTGAGGAAGTAACATAGGGTTATAGGGGGGGACTGAGCTAGGGTGGGTGACCCTTTTTCACCTCGAACCACAGGACAGCCCTCCCACCTGCCCTACCTAAGAAGACATTTTGGGTCATGGTGATGATTACAGGTGACATTGGTGGGTGCTTGAAGTTGGTTAAAAATTTAGGATTGGGGATCATTTAAATTTGTGGATCCCTTTACTGGATGGTTATTTGATGGTGGCCTGGTGAAATTTTGGGTGAGATCCGGCGATGGAACGTCAGATGTATCTTGGTGAAAGTTTGGGTGATACCCAGCGATGGAACGTTTGGTTCATCTTGATGAACCTTTGGGTGATACCCGGTGATGGAACATCGGGTTCATCTTGGTGAAATTTTGGGTGATACCTGGTGATGGAACATTGGGTTCATCTTGGTGAAATTTTGGGTGATCCCCAGCGATGGAACGTTGGATTCATCTTGGTGAAACTTTGGGTGATACCCAGCGATGGAACATCGGGTTCATCTTGGTGAAATTTTGGGTGATACCCTGTGATGGAACGTCGAGTTCATCTTGGTGAAATTTAGGGTGATACCCAGCGATGGAACGTTGGATTCATCTTGGTGAAATTTTTGATGATACTCAGTGATGGAACATCGGGTTCATCTTGGTGAAATTTTAGGTGATACCCGGCGATGGAACGTTTGGTTCATCTTTATGAACCGTTGGGTGATACCCTGTGATGGAACGTCGAGTTCATCTTGGTGAAATTTAGGGTGATACCTGGCGATGGAGCATTGGGTTCATCTTGGTGAAATTTAGGGTGATACCTGGTGATGGAGCGTTGGGTTCATCTTGGTGAAATTTTCGATGATACTCAGTGATGGAACATCGGGTTCATCTTGGTGAAATTTTAGGTGATACCCGGCGATGGAACGTTTGGTTCATCTTTATGAACCGTTGGGTGATACCCTGTGATGGAACGTCGAGTTCATCTTGGTGAAATTTTGGGTGATACCCAGCAATGGAACGTTGGGTTCAACTTGGTGACGTTTAGGTTGTTACCTGGTGATGGAACATCAGGTTCATTTTAGTGACATTTAGGTGGGTCCCCAGTGATGGAACAATGGGTTCATCTTGGTGAAATTTTGGGTGATCCCCAGCGATGGAATATTAGGTTCATCTTGATGAAATTTTGGGTGATCCCCAACGATGGAACGTTTGTTTCATCTTGGTGAAATTTTGGGTGATCCCCAACGATGGAACGTTGGGTTCATCTTGGTGAAATTTTGGGTGATTCCCAGCGATGGAACATTGGTTTCATCTTGGTGAAATTTTGGGTGATCCCCAACGATGGAACGTTGGGTTCATCTTGGTGAAATTTTGGGTGATCCCCAGCGATGGAACATTGGGTTCATCTTGATGAAATTTTGGGTGATCCCCAGCGATGGAACGTTGGGTTCATCTTGGTGAAATTTTGGGTGATCCCCAGCGATGGAACATTGGTTTCATCTTGGTGAAATTTTGGGTGATCCCCAGCGATGGAACGTTGGGTTCATCTTGATGAAATTTTGGGTGATCCCCAGCAATGGAACGTTGGGTTCATCTTGGTGAAATTTTAGGTGATACCCGGCGATGGAACGTTTGGTTCATCTTTTTGAACCGTTGGGTGATACCCTGTGATGGAACGTCGAGTTCATCTTGGTGAAATTTTGGGTGATACCTGGCGATGGAGCATTAGGTTCATCTTGGTGAAAATTTTGGATGATACCCAGCAATGGAACGTTGGGTTCAACTTGGTGGCGTTTAGGTTGTTACCCGGTGATGGAACATCAGGTTCATTTTAGTGACATTTAGGGTGATCCCCAGCGATGGAACATTGGGTTCATCTTGATGAAATTTTGGGTGATCCCCAACGATGGAACGTTGGGTTCATCTTGGTGAAATTTTGGGTGATCCCCAGCGATGGAACATTGGTTTCATCTTGGTGAAATTTTGGGTGATCCCCAGCGATGGAACGTTGGGTTCATCTTGATGAAATTTTGGGTCATCCCCAGCAATGGAACGTTGGGTTCATCTTGATGAAATTTTGGGTGATCCCCAGCAATGGAACGTTGGGTTCATCTTGATGAAATTTTGGGTGATCCCCAGCGATGGAACGTTGGGTTCATCTTGATGAAATTTTGGGTGATCCCCAGCAATGGAACGTTGGGTTCATCTTGATAAAATTTTGGGTGATCCCCAGTGATGGAACGTTGGGTTCATCTTGGTGAAATTTTGGGTGGTACCCAGCGATGGAACGTTGGGTTCATCTTGATAAAATTTTGGGTGATCCCCAGTGATGGAACGTCGGGTTCATCTTGGTGAGATTTTGGGTGATGCCCTGTGATGGAACATCAGGTTCATCTTGGTGAAACTTTGGGTGATACCCTGTGATGGAAAGTCGGATTTCATTTTGGTGAAATTATGGGTGATGGAACGTTGGATTCGTCTTAACGTAATTGGATGACAACATCTACCCTTGGTTTCATTCTGCTCCTTAGCAGGTTGATCATGAGAAATCACCAGATTCCTGTATCTTCGAGGACCTCACCAATTGTTTAAATTATATGTATTTCTTATGTTGTCAATAAACGGCTGCTGTATCCATATTTATCCAAAGAGTCTGGGTTTTTATTTATGGGAATGGCTTTAGGGAACTGATTGGGAGAGGTCGGATCGTTGTTAGTGGTCAGGTCAAAAAATCGACCTTACCAAAGTCTTGTTCTGGGAGAGAATTTTGTTAAGAGTCCCAGGTCGTCACTTTGTATCTCTAAAAAAGGATAAAAGGAATGTTTAACTTTAGGGACACTTATATAATATTGATTTATTAGTCAACATGTTTCAGGGCTCCCAGACACATGGCAATATGATATTGATTTGCCCCTTAGTGTGTTGACTGATAAATCAATATTATATTCACCCTTTGATGTCTGGTGGAATACGGCAGTGCAGTGTTTAACCCTTCATCCTCCCTACTTTAATATTCTGAGATAATGACCTTTGGGTTTTCATTGGCTGTAAGCCATAATCATCAACATTAACAGAAATAAACACATGAAATAGATAAATAGAGAAAAGAGTTACAGTTTTCCTTTTAAAGCAAACTCACTGATGGATCCTCAGTTCACTCATTCTGCAGTCTGCATCAAAACAGAAAGTATAAGAAGTCAAAGAGTGCAAAAAAGACATATGTTTAGTAAATAGATGTATTCAAGTAAATAAAGTATCAGTATGGGGAATCAATGGTTGAAGAATCAGTAAAAGGTTGTTATATACAAAGTGTACAGCACTGAGTGGATGAGACACAAGGGGCTCACGAGTCACGACGAGGTATATTCTGTGTTTTTGCTTTATTAATCAGATTTTTCTAAACTTCCGCTTACCTGGAGCTTCCTTTCCATCCTTTATTCTCTTTTGTTGCTGCTTTTGTGTTTTCTTTAAGGACAACATGGGAGAAAGCAAAGTCTGAAGAGAAAAGAAGCGAATCAGCAGAAATCACGCAGCGTGCACTTTAGATATTAGAAGAGTTCTGCTCCGCGATAAACAGGATGTATTTCATGCAGCGTTAGTGAATAATTGATGAATTTAAGATTTCATTCTATAACATCGAAATAAAAAAACACAATTGTCTGGGGAATATGAAGTTAATCCGCTGATCGTCTGACACTGGATCCGGCCGCTGCGTCTCTTCTTGTAGTTACGAGCTTTCCCAACACTGAGCCACAACTATTCCTGAACCTCAGCCCACCGCCATGTATAATTCATACCGCCAGACAGTATACAGGGAGTATATATACATCGGCTGTGTCTGGGGCGAGACATTTTATCTATTAAAGGGCAACGACAAAACACATATAGTATAAACCTGGTGCAAGGTAATTATCTCCTGAAATGATAGGAAATCATGGGAGCAACACCGGACAAGGGCAAAACTATAGACCTCATGTAACTAAGATTCCTGACAATGACTACTGCACCAGCAGAATAGTGAGTGCAGCTCTGGAGTATAATACAGGAGGGAACTCAGGATCAGTAATGTAATGTATGTACACAGTGACTGCACCAGCAGAATAGTGAGTGCAGCTCTGGAGTATAATACAGGAGGTAACTCAGGATCAGTAATGTAATGTATGTACACAGTGACTGCACCAGCAGAATAGTGAGTGCAGCTCTGGAGCATAATACAGGAGGTAACTCAGGATCAGTAATGTAATGTATGTACACAGTGACTGCACCAGCAGAATAGTGAGTGCAGCTCTGGAGCATAATACAGTAGGTATCTCAGGATCAGTAATGTAATGTATGCACACAGTGACTGCACCAGCAGAATAGTGAGTGCAGCTCTGGAGTATAATACAGGAGGTAACTCAGGATCAGTAATGTAATGTATGTACACAGTGACTGCACCAGCAGAATAGTGAGTGCAGCTCTGGGGTATAATACAGGAGGTAACTCAGGATCAGTAATGTAATGTATGAACACAGTGACTGCACCAGCAGAATAGTGAGTGCAGCTCTGGAGTATAATACAGGAGGTAACTCGGGATCAGTAATGTAATGTATGTACACAGTGACTGCACCAGCAGAATAGTGAGTGCAGCTCTGGGGTATAATACAGGAGGTAACTCTGGATCAGTAATGTAATGTATGTACACAGTGACTCCACCAGCAGAATAGTGAGTGCAGCTCTGGAGTATAATACAGGAGGTAACTCAGGATCAGTAATGTAATGTATGTACACAGTGACTGCACCAGCAGAATAGTGAGTGCAGCTCTGGAGTATAATACAGGAGGTAACTCAGGATCAGTAATGTAATGTATGTACACAGTGACTGCACCAGCAGAATAGTGAGTGCAGCTCTGGAGTATAATACAGGAGGTAACTCAGGATCAGTAATGTAATGTATGTACACAGTGACTGCACCAGCAGAATAGTGAGTGCAGCTCTGGAGTATAATACAGGAGGTAACTCAGGATCAGTAATGTAATGTATGTACACAGTGACTGCACCAGCAGAATAGTGAGTGCAGCTCTGGAGTATAATACAGGAGGTAACTCAGGGTCAGTAATGTAATGTATGTACACAGTGACCGCACCAGCAGAATAGTGAGTGCAGCTCTGGAGTATAATACAGGAGGTAACACAGGATCAGTAATGTAATGTATGTACACAGTGACTGCACCAGCAGAATAGTGAGTGCAGCTCTGGAGGATAATACAGGAGGTAACTCAGGATCAGTAATGTAATGTATGTACACAGTGACTGCACCAGCAGAATAGTGAGTGCAGCTCTGGAGTATAATACAGGAGGTAACTCAGGATCAGTAATGTAATGTATGTACACAGTGACTGCACCAGCAGAATAGTGAGTGCAGCTCTGGAGTATAATACAGGAGGTAACTCAGGATCTATTAATCCCTTTATTGATTCTGATTTCTGCCACTGATGATACAATTCACAAATCCTGAACATCATTGTTTATTAACCTGTACCAAACGAAACCCTGATATCAATCCATCTGCCCCCATCATGTTACCCGGAGAGCCGGCTCATGCCTTTTCTCTTTATCCTGGCAGTACAGCAGTGAGATGCTCCCGGCTCGGGGTTATTGTCCGGGGATACATCAGGCCAAACGTTTTGAAAAGTGATAAATATTTAACGTTCCTCTCCATCCGGTGATGGGATAATGCCGGTGTAATGCCGGGGAGGTCGGTGCGGGATGCGGCAGAACTACGGAAAACGCCTGAATTCCTGGAGTGAAGAGACGACATTCAGCAGAAGGCGTAATACGACGTCCCGGGCAGCGAGGAGTAAATGGAGCTTAATGTAAGACGTGTGGACTTTGCTGGACTGGAATAAGTGCACCTTATGGGCACAGGATCTATTTTCCTGTGTTTTCGTTCACCTCGGATAATGCATATTTAATAAGCGGAGTGACGGAGGAAGGAATTTAACGAATCGTTCTCAGAAAACCTTGAATTGGCCTCAATTAGGGAAGAAGGAGTCAGACATGAAGCTTTTAATCTGGAGAAAGTGTCTGTGCAATTAAGAAGCTGGCGGGAGAGCTGGAACCAGACCCATGGAAGTGAACGTGACCTCACATCCCACCGTCACGTGCGCCTTTCCATCAGCACTGAACATCTCAGGACAAGAAACAATTATTTTCTATTGATCGGCCCCGCGCTCCCTATCAGTCCCTGCTCCGATGCTGAACAGGTGGCTCTTAGTCGTGTCTATTAGAAATGGCATTTACTGCGCCGGCCCTTTAATTGCATCAAGTGTTAAACTAAAGCCGATCGGCTATCATGGGAATCTGAGAGGCAAATGGGATCCCTGCAGTTACATGAGATCCATCGTGTATCCATTCGAGATCTCGGTTTGCTTTTACCAGTTTTATTTTTGATTTTTGTATCCAGATATTCTTTATAACTTTTTAAAAAGTTGATACATTTTCACCTAAATTTACTACAGAGTCTTCTGTGGAGACACGGGGGTCAGTGGGTGCTCTCCTCTGTGGAGACACGGGGGTCAGTGGGTGCTCTCCTCTGTGGAGACACGGGGGTCAGTGGGTGCTCTCCTCTGTGGAGACACGGGGGTCAGTGGGTGCTCTCCTCTGTGGAGACACGGGGGTCAGTGGGTGCTCTCCTCTGTGGAGACACGGGGGTCAGTGGGTGCTCTCCTCTGTGGAGACATGGGGGTCAGTGGGTGATCTCCTCTGTGGAGACACGGGGGTCAGTGGGTGCTCTCCTCTGTGGAGACACTGGGGTCAGTGGGTGCTCTCCTCTGTGGAGACACGGGGGTCAGTGGGGGCTCTCCTCTGTGGAGACACGGGGGTCAGTGGTTGCTCTCTCCTCTGTGGAGACACGGGGGTCAGTGGGTGCTCTCCTCTGTGGAGACACGGGGGTCAGTGGGTGCTCTCCTCTGTGGAACACGGGGGTCAGTGGGTGCTCTCCTCTGTGGAGACACGGGGTCAGTGGGTGCTCTTCTCTGTAGAGACATGGGGGTCAGTGGGTGCTCTCCTCTGTGGAGACACGGGGGTCAGTGGGTGCTCTCCTCTGTGGAGACACGGGGGTCAGTGGGTGCTCTCCTCTGTGGAGACACGGGGGTCAGTGGGTGCTCTCCTCTGTGGAGACACGGGGGTCAGTGGGTGCTCTCCTCTGTGGAGACACGGGGGTCAGTGGGTGCTCTCCTCTGTGGAGACACGGGGTCAGTGGGTGCTCTCCTCTGTGGAGACACGGGGTCAGTGGGTGCTCTCCTCTGTGGAGACACGGGGGTCAGTGGGGGCTCTCCTCTGTGGAGACACGGGGGTCAGTGGGTCCCCTCCTCTGTGGAGACACGGGGGTCAGTGGGTCCCCTCCTCTGTGGAGACACGGGGGTCAGTGGGTGCTCTCTCCTCTGTGGACACACGGGGGTCAGTGAGTTCTCTCTCTGTGGACACACGGGGGTCAGTGGGTGCTCTCCTCTGTGGAGACACGGGGGTCAGTGGGGGCTCTCCTCTGTGGAGACACGGGGGTCAGTGGGTGCTCTCCTCTGTGGAGACATGGGGGTCAGTGGGTGCTCTCCTCTGTGGAGACACGGGGGTCAGTGGGTGCTCTCCTGTGTGGAGACACGGGGGTCAGTGGCTGCTCTCCTCTGTGGAGACACGGGGGTCAGTGGGGGCTCTCCTCTGTGGAGACACGGGGGTCAGTGGGTGCTCTCCTCTGTGGAGACACGGGGGTCAGTGGGTGCTCTCCTCTGTGGAGACACGGGGGTCAGTGGGGGCTCTCCTCTGTGGAGACACGGGGTCAGTGGGTGCTCTCCTCTGTTGGAGACACGGGGTCAGTGGGTGCTCTCCTCTGTGGACACACGGGGGTCAGTGAGTTCTCTCCTCTGTGGACACACGGGGGTCAGTGGGTGCTCTCCTCTGTGGAGACACGGGGGTCAGTGGGTGCTCTCCTCTGTGGAGACACGGGAGTCAGTGGGTGCTCTCCTTTGTGGAGAAACGGGGGTCAGTGGTGCTCTCCTCTGTGGAGACACGGGGTCAGTGGGGCTCTCCTCTGTGGAGACACGGGGGTCAGTGGGTGCTCTCCTCTGTGGAGAAACGGGGGTCAGTGGCTGCTCTCCTCTGTGGAGACACGGGGGTCAGTGGGGGCTCTCCTCTGTGGAGACACGGGGGTCAGTGGGTGCTCTCCTCTGTGGAGACACGGGGGTCAGTGGGGGCTCTCCTCTGTGGAGACACAGGGGTCAGTGGGGGCTCTCCTCTGTGGAGACACGGGGGTCAGTGGGGGCTCTCCTCTGTGGAGACACGGGGGTCAGTGGGTGTTCTCCTCTGTGGAGACACGGGGGTCAGTGGGTGCTCTCCTCTGTGGAGACACGGGGGTCAGTGGGTGCTCTCCTCTGTGGAGACACGGGAGTCAGTGGGGGCTCTCCTCTGTGGAGACACGGGGGTCAGTGGGTGCTCTCCTCTGTGGAGACACGGGGTCAGTGGGTGCTCTCCTCTGTGGAGACACGAGGGTCAGTGGGTGCTCTCCTCTGTGGAGACACGGGGGTCAGTGGGTGCTCTCCTCTGTGGAGACACGGGGGTCAGTGGGTGCTCTCCTCTGTGGAGACACGGGGGTCAGTGGGTGCTCTCCTCTGTGGAGACACGGGGGTCAGTGGGTGCTTTCTGTTGAGACATTGGGGTTAATGGTTGCTCTCGTCCACTAGCCCAGCGGCCTTTAGAAAGACCAAATGGACCAGGGCTCATCCCAACTGAACACCTGAACTCCTTAACTGTAGGCAGAACACTACCCAGACATCACAGGGTGAGGGAACCACACAATGGTAAGGCTTTATTGGATCCTCAACAGCCAAAGGCATATAACACATAACCAAGCACAACACACAATGTAATATGCAACAGAGTCTCACCCTTCCACTGGCCCACCAGGGATTAGAATATTTGTGCCTTCGGGGCTTCCAGGGCCACTTATGACACGCCGACTCCAGAGCCGGGGGTACTCGAGATCAGGGCAGCACTTGTTCTTCTCGGTTCTTTTCACGTGGACAGATGGGGGCCAAGATCCTGTCCTGGGCCCTGGCAGTGTCATTTAAAATAGGCGGGAAATTGACAGGGAAGACATTGAAAAGTGGTATTTGTGACGCCACCTGCAGTACACGGCCATGGGCGGCCACCGCAGCTTCACAACCTCTGGGGATGGTGACCGTCATCTTGGATGGTTCCGTTCCACGCAGGTGGAGCTCGGTTCTCAGGGCAGCGAGAAGGAGATGTCAGTTTGTATCTTGACAGATGTTGGTTAGCTCATCAGCACCCCGGTGTTTCATGCAGCCTCTGCGGTCAGTGGTCGCCGATAAGAAAAGTCTCACACGCTACTGCTGGAGTTGCTTTACTTTTACTTAGTTGTTTCAGCCTGGCCGCCGGGTGCTTCCCTTTGCCAAGCTCCGGTTTGGTGTTGTCTCCAGACCCGGGACAGTGCAGTTGAGCCTTTGTTGGTGTCCTTTTCTCTCTTTCTCACTAGGTGTTTCCGTCTCTGGTGGTCCCTCAGCGCTATAAGCTCGTCTCTCCACTCCTCTCAGCGCCCCCACACACAGAGCTCAGGTACCGACAACCACGGGTGCTCAGTAGTACCCCTTCCTGATACTGCTCCCTAGGTCAACCGCCTTCTCCAAGTTGTGCAGGGTGTTCGGGCGCAGCTCTTATTAGGAACTCGGGGCCTCCAGTTTCAATGGTTCAGGCCTACAGCATCCGACTCGTGTTCAGGGCCGGTTCCCTGTGTCGTCCTCCAGTCCCTCTGTTCTCTCACAAGATATGGGTGTACGGGGATCTACGTCTCGTTCCGTACCTCGAGGGATCTGACCTTCCCTCCCGGGGCCAGCGTTGTTGTGCTCAAGCCCACGGGGCCAACACCTCCTCGCTCCTTCACTCTTCTCTCTTCCACTCCACTCTCCTCTACTTTTTCTCTCTCTACTCTACTTCCTGCTGCTTTTTTCCTCCCAGCTACGCTTGGGTCTTCCCATTTTGTCCTCCCACCGTCCTGTGGTCCTAAGTGTTGTGTGTGTGCACCTAGAGAGCAGAGGCACAACTCTCCCTCAAATGGAGGAGCACAGTACCCCTTGTGGTGGCCTGCCCGGCAGGGCGCCGCGCTTACTCCAATCCAGCAGCACCTCGCTTTCGGCGGGCACTCACCAAGAAAGAAATAGCAGTAAGGTTAGGAAGCTGACCGAGCACAGCAATGTCTGCAGACAGGTGACCGAATTGTACCAACCTTGGTTTCTACCAGCTGAATCCTAAAATCCTAGGCTGAACCCCTGCAGGATAAAATCCGGTCTTGGTGTTCCTCTAGTCGGACCCAAAGCTCCTAGACTGTAGCCATGCAAAGTGAGAAGAAATGTTGTTATCCTGGCAGCCAGAACCAAAATTCCTAGGGTGAGGTTATGCTCTTCTAACTATTACTGAAGCCCCAAGATTAAAGCCATGTAGCATATGAACTCCTGGTGACTGAAGCAGTCTTTCATATATCCTGAGCACTCATCTCAAGGTGTCATGGTCTTACAGAATTGGTGGAATAAGGCTGTACTCTTCTTAGTCGGCATTCCAATCTGTAGACAGAAGAGGGCGAGGTAATTTACACTAAATTTTCAATACACAAACTCAGACAACAAAGGCCCCAGGTAATCTGGCAAGAAATAATGATTTAGCAAACATGAGATAACAAACAAAAACCAATACGTCTGACCAAATTAAGAAAATTTAACCCATGCCATACAGTGTAAAAGGCTGTGTCGTCACATCCTCCTGGGAGATTTTTGTGTATGTGTGTATGCCAGCTATTTAAGCCTTGTGTTCCACATCGTATGGGTTCATGTGACATTTTGCTCTAAAAAAGGGGCAAAAAAAGGTCAAAGACAAAGAGGATTCTTGATTTTGCACAAAATCTGTGAACTCACATGTAGCATCTTGAAAAATTTCTTCCAAAGAACAGAAACTAATACCTGAAAGCAACTGATGATTCAGGTCCTTTGTGTTGCAGCTTTCCAGTGTTTTCAACTTTTGCCACTGCAGGATTCACAGCTACACTGCTGAGAACAGCTGAAAAAAATATCCTCTGTGTTGCTGCTTACCATTTTTTTTTCTAATGCCAGTGCAGGATTCACAGCTACACTTCTCCGTATTGCTGAAAAACAGTCCTCTATGTAACAGCATTTGAATGTTTCTTTTCTTGGCAATGCAGGATTCACAGCTAGATAAATAAGCCCTCTATGTTGCTGTTTTCCAGTTTTTTTCTAATGCCAGTGCAGGATTCACAGCTACACTTCTTCGTATTGCTGAAAAACAGTCCTCTATGTTGGTGCATCTGAATGTTTCTTTTCTCTTGCCAGTACAGGTTTCACAGCAACACTGCTCAGAGCTTCTGAAAAAAATATCCTCTATGTTGCTTCTTTTGCGTGTTTTTTCTCTTGCCAGTGCAGGATTCACAGCTACACTGTCAAATGCAGCTGAAAAATATCCTCTATATTGCTGCTTTCCAGAGTTATTTCTCTAGCCAGTACATGATTCACAGCTGGGTCATTCCATGTCAAGTGAACCAATGATTATTACCTCTATATTTTTAATTCTTCTGACATTTTGTCATTTGATAATAGCGGTCAGACAATGCAAAATGTGAAGAGAAAAAAATTCTAAATTTTTTTTTTATTTTTAATTGATTTTCAAAGTTTGGAAAAAGTGCAAATTTGTGCGTTGCTGCCTTTACATTTGTCCTCATAACTCAGGCTAGAAATAAGATAGAGAGACAAAATAAACACCGTTCTACTCAGCGCTGTACAGGCTGTCACCAGATAGGTCACAAGTGGATCTTTGTTAATATTTTACCCATGCGATCGCAAACGCAAAATTTTAAAACACATTTCTGAAAAAAACGTACAATTTAAAAATTCCCAAAAATGCCCCTGTGCCTCCTCCGCCTAGCGTCATTGGGTCATTCCATATGAAGTGATGTAAATATGAATGTTTTTTACCTGACGTCTTTAGATTTTTTTTTTTATTTTGTTTCTATATGAAGCACAACTTTAGTTCATTACAAATTAAAAGTTTTGCATTTTTTCTCTATCAGTTAATTTTTTACAGATTTTTAAAGTTTTGAAAAAAGCGCAAATTTTGGCCTGTTCTGGCTTTACATTTTTTATCATATTTCGGGCTAGAATTCAGATAATGAGGTGGGAGAGGCGTCATTGTCCTCAGAACGGTACCGGCTTTCATTTGATAGGTCACAAGACTATGTTTCCTAATATTTTTTGTTTTGGAGAAATCAAATTAAAAGTTTTAGTGCGCAATTGTGAAGAAAACCATGTTTTAAAATTGTGAAAAAATGCCTGTGTGTTACTCGTATAATTATATTTGTGCAAGGATTCAACTTAAGACCTATCCAATTGATACTTTTTTAGGCTATCTTCACATTTGCGTTTGTGTCTGCATGTTGGTGGCATGCAGACACAAACGCAGTGTAAAGCAGGGCCATTTTGATGTGTCTACAGCAGAGAATGTCCGCCTGCGGACACATCACTGTGCAGCCCGGGCAGCCAATCGGTGGTGTCCGGGGGCAGGCCGGAGGCGGTGATCAGCGCCGGAGATCTCCTTGTCCCGGCTGCCGGTAAGCTCTGGTACATGTCAGCGGGGTTAAACAGCTGATCTGACAGCTGTTTGAATCTTCCCGCGCCGACACCGAGAGGAGATGTCACATCAGCTGTTTCTCCCTGCCGACACCGCTAGGAGATTACCGGCGGCGGAGAGGAGAAGATCATAAGAGGCTCCAGCTGATCTCCCGGTGGCCGTCGGTGATCTCCTGTGACATCACTGGCGGCCACCGGGAGAGATTTCAATAGGTCCGCAGCGTTCTCCTGCGCTGTTAAGCGCAGAACACTGCGGACCCATTGACGCCAATGCATGGTTTATGCGCTTGGGGAAGCTTGCTGATTTTCCAAGGTCCCTGAGCGCACAAAAAATGCAACATGCTGCGTCCCGGGTGCGGACGGGAGACCCTGGAGTGAGCAGATATCTTCCGCATCCGCACCCGAACGCAGCAAACGCAGGCACTATGCGTTCCTATGTTAAACATAGGAAAGCAGTGCGCATGCGCTTGACTGCGTATGGAAACGCAGCATACGCAAATGTGAAGGCAGCCTTAGAGCTTTGACTCATCTGATGTTTGTGTGTTTCTTCCTTTTTTCTTTTCAAATTACAACTTATTGAATTCAACATTTCTATGCAACAATAAAGAAGCACAAAATACAAATACGGTAAGTGCCAGGATAAATACATCTTAACTAGTGATGAGCGAGTATGCTCTGTGCGACTCGGTACTCGCACGAGTATCTCGGTACTCGGGGTGCTCGGCGAGCACCGAGTACTGCCGAGATGCTCGGTAATAAATAGCGATCTGAGACACATACACTGCTCCCTTCAGTGCACACAGTGGGCTGGCACCACACAGGGAGCAGATTCATTGTTAGGATACCTCTGGGGGGCACAGCAAGGTGTTGTATGCTGCGGCGATTTCAAAAAGCCCACCCTCCCGCCCTTTCCCAGAAACACTGGTTTTTATACCGGAAGTCTGTGGGCGGAGCCTGTCACTCATTGACTTACATTGGGCTCGGTGCTCGGCCGAGTACACGAGTATCTTGAGATGCTCGGCCAGAGCATCGAGCGCCCGAGCATTTTAGTGCTCGCTCATCACTAATCTTAACCCCTTCATGACCCGGTATTTTTTCACTTTTCATTTTTGTTTTTTTGCTCCCCTGCTTCCAAGAGCCATAACTTTTTTATTTTTCCGTCAATATAGACATATGACGGCTTGTTTTTTGCGGGACGAGTTGTAGTTTCATATCCAGTAATTTATTTTACCATATAGTGTACAGGGCAATTGCAAAAAAAATTCTAAATGCAGTGAAATTGCAAAAAAGTACAATGACAAGTTTGTTTTTTGGGTGTTTTTATCGCCATGTTCACTATATGGTAAAACCGACATGACAAGGTGATGCCTCAGGTCGGTACGAGTTCGTAGACACCCAACATGTTACCTTTACTGGTATCTAGGTGGTGAAAACAAAATTCAGAAATTTGAAAAGAAAACAAAAATGGACTTTTTGCGCCATGTTCTGCGACCCGTAGCGTTCTCACTTTTCGGGATCTGGGGCTGTGTGACGGCTTATTATTTGCGTCTTGAGCTGACGTTTCTAACGATAACATTTTTGGGGGGGAGCTGCAATTTTGATTGCCTGTTATTGCATTGTATAGCAATGTTGTGACAACCAAAAAAACAGAATTATCTCTCAGAATCGCGGCCGTGTTGTGGTTGGCAACCACAATAGGAAACTGCTCAGTGACAGCATCCAGGGTCTAGCCAGGACCCCGGGCTGTCACATGAGCGCTGGAGATCCCGCGATACTATCCTCCATGCTGCTGCTTCTGAGAATAAGCTGTTTAGACACAGTAGAGCAGGAATCCTTCATGTCTGCGTACATTTATCAGAGTCACAGCAGCTAGTCTCTACTCACTAGCTCAGAGATAACTGAAAAGTATACTGTACATAATGCAGATAGGAAACTCAAGTCCTAGAACGCTTGTTATTCCTATGTATACACACAGGATGGCTTATTTCTGAAAAGTTCCCTGAAATGACAAGAAAGCTTTAAATCAGTAACAAATATGTATAAAAGTGATATATAAATTGATCATAAAATTGAAATTTGAAGACGAGCGATTTGACAGCGGAGCGCGGATCTCCAGGCCTCCTCCAATCTTGTCTGCATTAATAGTTTTCTAGGTAACTTTGCTAGAAAGGATTGGAGGGTAATGTGCTGCTTCTATTTGTATAAATCTCACCACAGAATTGATATTTTTGTTACTTTTTTATAAAAATGAAAGAAATTATATTCCTGTAAAAAGTGGAAAAGGTGAAGAAGAATGAGAAGTTTCATCATTGCGGGTAATGCGCTGGATCGCACGGTGTAAGATGAGCGGGGAGACGATCCGGCCGCCGAGCTCCCTCAGGTCCCTGCTCTATATAGGAGTCAGGATGTCGTATTGATTTCTGTACAGTAGCAAATATGTGGTTGGAAACAGGAGAGGGTCCAAGATACAGATGTGTCCCGAATAACGCTGGACATGGAGGCGGCAGGTCGATAATTCACATCAGAGGAAAACACATATAAAAGACAACAGGTAGAGCCGAGATGGAGGGCGATGATGACGGGCATCAAAGGCCAACGTTAAGCCCATAGATGCCAAGGAAGAGCAGCAAACTGGATGTCATTCTCTACCTGGCCTCAGGGGCATGCTGGGCTGGGGGGCAGGAATGCATTTGTTCCCCAGGCCGGTGGCAGGCGGCTGCTCT
The DNA here is from genome assembly GCA_033576535.1 of Allobates femoralis. Lineage (NCBI taxonomy): Eukaryota > Metazoa > Chordata > Amphibia > Anura > Aromobatidae > Allobates > Allobates femoralis. Next base: position 187,789,097 of record JARQOC010000008.1, read on the forward strand.
TGGCAAACCGGAGGACCAGCAGTGATCTTAATATACAAAGCGCACCTGCACTGCACGACCGAGTCCTTTTCTGTAAAAAATGCATGGTGTAACATTGCCAAAATCAACATTATGCACTTACATATCTGCGACTTCTCGTCCATGATTAAGTCTCACAGGGCGTTCCCTATGAGACTCTAAGCCCTCCTGAGCAGTGCATTATCACGCCCCGATGGGCGTGATAAATAATACTAGTCCTCCTCGCCCCGCAGAATGGGCGTAATAGCCGGTGTGACTCTATTTGCGTCACATCCGGTCATGGTGACGTCAGTACACCCTCTAGGTGTATGCCGACCTCACCATGTGTATTGCGCATGCGCGGCTTTTGATTTATACCTAAGGGGTGTACAGACGTCACCATGACCGGCTGTGACGCAAATAGCGTCACACCGGCTATTACAACCATACTGCAGGGCGAGGAGGACTAGGATAATTTATCACACCCATCGGGGCGTGATAATGAGCGGCTCAGGAGGGCTTAAGGTACCGTCACACGGGGCGACGGGGCTGGAAATGTCGGCGGCGACTAGCGGGAGCGCGCACGTTTTTGGCGCCCTGCCAGCATCGCTGTCCCCCATTTACACGGGGCGACATCTCCAACCCCGTGCCTGCGAGATGTCAGGCTGCATCGCCGCCGGGATGTCTGGAAACCCCAGCGGCGATGCAGGAGAATGGGAGTCTATGGCTCCCATCGCCTGACAGGTCACCGGCAGCCGGTTACATGGGGCGATGTGTGCACATCGCCCCAGATCAGTCGCCTGGTTTCAGAGCACTGCACTGCACAGCTGTTCATTTGAAAATCCCGGCAGGAAGGCGTCTGACACAGAAAACCGGATCAAACCGGATTCTCCCAGATTGTACCAGTCCGGTGCAATCCGGCGCCCCATATTACATGGGACTCTATGGTGCCAGATTGCTCCGGACCGGGGCAATCCAGGAGAATCCGGTTTGAACTCAGTTCACGACCGCGGACAGCTCCCTGCGTGCCGCGTCCAGTTCTGCGCACCCCGCTGCCTGACAGCAGGATCCTCCGCTCCCCACTAAGTTAGGATCGGGTGGGGAGGCGGTGGGGGAAGCGGAGGATCCTGCTGTCAGGCGACGGGGAAGCCAGTAGGGGGCTTCAGCATTGCTTAATAGCCGGTGGCTTTTTACCGCCGGCTTTTAAACAATCAATTGGGGAATTGCAGGTCTTTCCTCTGCTGCCAGACCTCTATAGGGTCCAGCAGCAGAGGACTTGCATTTCCCATTGATTTACATTGGACTCGTTACTCTGCGAGTAATCGCAACGAGTAGCCTGAGTACCCTACTATTCGGCGAGTAGTAGCAAGTGTACTCGCTCATCCCTTATGGGGATGTTGGACGTTTTCCATGATGTTTGTGATATTAGAGCCACATTGGGCCGGTTCTCACCGTCGTTTTCTGCTCCGTTGTAGTTCTGTGTTTTGCACGCCATTGATATTCATCGTCTTGTGGAGCATTTGCCCGGTTCATAAACATTATCTAGTTGCTGCTCGGTAGCGCCCGCGTCTCCTGCCATCAGGTCAATAGCTGTTATTTCCCGTGGAGAGTGCAGTTTAGCATCTCGCGAAGCCGCTTGGGGAAATAATCTTTACGGCGCGGTATTTCAGAGTGTTCCTTCATTTGTAATGAGGATGTCACTGTCCTCTCTGCAGGGGACAAAGCAGGAAGGTTAATATATGGTAATTGGATAACTAGGGCTGATCAGGAATATAAACTTTACTTTCCTGCTCATAAACATAATAGGAAACTAAGAAAAGAGAAAATGGGTAGAAAACCGGTGCCCTGGTGCCAATCCACCGGCAGACCGTGCAACGCAAGCTAATAATGCAAATGATCTCAACTGGATTGTCCAGAAATTGGAAAAATAAGCTCAAAAAACAAAAGTCGCTCATCTACAGGTGACCGCAGAGGGGCCCACACACAGAGGGTGCAAGAAGGAGCAAAACTGCCACGAGAGGTGTCACAGACATCGGGCAACAAGACATAGAACCCCACACAAATACCCCATGTACATAGGACACATAACATGCCATAGAAGCCCCCAGAAATGCCCCATGTACATAGGACACATAACATGCCAGAGAGGCCCCAGAAATGCCCCATGTACATAGGACACATAACATGCCATAGAAGCCCCAGAAATGCCCCATGTACATAGGACACATAACATGCCAGAGAGGCCCCAGAAATGCCCCATGTACATAGGACACATAACATGCCATAGAAGCCCCAGAAATGCCCCATGTACATAGGACACATAACATGCCATAGAAGCCCCCAGAAATGCCCCATGTACATAGGACAAATAACATGCCATAGAGGCCCCAGTAATGCCCCATGTACATAGGACACATAACATGCCATAGAGGCCCTCAGAAATCCCCTATGTACATACAGCCTATAACATGTCATAGAAGCCCCCAGAAATGCCCCATTTACATACAGCACATAGCATGCCATAGAAGCCCCAGAAATGCGCCTTGCACAGATGGCACAGTACTTGTCATGCTGGGGCATATGGACACCTAGCATGTGATGGATCACAGGGGTGACGCGGATGGAATAGAAGACCCTGACGATAGGGAAAGTTTAGATGGGTGACCTGACACCTGTGTCTATACTATGAGCTTCCTACCATCCCTATAAGGGTCCTTCCACCATCGCCATCACTGCCTAGGCTTTCTCTCACCCTGAACTAAACCCGGTTAGTGCACTGGCCGATGAGGATGCTAGTCTTCCTACTGCAAATAATGCGACACACATGAGGGGAAAACAAACAGAGGGGAGCAGTGACAGACAGAAAAGCGCTCCAGTGCCGATAATGCAGCTAAACTTCAGATCTGCATTAAATCCGACTTTAATATTTTTTCAAGAGACGGCTCCTTCCAAAGTGCACAGCATTGCAATTATTCTATCACTGACGTCAGATGATCAGACATGCGACTATATATAGTGGAGGGGAGTGGATACAAAATTCTGCACCTGAGGATAAAGGTTACCAGAAACAAAGAAGTGTCGAGCCCCAGGCCCTGGGATACTCGGGTATCAGGCTCTGAGGGGTTCGCGGGGATGTCACGGGTGGCGGTGTCTGAGCCCGTGCCCTGGGTGACACTTGAATAAGAGATTATGTACAGGGGATAAGAGTTATTGTCACGTGACGCCACATGTAGTACCTGGTGATGGGTCACAGCGCCGCCACAGTCCTCCGGAGGGCGATGGTATCGCGGCTAGGATGGCAAAGCTCCCTACAGGTGGAGCTGGGCCTCCGGGGCAGTGTTGCTGTAAGCAAAGAGGTTGATGATCAATGGCACAAAGACACGGAGGCAAAGTCACTCTCCCGGGTACTTTACTGTAAACAGTCATCAGCATCAAGTCCACAGTTCAGCAACAGTTTTAAAGAAACAGGTAGCTCTACAGGTGGCTGCAAGTGGATGCCAGGTGGTATGGTGGTACCCATGGTATGCCTTAGTTGACGAACCCGTGTCCTTTCTTCCCCACCTATGATGAGTCTATACCCAATTACCACATTGAAGGTAGTCTTGCGGCTCCCTTCCCTCGAAGTGAAGAAGCAGGCAGACCGCTCCGTCTGGCAGGGTGCCCAGTTGGTGATCAGACCGCAGCAGCCGGTTGACGACTTCAGAGATAGACTCTGGCCTTTTCCTCGGGTCCGGCGTTCCCGTGGTGGAACGGGGAATTCCCTGGAGTATGGTCGCTCCACGCTGGGGTTCCCCCTTTCTCTCTCGGGCCCAGACTCACCGTCAGGCACCCTCTCTCAGGATCCCCTCAGGATCCCCTTTCATCTTTCCTCAGGATCAGCCTGGAGCTGTCCTGTTAGACCTCCCGACTCGCTCCACACTCCTCCTCAACTCCTTACATCTCCAACTGCTCTTCACTCTCCCCAGAGGTGCTAGATCCCTCCCGGTAACCTCCCACTACTGTCTAGTGTGGGAGTGCAGGAATGGGTCCCACCCACCAGCCCAGCATCCCTTGTAGTTGGGGAAAATTACACCACTTTTACAGTGCAATACCCCGGTGTGACGCCTGACCATGTGGGGCGCCATATACCCCCCTGATGAAACATACTCGTCCTCGAGTATAGGCACCTGTTAACCGGGGAGTGAAAAGCATTTTTATATTTTCAACAATATTAACGGGTAAACTATATACTTTTAAGCATAGTTCAGTTTCTTCCTATCTCTAGGAGGCACATTTTCTTGTAACGTTACACCCACATTGCAGTAATTATTATACACCTCACAGTCCTCGGGTCACCCACTGGCCAAGATCTTACTCTCCAGTTTTATTATTCTGCACATAATATATTTTGGAGTCCACATTGGCCCAACGGGGACCGGTACTAACTGTGCGGGTCCGGCGGTAACATATTGTCCAGCACAGTCCAGTGTGAGTTATCACCGCCGGACCGCTATATGTCACACATCATCAATAAAGGGGGCAAAGTTCTAAATAAAAGTCTATGGGTCTTCCATCATAGCTCAAGACACATAGAGACACTGTTCATAATACGGGAAATGAAGCTGGAAAAGGGGCTATTTACAGTCATAGTCTCTACAACGGGAGTCTATTCTTGGCTGAAATGCGTATTGCAAACCAGCCTAAGGGGCCTGGATGCCTTTCATATGAAACCTGCTCACCTCGGTACAGTCCCGATCCGGGTGTCCACGCCGCAGGTACGATTCAACGTCTCGTCTGGAAAAAAGATGTCTTCCTGTAGTCCGGGTTCACGTATGAATCCCATCCTTCATCTTGTAAACAGAACACAGTTCCTTGGTGGCGCACTCCAGTGAAGCGGGGGCTGTGCTCTTGCTTCATCACGAAGTCGCCGGTAGCCTGTTCTTTCTGGAACCATTCTTCTCTTCTTCTTTGTCTTGTCTGTTGGTCTCTCTGGTTCAGGGAGGCTGGTACTCTGGTGGTGGTGAGTTGCCAGGTTGAGACTCGCGGCGTAGCTCTGGTATCTGCCGACCCACAGTGATGGAGATGCCCCGCCGATGCTGCTGCCACGCAGACCATCATGCGGCCTCCGGGGTGCTCCCTCCTGAGGCTCCTTCAACGTCCTCCGGCTCCTCTGAGTCTGTCTCGTCTCCCTCTTCCTCAGCTTCTATGACCACATCTGGTATTGCGGGGACGGCCGCGCTGGCTCTATCCGGAGACAGCTTCAGGTATGGGACAGTGGTTCTGCAAGGATTCCAGTCTGGGTCCTGCGTCCGTGTTTGGACGGGCGGAATGGGTGGTAAAGAGGCATGGTACTCCACTACTGCTTGCTCTGCCACAGCTGCCTCTCTCACTTCTTGGTCCTCTCGCATCATCAGCAGCTCGCAGGCCCAATCAGCGCTCCACCGCCGGCACACTCACTCCAATGCTTCCTCCATGTCCTCGCGGAGCCGTCCAAAATTGTCTCTCCAGTAGTTGGCATTCCCCTCTAGTGTTAAAAGGGACGCCACTGCCGCGTCTCCTCGTGTGGCTCTGGCCGGCTCCTTGACCTCACGCACGATGTCTCTCCAACGGGGTGCCGCCATGCTGCCGGGTACAAAGGATCCTTGCTCGTTCTGTCATTCTCTTCCGTTTTGTATCTTTATCGGCAGCCACTCCTGGAGTACTTCCTATGGGTCGCCCCCCTGATTGATTGATGGAAATCGTGGCGGTCACACTTTTTCGCGCCTCCGTCTTGGCCCTCCTTCTTCTAGGGGCTGAGTCACACCCCCGGGCCTACACATGGTGCTTAGTACATGGCTACAGCGCCATCTTGGGTCCTCCTGCAGTGATGGCGGGAACCCATTTTTGGCGCCAAGCAAAGGCGGGAAAAGTTATTTTCAATGCAGTTCAAAAGTCCAAGGCACACAGTACCTGGTAATACCGGGCATGAGATCCTGTTCATGATCCTGTTCATGAGCGCCATCAATATACGGGTGGCTGCAAGTGGATGCCAGGTGGTACGGTGGTACCCGTGGTATGCCTTAGTTGACGAACCTGTGTCCTTTCTTCCCCGCCTAGGATGAGTCTATACCCAATTACTCCTTGAAGGTAGTCCCCTCCCTCGAAGTGAAGAATCAGGCAGACCGCTCCGTCTGGCAGGGGGCCGCAGCCGGTGAACAGACTGCAGCAGCCGGTTGACAACTTCAGATGCGGACTCTGGCCGTTTCCTCGGGTCCGGCGTTCCCATGGTGGACTGGGGAATTCCCTGGAGTATGGTCGCTCCACGCTGGGGTTCCCCCTTTCTCTCTCGGGCCCAGACTCACGCGTCAGGCACCCTCTCTCAGATCCATTACCATCTCCCTCAGGATCAGCCTGGAGCTGTCCTGTTAGACCTTCTGCCTCGCTCCACACTCCTCCTCGACTCCTCTCCAACTCCTAACTGACTCCTCACTCTCCCCAGAGGTGCTAGATCCCTCCCTGGGTAACCTCCCGCTACTGGTCTAGTGTGGGAGTGCAGGGATGGGTCCCGCTCACCAGCCCAGCATCCATCTGCAGTAGGGAAAAATTACACCACTTTTACAAGTGCACCTGACACTTGTGACACCTGACCATGTGGGGCGCCACAGAAGCAAGGAAAGATTCCTTAACCCTTGAAGCGCCATCAGAATGCAAATACATTTAAACACTAGTGGTCAGTAAGGCGTGTGATCATCTGGTTCCAGAATCGCCAGAGGTCCACAGTGCGAAACACACTCATGACTGTCCCATAGAAGCCTTTTTCTCCTTCAGAACTACAAGTCCCAGATATCTTCCTCTTTCCCTGACTGCTCACACCTTACTGAATATTGAACTCCTCAGCACCAGCTCCAGGGATTTCTCTCCACCTTTTGCACATTGCACAACCGAATATGTGAGGCCATCGCTCTCCCTCCTGACATTTCCATATTTAGTGAGCTCAGCACGGGCGGCGGAGTCTGCGCAAGAGGGAAAAAAAGGAACAACTTGCAAAATGTGAATATTGTGGCTCATTCTGCTGCCTGTACATCATTCCCATTCATGAGCAATCTCCATCCAGAATGGGTCAACCGTGAAGACCCCGACAATCCCACCAATCCCACCCCGACAATCCCACTGGTGACTGAAGCAAGACTCCATAATTCTCCTCTGAGTGATGTGGACAGGTAATTTACATTTAATTAGCAATTCACACACTAGGACAATGGGGCTCCGAATAGTCTGGCAAGAAACACATTTAGACTTAACATACAAAAGAACAACACATGTGGCCAAATTAAGAACATTAACCCACTACACACATTCAATAAGGCTGTGTTGTCACACATAACATTTGTTCCGAGGCGGGACTAGAACGTATTTGGGACAAATTTTGTCTTTTCTAACAATTGCAAGAGATGAGTAACTTCTCATAGATAACAACTCCTTATGTCATACCCAAAGCATCATGGGCCTTGTAGTTCTCAGAGCTGCATATCGTGTTTTCTACAGCCAAGAGGCAGGACAGATGATTCATAATTTGCCTTTAATAAGTAAGAGGTTGGATTGTGTCGTTGGGTCAGATTTATTATATTGTCAATTTCAAATGAAACTTAGATGATCCAGATTTATCACAGTGACTCAGGGCGGATGAGAAATTAGTCACATCTTTAGATATTTGGTTTAGCTAGCCAAGATTTCTGAAAATCCTAAACCGCGCCCCTCATTCACCAACCCATGCCCATTTTTTGCAAAACTATTTCCTTTGGTCATATAAGGTGCAAAAAGTGCCTGTCACATGTTCAGTGCTCTGCAGTCCATGTGATAAGCTCTGCCATAGTTCAAATGGGAGTAAATTCCCTTTGGCACATTCAGTGTTAATGTGCTGTTGTCAGTGGGTTTATGACTCTCCTGGCGCAGGTGAGCTGCTGCTGCTGCTGAGTGTGTCAATTGATGTAGCTATCCACTGCTCCAACCTTTAAATAGCTCCCTATTCCACTAGCAGGTGTCACTGATAGAGTTTAGACTCTGCAAGACCCGGAGCTGAGAAGACGTGCTTTCTGTTGTAGATTTCTTGGTGCTTTCCTTCTTTGGTGGGAGTTGTTGTGCTTCCCGGTTCGTGGGTGGAGGTGAAGGGGTTTTAGCCTAGGGCTGATCAGGAGCAAAGGGCAAGGGTGGCGGCGCAGACGTCCTAATCATCAAGCCAGTGAGCAAGTGACCCCTAGTCTAAGGGTCAGACTAGCTTCCCTGATCACCTTTAGACCATTTTACCATCTTGCCTCCTTATCCCCTTAATCGTTATACCACCCTGCATGACAGTGCCTAAGCACATAGAGGGGGAACATATGAAGAGCCAAGAGCCAGAAAAGTGATGTTAAAGCTCGCAAGGTCTGATGAAAGACATATTTGTGCAATTATTTGCTACTTTTTCTAATTTATTCCTCTCTCAACACCTTTTGAAAGGTGGGTGTGACCAGGGGCGGACGGTCACCCCCGGGGGCCCTGGTGCAATTGAGGACAGGGGGGGGTAGCGCTACTGGGCGACGGCGTGGCCCGGGGGGGATGCTGCTGGCCGCCGGCGCCACGGCCCGGGGGAAGGGTGCTGCTGGGAGCCGCAGGCACGGTGCTCTCCTACCTGGTGAGCCGCGCCGGGCGCTTGTAGGAGCCGGAGGGGCAGAGGAGAGGAGGGGCGGGATCAGGCAGGGGAAGCAGGAAGCTCTCTGCTTCCCTTGCCTGACCCTCCTCTCCTTTGACGGCGGCTTGCGGGGGTCAGCCTCCAGGATTGAAGGGGCCCCCTAGCCGGTCGGGGCTGTACCAGCTGCACCACGGTAGTTCCGCCCCTGGGTGTGACTTAGAGGGAGCAGTGAGGTCTCTGTAGACAGATACGTTTATGCCTTGGAACAAAATTTTGCAAAAACTTGATTTTCTTAACTAATGCACATAGATATCCTAAATTTAGAAATGGATTTGCTCTCATTAAATTAGTAGCATCTAACTCCGCCTAAGAATACCAGACTTAGGGTGCTTTCACACTGGTGTTTTCGCCAAAACGCGGCAGATGAGTCAGATTTACCGCATCTGCCTCCTAATGGCCGCACTTGCGGCAAACCCCATGCATTGTCTATGAGGCTTGCGGTAGGTGCAGCAAGTGCGGTTGCGACAGATACGGCCGCGAAAAAAAAATGCTGCTGACCGTGTTTTTTAACGCGCCCGCAACTGCCGCAACCGCACTTGCCGCACCTGCCACACCTTACCGCAAGCCTCATAGACAATGCATGGGGTTTGCTGCAAGTGCTGTTGTTAGGCGGCACTTGCGGCAGATGCACTTTTTTGTCCGGATCTGTGCAAAAACACCTATGTGAAAGAGACCTTAGGCTGGTTTCACACTGTTTTTTTTTTTTTTTAATCCTGGATACATCTGGACCCACCTGCAAGCATTTTGTTAGGATGCAACTAGATGCACCAACATTGGTATTATCACTGATCAATCTCATTGACCCTGTTGCATCCAGTGGATTACCTGTTTCTGCCGCATCCTGCGAGGGGCCATGTCGTTTAGAACTGTGATGTGGGCATGCACAGTTGAAAGACCCAGTGTCACGCTTGGGAGGTAAGGGAATCAAGAAACAGGTAGGTAAATTGGGCAAAAGGGGGTCAGGAGAGCCTAATCTGACCCTGAAGCTTGGGTCCCTGGCTTGCTCTGATTTCAGAGGTACCTCTGATGGTGAGGAGTTCTGAGCTGTCACTCTGTACCCTAAAACTCCTGAGGCTGAGGGCTCCTACCTCCACCCACGGGTCAGGAATCACAGCTTCTCCCAAGGAAAGACTTTAGCCCAGCAGCTAAGCATCAGCACAGCACGAAGAGCTAGAGCACATAGCTATCAGCAGCACCTGACAGAGGAGAGGGAAGGCTATTTAAAGCCAGGGGGAGGGGATTCCAGGTGAGTCACACATTAACTCCTGAACCAGCAATTGAACATAATAGTGACTGCAGTTCTGGAGCACAACACAGGAGGCAAAGACCTTCACAACCATCAACCATGCAGCTCTTTAAAGACTAACCACATACACAGCAGCATCCAACAATGTCAGCGTCAACAAAGCGTGTGACACCGGATTCAGCATCCAGTTCCAAGAAGATCCGGAGTACGCTGGATCCTGGTTCCATTGGGAACATTCTGGTTTACCCATGGTGCTCCGAATCCGGGTGCTTTCAGAGTTTCTTACGGAGACAAAAGTGCACCAAGATGTATTTTTGGTCTCAATGGAAAATACGATGACACCCGAGTCAGGGAGAAAAGTAAAGAACTGGATGCATCGGCACATTCATCCGGCGCCATGAAAAGTCAATGGGGCTGAAAAGTGATGCAGGTGCATCCACGTGGAATCACACGGATGGCAACAAACACCAGTGTGACCCCAGCCTTAATAAATGTCCCCATCACCTGGATAATTCATGCACAGTTGAACCCATTGTTACAATGTGGCAGAGATGAGAGATGTCGGAAAGTTCTTGTGTTTGGTGAAGTTCCACTTGAATGACCGTCCGGTGTGAACGGTGGTTATATTGCGGCTACTGCAGGAAGTTACATAATGTAACGGATTGTATCATCTGCACCATGTGACTTCCGGACCGAGACATAACATATCAAAATCATGTGATGAAGGGGTTACGCGATCGCTGTATTCCGGCATGACACATATAATGTGAGACGTGGGAAGAATGCAGCTATTTTCGCGGAGCATCACGTCTTAAAATAAGATTTCCTTCCACTACAGAAAGCAATGGAGCAGCTGTGTTTGTTCTGGAATTAGTATCTGCCTGCACTTAATGAGCTGCGCATCTTCATTACGTGTGCGCGGTGACGAGGACAGCGAGAACCTGGGGCGACGTCGCGAAACAGAACTCCTCCATTCTGTGCAAGTAAAAGACTCTGGAGTCGTCCACTACTCAACCGCAAACACAGTCATGGCTCAAAGTGTCGGCACCTTGAAATTGTCCCAGAAAATTATTGTAATTTCTCATATCTAATTATACACTTGTTTTATTTCCTTTGTGTTTATTGGAAAACCCCAAAAAAAATAAGAAAAAAAAGACAATTTTGGAAAATTTCACACGAACCCGAACAAAACTCAATGGTGGCTCAGTGGTTAGCACTCTATGGTGGCTCAGTGGTTAGCACTGTATATGGTGGCTCAGTGATTAGCACTGTATACGGTGGCTCAGTGGTTAGCACTGTATATGGTGGCTCAGTGGTTAGCACTGTATATGGTGGCTCAGTGGTTAGCACTGTATATGGTGGCTCAGTGGTTAGCACTGTATGGTGAGCTCAGTGGGTTAGCACTGTAATGGTGGCTCAGTGGTTAGCACTGTATATGGTGGCTCAGTGGTTAGCACTGTATATGGTGGCTCAGTGGTTAGCACTGTATATGGTGGATCAGTGGTTAGCACTGTATATGGTGGCTCAGTGGTTAGCACTGTATACGGTGGCTCAGTGGTTAGCACTGTATGGTGGCTCAGTGGTTAGCACTGTATGGTGGCTCAGTGATTAGCACTGTATATGGTGGCTCAGTGGTTAGCACTGTATGGTGGCTCAGTGGTTAGCACTGTATATGGTGGCTCAGTGGTTATCACTGTATATGGTGGCTCAGTGGTTATCACTGTATATGGTGGTCAGTGGTTATCACTGTATATGGTGGATCAGTGGTTAGCACTGTATATGGTGGATCAGTGGTTAGCACTGTATATGGTGGATCAGTGGTTAGCACTGTATATGGTGGCCAGTGGTTAGCACTGTATATGGTGGCTCAGTGGTTAGCACTGTATATGGTGGCTCAGTGGTTAGCACTGTATAGGTGGCTCAGTGGTTAGCACTGTATATGGTGGCTCAGTGGTTAGCACTGTATATGGTGGCTCTAGTGGTTAGCACTGATATGGTGGCTCAGTGGTTAGCACTGTATATGGTGGCTCAGTGGTTAGCACTGTATATGGTGGCTCAGTGTTAGCCTGTAGGTGGCTCAGTAGTTAGCACTGTATATGGTGGCTCAGTGGTATTAGCATGTATTATGGTGGCTCAGTGGTTAGCACTGTATGGTGGCTCAGTGGTTAGCACTGTATAGGTGGCTCAGTGGTTAGCACTGTATATGTGTGGCTCAGTGGTTAGCACTGTATAGGTGGCTCAGTGGTTAGCACTGTATGATGTGGCTCAGTGATTAGCACTGTATGGTGGCTCAGTGGTTAGCACTGTATATGGTGGCTCAGTGGTTAGCACTGTATGGTGGCTCAGTGGTTAGCACTGTATATGGTGGCTCAGTGGTTAGCACTGTATATGGTGGCTCAGTGGTTAGCACTGTATATGGTGGCTCAGTGGTTAGCACTGTATATGGTGGCTCAGTGGTTAGCACTGTATATGGTGGCTCAGTGATTTAGCACTGTTATGTATGGTGGCTCAGTGGTTAGCACTGTATAGGTGGCTCAGTGGTTAGCACTGTATATGGTGGCTCAGTGTGGTTAGTCACTGTATTAATGGTGGCTCAGTGGTTAGCACTGTATATAGTGGCTCAGTGGTTAGCACTGTATATGGTGGCTCAGTGGTTAGCACTGTATATGGTGGCTCAGTGGTTAGCACTGTATATGATGGCTCAGTGGTTAGCACTGATATGGTGGCTCAGTGGTTAGCACTGTATACGGTGGCTCAGTGGTTAGCACTGTATATCGTGGCTCAGTGGTTAGCACTGTATATGGTGGCTCAGTGGTTAGCACTGTATAGGTGGCTCAGTGGTTAGCACTGTATATGGTGGCTCAGTGGTTAGCACTGTATATGGTGGCTCAGTGATTAGCACTGTATATGGTGGCTCAGTGGTTAGCACTGTATACGGTGGCTCAGTGGTTAGCACTGTATACGGTGGCTCAGTGGTTAGCACTGTATATGGTGGCTCAGTGGTTAGCACTGTATGTGGCTCAGTGGTTAGCACTGATATACGGTGGCTCATGGTTAGCACTGTATATTAATGGTGGCTCAGTGGTTAGCACTGTATATGGTGGCTCAGTGGTTAGCACTGTATATGGTGGCTCAGTGGTTACTAGCACTGTATATGGTGGCTCAGTGGTTAGCACTGTATATGGTGGCTCAGTGGTTAGCACTGTATGGTGGCTCAGTGGTTAGCACTGTAGTGCTCGTGTTAGCACTGTATGGTGCTCAGTGGTTAGCACTGTATAGGTGGCTCAGTGGTTAGCACTGTATATGGTAGCTCAGTGGTTAGCACTGTATATGGTGGCTCAGTGGTTAGCACTGTATATGGTGGCTCAGTGGTTAGCACTGTATATGGTGGCTCAGTGGTTAGCACTGTATGGTGGCTCAGTGGTTAGCACTGTATGGTGGCTCAGTGGTTGGCACTGTATGGTGGCTCAGTGGTTAGCACTGTATATGGTGGCTCAGTGGTTAGCACTGTATATGGTGGCTCAGTGGTTAGCACTGTATATGGTGGCTCAGTGGTTAGCACTGTGTATGGTGGCTCAGTGGTTAGCACTATATGGTGGCTCAGTGGTTAGCACTGTATGGTGGCTCAGTGGTTAGCACTGTATATGGTGGCTCAGTGGTTAGCACTGTATATGGTGGCTCAGTGGTTAGCACTGTATATGGTGGCTCAGTGGTTAGCACTGTATATGGTGGCTCAGTGGTTAGCACTGTATATGGAGGCTCAGTGGTTAGCGCTGTATGGTGGCTCAGTGGTTAGCACTGTATATGGTGGCTCAGTGGTTAGCACTGTATATGGTGGCTCAGTGGTTAGCACTGTATGGTGGCTCAGTGGTTAGCACTGTATGGTGGCTCAGTGGTTAGCACTGTATATGGTGGCTCAGTGGTTAGCGCTGTATGGTGGCTCAGTGGTTAGCACTGTATATGGTGGCTCAGTGGTTAGCACTGTATATGGAGGCTCAGTGGTTAGCACTGTATATGGAGGCTCAGTGGTTAGCGCTGTATGGTGGCTCAGTGGTTAGCACTGTATATGGTGGCTCAGTGGTTAGCACTGTATATGGTGGCTCAGTGGTTAGCACTGTATGGTGGCTCAGTGGTTAGCACTGTATATGGTGGCTCAGTGGTTAGCACTGTATATGGTGGCTCAGTGGTTAGCACTGTATGGTGGGTCAGTGGTTAGCACTGTATATGGTGGTTCAGTGGTTAGCACTGTATATGGTGGCTCAGTGGTTAGCACTGTATATGGTGGCTCAGTGGTTAGCACTGTATATGGTGGCTCAGTGGTTAGCACTGTATGGTGGCTCAGTGGTTAGCACTGTATATGGTGGCTCAGTGGTTAGCACTGTATATGGTGGCTCAGTGGTTAGCACTGTATATGGTGGTTCAGTGGTTAGCACTGTATGGTGGCTCAGTGGTTAGTACTGTATATGGTGGTTCAGTGGTTAGCACTGTATATGGTGGCTCAGTGGTTAGCACTGTATGGTGGCTCAGTGGTTAGAACTGTATATGGTGCTCAGTGGTTAGCACTGTATACGGTGGCTCAGTGGTTAGCACTGTATGGTGGCTCAGTGGTTAGCACTGTATATGGTGGCTCAGTGGTTAGCACTGTATATGGTGGCTCAGTGGTTAGCACTGTATATGGTGGCTCAGTGGTTAGCACTGTATATGGTGGCTCAGTGGTTAGCACTGTATACGGTGGCTCAGTGGTTAGCACTGTATATTATGGCTCAGTGGTTAGCACGGTATATGGTGGCTCAGTGGTTAGCACTGTATGGTGGCTCAGTGGTTAGCACTGTATATGGTGGCTCAGTGGTTAGCACTGTATGGTGGCTCAGTGGTTAGCACTGTATATGGTGGCTCAGTGGTTAGCACTGTATGGTGGCTCAGTGGTTAGCACTGTATATGGTGGCTCAGTGGTTAGCACTGTATATGGTGGCTCAGTGGTTAGCACTGTATATGGTGGTTCAGTGGTTAGCACTGTATGGTGGCTCAGTGGTTAGCACTGTATATGGTGGCTCAGTGGTTAGCACTGTATGGTGGCTCAGTGGTTAGCACTGTATGGTGGCTCAGTGGTTAGCACTGTATATGGTGGCTCAGTGGTTAGCACTGTATATGGTAGCTCAGTGGTTAGCACTGTATATGGTGGCTCAGTGGTTAGCACTGTATGGTGGCTCAGTGGTTAGCACTGTATATGGTGGATCAGTGGTTAGCACTGTATGGTGGCCTGGTGGTTAGTGCTGTATATGGTGTCTCAGTAGTTAGCAGTGTTATTTTGCAGTACTGTGGTCCTGGGTTCAAATCCCACTAAGAATGACATCTGCAAGCAATTTGTATGTTCTCCCTGTGTTTTGTGAGTTTCCCACGGGTTCTCCAGTTTCCTCCTACACTACTGATAGGGAATGTAGATTGTCAGCCCCGATGGGGACAGTATAACTGAAGTGTGTAAAGTGCTATGGAATTAAATGCGCTATATTAGTGAATAAGGGCCCTTTCACATCAGTGTTTATTTGAAATCGCGGCAGATGCGGTGAAAAAACCGCATCTGCCACGATTGCCGCATACCGGCTGCACTTGCGGCGCGGTTGCGTTAATCTCCATAGAAAGTATACGGGGACTTGCGGCAGGTGCGGCAAGTGCGGTTTTGCACTTGCGGCATGTGCGGCCGCGAAAAAAACGCAGTCAGCCGCGGTTTTTTTCGCGGCCGCACCTGCCGCAAGTGCAAAACCGCACTTGCCGCACCTGCCGCAAGTCCCCCTATACATTCTATAGGGATTACCGCAACCGCTCCGCAAGTGCAGCGGTTATGCGGCAATCGCGGCAGATGCGGTTTTTTCACCGCATCTGCCGCGATTTTAAATAAACGCTGATGTGAAAGGGCCCTAAGTAATATTTTTATTAAGGCCCCCCCAGGCCATGGGGTACTCAGGAACTGGATCGCTGCTGCTGTCGCTGGGGAATCACGGGGGTCGTGACCCGGTCCTGTGGCCTGGGCGTCAGTTGAAAAAGGGGATATGTACAGGGGAGGCTGTCGTGACGCCACCCATGGTATGTGGTCAATGGGGACCACCGCTGCTGCAGAACCTCCGGGGTTGATGGGTATCAGCTGAGGTGGGACGGCTGTACAAGGGTGAAGCCAATCCCCGGGGCAGAGTAAATAGTTATGTGTTGGATGCAGGATGATGGGCACAAGTAACAGGCAGACTCACTGTTTTGTAGTTTTCTCAGTTCTTTACTGGAGCAGATGGTAAAAGCTGCCCACGGAGTCTTGAGAGCAACTTAGGGTTATTCTCACCCGGCCGGGTCTTTGGCTTCCTTACTGCGCTTGTAATTTGGCTCCTGCTGTTGCGTAAGCTAGGCTGTTGGCCCTGTCTCTTCCTGTGAGGTACCGGTATGACAGGCAACTCGAGTCCTTCACTTATACCCTGTTCCCAGGTGTCAGGGCCTCTGAACTCTGTACGTTGCTGTATCTCTGGTGCAGTGTAGCTGGAGAATTTGGAATCCCCACTTTCTGGTGTTGACTACTGGGACATGAGACCCTGCACTGTCTCGGACTCCGGTGTCCGTTCTATGCGCTTTTCCTCTGGGGTGAGTATGGAGTTGCTCAGCCTCCCAGGTGTGTTCTTGCTTCTCCTTTCCTTAGACCATAGCCTTAGACCTCGAACTCAGCTAGTGACTCTGGGATGAGCTTAGCACTGCTCTTTTACACCCAGGTCCTCTTCACAATCCTCCCAGGAACTGCACTAACTTGCTCCTCCCCAGACCAGAATATATAGGGGAGCTCACCCTGAACCCGGGTTTGGTCTTCCCCTTCTGGCCTGGAGGTGTTAGTGTTGTGCGTGTTGCCTGATGAGAATACCCTTTGTTGCTCTCATATGACACCACCACCCGGGGGCAGTGATGACACTGTGGCACTTTGACCCAGGGGGTGCCACATGATTATTATTATTATTATTTGCATTAGAACAGTCAATGAACCTTCCTCCAGCCTCGCTTCTTTCACCAAGTCCAAAGTTTCCAACATCGGTTCCATTTTTGCCATCACCCACTTAGGCATTGAAGTCTCCCAAGATAACGAGTCTTGATTTGGTGTCTTGTCGAT
Source organism: Allobates femoralis (assembly GCA_033576535.1). Classification (NCBI taxonomy): domain Eukaryota; kingdom Metazoa; phylum Chordata; class Amphibia; order Anura; family Aromobatidae; genus Allobates; species Allobates femoralis. Next base: position 187,806,161 of record JARQOC010000008.1, read on the forward strand.
TTCTTCTTGAACTTGATCATAGAATAATTCTCTGTCCTCCTCCGCGGCATCTGTTGTGGTGAGTAGACTCGTATAATTGGGACAGTGAGATGACTCTATCACTCACTGCATTGTCCATTAGGATAGTGCCGGACAATGTGCAAATGAGGATCATAGCATCACCACTTCAGTTTTGGTTATCAATGACACAATACTCTACTCAATCTACTGTTGACTGTAAAATTCTGGATTGAGTTCACTAATTCCGACTAAGTCGAGTCCTGTCCTGTCCATCTCAGCTTTGACGATGTTGAGTTTGCCCTGGTTCATGGTAAGTACATTGCAAGTTCTCACCTTTATGATATCTCTGCAGCTTTTGATCTTCCCTTTCGTCAAAGTGATATCAGCACCTCGACGTTTTGGTGTCTTTCGTGAGATTTGGTCATTCTCAGGTGGAGCGTCGGCTCTTCCCCAGTATTTTGTTGAGTGCCTTACAACCTAGGGGTGCATTTTCCAACCCTTTATTAAATTCCTTTAGTTGGTTTCTCCATCGATTTTTATTGGCATAATATGGAAGTAGATTGCCAGTCCTTCCTCCGCGCAGTGATGTGTCTCCCATGAAGGAGCCACACTGAATGAGAGTTGTATGTTGTCAATACAAACCACCTCATAGTGCAGCGTCGTGCTGCCAACACCGGCCAATATGCTTACTCTGGCTCCTCAGTTGAATCCTGTCCGCCTGGGGTGTACCTAATGGTAAATACATTGCTGACGGCATGGGTTTCAACATTATTTATGCATGCAAGCCCTGGCAGTGCAACAAATAAGCACTGCCCTTAAGGGGGAACCTAGTGATGACCTCTAAGCTCCAACACCTACCTTTCGGCAGGAAAATGACTCCTAACGGCAACTTACTCCTACTAGATAGATGAGAGCTGGGCCAATCAGTGTGTCAGACATGGATGGGACGATGAAGGTGTAATTAGAGTGTCCGTACCTTAGAGCAGGGCCGTGGAGTCGGTAAGCCAAACATCTGACTCCAACCTCAACTCCAACAAAATGGACACCGACCCTGACTCTTCACCTTCCCCGAATCCGACTCTGACTTCAACTCCACCAAAATGAACACCGACTCAGATTCCATAGCCAGGGCTGTGAAGTCAGTAAGACAAACATCCGACTCCTCAATGTCCCTGAATCTGAGTCTGACTCCACCCAAAATGGGCACAGCCCGGCCTTAGAGGTTCCCTTACACCTTATTGTTGGCCAACAGTTGTCTTCCATGATCGCCCCCATACACGTGAACACTCAACCCTGAGAGAGCGAAGTAAGCCTCATCCCAGTGGAGTAAGACCCATCAGGGTCAACTGTTTATATTCAGGTAACTCAATGCTTATCTACAATTAAGAGTCAGCAGATCGGGAGGTCACCGGATGGTCGTCGGATCTTACCAAAATTGTCCAGTTCAACCGAGTTTCATGTAACATTTCTGCGATACATAAAGTCATGAGCACTGTAATAGGATGTGTGATCCCCGATAGATGAGACAACAGGGGGACCCCAAAGACAGAAGAGGCAACATGGGGCCACACACGTCTCCGTATCAGGAGCAGACGCTGAACCTCACATATAATCTGCCGCTCTCCTGGAGATTTGCATCCTCGGCATTGAAGCCTCTTGTGTTCTGGAACTTGTAATTATAAACGTCTCATCTCATGAAGGATAACACCTGCGCTCACTGGGGACTGGCATTTTTTTGCTACATTTTAGCTTAAAATCGACAGGAAGATATAGAATGTTACAAGCATATAATACAGAAGAAGAAAACGTTTGTCAGTGGAGGGCGGCAGTAATGTGAGTACAACATGGCGCATTGCGATAGTGGAGGCGACGTGCAAACAGGATCAGTCACAAACACGCGACCATACACACGACCGGCTGTCGATGCGTCATTCTTCCGGATCCAGTACCGGCTGCTCCATCTGTTCCTCTGCATCCCAATGAGTCTCAGTGCGTGACGTCATGCGCTGCCCGTCACTGGCATGTAGAGGTCAGCTGTCGGCATCAGAAGTGGACGCCACCGCGGCCAGGGAGCGGAGGGAAGGTGAGTGGAATTGTTTATTACTTATTAATTGAAATATAGTGAAAAATGGGAGCCATATACACCAGGATGAAGGATCATATACACCAGGATGGGGGATCATATACACCATGGATTAGGGGGATCATATACACCAGGATGAAGGATCATATACACCAGGATGAAGGATCATATACACCAGGATGAAGGATCATATACACCAGGATGAGGATCATATACCCCAGGATGGGGGATCATATACCCCAGGATGGGGGATCATATACACCAGGATGGGGGATCATATACACCAGGATGGGGGATCATATACACCAGGATGGGGGATCATATACACCAGGATGGGGGATCATATACACCAGGATGGGGGATCATATACACCAGGATGGATATAACAGGATGAAGATCATATACACCAGGATGGAGGATCATATACACCAGGATGAAGGATCATATACACCAGGATGGGGGATCATATACACCAGGATGAAGGATCATATACACCAGGATGAGGGATCATATACACCAGGATGGGGGATCATATATAGCAGGATGGGGGATCATATATAGCAGGATGGGGGATCATATACACCAGGATGGGGGATCATATACACCAGGATGGGGGATCATATACACCAGGATGGGGGATCATATACAGCAGGATGGGGGATCATGTATAGCAGGATGGGGGATCATATACACCAGGATGGGGGATCATATACACCAGGATGAAGGATCATATACACCAGGATGGGGGATCATATACACCAGGATGGGGGATCATATACACCAGGATGAAGGATCATATATAGCAGGATGGGGGATCATATATAGCAGGATGGGGGATCATATACACCAGGATGGGGGATCATATACACCAGGATGAAGGATCATATACACCAGGATGGGGGATCATATACACAGGATGAAGGATCATATACACCAGGATGAAGGATCATATACACCAGGATGGGGGATCATATACACCAGGATGAAGGATCATATACACCAGGATAGGGGATCATATACACCAGGATGAAGGATCATATACACCAGGATGGGGGATCATATACACCAGGATGAAGGATCATATACACCAGGATGGGTGATCATATACACCAGGATGAAGGATCATATACACCAGGATGGGTGATCATATACACCAGGATGAAGGATCATATACACCAGGATGAAGGATCATATACACCAGGATGGGGGATCATATACACCAGGATGAAGGATCATATACACCAGGATGGGGGATCATATACACCAGGATGAAGGATCATATACACCAGGATGGGGGATCATATACACCAGGATGAAGGATCATATATAGCAGGATGAGGGATCATATACACCAGGATGGGGGATCATATATAGCAGGATGGGGGATCATATATAGCAGGATGGGGGATCATATATAGCAGGATGGGGGATCATATACACCAGGATGGGGGATCATATACACCAGGATGGGGGATCATATACAGCAGGATGGGGGATCATATATAGCAGGATGGGGGATCATATATACCAGGATGGGGGATCATATACACCAGGAATGGGGGATCATATACACCAGGAATGGGGGATCATATATAGCAGGATGGGGGATCATATACACCAGGATGGGGGATCATATATAGCAGGATGGGGGATCATATACACCAGGATGGGCCCACAATGGGTTCTATATAATGTACACCAGAATGAGATATATCAGGATGGGACATATATACCAGGATGGGGGACATATATACCAGGATGGGGGACATATATACCTGGATGGGGGACATATATACCAGAATGGGCCAAGAATGGGGGACTTAAATCCCAGGATGGGGAACATATATACTAAGATTAGCCCAGGATAGAGACATATATACCAGGATGGAAAAGACATATACTAGGATGGTGATATTTATAACCGATGAGGACATATATACCATGATAGTGACATATATACCAGAACAGGGCACACATATATCAGGATGGGGACATATATACCAGGATAGGCCTAGGATGAGGTACAAGTATAGCAGAATGGGGACATATATATCAGGATGGAGAACATATACCAGGATGGAGGCATATATACTAAGAAGCGGGACATATATACCAGGATGAAGAACATATATACTAGGATGGGAGACAAATATACCAGGAAGAGGGAATACATTCCAGGAAGGGTGGGCCCGGGATGGGGGATGTATATTCCAGGATAGGGAAGATATATACCAGTATCAAGGAACTTATATACCTGGATGGGCAACGTACATACTAGGATGGAGAGAATATACCAGGATGGGAACATATATACCAGGATGGAAAACATATATATCAGGATGAGGGACATATATACCAGGATGGAGAACATATATACCAGGATGGGGGACATATATGCCAGGAAGAGGGCCATATATTCCAGGAAGGTACAAGAATGGGAAACATATATACCAGGATTGGGACATATATACTAGGATGGACCCAGGATGGAGAACATATATACCATGATGGGGGAAATATATACCAGGAAGAGAGCCATATATTCCAGGAAAGGGTGGGTCCGGGATGGGGGATGTATATTCCAGGATAGGGAAGATATATACCAGTATCAAGGAACTTATATACCAGGATAGGCAATGTACACACCAGGATGGAGAAAATATACCAGGATGGCAACATATACACCAGGATGGGACATATACACTAGGATGGGGACATATACACTAGGATGGACCCAGGATGGAGAACATATATACCAGGATGGGCCATGTATACCAGAATGGTCCCAGGAAGGGGAACATTTATATCAGGATTAGGGACATATTTAGCAGAATGGGATCATATGTACCAGGATGGAGGAAACATGCTGGGGACATATATACCAGGATATGGAATAATATATACCAGCATGAGGGATATATATACCAGGATGGGGAATCAAATATACCAGGATGAGTTCATTATTATATTATTAGCAATACTACATAATGGAAGAAGGTAAACCTGTATGTTGGTATAGTATTTAGAATGCTACAAGGGCCCATGCATCTGACTTACATGCGGTGGGGGTGTCTGAATTTTGCACCGGAGCTCTTCGGACTCTGGTTACACCACTGAGTATCACGTATGATAGGATTAGATACAGCCACTCTACAGACAGTATGACTGTATACCATTAGATGCACAGCTCAGCCGGATGATGACATGACGGGGAGCCCGTATTACAGAGGACGTCTCCGATGTCACTTTTCATATGTTCGGTAATGTCGCCGGGAAAACATTGGAACAATGAATGATGTAGAAGGAGCAGAATTTATCCATTTAGGTCTAACCTAATAATGGGCAGAAGCGTCCGGTGCCGAGTCCTGGAGGAGGACAATCAGGGCTTCATCTTCCTGGAAACTTCTGCTGCCCGGGATAGGAAGTCATATGTGTAATTGCTGAGATCGATACCCAAGGTTAGTGCAGCTGACCATAAGGACAGATCAGTTTTGTGCATCGTTCACCTTATTGATCTCCAATTATTGCTTGTCAAACGGGGTGAATATCACATGTACCAAACGAGAGAAATGTGTTTACTTTCTGGGTGACATCAGCAATACATCTATGGTTTTAGGTTTTTTTCCCATAGTCAAGCTTAATTTTTATCTACTTCATCACTAATGCAATCTAAGCTGTGGATGACAGCTATTGTTCCCTGTTATCAGCTTTCTGAAAAAACACCCACCGATGTAGGACTGGTTACTACAGTCTATTGCTTTCTGATATCAGCCGCTGCAGGATGGGGAATCAAAACCTGGCTTAACTAGTTCAGCACCTCTTTTGCCCCTATACCTCTATATTGAACCTACACTGTGTGCACAATTATTAGCCACGTTGTATTTTAGATGATTATTTTTATTATTGATCAACAACTCTGTTCTCAATCACAAAAAAGAATCATAAATATCAAAGCTTAATATTTTTGGAGGTTGCAGTGGGGTCTTTTAGATTTGGCTCTTAGGAGGATATCTGTGTGTACAGGTAACTATTACTGTGCAGAATTATTAGGCAACTTAATAAAAACCAAATCTATTCCCATCTCACTTGTTTATTTTCACCAGGTAACCAATATAACTGCACAAAATGTAGAAATAAACTTTTCTGACATGCAAAAACAAAACCCAAAATATTAGTGCCCATTATAGCCCCCTTTCTTTATGATGACACTCAGCAGCCTCCATCCATAGATTGTGTCAGCTGCTTGATCTGTTTACGATCCACATTGCGTGCAGCAGCCACCACAGCCTCCAGACACTGTCCCCAGAGGTGTACTGTTTTCCCTCCCAGACACTGTTCCCAGAGGTGTACTGTTTTCCCTCCCAGACACTGTTCCCAGAGGTGTACTGGTTTCCCTCCTTGTAGATCTCACATTTTAGGAGGGACCACAGGTTCTCTATGGGGTTCAGATCAGGTGAACAAGGGGGCCATGTCATTATTTTTTCTTCTTTTAGACCTTTACTGGCCAGCCACGCTGTGGAGTAGTTGGATGCATGTGATGGAGCATTGTCCTGCATGAAAATCATGTTTTTCTTGAACGATCCTGACTTCTTCCTGTACCACTGCATGAAGAAGTTGTCTTCCAGAAACTGGCAGTAGGTCCGGGAGTTGAGCTTCACTCCATCCTCAACCCGAAAAGGTCCCACAAGTTGATCTTTGATGATCCCAGCCCATACCAGTACCCCACCTCCACCTTGCTGGTGTCTGAGTTGGAGTGGAGCTCTCTGCCCTTTACTGATCCAGCCTCTGGCCCATCCATCTGGCCATCAAGAGTCGCTCTCATTTCATCAGTCCATAAAGCCTTTGAAGAATCAGTCTTCAGATATTTCTTGGCCCAGTCTTGACGTTCTATCTTATGGTTCTTGCTCAGAGGTGGTGGTTTTATCTTATGTTTCTTGTTCAGAGGTGGTGGTTTTATCTTATGTTTCTTGTTCAGAGGTGGTGGTTTTATCTTATGTTTCTTGTTCAGAGGTGGTGGTTTTATCTTATGTTTCTTGTTCAGAGGTGGTGGTTTTATCTTATGTTTCTTGTTCAGAGGTGGTGGTTTTATCTTATGTTTCTTGTTCAGAGGTGGTGGTTTTATCTTACGTTTCTTGTTCAGAGGTGGTGGTTTTATCCTATGTTTCTTGGTCAGAGGTGGTGGTTTTTCAGCCTTCCTTACCTTGGCCATGTCCCTGAGTATGGCACACCTTGTGCTTTCTGATACTCCAGTAACGTTGCAGCTCTGAAATATGGCAAAACTGGTGGCAAATGGCATCTTGGCAGCTTCACGCTTGATTTTCCTCAATTCATGGGCAGTTATTTTGCCCCTTTCTGTCCTCACGCTTCTTGCGACCCTGTTGGCTATTTGCCATGAAACGCTTGATTGTTCGGTGATCACGCTTCAAAAGTTTGGCAATTTCCAGACTGCTGCATCCCTCTGCAAGACATCTCACAATTGTGGACTGTTCAGAGCCGTCACATCTCTCTTCTGACCCATTTTACCTAAGGAAAGGCATTTGCCTAATAATTAAGCACACCTTATATAGGGTGTTGATGTCATTACACCACACCCCTCCTCATTACAGAGATGCCATCACCTGATTTACTTCATTGGTAGTCGGCTCTCAGCCTATACAGCTTGTAGGAGGACAACATGGATAAAAAGTATCATGTGATCAAAATACTCATTTGCCCAGTAATTCTGCACACAGTGTATATACTCTTTTCCTGTAGTGGATCATCTCTTTAATCCCCCAATGACCCTGCGCAAACATTCAGTACCACCCATACACCTGACAGCAGTGGTGTAACTTATGGGCCCCAGTGGGAAAACTCCAGTGGGGCCCCCAATTATTGCAAATCTTTTTCTATAGGCCAAAGGGACTTTTGGGGCCCCCTAGGCTCAAGGGGCCAGGTGCGATTGCAACCCTTGTACCTGTTGTAGTTACATAGAATAACACCATGAATAAGGCGTCCCGTAAATGCGTTGGGTTTTAGTGGTGATTGGAGAGGGGGTCATTTTTGGTCTGGGGTTATTCTGTTTGGAATTTTTCTAAATTAAAAGCATCAAGTTTTTGAAATTCCTGATGGGTATTTTTTTGCTTGCTGGATATTTCCCTTTCTGTTATAGTTATGCCCCTGCCTTACAGGCGATATAGAAATTAATAAGGCAGAAAACTGCAGAATTTGGAGTAGAAGTTGTCAAAATTAGACTTAGGCCTGCAGTGTATATTCCTACCACTAGGAGGAGCTGTAAAGTGTTCACTTTCTGTGACTTTATGAAAGTTTCAGCGCTCATTGTGCATTGAAATCTTATTTTATGTCAACAGTGCACCGTGTGGTCAGGAGTGGTACTGCAAGGAAAATGCAAAAAGGAAATTTCTTAAAGAAATTAATTAATTTGTATGAAGACCAAGGGCGTAACTACAACAGGTGCAAGGGTTGCAATTGCACCCGGGCCCTGGAGCCTAGGGGGCCCCAAAAGTCCCTTTGGCCTATAGAAAGAGACTAATACTATTAAAGATTTGCAATAATTGGGGGCCCCGTTGGAGCTTTTGCATTGGGACCCATGAGCTCCAAGTTATGCCTGTCAGGTCTAAATGCCATTACTACAGGAGATTCCCTCTATAAAATTAGGATTGGATTTAAGAACTAAGGGACCGAATGTGACTTCTGCCAAGTAACAAGAGGGAAGATTACAGGACATATGAACCCGGTGGCGGCAGGGGGTTTATTGGCTGCGGGTTAATGCCAAGTCTGTGCAGCCTGAGTGCAGATTTGGGTGCAAACAACATGGAGATTAGTGCTGAAGCCTGGGCGGAATCTGCTAACTCCCTGCATTATACATAAATCCTTAAAGCTTTAAGCAGCAATGAGAGATGCCGCCACCATTTGTGTTCTGTGCACAAATCTCATTCGCCGTCCTCAAGGGTCTGCAGAGACGTCACAGAGAGCGAAGAGTTAACGCTAAATCTGCAGAAAGGAAGGTAAAATGCAGGGAATATCAGTGGTGAAATCTGGAGGATGATTGCACCAGAGCCCTATGGAGAGGAGAGATGGAGGAGCTGGGAGCATTGCCCTCTTCTGAGGAGTGGAGGATGTGCAGCTCCACATACAGCGACAGAGGAGGAGGACGGATCACCACTCGCTCCATTCACAGCACATTATAAAAGCCCTGTGTTCTTATTTTGTAAATAAAAGAAATTGATACATTTTTACCCTCCTACCCCAGTACCCTCCTCCCCAACCACCTCTCCTATTCAAAATCTGACCTCCCTCCCCCTCTTCCCTTGATTGCTCCTTACCGTAGTTAGACCCCCACCTTTACTACTAAAAATAACGAATGTTTATAATATCACTGTTCATGAAACATTCTAAATAAAGATTATACACAAAAAACTGATACATTGTATCCTTTGTTTTAAGATCAATGACGTCACCTGAAGCTCATGGGCCCTGATGTAAAAGCTCCAACGGGGCCCCCAATTATTACAAATCTTTAATAGCACTAGTCTTTTTCTATAGGCCAAAGAGACTTTTGGGGCCCCCTAGGCTCCAGGGCCCGGGTGTGATTGTAACCCCTGCCGCTGTTGTAGTTACGCCCCTGTTTACGATATACCTTCCATCATTTTTTTGACATGGGGAGGAGCGCCAGGGGATCATGACACCTGTCTGCATCTGCAAAAAAATAAAATTCAGTTACAAATATGACGATATCTCTGCCTCCGTCCTCCATAGATTGTAGGGTCAGAAAGAGCAGGTCCGTTCTTCATCAGGTTTTTTTTTAAAGAAGAAAAATCTCAGCAGATTGTGTGTTTTGTCTCCTGTAAAATAGTGGATTAAAGCGGAAATGTGCAGGATTGTGCATCTATCTATCTATAGATACATATTGTCGTACCGTGTTCTATTGAATTCTATGGAAATACAAATGTATCCAATTAAATACATTTTTTTTTAACAATAGAAATAGAAACATCAAATGGATACAAAAATGTGATGTAAAACATGACCTAGATAGATATATGCATAGAGGGATGAATGGATAGAAAAGATAGATAGATAGATAGATAGATAGATAGATAGATAGATAGATAGATAGATAGATAGATAACTAATGATACCTAGATAGATAGATAGATAGATAGATAGATAGATAGATAGATAGATAGATAGATAACTAATGATACCTAGATAGATAGATAGATAGATAGATAGATAGATAGATAGATAGATAGATATCAATGATCACCAATAAGTAATTGATCGTTGATCGTAGATTTATGGCCAGGTCCATAAATCTATTATTGGTTTCCCGCTGGGTGCCCAGCATTGGTGCGTGTGACAGCAGGAGACCAATGATGAACGAGCTCCCGGCGCCGCACAGCAAGCGCTGGGAGCTGGTAACCAGGGTAAACAGCGGGTATCTAGGCAGCCCACAGCACCTAGTTACCCACTGTATACCTTGGATACCAACCTGTAAGCGGAGAAAGCTGGTAACCAGGGTATACATCAGGTTACTAGGCGCTACGGGCTGCCTAGATACCAGCTGTTTACCATGGCTACCAGCCTGCTCCCGTTTACCACAGCCTGGCAGCGGGAGCTAGACATCATGGAAAGAATATTTTCGCTGGTCCTGGTCGCTGACGAGTCTGCCTGTGTGACAGCTCACCACCGATCAGTTCAAGATGTGGCAGCGATCTACATCGTTGGTCGGATCGCTGCCACATCGCAGCGTGTAACGGGGCCTTTAGATAGATTAGATAGATAGATAGATAGATAGATAGATGATAGATAGATAGATAGATAAAATAGATAAATGGATAATAAATAAACAGATGGACGGAGAGATGTATTGATAATAAATGATAGTTTGTGTTTTTTTGTCTCCCATAAAAAAGTGGATTAATGCGGAAATGTGCAGGATTGTGTGTCTATAGATACATATTGTCGTACCATGTTCTATTGAATTCTATGGAAATACAAATGTATCCAATTAAATACATTTTTTAACAATAGAAATAGAAACATCAAATGGATACAAAAATGTGATGTAAAACATGACCTAGATAGATACATGCATAGAGGGATGAATGGATAGTAAAGCTAGATAGATAGACAGCCAGACAGACAGACAGATACATAGAAAGATACATAGACAGACAGACAGCTGATAGATAATAGGGTATTGTTACACACACAGGTAATTGTTCAGATATTGTTCGCAGATCTCTGGTTGCAGTGAAATCATGGACACATTGTTACATTTGTACACGGCAACAAACTGGAACCATGTGTCCATGATTTCACTGCAACCAGAGATCTGTGACCAATATCTGAACAATTATCTGTGTGTGTAACTGGGCCTATAGATACATTATTGATAGATAAATAGATAATAGACAGATGGACAGACAGATAGATAGATAGATAGATAGATAGAGATAGATAGATAGATAGATAGATAGATAGATAGATAGATAGATAGATATGAAAATGATGAGCCCAGTGCAAGGGGTACACGGATATTGGGCCTGAGTTTGATGGTTTAACTGGGGAAGTCACGGGTGATCGGGTTCCCGGGTCCGTGCCCTGACTGTCATTTGTTAGATAGGGGAGAGGGAATATTTACAGGGGTACGTGACGCCACCTGTGGATCCTGGTAATTTGGGTACCGGAGCTGCAGGCCGGCCGCTGAGGTGATGGTGGGTGCAGCTCAGTGTGGTCCAGCTCCCTACAGGTGGAGCTTTTACCTCAGGACAGCGGTGATGGAGGATGATGAGGGGGATGAGGGGAGTAGTGGTTGTTCTTACCCCTCCGGTGAGATGCTGGTGATGCTGAAGCAAAAGAATGACAGAGACCAGTTCAACTCCAACTCCACTTTACTGGGTACCGGCAGATGTTAAGGTGAAACACGATACAGTCTGGTTTAACGGGTGATTGTTGCCGGTTCAGGGTCCCCCATGGAGTCTCCAGATGTTCCTTCTCAAGTCTTTCGGGGTCTAATCTGCTCTTCTCTGTCTTTCAGCACCCTTGCAGAGCTCTCCCGCCAGTTCCCTGATCTCCCACAGTGGAGCACGGGCTTCCTTTACCGGTATGGACGGGAGAGGTAAACGTCAGGACCTCCCGCCACTGGAATCCGGACCGATGCTCCTGTGATCTTGGATCTATTCTGGTACTGAGGGGTGAGGTACCTTTGTGGCGCTAACGGCTACCCGATGATTATGGGCCCGCAGCTTGTCGTTTTGCAGCCAGAGGTGAACTACTGACCGCCTCGGCTTCCCGTGCTGCCGGTGTTCCCCAGACTAAACCAGCCGGCTCCAACCGGTTTTGGTCTGTTTCCTTCTGTCCTGTGCCCCCTCTTAAAGATGGGGATCCCTCCAGTCAGCGGTGCTGTCAGGCGGGTCCTTCCTGACTGCCTTCCCAGCACTGTCTGAGGTAACTGTCACTCAACTACTTCTTCACTAACCCAGGCTGCACCCCCTTTTGGGACCTACTGAATACTCAGTCCCTCTATACTAGGTGGCCTAGTCCTGTGTGTGTAACCTGAGACTCCACAGGTTAAGCCCCAAACCCACAACTTACAGAGATAACACATATATTTACTAGGTGTAATACCCCTCTGTGGCGCCCAGCCAGAGAGGCGCCACACATCCACTTAAGTACAGTTTTTTAACAATAGAAACAGAAACATCAAATGGATAAAAAATCTGACGTAAAACATCACCTAGATAGATATATGCATAGAGGGATGATTGGATAGAAAAGCTAGATAGATGATAGATAGATAGATAGATAGATAGATAGATAGATAGATAGATAGATAGATAGATAATAGCATAGATGGAGGCTCTGTGACCCATCTCTCCCTCCGCCCATGCACTCACACTCTCTCCCCCGTGCACTTTCTCTCTGTCTGCTCTCTGCCCCGTCATGTGAAATTTCTTTTGAGTTGTCTCCCTATGTGTGCTCTTCCCCTTGTGTGCTGTCTCTCTACCCCTTGTGCTATCTTCCCCCTGTGCGCTCTCCTCCTTGTGTGTAATGTATTTAAATAAATGTATTCTTACTTGTATTTTTACTTAAAACCTGTTTCTGTATTTATTTTTTTTAAATAAGGTATTTAATTTACTGGTAAAAAATGTGTAGGGCTTCACTGTATTTTCTCCTGCCAGCCCAGGTAAACCAAGCAGCTACTGGCTGCCAACCCCTGCTGCCTGGTGTTACCTTCACTGGCAATGAAAAATACAAGGGAGCCCTATTTTTTTATTTAAATAAATAACTAAAAAAAAATGGTGTGGACTTCACTGTATTTTCTATTGCCAGCCAAGGTAACCCAGGCAGCTGGGGGCTGGCATTCTCAGCATGGTAAGGCCCAAGTGTTCTGGGCCCCCCACGCTGAAATTTGCAGCCAGCAGCAGCCCCAGAATTGGCGCCTCCATGATAGATGGCAAAATTAGCAGTTACCCCGCTCTTCCAGTTGCCGTGTAGCGGTGGCAGACTAGTTAATAAAGGGGTTGATGTCAGCTTTTTTTGGCAGCTGACACCAAGCCCTTTGCTAATGTCAGCTGTAAGAATGATAGCCAGCTAATACTTTCAGTAAAGAGAAAGCAAAAACACAACACACACAAAGAAAAATCCTTAATTACACACAAAATAGACAGAGACATCTCCTTATCCACTTTATTAGCTCCCACCAAGTTCCCCTCTGACATAATCTTGTATTTACTGTAATCTTGCAGTGGGGCAATGTGATGTATCACGCCGCCGCCATCTTTGTATACCCAATTGTTCCAAGTTGGCGGGCACGTGAGTAAGCGTATATGTGTGTGTATGTGTGTCCCAGCCACATCACGTGATCCGCCATATGTTTGTATATGTGTATGTATATGTGGACCTGCTGCATCACGTGACCCACCAAGGGTGTGTGTGTACAGTTGTGGCCAAAAGTATTGACACCCCTGCAATTCTGTCAGATAATACTCAGTTTCTTCCTGTAATGATTGCAATCACAAATTCTTTGCTATTATTATCTTCATTTAATTTGTCTTCAATGAAAAAACACAAAAAGAATTGTCCTAAAGCCAAATTGGATCTAATTCCACCAAACATAAAAAAGGGGGTGGATAAAAGTATTGGCACTGTTAGAAAAATCATGTGATGCTTCTGTAATTTGTGTAATTAACAGCACCTGTAACTTACCTGCGGCACCTAACAGGTGTTGGCAATAACTAAATCACACTTGCAGCCAGTTGACATGGATTAAATTTACTGTATATATGTGTGTATGTGTATGTCCCCAGTGCGTTACATGACCACCATGTGTATCTGTGCATATATGTGTGTGTATATGTGTTCACCTGCTGCATGTTTGTATGTGTGTGTATATATATATATGTGTGTATGGGTGTCGCATCATGTGACCCACCACGTGTGTAAATGTGTGTGTATATCTAGACCCACTGCACCACGTGACCCACTGTGTGTGTATATATGTGTGTGTATATATGTGTGTACCTGTGTATATGTGTATGTACCCGCTGCGTGTGTGTATATGTGTGTATGTGTTTGTGTTCACATGGCCCGCTGCATATGTGTATATGTGTGTACATGAATGTGTATACTGCACATGTGTATATGTGGACCCACTGTGTGTGTATATGCATGTTTATATATGTGTGTATATATTTGTGTATGTACATGTGTATGTCCCCCCACCCCACGTGACCTGCTGCATCTGAGTGTATATGTGTGTGACATGACCCGCCACATATGTATGTGTATATATATATGTTATGTGTATATGTATGTAAGGGGGCTGTTACACTCTACATTATCAGTAACAATGGCACCAAAGATGTCAATATATGCGCATCATTTGTGCGAAATTAAAATATCATTGTCGTCATGTAACACGCACAGATATCGTTAAAGTTACTTCACCGATGGCGGATCCAGCGCTGTCAGGACTACCTAGCGATCGATATTTTTCATCATTTGTACGCTGTCACACAGCAGCATTGTCAACCACTCAATGTGGGCTTAGTGGTTGTCCCAGTCTAGCGGATAGGCGTGCCAGATGGTTTGTTTCCGCGCCCTTATCACTACGATTGGGGATCACTACTGCGTTGCCATTGGTCAGGCTTGCGTACAAAGCTGGGCACTATGTGATTGCTGTTGTCCTGGCAAACACACTGGCGCGTTCCACAAGTGCCATACTGGGGGAACTGCAATGTATGGCTATGTTCCAGTTTATTTCGTTATTACTCGCCATACACACAACACTTTGTCCACATGTGTGTGCGGATTAGTTTTCCTGTTGTTACTTTTCATATGTGTGTGGAACACATGTTGGGTCCGTCCTGATAGGTGGAGATCGCATAGCGTCGCCACAACAAAGCTTCCATGGCAGCAAGCACGGAGCCGCCAACGTTTAAATGTTTTTTTTGGGTGCCATACACCGGCAGCCAATCTGAACGCAGGAAGGTTAACGAATCACAACAGTGGAGGCGAGGCATAGATAACCCCCGGCACGCCTACATGCTAGATTTCTGCATCGCTGAATTTGACACTAGTTTGCGATATTGACTGGTTAGATACGTCGATGAAACAGGTCCAGGTCTCATATCTGCGATGAACGATCTGACCACTTATCGCTAGTCAGACCGACCTGTCACACGCAACGACGTCGTTAGAGTGACTGAAAATCCATGACAGTTCAGCGATATCGTTACAGATATCGTAGCGTGTAACGGCCCCCTAAGAATGCTGAAATGTTCAACACTGATAATGTAAATCTCCTGTAGTAACTCAGCTCGGACACTGGAGGTCACCATTGAACACGAGTAGAAAGATCTGGAACCAGGAAGTCATTTGGTTCAGTCTCCTGAGGTAAATTGAGAGAGACCGAGTCCTGAGGAGATTCTGACAGGATCCAGACGTGTTGGCCGTCCTGAGGAGCCGGGATTGTGCTGCGGCCGAAGGGAGGGACCCCCATCTTTAAGTGGGAGCCCAAGACAGAACGGGACAGACCAGAACCGGTTGGAGTCGGCTGGTATCGTTTGTGGAAACATCAGCAGCACGGTAAGCCAAGGCGGTCAGCAGTTTATCTCTGGCCGCAAACCGATGAGCTGTGGGCCCATAATCACCGGGTAGTCGTAAGCACCACAAAAGGCACTTCACCCCTCAGGACCAACACCGGTTCAGGACACTATAGGTAACGGGCCGGATTCCGGTGGCGGGAGCAGAGATAGGGAAACACTCCTGGCCGTACGGGTAAGGAACAAACCTTACCTACTGGCTACAGACCGTGGGACTGGCGGGAGAGCTCTGCACGGGTGGTAAAGAGAGAGAAGAGCAGATTAGACCCCGAAATACTTGAGAAGGAACATCTGGAGACTCCATAAGGGGGACCCTGAACCCGCAACAATTACCCATTAAACCAGACTGTATCGTATTGCCGATACCCAGTAAAGTGGAGTTGGAGTTGGACTGGTCTCTGTCATTCTTTTGCCTCAGCACCATCAGCATCGCACCGGAGGGGTAAGAACAACCACTACTACCCTCATCCCCCTCATCATCCTCCATCACCGCTGCCCTGATGTAAAAGCTCCTCCTGTGGGGAGCTGGACCACACTGAGCTGCACCCACCATCACCTCAGCGACCGGCCTGCAGCACCGGTATCCATATTATCGGGATCCACAGGTGGCGTCACATACTCTTTTTATCCCCTGTAAATATTCCCCCCTTCATCTAACAAATGACAGCCAGGGCACGGAACCGGGAACCCGACCACCCCTGATTCCCCAGTTAACTCCATCAAACCCAGGCCCGGTATCTGAGTACCCCTTGCCCTGGGCTTATCATCTATATGTGTATATATGTATTTCCCTGCCGCGTCACATGAACCACCGTGCGTGTATATGTGTATATATGTGTGTGTGTGTATACACCATGTTCCAAATTATGATGTAAATGTTCTTTTTCTCTGATTTTCCTAAATGGTCGGTGCAGATGACAGTCAGTGTAATAAGTCATCACCAGTTAGAGGATACATGGAATTGTATTGAAGAAATCTCACAATGATAACATTATAATCTTCAAAACTAAAAAAAAATCTAAATCCCCTGTTCCACATTATTCGGCACAGGAGAGATTGTAAACATTTGATCTGTTTGAAAGAAATGAAAATGGTGATTTGTAGAATTTGCAGCATTAGGAGGTCACATTCACTGAAATAAAAAGCTATTTACCTCCAAAACCTCCTAACAGGCCAAGTTACATGGTAACACAGGAACCCTTCTTGATATCATCCTTCACAATTCTTGCATCCATTGAATCTTGTGAGTTTCTGGAGAGTTTCTGCTTGTATTTCTTTGCATGATGTCAGAATCGCCTCCCAGAGCTGCTGTTTTGATGTGAACTGCCTCCCACCCTCATAGATCTTTTGCTTGATTATACTCCTAAGGTTCTCTATAGGGTTCAGGTCAGGAGAAGATGGTGGCCACACCATGAGTTTATCTCCTTTTATGCCCATAACAGCCAATGGCACAGAGGTATTCTTTGCAGCATGAGATGGTGCATTGTCCTGCATGAAGATGATTTTGCTCCTGTTTTTGCTTTTTGTACCATGGAAGAAAGTTCTCAGTCAGAAACTCTATATACTTTGCAGAGGTCATTTTCACACCTTCAGGAACCTTAAAGGGGCTTACCAGCTGTTTCCCAATGATTCCAGCCCAAAACATGACTCCTCCACCTCCTTGCTGACGTCGCAGCCTTGTTGGGACATGGTGGCATCCACCAACCATCCACTACTCTATTCATCTGGACCATCCAGGGTTGCTCGGCACTCATCAGTAAGCAAGACTGGTTGATAATTAGTCTTCATGTATGTTTGGACCCACTGCAACTGTTTCTGCTTGTGAACACTGTTTAGGGGTGGCCGAATAGTAGGTTAAGGGTATGTGCACACGGGGGGCGGGTTAGTGGCGGCGGCGGCTGGGCGGACCCGACAGGAAGCTCCGGAGCCGTCCACCGGCTTCCTGTCGGGTCCGTGCTGCGGGAGACGGGCGGGTGTGCGGTGGGTGCACAGCGGGTTAGCGCCGGCGGTTCTTCAGCGGCTGGAAGCAGCACATGATTCTGCTTGCAGCCGCTGCAGAACCGGCCGGATTATAGAACATGCTCACTCTTTGCTAACCCGCTGGGAACCCAGCGGGTTAGCAACGGATGAGCATGTGGAAACCGCCGGTGTGTGCACACCGGGGTTCGGTTTCCATAGGTTTATATGTTAACCCAAAAGCCGCTTTTGGATTAACATAAATTTACATAAACCTCATGGAAACCGACCGGCGGTTTCCGCGGCTAAACCTGCAGTAAACCTTCCTGTGTGCACATAGCCTTATGCCCCACAGCAAGCCTTTGAAGGATCCTACACCATGAGGTTGGAGGGACTCCAGAGGCACCAGCAGCTTCACATATCTGTTTGCTGGTTTGTAAGGCCTTTTTAGCAGCTGCTCTCTTAATCTGATGAACTTGCCTGGCAGAAACCTTCCTCATTCTGCTTTTATCTGCACGAACACATCTGTGCTCAGAATCAGCCACAAATCTCTTCACAATACGATGATCACACTTAAGTTTTCATGCAATATCAAATGTTTTCATCCCTTGTCCCAGGCATTGCACTATTTGTTGCTTTTCGGCAGCAGAGATCCTTTTTCTTTCTCATATTACTTGAAAACTGTGACCTGCGTAATATTGTGGAACACCCAGTTTTCCTTTTATTGGTCTCACCTGCCAAACTAATTATCACAGGGATCTGAGATTGATTTCAGTGATCCAAAGAACCTGAGACACAAGACCAGCAATGGTTACATTGACAAAAATAAAAACCCTATGACACTTAAAATGAATTTGCATAATAATTTGGAACATGGTGTATGTGTATATGTGCATGAAGTGAACACACTGAGTCATGTGACCCTCCATGTGTATATATGTCTGAATATGTGTATGTCTATGACATGACCCGCCACGTGTGTGTATATGTGTGTATGCATGTGGGAAGTGACCTGCCGTATGTGTATATGTATGTATATGCGTATATGTGTCTACATATGCGTATGATGGTGTGTGTATATATATGTGTATTGTGTGTGTGTGTGTTTATACTGTATGTGTACTATGGTGTGTGCATATATGTATATATGTGTGTATGTCTATGATGTGACCCGCTGAACACACACTCACATGTATACACACATATATACATACACACACTATACACACATGTATACATATGCACCCACACACCATCATACATATATAAACACACATACACCGGTCTCTGCTGTGTGATGCGACAGAGTCTGGTGATGTAGTGACTCCGCCACATCACACAGATCCTTCTCCGTCATGGGAGCGGACAGCGGTGACACCTGCCAGAGGTGTGAGAATATGGCGCCGCACCGATGGTCCGATGTGCGTGAACCGAGGACATCTGGATGGAAGTCAGGAACGTAAGGGACAGCGCAATTATATAAGTAGATAATAGATAGATAATGGATAGATAGATAAAAAAGAGAGAGATAGATAGATAGATAGATAGATAGATAGATAGATAGATAAATAGAGAGACAGATAGATAGATAAAGTCAATAATATCAGATTGCTGGGAGTCCCAGTTGATCAACTGTTATCTCCTCTGATAGCGGCCAGTTGTACAAAATGTATGGGGTT
The DNA here is from genome assembly GCA_033576535.1 of Allobates femoralis. Lineage (NCBI taxonomy): Eukaryota > Metazoa > Chordata > Amphibia > Anura > Aromobatidae > Allobates > Allobates femoralis. Next base: position 187,825,993 of record JARQOC010000008.1, read on the forward strand.
GCACAGCTCCATACACCACATAGTGGCCACTGCCAGAACTGCAGCTCAGATACTACCGTACTATCCTAAAACCTCAGCAGTGTGTTATGCTACAGCAGTAGCGCAGTACGTCTCTGCAGTTTGCATACAGCAGCCGCTCACTTACTTTGTGTTGCAGCATTATTAATACTAACAAGGCTGATAATCCATTCAGTGTTATGGGAAAGCTGGGTGACAGCCCCTGTAAGAGCTGAGATGGGCCCAGATGAATAGTGGCTCAAACTGGCCCCTAGAGGAGCAGGTGAATACTCCGATGGGCCCCTGTGCAGAAAGGGCCCCATATTCACCTATATGAGCAGTAGTTGGCACAATGGACTTGATTCACTATGTACAGACAAGGAAAAGATCTTATCATTCCTGTATATTATTATAGAGAAGCAGAGGGCATGTGTGAATGAGGGGAATCTATTCCTATAGCGGAACAGTGGCCCCCAGAGTCAGGCTAGGGTCACACTTGAGCTTTGGATCCGTTAAAAGCCAATGTTTTTTACTTTGAAATTTGTGAAAAAAGCATGCGTTAACGGATCCATAGGCTCCAATGCAGAAAATGCATGGTCAAAAGGCAACACTTTTGACGCTATGCGTTTTTGCATCAGCATCACAAACCGTTGCTAGCAATGTTTTTGGGTGCTTTTGCAAAAACACATGCGTTTTTTTTAACATGGGACCCTATGGGAAACGCATGCGTTAATGTTAGCGTTTTTTTGGCGGCAACAGGAAAAAACGCCTAGAATTAAGGCAGGTTTCCCGAAAAAGTCCCTGCAAGTGTGACCCTAGCCTCAGTGTTACTGGTGGGCCCCTGGCACTTCAGTCTGACACTGAACACAGATGTAACCAGCACACAGCAGACTAGCTGACAGTCATTAATGGCGGTTGAGGATGGAAGACTCGGACTCTGGTTTTCTTCTTGAGTTTTGGTGAATTTTAGGGATATTTCTCTTTTACTTCCATTGTTTATGCTGCACTGAAGCTGCAGCTCCCCAATGTGCAGTGTACAGCTGTCTCCTCTCTCCAGGGGATATAAATGAGGCTCAGGAGAGCAGAAATAACAGGTTCTAGAGCTCAGAAGATTGTACTAAACTTCTATCATGTTGCCAAGTGCAACAAAGTATCTGGGATCTTAATAGGTGAAGCAACTCTGCAGCTGCCAGGGTTAGGGAGCAGCACATCTGCAGGAGCTGGGGTTAGGGAGCAGCACATCTGCTAGAGCTGGGGTTAGGGAGCAGTACATCTGCAGGAGCTGGGGTTAGGGAGCAGCACATCTGCAGAAGCTGGGGTTAGGGAGCAGCACATCTGCAGGCACTGAGATTAGGGAGCAGCACATCTGCAGGAGCTGGAGTTAGGGAGCAGCACATCTGCAGGCACTGAGGTTAGGGAGCAGCACATCTGCATGAGCTGGGATTAGGGAGCAGCACATCTGCAGGAGCTGAGGTTAGGGAGCAGCACATCTGCAGGAGCTGGGGTTAGGGAGCCGCACATCTGCAGAAGCTGGGGTTAGGGAGCAGCACATCTGCAGGCACTGAGGTTAGGGAGCAGCACATCTGCAGGCGCTGGGGTTAGGGAGCAGCACATCTGCAGGAGCTGGGGTTAGAGAGCAGCACATCTGCAGGAGCTGGGGTTAGGGAACAGCATATCTTCAGGTACTGGGGTTAGGGAGCAGCACATCTGCAGAAGCTGGGGTTAGGGAGCAGCACATCTGCAGGAGCTGGGGTTAGGGAGCAGCACATCTGCAGGAGCTGGGGTTAGGGAACAGCATATCTTCAGGTACTGGGGTTATGGAGCAGCACATCTGCAGAAGCTGGGGTTAGGGAGCAGCACATCTGCAGGAGCTGGGGTTAGGGAACAGCATATCTTCAGGTACTGGGGTTAGGGAGCAGCACATCTGCAGAAGCTGGGGTTAGGGAGCAACACATCTGCAGGCACTGGGGTTAGGGAGCAGCACATCTGCAGGAGCTGGGGTTAGGGAGCAGCACATCTGCAGGATTTGAGGTTAGGGAGCAGCACATCTGCAGGAGCTGGGGTTACGGAGCAGCAGATCTTCAGGAACTGGGGTTAGGGAGCAGCACATCTGCAGTGGCTGGGGTTAGGGAGCAGCACATCTGCAGGAGCTGGGGTTAGGGAGCAGCACATCTGCAGGAGCTGTGGTTAGGGAGAAGCTCATCTGCAGGAGCTGGGGTTAGGGAGCAGCACATCTGCAGGAGCTGAGGTTAGAGAGCAGCACATATGCAGTAGCTGGGGTTAGGGAACAGCATATCTTCAGGTACTGGGGTTAGGGAACAGCATATCTTCAGGTACTGGGGTTAGGGAGCAGCACATCTGCAGGTGCTGGGGTTAGGGAGCAGCTCATCTGCAGGAGCTGGGGTTTAGCTTGTACCTTGTTTGTTAAACTGAGGCTGATTTGATTTCTTCCATTATCATAAGTCCAGGCCTCTCATCCTCTACAGACCAGAGCCTCATCCTTTAGTAGGAAGGGGACAGACATTCATAGCTGGGGGAGGGGGGGAAGCCACAACAAGAATGAAAGTGCAATCTCCAATGAGTCCAGACCCAGTGAAAGAGATTTATTAAACTGTCTGTCCATAGATACCTTATTCTGGCAGGGAAAGGGTGCCTGGGGGGTTGATGGGAAAAGTGTGTATGTTTAGTAAATATTGTCAGTACAGGATACATTGTACCATATATATTGTATTTGATACATTGTATTTTATTTAGTGCAAGCAGGTCTGGCAGGGAAAGGGGCACTAATGAGTTGTAGCGATTGCAACAAGGCCCTACATGATGGTCTGCATGTAAATGGTGTCTGATGTATTGTATTCTCATGCCAGGAGGGTATTCTGTGATTAGCTGCACCTTATTATATTACTGACAGCCAGGCTGACAGGACTTTGGCACAATAAGGAGGGTCTGATTGATTGGAGCATGGCAGGGGTGTGGGTAACATGAAGGGGCTCATACAGTCAGCATCACACAGTTGTGGCCAAAAGTATTGACACCCCTGCAATTCTGTCAGATAATCCTCAGTTTCTTCCTGAAAATGATTGCAATCACAAATTCTTTGCTATTATTATCTTCATTTAATTTGTCTTCAATGAAAAAAACACAAAAAGAATTGTCCTAAAGCCAAATTGGATCTAATTCCACCAAACATAAAAAGGGGTGGACAAAAGTATTGGCACTGTTAGAACAATCATGTGATGCTTCTGTAATTTGTGTAAGTAACAGCACCTGTAACTTACCTGTGGCACCTAACAGGGGTTGGCAATAACTAAATCACACTTGCAGCCAGTTGACATGGATTAAAGTTGACTCAACCTCTGTCCTGTGTCCTTGTGTGAACCACATTGAGCATGGAGAAAAGAAAGAAGACCAAAGAACTGTCTGAGGACTTGAGAAACCAAATAGTGAGGAAGCATGAGCAATCTCAAGGCTACAAGTCCATCTCCAAAGACCTGAATGTTCCTGTGTCTACCGTGCGCAGTGTCATCAAGAAGTGTAAAGCCCATGGCACTGTGGCTAACCTCCCTAGATGTGGACGGAAAAGAAACATTGACGAGAGATTTCAACGCAAGATTGTGCAGATGGTGGATAAAGAACCTCGACTAACATCCAAACAAGTTCAAGCTGCCCTGCAGTCCGAGGGTACAGCAGTGTCACCCCGTACTATCCGTCGGCGTCTGAATGAAAAGGGACTGTATGGTAGGAGACCCAGGAAGACCCCACTTCTTACTCCGAGACATAGAAAAGCCAGGCTGGAGTTTGCCAAAACTTACCTGAGAAAGCCTAAAACGTTTTGGAAGAATGTTCTCTGGTCAGATGAGACAAAAGTAGACCTTTATGGGCAAAGGCATCAACATAGAGTTTACAGGAGAAAGAAAGAGGCATTCAAAGAAAAGAACACGGTCCCTACAGTCAGACATGGCGGAGGCTCCCTGATGTTTTGGGGTTGCTTTGCTGCCTCTGGACTGCTTGACCGTGTGCATGGCATTATGAAGTCTGAAGACTACCAACACATTGTGCAGCATAATGTAGGGCCCAGTGTGAGAAAGCTGGGTCTCCCTCAGAGGTCATGGGTCTTCCAGCAGGACAATGACCCAAAACACACTTCAAAAAGCTCTAGAAAATGGTGTGAGAGAAAGCACTGGAGACTTCTAAGGTGGCAGCAATGAGTCCAGACCTGAATCCCATAGACACCTGTGGAGAGATCTAACAATGGCAGTTTGGAGAAGGCGCCTTCACATATCAGGGAACTGGAGCAGTTTGCCAAAGAAGAATGGTGTAAAATTCCAGCAGAGCATTGTAAGAAACTCATTGATGGTTACCAGAAGCGGCTGATCACAGTTATTTTGGCTAAAGGTTGTGCAACCAAGTACTAGGCTGAGGGCGCCAATACTTTTGTCCGGCCCATTTTTGGAGTTTTGTGTGAAATGATCAATGTTTTGCTTTTTGCTTCATTCTCTTTTGTGTTTTTTCATTGAAAACAAATTAAATGAAGATAATAATAGCAAAGAATTTGTGATTGCAATCATTACAGGAAGAAACGGAGGATTATCTGACAGAATTGCAGGGGACAGATCACTGATCTTTCCCCTGGATCACGGGATTTGTCCCTTGGATCACCGGTCTGTCCCCTGGATCTCCAGTCTGCTCTCTGGAGCGCTGGTAGGTCTCCAGGATCACTGGTCTGTCCCCTGGATCACCGGTCTGCCTCCAGGATCATAAATCTGCCCCCAGGATCACCCGTGTAATCCTGGATCACCAGTCTGCCCCCTGGATGACCAGTCTCAAGCTGCTGCAGTACATCTTGCTCTCTGCTCAGGAATGCATAGTCAGATCAGGCTGTAGAGCACCCCCCGGAGCTCAGTGCTGACATGCTGGGACTTGTAGTGCTCCCCCTGGGGTCTGCTGCTCCCTTGTGCCCACCGTAGCCCAGGTGTTTGCACATTATCATTACAGAGCTCCCAGGAGATGGACATGAGCCAGGGCGGCTGTCAGCCCTGCTGCAGAATCCATGATCCCCGGAGCTGCCGCCCACCTCTTTATCCTCTGCAGCCCCCTCCCTCCTGAGCCATCAGTGAAGCCCCCCGGCCGCCTCTGCACCAGCTCCTCACAGTGCAGACACCAGGCAGGGAAGGGTTAAACATGGAGGGACACAGCACAGGGATCCCTGTGATCCAGGGAATTGCTCTATATTAAGCAGCATTTGATCCCCGCGGAGCCTCTGCACCGAGCAGGGAGATCCAGGCTGAAATTCACAGTGTGTGAGCCACAAATCACTGCTGCACTGGAGAGATCTAGATACAGGAGAGGCAGAGCATCTCAGCATCCACAGCATCTCATCCCTGCCCAGCATCCCTGCACCCCCCATCCCTGCACCTCATCCCTGCACCCCCCATCCCTGCACCCCCCATCCCTGCACCCCATCCCTGCACCCCCCATCCCTGCACCCCATCCCTGCTCCCCCCATCCCTGCACCCCATCCCTGCACCCCATATCCCTGCACCCCATCCCTGCACCTCATCCCTGCACCCCATCCCTGCACCTCATCCCTGCACCCCCCATTCACCCCCCGCACCCCATCCCTGCACCCCCATCCCTGCACCCCCATCCCTGCACCCCCATCCCTGCACCCCATCCCTGCACCCCTCATCCCTGCACCCCCATCCCTGCACCCCCATCCCTGCACCCCCCATCCCTGCACCCCCATCCCTGCATCCCCATCCCTGCTCCCCCCATCCCTGCACCCCATCCCTGCACCCCCCATCCCTGCACCCCCCATCCCTGCACCCCATCCCTGCACAAAATCCCTGCATCTCATCCTTGCCCCTCAGCCTTGCACCCCAACCAGGGGCGTAACTACAACAGGTGCAGGGGTTGCGATCGCACCCGGGCCCCGGAGCCTAGGGGGGCCCCAAAAGTCCCTTTGGCCTATAGAAAAAGACTATTGCTGTTAAAGATTTGTAATAATTGGGGGCCCCATTGGAGCTTTCGCATCGGGGCCCTTTAGCTTCAAGTTACGCCACTGACCCCAACCCTGCATCTCATCCCTGCACCTCATCCTTGCCCTTCATCCCTGCATCTCATCCCTGCACCCAGGGGCGGACTGGCCCAGGTGGCAGGGGGGCAAGTGCCCCCTGGGCTGGTGGTATAGCCAACATCTAGGGCTGCCCCCACCCCCCACAGAAATGGGCGGGACGGTGGCGCTTTGCGGCACGTGCGGTGCTACAGCAAAAAAATCTGCTAGCAACTACCCCCCCCCCGGGCATCAAAAAATTGTGATAGCACCATCCCCCCGATACCCCCCACACCCCCCCCCCTCCCGGGCATCAAAAAATTCTGATAGCACCATGTTCCCCCCCCCGCATCAAAAAATTGCACCTCATCCTTGCCCCTCATCCCTGCACCTCATCCCGGCATCGCATCCCTGCATCTCATCCTTGCACCTCATCCTTGCACCCCATCCCTGCATCTCATCCCTGCATCTCATCCTTGCACCCCATCCCTGCATCTCATCCCTGCACCTCATCCTTGCACCCCATCCCTGCATCTCATCCCTGTATCTCATCCTTGCACCTCATCCCTGCATCTCATCCCTGCACCTCATCCTTGCACCCCATCCCTGCATCTCATCCCTGCATCTCATCCTTGCACCTCATCCCTGCATCTCATCCCTGCATCTCATCCTTGCACCCCATCCCTGCCCCTCATCCTGCAACTCATCCTTGCACCCATCCCTGCATCCATCCCTGCATCTCATCCTTGCACCCATCCCTGCACCTCATCCTTGCACCTCATCCTTGCACCTATGCACCCCCCATCTCTGCACACATCCTTGCACCTCATCCTTGCACCTCATCCCTGCACCCATCCCCATCTGCATCATGACTCATCACACCCCATCCTCTGCACCATCCTGCACCATCCTTGCACCTCATCCCTGCATCGCATCCCTCCACCTCATCACCTTGCACCTCATCCCTGCACCCCCCATCTCTGCACACCATCCTTGCACCTCATCCTTGCACCTCATCCTGCATCGCATCCCTCCATCTCATCCTGCACCCCCATCTCTGCACACCATCCTTGCACCTCATCCCTGCACCTCATCCCTGCACCCCCCATCTCTGCACACTCATCCTTGCACCTCATCCCTGCACTCATCCCTGCACCTCATCTCTGCACACTCATCCTTGCACCTCATCCCTGCCCTCATCCCTGCCACCCCCCATCTCTGCACCTCATCCCTGCACCTCATCCCTGCACCTCATCCTGCACCTCATCCCTGCACCTCATCCTTGCACCTCATCCCTGCACCCCCATCTCCTGCACCCCCATCTCTGCACCTATCCCTGCACCTCATCCCTGCACCTCATCCTTGCACCTCATCCCTGCACCTCATCCTTGCACCTCATCCCTGCACCCCCCCATCTCTGCACACCATCCTTGCACCCCCCCATCTCTGCACACCATCCTTGCACCTCATCCTTGAACCTCATCCCTGCATCGCATCCCTCCATCTCATCCTTGCACCCCATCCTTGCACAGGGGAGATCTTGCAGCCCTGATTTCCTATTGTGGACTGAGGGTGGAAGCATTCAGCAAAAAAGATGTCCAAGGAAAGGCTCCAGTATTTGCATGCTAGGCCCCTCCCACTGGTGATGATGTCACAGGGGGAGAGGACTGCTGCCTGCACAGTGCTGGAGTCAGACACAGACTGAGCTGCTGAGTGCTCCTCATACTCCGGGGTCTCCAGCGATCACCACACAGGGATCTGCCTGCAGGGACCCGGTCACTCCCAGGGAATAGATCTGGGGCCATTGCATCTTCTCCATCATGAAGCCTCTTCTCCTCCACACTTGGCAGTAGACTTTGAGCCTTGGAGCATCTTCTTTGCTATGTGGAATTGCATTGCTGCTATCTGAGCTGTCACAGGAGACTCACACAGAACTTTGGATACTCTCTGCCTTCTTCCAGGAGGGGCCCCTAAGCCTTTACATGGAATGAAATCAGGAGCTATTGAGTCCAGGGTTACTGGAGCTGTGAATGGTTCAACGTGTCAGCGGTGGGACTGCTGTCATTATAGATGATGCTCTGGAGTTACTGCTGCAGAACTATCACATCACCATCTATGCCATACAGGAATTAAAGGTAAGACAGGGCCCTACATACAGGCACAGGGGACCCCCTCAATGCTAGAGACAGGATCCCTCCATACAGGAGACAGGAGCCCACCATACAGGCACAGGGGACCCCCTCAATGCTGGAGACAGGAGCCCTCCATACAGGCACAGGGGACCACCTCCATACAGGAGCCCTCTTTACAGGGACATTGCACCCCCTCCATACAGGAGCCAGGAGCCCTCCTTACAGGGACATTGCACCCCCTCCATGCTGGAGCCAGGAGCCCACCATACAGGGACAGTGCACCCCCTCCATACAGGAGCCCTCCTTACAGGGACATTGCACCCCCTCCATGCTGGAGCCAGGAGCCCTCCTTACAGGGACATTGCACCCCCTCCATACAGGAGCCCTCCTTACAGGGACATTGCACCCCCTCCATACAGGAGCCAGGAGCCCTCCATACAGGGACATTGCACCCCCTCCATACAGGAGCCCTCCTTACAGGGACATTGCACCCCCTCCATACAGGAGCCCTCCTTACAGGGACATTGCACCCCCTCCATACAGGAGCCAGGAGCCCTCCATACAGGGACATTGCACCCCCTCCATACAGGAGCCAGTAGCCCTCCATACAGGCACAGTGCACCCCCTCCATACAGCTGCCAGGAGCCCTCCATACAGGCACAGTGCACCCCCTCCATACAGGAGCCAGTAGCCCTCCATACAGGGACAGTGCACCCCCTCCATGCAGGAGCCAGAAGCCCTCCATACAGGCACAGTGCACCCCCTCCATACAGGAGCCAGGATCCCTCCATACAGGGACAGTGCACCCCCTCAATGCTGGAGCCAGGAGCCCTCCATACAGGCACAGTGCACCCCCTCCATACAGGAGCCAGGAGCCCTCCATACAGGGACAGTGCACCCCCTCCATGCTGGAGCCCTCCATACAGGGACAGTGCACCCCCTCCATGCTGGAGCCCTCCATACAGGGACAGTGCACCCCCTCAATGCTGGAGCCAGGAGCCCTCCATTCAGGGACAGTGCACCCCCTCCATACAGGGACAGTGCACCCCCTCCATGCTGGAGCCCTCCATACAGGGACAGTGCACCCTCTCCATGCTGGAGCCAGGAGCCCTCCATACAGGGACAGTGCACCCCCTCCATACAGGCACAGGGGACCCCCTCCATCCCTTAACCAGAAGTGCACAATCCAGGCACAGGGCATCCCCTCTATGTTTGAGGTTTGAGCCAGGAGACCTCCATTAAGGTACAGGGCAACACTCAATACAGGGACAGTGCAACCCTCTATGCTGGAGCCAGGAACCCCCATACAGGTTTAGAGCACCCCCTCCATACTGGAACTGGGAACACTCAATACAGGGATACTGCACCGCTCCATGCTGGAGCCATGAACCCTCCATTAAGGTTTAGAGCACCCCCTCCATACTGAAGCCAGTAGCTCTCCATACAGGGATATTGCACCCCTCCATACTGAAACCAGTAGCTCTCCATACAGGGATACTGCACCCCTCTATGCTGGAGCCAGGGCCAGTGCTTAGATACCATCCCTGCTCCCTGAATTAGGATTCTGAGCGCAGAACCGACAAGTCACATGAAAGTAACCCTTGTTCTTCACATGCAAATCCAATAAACTGCAGTTGATGTGTGGATGCTGATGCTGGGGATGTCCATCACTTCCATCTACTGCACATGCAGGTGGCTGGTGAAGGCTTCCTCACCTCTCACTAAATGTGTAAGATTTTACCCTCCAGCAAGACAGCTGTGCCATTGCCATGCAGAGAGGCTCCCGCCTCATCCCTCAGTCATTTCATTCCATGTACCTGCACCTTCCTAGGAGCCAGATAAATAGAGGAATAGCCCATTGCAACTTGTGTCTTGTGGCTTTATTCACATTGAGTTGTTTGCTGGAACAGAAATAAATCTCCAGTGGCCGGGGGGATTGCAGTGATGAGGCTGGAGATGTATTGTGGTCAGGCAGGAGCACTTGGCTGCAGTGCTGAGGAGTGTGGATGGAGCCTGAAACCCTCCAGGCACCTGGTGGATGTGGGAAAAGGAGAAAACCATTGCATATGGGAGCTAAATGCAACTGGTAGAGAGACAGGAAAGCAGGAGGAAGCTCCTGTGTTTAAGATAAATATTGTTACATTGTGTTTATAAATGTATCAATAGAGCAGATGCAATGCAAAACACATAGGCATCATGATAAAGACGGTGCCCTGAGCTCACACCATGTCAATTGTGCCAGGAGCGCGCGCTAAAAATGGTAGGGAGACAGGAAAGCAGGAGGAAGATCATGTGTTCAAGATAAATATTGTTACATTGTGTTTATAATATATCATTTATAAATATATGCATTATCATGCAAAACATATAGGCATCATGATAAGGACGGTGCCCTGAGCCCGCACCATGTCAGTTTCACACTAAAGCGCGGTATTATACATGCCATGCCAAGTGCATGAGTGGAGCTAGTTGTAGTGCTGAACACTTCTTGTATATTTCAATGAACAGACTCTCTGTTTAGCTAAGACCATTCTTGGGAGCATCAACGCAGTATTATTATGTGGAGCCACTGGAAAGCAAAAAAGAAATCTATCCTCTGCCTGCAGTGGATGCATAGCCAAAAATGACTAAATGGGTGCAAAAAGAAGGGTGCACGGAAAAGGGTACGAAAAGAAGGGTGCATGGAGAAGTGGATGCATAGCCAAAAATGAAAAATAGGTGCAAAAAGAAGGGTGCATGGAGAAGGCTACAAAAAGAAGGGTGTACCGAAAAGGGTACAACAAGAAGGGTGCATGGAGAAGTGGATGCATAGCCAAAAATGAAAAATAGGTGCAAAAAGAAGGGTGCATGGAGAAGGGTACAAAAAGAAGGGTGTACGGAGAAGGGTACAAAAAGAAGGGTGGATGGAGAAGTGGATGCATAGCCAAAAATGAAAAATAGGTGCAAAAAGAAGGGTGCATGGAGAAGGGTACAAAAAGAAGGGTGCACGGAGAAGGGTGCAGCGTTGAGAAATTAAAGTGTTCACATTATTATTATTATGGGATTATTATTACTATGGGAAATAAAGGAGCCTGGCCGTGTGATGCCATCTTCCTCTGCAGGGTGATATTGATTAATGTCTGTGCTGTAGATATATTCAACACGCACAAGTAGTGTCCAGGTAAAATCAATTTCGGAATAAAACGTTTTGCCACAGTTGCTTGAGTCGTACATAATGCAGACCAGTGCTCCGCATCAATCTCAGAGGAAGCTTTAAATTTCCCCGTCTAACAGAATCAGGCTGACAACAAATATACATCTTTCATGGGGGCTCTGGAGCCATAAACTAAAAAGAATGGCTGCTTTAAATAGCAACAGAAACTATTTGTGGTTGTCACCGGTATCTATCTATCTTCCCATCTGCAAGATGCACATAATTCCCCCATATGTTGTCTCCATAATTCATGACACCGGGATACATGTTGTTACCTATCATACAGTAAATCCAGAAGGATGATTTGTTCTAGGGGGTGAGGAAGGAATAAAAATATAATCCAGCCAGGAAACGTGAAGATTCCAAGATTTATCTCACTTCTATTCTAGTGCCAATTTCCCACGCAGTGTTCCTGCTTAGTAAGACACATGGGGTGTTCGGATTTGGAAATGTGCAGGCGTTGGATTGTTCAATGAACGGAAAAAATAAAGATGTGTTGTTCTTAGAATTTGGGTCTTGAGGAACGTCAAAACGTGTTAATAGTAAGGTTCATGTAGGATGAGGGTTGGGTATTGGTGGTGCTTATGTTACATTTGGTGGACGATAATCCAAGGGTGATAATAATTGATGTAGAATAAGGGATGCTAGTTGGGTATTAGTGGTGCCTAACGTCCGATGGTGGACGATAATCCAAGGGTGATAATAATTGATGTAGATAACTGATGCTAGTTGGTATTAGTGGTGCTAACGTCCGACGGTGGACGATAATCCAAGGCTGATAATCTTGGAAGGAACCTTCCCTGTCTCAAATTGTTTTCCAGTTTCCTCAAATGCAATCTCTGAGTTGACAATGTGAACTCAATTTTCCCGTTCTTCATCTTTGAGCGTCTCAGGATAGGCTCCTACCACAATGGAAGATTGAGAAGACGTCTAAGGATCATTTCGATGCCATGTTGTAGTCTCTCCTGCGAGATTGGTTTTTCTGCTGCAGGAGAGATGATCAAAGATGTGAACCTTAGGGGTCTCCTCATACATTTGTATTCAACGTAGAGAAAAGTAATGAAGAAGTTCATGAGCAACGCTATTTCTTCAAAGGTCATGATGGTAGTAAGGAATCATGTATGCCATGATAGGATAAATGGCCGGTGGAATGATTGCCGTATTTATGGCTTGTGGGGTCCGTAGGTCAAGTTATCCCAAGTGAGCCGAGGTTCTCCATCATGTTTATGACTAGAGAAGCCGGGGAAGGTTGGTTGTGCCAAGTGGCAAAAACTATTAATGTTATCAAAGAGAAAATGAGAAAATCCATCCACCACCAAATAGGCAAAGATGTAAGAGACGGTGCGGCCCTAACAGGGTGGGTTGGATCAGATATGATATTTGCAGCCCACCTGAGTTTTCCCAGAACCCATATTGCAGATATGTTTCTATAACCTGGTCACCTTTCTGAAAAACAGAACAAAAGATGGAACTTTAAAGTGCCGAGTTTATTGATTCAGGTAGATCCTTGCCAGAAATATATAAAAGATCTCCTCTTGCTTCAGCTCCTTCAAAAGATTCCCGGTTTGAGGATTTACGCTGCCCTTGTAATTGTCAGGAGCCGGATTATACAGGTGTTACATTTTCAGACTCATGGTCTCATAGTCATTGACTTATTGCCATCATCAGTGTAAATCATTTATTTTTCTGTTTTCGGGGTCGATTTCAAAAGTTCTGACACCCTGGAGACATTAAGTCATAATAAAGTATAAATGCCCTCCTGCTTTACTATGTACATATTAGATTAGGGAGGACTATTGGCAATCTTATGAAGATGGGGGGGATATAGACCGTCCAAGGGTTGAAGGAGATGACACCTTCAGCCAAGGTCAGATATGGCGCAGCACAATTAACTCCTGTGAGTGTCCCACCTGCCACATTTACCTGGACCTCTGCATTGCATTTGACTACTAAATGAAGTGCTGCAATGTCTGATGTAATGGAAGGATAATGGTATTATCAAAATCATCATTTTGATACTGACCATCAAGGTTTTGGGTTCAGTTACCCACAAGATTTAAGGTTCAATCACCATAAAAGCTTAGTGTTCTTGGACCATCAATGTTTAAGGTTCAAGGTTTAGGATTCGGGATCATCAATCTGCTAATAATCAAGGAATACTAAGATGTAGGTTCCAAGGACAAGCAAGATCTAAGGTTCCGGGATCATTAAGCTGTAGGATATGGGACCATCATGATCTAGGGTTGAGGGATCATTAAGATGTAGGGTCCATGACCGTCAAGATCTAGATTTGAGACATAATTAAGGTGTAGGGTAGATCTAGGGTTGAGTGATCATTAAGATGTAGGGTTCAGGACCATCAAGATCTAGGGTTGGGGGATAATTAAGGTGTGGGGTCCGGGGTCCATCAAGATCTAGGTAGGGTTCAGGGATCATTAAGATGTAGTGTCCTGGACCACCAAAATCTAGGGTTGAGGGATAATATGGTGTAGTGTCCCAGGACCATCAAGATTTAAGCTTCAAGGAGGGTCCTGCGATCATCAAGATCTAGGGTTGAGGGATCATTATGGTTTAGGGTCCCTCGACCATCAAGATTTAAGGTTCAGGGATCATTAAGATGTAGGGTCTTGTGATCATCAAGATCTAGGGTTGAGAGATAATTAAGGTGTAGGGTCCCTCAACCGTCAAGATTTAGTGTCCAGGGATCATTAAGGTGTAGCGTTCCTGGGAACATCAAGAGTTAAGGTTCTGGTACCATTAAGATTTATTATTTGGGAACCATTAAGGCTTTAGGGTGCTCCAGGGACCAGCAAGGTTCAGGTTTCTCGTTTGCATCATTGTTTACATCACTGCAGTGATTTGTTTACCAGATGAACATAAATGGTTCTCTAAGGTGAGATCCTTCATTTATAACCAAGTCCAGTAACGGGTGACGTCCCCCCTTTCAGGTGTGCATTGAAGGAGCACTGCAGTCTTTTCCAGGCGTGATGCTATTGTCAAACACGTCCTCTCTGCTTCTTCTATAAGATATTATCTTTCTCATTAACAGTCATGATCCTTTAAGTAAATAAGTTTGTGTCTCTGTGCATGAGCGTGGAACCGGGTCATCCTCCGGGACACGTCTTCATATGTTTTACCATTCGACAGGCTTAATGAGCAATTAGCTGGTGTATATGCAGAACTGATAACTAGTAGGAGAAGCTGAGAATTAGCAGAAGAAGTCAACATGGTTGCCCCCTTCCCCTACGAAGATCTATGACTCTTTGATGTCCGTACAGTGTGGATTGTATTCTATCCATGCGCCAAATATGAAAGGCTTATCTCAGGCTTTGACCATTGACCGTATGAATATCGCTATCCTTTAAGTCACAGAAAATGGAAACCTTAGGGATTACAACAAAATATTTGATGCTTAAAGTAGACAAAAAAATCCAGTCCTGGAGGTCCTCCAAGACTCATCTATGTATCACGAGCATGAGGTGTGTGTATGCAGTAATAAGGATTGCAAAAATAAGTGCACCCAAGGACCAAAACCTTGTAAGATCGTGCAACATTTGAATGCGTAGTGTCGAAGAATTGTCTACGATGTTGATGTACGCAGGCAGCATAGCTGGGCTCATCATATCACACATCTCTGATGATATCTTCATGTGTTAGCACAAGGCTTTCCATAGAGCTGCAGGAAAAGGAGCTCTAAAAATGCATCCCCCTAAGTGTACATCACCAAGACCTGCAGGTCATGTGCTGGGTCTGGAGGTCGGAGAGATCAGCGTACTAGTTTGGTGGATGAGATCTTGATCCTTGTTACATTTCATTGCTACCGGGAACTTGAAGGTTTGAGGGTTTGATGAAGAAGGTGTAGGACATAAGGCAAGGAGTTGGGTTCATACTAAGTAGAGCACCTAATATCAGTAATTGTTGACTCCAATGTACAGATGGATGGATGAAGAAGGACAATGTCAGCCCCTTGGTTGGGATGAAGCCCCCTTAGTGTTGGGTCTCAGAGTATGTTCACTGCTTGCAATCTTGATTCCAGAATACAACTGCACATAGCATATACGGTAATACTCTGAGAATGGAGGGGGGAGCCCTTGGCTGCTCATAGGAAGGGATCATAGAATAAGCATGAGTGGCCCCAACATTCATATGAGCCCCCCAATGGCTGGTGGGTCTGTATTATGTCATAGGAAGGGATAATAGAGTGGCCCTAATGTTCATCTGGGCCCCACAATGGCTGGAGGGTCTGATATGTCATTGAAGGATAATAGAGTGGCCCTAATGTTCATCTGGGCCCCACAATGGCTGGAGGGTCTGATATGTCATAGGAAGGGATAATAGAGTGGCCCTAATGTTCATCTGGGCCCCACAATGGCTGGAGGGTCTGATATGTTATAGGAAGGGATAATAGAGTGGCCCTAATGTTCATCTGGGCCCCACAATGGCTGGAGGGTCTGTATTATGTCATAGGAAGGGATAATAGAGTGGCCCTAATGTTCATATGGGCCCCCCAATGGCTGGAGGTCTGTATTATGTCATAGGAAGGGATAATAGAGTGGCCCTAATGTTCATATGGGCCCCCCAATGGTTGGAGGGTCTGTATTATGTCATAGGAAGGGATAATAGAGTGGCCCCACTGTTCATCTGGGCCCCACAATGGCTGGAGGATCTGTATTATGTCATAGGAAGGGATAATAGAGTGGCCCTAATGTTCATCTGGGCCCCACAATGGCTGGAGGATCTGTATTATGTCATAGGAAGGGATAATAGAGTGGCCCTAATGTTCATCTGGGCCCCACAATGGCTGGAGGGTCTGATATGTCATAGGAAGGGATAATAGAGTGGCCCAATGTTCATCTGGGCCCACAATGGCTGAGGGTCTGATATGTCATAGGAAGGGATAATAGAGTGGCCCTAATGTTCATCTGGGCCCCACAATGGCTGGAGGATCTGATATGTCATAGGAAATGTCTCTGAGTTTATAGACAAAGACCCTCAAACATGTCCCCAAAGGTCTGCTGGGTTTTGTAGTTCCCCAGACTGCAGCCGAGCCCACTGGGGATCTATACGGAGACTTGCGTGGACCTGTGATGTGAAGTCGCCCGATAGGTGTCGACATTGAGATTCTGCAGGTTCTCCTGTGCTGATATGGCGCTTACAGTGAAACTCTGGAAGGGAATTGTCTGGACAGTCATTGGATTTGCCTTTACTCGTTCCATTGAAGATGAAATAACAAAGCGCTCGGATTTTACCGTTGTAGATGAGATCTAATTTGATACAGAAAACTGGATTGTAAAGTGCAGAGATAAAGGGCCGGCGCCGGGTATGTATCTGATCTAATGACTGTTCTCTTGTGGATTCTGGATCGGCTTCATATCATAGAAGTTCATGTAACGCCTCCTCCCCTATTACTACAGTGTAGGCACTTATCACCATTAATAATTGCCTGCCCCCCCTCACCTACATCTGGCTTTGGTACTGAAGTGGTTAACCATCCATCACCCTTTCCTTGCTATACTTTTTGGTGCTTGGGGAATTTAAGCATTTTGTAAATGTGTTTACAATACAATGAAGAAACAAGGAATTAGATACACTGGCTGACATAGACGGAAAAGGGCCCCTGTGCAGGAACACTAAATGGGCCCCTTGTGGTCCAATAGGTCATTTTAATTCAAATTTTAGCTGTTTTGGAGGTGGAAATGGGCCCCCTTTACCTCTGGGGGCCCCAGTGTGGCTGCATCAGTGATATGTCCATCCTTGATTTGATGCTTTTAAAGTTTCTCACAATATTAATGATGATTATGACTCATTATGGCAGCTCTGTAGCTCATCTCCTGGCTCCGATGTTTTCCAGCAATGACCAGAAAAATGCCCAAAATAAAAATGCCCCCAGAGTTGGGGTTAGGGTTGGAGGTTAGGTGTTAGGATTATGGATTAGGGTTAGGTGTTAGGGTTAAGGGTTAGGGGTTAGGTGCTAGGGGTTAGGTGTTAGGGTTATGGATTAAGGTTAGGTGTTAGGGTTAAGGGTTAGGGGTTAGGTGTTAGGGTTATGGATTAAGGTTAGGTGTTAGGGTTAAGGGTTAGGGGTTAGGTGTTAGGGTTATGGATTAAGGTTAGGTGTTAGCATTTATGTGTTAGGAGTTAGGTGTTAGGGTTAGGTGTTAGGGGTTAAGGGTTAGGGGTAAGTGTTAGGGTTTTGAGTTAGGGGTCAGGGGTTAGGTGTTAGGAATAGTTGTTGGGGGTAGGCATTAGGGTTATGGGTTAGGGGTTAGGGTTTAGGTGTTAGGGTTATGGGTTAGGGTTTAGGTGTTAGGGTTATGGGTTAGGGTTTAGGTGTTAGGGTTATGGGTTAGGTTTTAGGGCTAAGGATTAGTGTTTGGTGTTAGGGTTAGGGATTAAGTGTTAAAGGGTAAGTGTTAGGGTTATGGGTTAGGGTTATGGGTTAAGTGTTAGGGTTAGGAGTCAGGGGTTAAGGATAGGTGTTGGGGGTAAGGGTTAGGGTTATGGGTTAGGGTTGCCTGTGGGCATTTTCCCTTGTGGGCTCCAATCTGGGTAATGTCTACATAAGTCCGGTGTTTTTCTGGTTTCCTTCCACATCTCAGAAAGATTCTAATTTGATTTGTTTGGATTGTATGAAATTGGCCCCTGAGAGACGGATATTAGATTGTGGCCACCAATGGAGACTGATACGAATGGTGATAATCATTGTACAGCGCCACGGAGCATGTTGGTGTCATGCAAAATACATAGTCCATGGGTTGGAAAAACTAGTAAAGTTGAATGATTTGTTAATCTAATTATCTGTTGTTTATAATAATAAAATGTTTCTAATAATGAAGCTGATTGTTGGGAATGATGCAGAGAAGAGTTAACGTTCTCCTTTGATACAATGTTGTAAAGGTCACAGAGGTCACATCATTTCCAGCAAACAGAAGGAGGCTCTGATCTTGAAGTCACGCTCACATCTCAACAATTGCGCTCCGTCTTCTTCCTAATGGTTCCAACTTACCAAAGACCTCACAATGTAAAGCAAATCCCTTTTACCCGGTAACTCAAAGAATGAACCGTGCGGTTCGCAACGCGGGTCAATGCTTTAATAAGTAGGACTGATCGCCAAATGAGACATAAGAAAAAATGAATCAAAATTACATCCAGACTTTATCAATATGGCGACCCCTTATTAGATGCTCAGAACGTAAGACGATAATTGGTGATCGCAGTGAAGAGACGGCGTACAATATAGGAATTAGAGGATCTTATAAATAACAATACTGATAAGAGAAGATGTGGACGTGTATTGAGTTATGGAGATATTTGATGTTGTCTTAAAGGGATATTACCAACTAATGACTAAAATCAGTAAGTAGCAAGTGACAGCAGAGTAACTTGCTTATTATCTTTGCGTTACTCCTGGATCTACATTAGTTTTGCTTCCAGTATTCATGTAATTTTCTACATCCACCATGGTATTTATAGAAATACGTAGCCACATACAGAGATCGTGGTCCCCTGACACAGGACTGAAATCAGTAAGTAGCAAGTGACAGCAGAGTTAACTTGCTTATTATCTTTGCGTTACTCCTGGATCTACATTAGTTTTGCTTCCAGTATTCATGTAGTTTTCAACATCATCCAGAATAATGGTATTTATAGAAATACGTAGACACTTACAGAGATCGCAGTCCCCTGACACAGGACTAAAATGAGTAAATAGCAAGTGACAGCAGAGTGACTTGCTCAGAATAATGGTATTTATAGAAATACATAGTCAGATACAGACATCATGCTCCCCCAACGTAGGACTAAAATCAGTAAATAGCAAGTGACAGCAGAGTAACTTGCTTATTACCATGGCGTTACTCCTGGATCTACATTAGTTATGCTTCCAGTATTCATGTAGTTTTCTACATCTACCAGAATAATCGTATTTATTGCAATACATAGCCACATACAGAGATCATGCTCCCCCAACATAGGACTAAAATCAGTACATAGCAAGTGACAGTGGAATAACTTGCTTATTATCTTTGCGTTACTCCTGGATCTACATTAGTTTTGCGTCCAGTATTCATGTAGTTTTCTACATCCTTCAGAATAATGGTATTTATAGAATTACGAAGTCAGTTACAGAGATCGTGGTCACCCAACATAGGACTAAAATCAGTAAATAGCAAGTGACAGGAATAACTTGTTTATTATCTTTGTGTTACTCCTGGATCTACATTAGTTTTGCTTCCAGTATTCATGTAGTTTTCTACATCCTCCAGAATAATGGTATTTATAGAAATACATAGCCACTTACAGAGATCGTGGTCACCCAACATAGGACTAAAATCAGTAAATAGCAAGTGACAGCAGAGTAACTTGTTTATTATCTTTGTGTTACTCCTGGATCTACATTAGTTTTGCTTCCAGTATTCATGTAGTTTTCTACATCCTCCAGAATAATGGTATTTATAGAAATACATAGCCACTTACAGAGATCGTGGTCACCCAACATAGGACTAAAATTAGTAAATAGCAAGTGACAGCAGAGTAACTTGCTTATTATCTTTGCATTACTCCTGGATCTACATTAGTTTTGCTTCCAGTATTCATGTAGTTTTCTACAGCCTCCAGAATAATGGTATAGAAATACGTAGCCACTTACAGAGATCGCGGTCCCCCGGCACGTAGGACCTGTATACACTGGATATAATAACGAGGCGTTCTTGCTCCACTTTCTATTAATAGTTTGCTGTCATGTTGCAGGAGGGTGCTCAACTCCCAAAGGCAAAGAGGTCTGATGTGATTCTTATCTACGACTGCTGTGTTTTAAGGAAAAAGTTTTCGTTTTATGTATCGCTCCTGTACAGAAATGTGTCGACTGCCTGATGGGTGCGAGGACACACGTCAGGGTTATGTACGGAGTCACCTGCCAGAGATAATTGAGGCCAGAGCTGGAATCATTTATTTTAATCTGTTTCATTACTAATAAATGAACATTTTTGTATATTCTCGCCATCTGTTGCACCGGGGCCATGAACACAGGAGGGCGCTGCAGTTGCTGTTGGGGTCATGGGTTCGATTCTGACCAGGATGGAATTTGACGCCTGAGCAGATGTTAAGTCTGATTATGATAATATTGACAAATAATACCGCTGGCTTGTGACATCCCCACCATTGGCTTTTTATTAAAACAAACTATAAAACTTACATGTCAACTGTATTTATGCAGGATTATACTGTTATTTGGGCACTGTATAGTCTTTTTTCTCCGTGCACTCTATGGCGGTATTATGCATGGCTCAGTGATCATAACCTTCTTTCTCATCCATTCTCTATCAGTATATGCTTATATATGCAGGATTATACGTTACTTGGGCACTGTATAGTCTCTTTCTCTGTGCACTCTATGGCGGTATTATGCATGCTCAGTGATCAATAACCTTCTTTCTCATCCATTCTCCATCATTATCTGCTGATATATGTAGGATTATATTGTTCCTAGGGCACTGTATAGTCTTTCTTTCTTGCCACATTCTATGGCGGTATTTACGTGGTGTTTGGCTTAGTTTTAATAGCCTTATTTCTCATCTATTCTCCATCATATCTGTGATTTATGCGGATTTATAGTGCAACTTGGGTACTGTAAAGTCCTTTATTTCTGTGCACGCTGTGGCGGTATTATGCATGGCTCAGTGATCAATAACCTTCTTTCTCATCCATTCTCCATTGTCATCTGCTGATACATGCAGGATTATACTGTAACTTGGGCACTGTGTAGTCTTATTTCTCCGTGCACTCTATGGCGGTATTATACATAACCTTCTTTCTCATCCATTCTCCATTGTCATCTGCTGATATATGCAGGATTTTGCTGTTACATGGGCACTGTATAGTCTTTTTTCTCCATACACTCTATGGCGGTATTATACATGACCTTCTTTCTCATCCATTCTCCACCTTCTTGCTTGTTTTGCCCCTGGGTCTCTGTATATTCTGATCTGATAGTTTTAGTATTCTCTTTGATTATCTAAGTCGTATTTATAGAAAAAGACACAGATCTGTTGGGTGACTATAATGCCATTGAATCCCTCAGGGTTACACAAGGACAAGTGACGGTAGTGTGTGAAGGATAATAAGTATGATGCATTTATCACCACGATCCGGTGGGGTTCACAGTCATGGGCCCGGGGCCCTTTGAAGTGATCCATATCAGTGCAGCAGTTATAGGGTTAATAAGCAGTGTAGCTGGCGGTAAATCCGCAGGAGCATCATCTGATGAGCGCTTCTTCATCCACAGGGTTATTAACAGTGGATTTACAGGGATGGATAACCATTGATGCAGCTGCATAGGTATCCAAGAGGTCAGGGGCCAGGGGCCACAGTTACCTCCAGATGTGAAATTGTGCATCATGATGAGCTAATAGACAAGAAATATATATTGTTCATACAATGTCCCCTCTCATGGGCCCTGATGCAAAAGCTCTAGCGGGGCCCCCAATTATTGCAAATATTTAATAGCAATAGTGTTTCTCTATAGGCCAAAGAGACTTTTGGTGTCCCCTAGGTTCCAGGGCCCGGGTGCGATTGTAACCCCTGCAACTATTATAGTTACACCCCTGTCTGTGCCCAGGAAAAAATATAACATGACTTCTTTACAATGTAACGATGTGCATTACTGCTGATGGCCACAGATGGCGCTGTTTCATTGGAGTCTGGAGCTGATACTCAATATCCAGGAATATCTTCAAGAACAGATGTGTATAGAGGGAGTTTATTCTATTTTTCATCCCTTTATTTAGTCTTCATTGCTACTCTTGTGTCTCTATATGATGTACAGTAAAAGGGGTGTAACTACAACAGGTGCAGAGGTTGCAATCACACCCGGGCCCTTGAGTCTAGGGGGCCCCAAAAGTCCCTTTGGCCAATAGGAAAAGACTATTGCTATGAAAGAATTGCCTTACTTGGGGGGCCCCGTTGGAGCTTTGGCATCGGGCCATGAGCTTCAGGATCGGGCCCCGGATCTGCAGTCACGCACCCTCGGTTAGCACGTGCGTATTTTCTGCACATATTCGCCCCCCATCGCTCCTTTCACATCTCGTATGTATCAAAACCACAAGGGCCGACAAAACAGCAGACGCTTTGGCTTGGTAACGTCAGCGCGGTGGCATCAGGTCTACCCAAATAAGTAATTACAAATGGCAGCTGTCCAGCATGAAAGTTTAATTAGATGATTCTGGTTGTACATTACCATTGGCAGGATTAATATTAAATGCATCAGGACTGGAAGTGATTGATCTCAAATCCAGGCAGGTCTGCAAACTTAAACTTATCTGCAGATGAGTGCATCGCCATATAGTATCACTGAGGTCTGATGGTGGGGTTACTGTAAAGGCTGGGGGGGGGGTGCACTTATTATTAATGATTGGGGTCATTAATGGGATTATTGGGCGGAAGACCCGTCTGCCCTAAGCAGTCTAGCGCCTCATTGCTGATGGAATATGGAAACTGTTACTTTGTATTCTCTATATGTAGGAGAGTATAATACCGCACCAGATATAACATTCACCAGTCACATAAACTGCACAGATTTATTAAAATGTATCAATTTAGTTTAATAATGGTATGATAAAAATCCATTAGTGCCAAACAGTGATGACCATACAGTGCTGTACATCTGTGTCGCTACCATAGTGGCAGATGTAAGGTCCATGTAACAGAACCAGACACAAAGACTATGTGATAAGGCAGGAGGCAGAGGCATTATGGAAGAGCATGCCCTTACTATAGAGTTTCAATACCTGAACGTACTACAGTGCCCTTACTATAGTGCTTTTATACCTGTACATACCCCAGTACCCTTACTATATTGCTTGAATACCTGAACCTACACAGTGCCCTTACTATAGTGGTTCTATACCTGTACATACCACAGTGCCCTTACTATATTGCTTCAATACCTGAACCTACTACAGAGCCCTTACTATAGAGCTTCAATACCTGTACATACCACAGTGCCCTTACTATAGAGCTTCAATACCTGTAGATACCACAGTGCACTTACTATATTGCTTCAATACCTGTACATACCACAGTGCCCTTACTATAGAGCTTCTATACCTGTACATACCACAGTGTACTTACTATATTGCTTCAATACCTATACATACCACAGTGCCATTACTATACCTGAACCTACCACAGTGCCCTTACTATGGAGCTTCTGTATCTGTACATACCACAGTGCCCTTACTATAGAGCTTCAATACCTGTAAATACCACAGTGCACTTACTATATTGCTTCAATACCTCTACATAGCACAGTGCCCTTACTATAGAGCTTCAATACCTATACATACCACAGTGCCCTTGCTATAGAGCTTCAATACCTCTACATAGCACAGTGCCCTTACTATAGAGCTTCAATACCTGTAAATACCACAGTGCATTTACTATATTGCTTCAATACCTGTACATACCACTGTGCCCTTACTACAGTGCTTCTATACCTGTACAAACCACAGTACCTTTACTATAGTGGTTCAATACCTGTACCTAACACAGTGCCCTTTCTTTAGTGTTTCTATACCTGAAAATACCACAGTGTCCCTACTATAGTGTTTCAATACCTGTACATACCATTGTGCCAATACTATAAAGCTTCAAAACCTGTACATGCCACTGTGCCCTTACTATAAAACTTCTATACCTGTACATACCACTGTGCTCATACTACAGTGCTTCTTTACCTGTACAAACCACAATGCCCTTACTACAGTACTTCTATACCTGTACATACCACAGTACCTTTACTATTGTGGTTCAATACCTGTACCTAACACAGTGCCCTTACTTTAGTGTTTCTATACCTGTACTTACCACAGTGTCTGTACTATAGTGCTTCAATACCTGTACATACCACAGTGCTTTTACTATAGCACTTCTATACCTGTACATACCAGAGAGCCCTTACTATAGAGCTTCTATACCGGTACATACCACAGTGCACTTACTACAGAGCTTCAATACCTGAACCTACCACAGTGCCCTTACTATAGTAATTCTATAACTAATCCTACCACAGTGCCCTTACTATAGCGCTTCTATACCAGTACATACCACAATGTCCTTAGTATAGTGCATCTATACCTGTACATATCGCAATGTCCTAAGTATACTACATCTATACCTGTACATACCAGTGTCCTTACTATATTGCTTCTATACCTGAACCTACCACAGTGCCCTTAATATAGTAATACTATCATTAATCCTACCATTGTGCCCTTACTACAGAGCTTCTATACCTGTACATACCACAGTGCCCTTACTATAGAGCTTCTATACCTGTACATACCAGAGAGCCCTTACTATAGAGCTTCTATACCTGTACATACCAGAGAGCCCTTACTATAGAGCTTCTATACCTGTACATACCACAGAGCCCTTACTATAGAGCTTCTATACCTGTACATACCAGAGAGCCCTTACTATAGAGCTTCTATACCTGTACATACCACAGAGCCCTTACTATAGAGCTTCTATACCTGTACATACCACAGTGCCCTTACTATAGAGCTTCTATACCTGTACATACCACAATGTTCTTAGTATAGTGCATCTATACCTGTATGTGGCACCCCTGCGGGGGATTGCCACAGGTTCCACCGATGCAAGGAGGGAATTATGCCTTGGTTAACATAGCACACAACACCTTCCACCCCAGACTTGAAGGGGGAGCTCTACTAGCTGCATTAAGCCAGTTCCCCTTTAAGAACACCCAGGCCTGAGGGGAGGAGTTAGTCAGTCCCTGTAGTTTCAGTTCCTGTGAGGAGAGGAAGAGAGAGGAGACGGAGCTGCTGGTCGCTGGGAGAGATCCAGGCCCAGGACCAGGGACCACTGACTGCTGTGTCGCACCCTAGGGAAAGGGTCGGAGGCAAGTGGAGAAACGGGGAACTAAGAAAAGGGAATTAGAGAATACAGCCCTTTAGTACACCCGGACACTATGCTCCGATGCTGCCAGCATACAAAGCTACAGCAATAAGCCCAGAAGACTCAGGATGAGTCCAGCCCTGAGGAGAGCAAGTAAGAGACACTAAACTGATCAAGCATAGGACGAGGGACCATAGGAGAAACAGGGACCCCGCAGAAGGACCTCATTGCCAGCTTAGGACAAAGCTCAGAGAAGGAGAAGAAGAAGTGGTGGGTTCAGGCGCAGACAGGACTTACCTCACATCACAGAGCACAGACACAGAGGAGGCCTCATCACTTTCTAAGGTGGAAGTCCCAAGTTGCACCGGGGACCTGTTTAATACTCTGGATTGTACCTGTTACATTATCATCAGTAAAAGGTACCGAAACAACCATCCCTGTGTGTCTGTGTACCTGTCTATCCGCCACCATTCACCGCTGTATGAAGCAAAGACTTAACTACTACTCCCCTCATCCATCCCTACTGCCCTGAGGTAATAGCTCCACCTGTGGGGAGCTGTTCCACACTCTGCTGCACCCACTATCACCTCAGCGGCCGGCTTGCAACGCCGGTACCATATTACCAGGAACTACAGGTGGCGTCACGTTCAATTGTAAATAGCCCCCTTACCCCCACCGTTCCCCGCCATTGAGGGTCCAGGGCACGGGACCGGGGATCGACCAGCCGTGATCCCCCCATCAAAGCCGCCATCAGCCCCGATACCCCATACCCTGTTGACCGCCTCATGTACATACTAGTGTCCGTACTATATTGCTTCCATACCTGTACCATACCACAGTGCCTTTCCTATAAAGCTTCTATACCTGTACATACCACAGTGCCTTTACTATAGAGCTTCTATACCTGTACATACCACAGTGCCTTTACTATAGAGCTTCTATACCTGTACATACCACAGTGCCTTTACTATAGAGCTTCTATACCTGTACATACCACAATGCCTTTACTATAGAGCTTCTATACCTGCACATACCATAGTGCCCTTACTACAGTGTTTCTATACCTGTACATACCACAATGCCCTTACTATAGAGTTTCTATGAGTGTGCCTACCATAGTGCCCTTACTGTAATGCTTCTATGAGTGTGCCTACCATAGTGCCCTTATGATGTTGCTATGAGAGTTGAGATACTTTAGATGTAGAGATGGTTTGAGAACCGTCTCTTGGGGAGAACCTGTTGGTAATTGACCGAGTCGATCTTGGTAATAGCAGGAGTTAGTAATAGTTTGGATGTAAATGCTGATGGTTCTATTAATGTATCCTTGAATATTTGCTGTGTCCAGCGGCTCTGGAGTTAGATGCCCAAGGTTGCTCCTGACTTTGGACTGTAACTTTCCACTAAACATCCGTAACTAAGTGCATGTAACCCTGAATACGTACCTGGAAACCTGCCTTCCGCCGCTATAATGCATATTAATGTAGATTTCCAGCGGCTCTTCAGATAATACCCGTGTAAAATTCCTTATCCTAGAAGCTGACGGGCCTGGAAACTAAAAGCATGCATTACTGAAAGGTTAAAAGCTCGGCAAGCTTCTTCCGGTCTTATGTGTCTCGCCACCAGGAGCCACCATCTTAATGAATCAAGAACAAGAGCTTAATGGTTCCGACATTCACCCTCTAAGACGTTGACTGTCAAAACCCTTTAGTCTAGACTGGGAGGTTCATGACGTCAGGCTGTTACCTTGCTGTAGAGGGTTAACGTATCGTCACATTGTATCGGTGCTCTGCATTAATAAGTGGGATTCATTCCATTGTTCTGGAGTCTTGGAGAATTCTCTGCTTAATTGTTTGAGTGACGGGGGGGGCTCGTCATTAACCTTAAAGGGGAAATTTCTTTAAAAAAAATTTTTTATTTAGCATCATAAAGACATCATTGGTGAAGTGATGATCATTTAAAGGGACAGACACTAATACGGAATGGTCTCTTGAAACACAACAATAATTGTAACATTGGAATTAAAGCAAATTTAAAGGGAACCTGACACCAGGTTTTTGCCATCCCATCTGAGAGCAGCGTAATGTAGAGGCAGAGACCCTGATTCCAGCGATGTGTCACTTACTGAGCTGCTTGCTTGTCATTTTCAAAAATGAGCGGTTTCTCTGCTGCAGATTTAGCAGTTGGTGGATATACCAGACTACCAGACTAATGATAATCTCCAGATGATTAAACAGTGATTTTATCAAACTACACTGAGCAGCCTAGTAAGTGACAAATCACTGGAATCAGGATCTCAGGTTCTTTATTATGCTACTCTCAAATTCCCTTGAATATGCAGATCTCCACCCCCGCTTAGTCTCAACCCATGAAGGGCCAGGAGTGTGTCTACCCTTCTACTTAGTCGCAGATAGTAGCAGTAATAAGAGCGTTATTTTCTGTCATCTTTGTCTCCACCTCTCTTAGTTTCAGGCTACACATGCAGGACCTGAATATATCTGCACCATTCTATGAGTGGTGCATGTAGGGCTTGAATACTTTTGTATGTTGGCTCCTCTACTTGTACTTCTATAGCTCATGCAGAATATTATTTTCCAGGTATGTTTCCACCATGACTTAGAGTCACCTTGAGGAAAGAAATCTGCTGCAACACTAAACACTAAATGAATGGGAAGTAGCATAATGGCTATCAGATGAGAATAGCAAGGCTATGTGTACAGCTAAAACAATGTGTATATGGCAGTAACTGCTTCAAATTATACAGAAAATTGAGAAACTTAGCTTAAGCACTGGCCACTGCGAAAGAGGCTGATAACCACGCCAAGGTGTTCTCATCTTATTGGGTCCTAACTCTATGTCACTACTTGCGGTATACAACTGTTTGTGTGGGTTATATGCCTCTGAATGCAATTAAAACCTGCTGGAATGGTATGTCTGCGGACCTGGACTACAGTAAAATGGAGGAATAGGCATGGCTACAGGGCGGGGGAAGGGTGCACAGTCAAAAATTAGTAATACTAAACATTAAGGATAGACTGGCACACCAAGGTGTGCCAGTCAATCCCTAATGTTTAGTGTCAACTTGAATATTTCCAACCCTGCTTAGTCACAAACAGTTTACTAGAGTTTATTACAACATCGTCCACCAGACTAGTCCTTCAAATCTGATTGCTCTGATCTAATCATAGCTTGTAGAGGAGATCCAGTTGTCTGCTGCTTGTCCGCCATTCATATTGAAGATGTGATGTTAGTCACTGCAGTAACTGGGTTGTTGCACAAAATGCAGTAAGTCATGACAAAGGAAACCAAGACGTGACAGAGTGGTCAGGCAGTTCCAGGAGAGGTCAAATTACACCAGGAAAAGACAGAGACATGGTCATATGATGATCCAAGGTTAGGAATTTCAGGAGGGCAAGACAAGGATCCAGGGAATGAACAATGGCTAAAACAGGTAATGGTCCAGGGTTCAAAAAAACAGAGAAAGAGAACAAGTCCAGGGAGCAGGCAAAGAGGAAACAAAGGTCCTTCTAGGTCAGGTATCAGAGCTCAGGAAAAGCGCACAGAGCGCACAGCAGTTCATGCAAAGTGTACGATTGGCAGCAAACTGGGGAAAGCTGCACAGTTAGGAAGAAGAGTAATCACTGGAAGTAGGAACACCTGAGTGATTCAACTCTTCCCAGAACCAGCATGGAGAATAACTCAGAACATAATCAATAGGGTGTGAGACAATGCGCAAATAGGGTCTTATCTCCTTACAGATATCGACAAGAACCTTATTGAAAGCTGCTCTCCTGGAAAAGTTGTGTTACACACAACAAGTATGCACGCCTGGATACAGCTGTTGCAGCACCCACACATCCACGATCGACATGGCGAACAATAGTTGTATTGAGACGAAGTGTCTCAGGATCCGCGATGCTGAATGAATGAAACCAGACACTGGAACACTCGTTTCAACGGGTGTTCTCTATTCCTACGTGTTTCAGAGCGTTACTGTGCTCCTTTTTCAGGGAAATAGTTTCCTATGAGAGAACATAATCCTGTTTCTGGGGGTAGTGAGGGCGCATTGCTTCTGAAATTCTTTGGTTTTCTGGGACAAGTGCTCTCATAGACTTCAGTGCCGTGGATCACACACTTGTGTGGTCACCTCGTACATGTGGCTGATGATCAGGTACTGGTCCACATGAGGTGGGACCTCCACTGAATTTTTATCGTTAACCCTATATATCCCTGTGTAAAGCAGTGCTGTAGAGTCGGAGTTGGCGTTGGAGTCTGAGTTGGTAGTTATGCTTACCAATGTCATGTTTTGACCTGCTGCGCAGTCCATGAGTGTTTAAAAGGAGTCTAAACTGAGTTTTTACTCCCTTAGTCTATGCTGTGTGCTGCAGCTCTGCAGGTGGAGAGGTGAGTCATAGCATTTGGGTGGAGGTGTTTGTCTTAGTATTCAGATCTCCACTCCCCCAGCCTTGAAATAGCTCCACTTCCCTCCACTAGGTTTTGCAGAAAGAGTTCAGTTCAGACCCCGTGCAGTAAGAACTTGCTGTGCTTGCTTCTGCTTCTGCTACTGTTCACTTCCATAGGAGCTGCTGGGTTTTCCTGGACCGTGGGTGCAGGTAGGGGCTTTTAGTCTAGGTTTTATCAGGAGCAAAGGGCTAGGGTGGCGGCCTGGACCTTCTCACCTTCAGAGGTACTTCCAGGATCAGGGTGAGCCAGGGACCCCCCAGTCTAAGGGTCAGACTAGTTCTGCAGTTCGCCTTTGTCCATCTTAGGGTATGTGCACACATGCAGGGTTAGCATCGGTTTAGCTGTGTAAACCGCCGGTCGGTTTCCATAAGTTTTATGTAAATTTATGTTAATCCAAACCGGCGTTTGGATTAACATTAAAACCTATGGAAGCTGTGCACACACCGGCGGTTTACACATGCTTATCTGTTGCTAAACCGCTGGGTTCCCAGCGGGTTAGCAACGAATGTGCATGTTCAATAAACCGGCCGGTTATGCAGCGGCTGCAAGCGCAGAATCATGTAGCTTCCAGCCGCCACAACACCGCCGCCGCTAACCCGCTGTGCACCCGCCCTACACCCGCCGCACATACCCGCCAGCAAGCCGGTGGATGGCTGCAGAGCTTCCTGTCGGGTCCGCCCAGCCGCCGCCGTCACAAACCCGGCATGTGTGTGCACATACCCTTACCATCTCGTGTCCTGATTTCCTATCCACTACACCACCCTGTGACAACCGACTGCACAGCCCTAGTGTAAAGTTCACCTAAAAGTTTTGCTCTAACTTTGCATTGCTCGTAATATACAGGAATATTTGGCATCTATTACAAAACCAAAAAAGAAAAGTTATATGGCGGCAGTTTGCGGCGCGGCGCGGCTGTGTAAGTCTTCATGTTTTTCTTTAATGAGATTGTTGTAAAGAATTATGTTTTGCTATTACTTGCGAACCCTAAATAGTTTCTATAATATAGTTTACACGGAAAGCGTTTTACTAGATTAATATATCTCAAATGATTCCGCAGTCGTGTAAAGGGAACAGGTAAATGAGTTAAAGCCTCTGGGAAATTCTCTGCTGATTTTTTTTTTTCTCCCCCCCCAGAAGAATTTTTTTATGATATGATGGGAATATATCTGCTGCGGGATGGTGTCACACTATTAAGCTCTGTTTAAAATCGGTAATGAATCCTGGGAGATGACTTAAAGGTTGTTGCTATAGAAAATACATATATTGCTGCAATTAACTGGGGAGTGAAAAAACGGTAAATGCGACTTGTAAAAATGGCCCGGAGATAATGTTCACGTGCAAATAGATTTTAGTAGCTCTGAAATGCTCCTGGGTTCTATAGTTTCCACAATTCTCTAAAGGGTAAGCCATCATTTATCAGCGCTCCAGCGCAAAAAAAATTGCAAAATTGCAAACAGTCTTAATTAAAAATCCCCTCCTGTGTTGCGTATACAGCTCCAATAAAAAACCATGTGTCTCCATGGTAACAGACTACAAACAAACCCTGTGTAGTCGGATCCTACAGTTCTATATTGCTCTTGTGCTACTGTAACATCCAGAGAATAAAAGAGGAGGAACCTGATGAACAAATGGCACCAAGGCAAGGGCGTAACAACAGCGGGTGCAGGGGTTGCAATCACACCCGGGCCCTGAAGCCTAGGGGGCTCCAAAAGTCCCTTTGGCCAACAGAAAAAGACTAATGCTATTAAAGATTTGCAATAATTGGGGGCCCTCACATTGGAGCCCATGAGCTGCAAGTTATGCCTCTGCACTAAGGCCGCCAATGTAAGATGTATGTGAAACCATACATTTTTGTAAAAAAGGGAAACTAGATCATATTGTTTGGGGGAAAACAATTGTTATGTCTTAAAGATAGTGACTATTCTGATCTATGTATGAGGAGTAGCCATGAACTAAGGTTATATGAGTTAATGAAAGACTGCAGGGGGAGTTGAATTGATAGGGCATTGTTTGTTCTACCAATGTGTGAAAGTATTCAGTCAGACATTGTCTACTTCCACCCATTTTTAGTGCATTGAGTTGGTCTTGTATTTTTCATTTTTACACATTTTTAGTGCATTGAGTTGGTCAGGTATTGTTCATTTTTACACATTGTTAGTGCATTGAGTTGGTCTGGTATTGTTCATTTTTACACATTGTTAGTGCATTGAGTTGGTCAGGTATTGTTTATTTTTACACATTGTTAGTGCATTGAGTTGGTCAGGTATTGTTCATTTTTACACATTGTTAGTGCATTGAGTTGGTCAGGTATTGTTTATTTTTACACATTGTTAGTGCATTGAGTTGGTGTGGTATTGTGTATTTTTACACATTGTTAGTGCATTGAGTTGATCTGGTATTGTTCATTTTTACACATTGTTAGTGCATTGAGTTGGTCTGGTATTGTTCATTTTTACACATTGTTAGTGCATTGAGTTGGTCTGGTATTGTTCATTTTTACACATTTTTAGTGCATTGAGTTGGTCAAGTATTGTTTATTTTTACACATTGTTAGTGCATTGAGTTGGTCAGGTATTGTTCATTTTTACACATTGTTAGTGCATTGAGTTGGTCAGGTATTGTTTATTTTTACACATTGTTAGTGCATTGAGTTGGTGTGGTATTGTGTATTTTTACACATTGTTAGTGCATTGAGTTGATCTGGTATTGTTCATTTTTACACATTGTTAGTGCATTGAGTTGGTCTGGTATTGTTCATTTTTACACATTGTTAGTGCATTGAGTTGGTCTGGTATTGTTCATTTTTACACATTGTTAGTGCATTGAGTTGGTCAGCTATTGTTTATTTTTACACATTGTTAGTGCATTGAGTTGGTCTGGTATTGTTCATTTTTACACATTGTTAGTGCATTGAGTTGGTCTGGTATTGTATATTTTTACACATTGTTAGTGCATTGAGTTGGTCAGGTATTGTTTATTTTTACACATTGTTAGTGCATTGAGTTTGTCAGGTATTGTTTATTTTTACACATTGTTAGTGCATTGAGTTGGTCTGGTATTGTTCATTTTTACACATTGTTAGTGCATTGAGTTGGTCAGGTATTGTTTATTTTTACACATTGTTAGTACATTGAGTTGGTGTAGTATTGTTCATTTTTACACATTGTTAGTGCATTGAGTTGGTCTGATATTGTTCATTTTTACAGATTGTTAGTGCATTGAGGTGGTCTGGTATTGTTTATTTTTACACATTGTTAGTGCATTGAGTTGGTCTGGTATTATTTATTTTTACACATTGTTAGTGCATTGAGTTGGTCTGGTATTGTTCATTTTCACACATTGTTAGTGCATTGAGTTGGTCAGGTATTGTTTATTTTTACACATTGTTAGTGCATTGAGTTGGTCTGGTATTGTTCATTTTTACACATTGTTAGTGCATTGAGTTGGTCTGATATTGTTCATTTTTACACATTGTTAGTGCATTGAGTTGGTCGGGTATTGTTTATTTTTACACATTGTTAGTGCATTGAGTTGGTCTGGTATTGTTCATTTTTACACATTGTTAGTGCATTGAGTTGGTCTGGTATTGTTTATTTTTACACATTGTTAGTGCATTGAGTTGGTCAGGTATTGTTTATTTTTACACATTGTTAGTACATTGAGTTGGTGTAGTATTGTTCATTTTTACACATTGTTAGTGCATTGAGTTGGTCTGATATTGTTCATTTTTACAGATTGTTAGTGCATTGAGGTGGTCTGGTATTGTTTATTTTTACACATTGTTAGTGCATTGAGTTGGTCTGGTATTATTTATTTTTACACATTGTTAGTGCATTGAGTTGGTCTGGTATTGTTCATTTTTACACATTGTTAGTGCATTGAGTTAGTTAAATATTCGTTACTTCCGTAGTGCAGTCAGTTAGTCAGTCATTGTTTACTTTCACACGTTGTTAGGGCATTCAATTGGTCTGGTATTGTTCATTTTTACACATTGTTAGTGCATTAAGTTGGTCTGGTATTGTTCATTGTTACACATTGTTAGTGCATTGAATTGGTCTGGTATTGTTCATTTTTACACATTGTTAGGGCATTGAGTTTGTCAGGTATTATTTATTTTTACACATTGTTAGTGCATTAAGTTGGTCTGGTATTGTTCATTGTTACACATTGTTAGTGCATTGAATTGGTCTGGTATTGTTCATTTTTACACATTGTTAGTGCATTGAGTTGGTGTGGTATTGTTCATTTTTACACATTGTTAGTGCATTGAGTTGGTCTGGTATTGTTTATTTTTACACATTGTTAGGGCATTCAGTTAGTTAAGCATTCGTTACTTCCATAGTGCAATCAGTTGGTCAGTCATTGTTTACTTTCACACGTTGTTATGGCATTCAGTTGGTCAGGCATTGTTTACTTTCACACATTGTTAGTGCATTGAGTTGGTCAGGTATTGTTTATTTTTACACATTGTTATTGCATTTATTTAGTTGGTCAGGCATTGAGCCTATAATTTGCATAAAACTCATGAAAAAACACTTAAAAAACACAATGTGTGTACATAGCCTAAGGAGAGTTTCAAGTCTCCTTTATTTGAACAATTTAATTAACAATCTAGATTGGACTCCTAGCCATTGTACTGTTCTGGCAACAATGCAATACACCATATCTATTCTAAGGATGTACATAATATATCTGGTAATATTGCACTAAAGATGACGAGCTACATTGTATCTCGTTCTCCAATCACAGCCGAAGCTGCTTTGTAATTCTGCAATGCATTAGGTTTGAATGGATTGAAGCAGAAACTTTCCAAGTAAAACCAGCAGATTTGTTTGCAGCTTTGGATGTGACTGGAGTACAGCTTTATAGTAGAAGGTTGTTGACTTTGACACAGTTAAGTTGTAATCAGGTGAGATCGGCTTCTTACATGAGAGAATTCAGATTTCAGAGGAGTAATCTTTCGCCCGGTATCGCGGTGTGCGGATTGTTACTTTGAAAAATTAGTTAATAAAGGAAAACTTGTTTGGTTCTTACCTGATTAGATTAGAAACCCAGTGGAAAAGCCGTTCTACAATCTCCTAAAATGCACTTGTATATAATTAGGATAGAAGAGGCGAGAATGGCTCTGATGGCGAGATTGTCATCCACAAAGCAGAGGGAAAGCCGCCTCTTTTCCGGCCATTAGGTTCCACCTTTTCATGAAGTGGATAGAAGATTCTGGACTTTCTGTAGAGAAAGTTTTGCTTCTTCTTCTGCCTGTAATGACTTTTCTCCATCATTTGTTCTTGATCAATTATCTAAAGATCATGAAGTAACCGTGACGGCTGAGGTGATCAATCTTATGTAGCTTCCAATGATTGTAGAGGAATAATCCGATGTTTTCGAGGCGTTTGGATTCACTTGACAGCTACATGCCGGAACGCTCAATATCACTGAGGCCTGAGATGTATTGACCTGAGTCCAATCTCATACACGGTGCCAAACGGATCCCAAAAACATTCCCATACCTTCAAGAAAGTGCTGTGGTCTCGCCACCATCTATGCATTACGTCAAACCCCAATTCTGTAAAGTATAGGCAAAATAATGCTTTATCCTGAGCACAAACACTGAGCAACGCGTTTCCACCTCCAGCTAAGGTCTTCGTCAGGCTCACTGATATTTTTAGGTTTGTCATAGGCAATGTTCTGTTTGGATACAGCCTTACAATAAGTATAGAAAATAGAATACAATAAATGTCATTGACCAGCAATGTGATTTGCATTGAATAAATTTACCCAAAATCAAATAACTCTGGTGAATTACATTTTGGCGATTTGCCAATTTCTAGTTAACGTTCATATGTATAAGTCTGTAAGATATTCCTATGAGAGTGATATCAGGAGGAAAAAAATAGTTTTTCATCAACAGCTCTTGCACAGTATGATAATTTTGCAATCACCGAGCCCCATATTGTATCTACAGTATGAACCTGCTTTATTATGAGCTTTATGTTTCTGAGATGCACATTGAAATCAACTATAAAAAGTGTCAAATATATCCAAGAATCAAGGTCATGTCACTACAGTCATCTGGCACATGCTTGAACCCAGATGATGTCATCAGCCTCAACCAACTTACCAAAATAATGCCATCAGCCTCAACTTACTCACCAAGATGATGTCATCTGCCTCAATCTACTTACCAAGATGATGTCATCAGTCACCTCTACCAAACTGATCATCAGCCTCAACATACCAACCATTACCAAGTTTATGACATCAGCCATCAACAAACTTACCAAGTTATGACATCAGCCTCAACAACTTACCAAGTTTACCTACTTATTCACTGTCTCAACCAATTTACAAGATATGTACATAGCTTCAACCAACTTACCAAGATTATGTCATCAGCTTCAACCAACATACCAAGATTATGACATTAGCTTCAACCAACTTACCAAGATTATGACATTAGCTTCAACCAACTCACCAAGTTAATGTCATCAGCCTCAACCAACTTACCAAGATGATGTCATCAGCCTCAACCAACCTACCAAGGTGATGTTATTAGCCTTGACCAACTTATCAACATGATGTCATCAGCCTCAATCAAGTTAATGAGATGATATCATCAGCCTCAACCAATTTACAAAAAGGATCTCATTCATCCTGAACCAATTAACCAAGATGATTCCATCAGGCTCAACCAACTCACCAAGTTGATGTCATCAGCTTCAACCAACTTACCAAGATAATGGAACTTCGATAACAACCAACTTCATCCAAGATGATGTCATCAGCTCAACCAACTCACCAAGTTAATGTCATCAGCCTCAACCAACTTACCAGATGATGTCATCAGCCTCAATCAACTTACCAGATGATGTCATCAGCTTCAACCAACTTAAAAACGATGATCTCATCATCCTCAACCAATTAACCAAGATGATGCCATCAACCTCAACCAACTCACCAAAATGATGTCATCAGTTCAACCAACTTATCAAGATGATGTCATCCGCCTCAACAAACTCACCAAGATGATGTCACTAATGTCCCTGAAGCTACGTAGCTATGCCTTGTGGCCTTCAGATTGTTGTTGAAATTGTTTTTATATACCGTTCTATGTTTTTGATAATTTTTGGATGAGCTTCACGAATCATTGGTATTTATAGATACCTTTGTTGATTTTTATTGATTTTGTAGATACATTTGCAACATCCTCCATTCGTACTTTGCCCAACTGAGAGAATACAATGTAATGAATAACTTTATTAACTTCAATGCAAGGAATTATAAAGAATCTAATTATTACAATGTATCTTTTTGAGGATGGCTTGGAAACCTTTTGCCACCCAGATTGGTAGAATTCACTCTTTTCTTTTTTCTTGTCTTCCTCTTTGCCTCCTGACATAACAGATGAAGTTTTACCTGTGAGACGTTCCTACTACACGAGCTTATATGTACATTTTTATAAAATCTTCAGACTGCGTACAAAATGTACGTCGCTGCGGGGCTCAAAATATTTTAAGGCAACATCCAGGAAGCATAGATAATTGCATTGCTGAGCACTAAGTTGATCTACCACATTAATAATGTTTTCATTTTCTTAGTCTTACCTTTGGACATTTACTGTTCAGAAAGATTAAATGTTCATCGGCCTTGGGTGGCGAGCTGTCAGCTTGGCTTTCATCTGACAATGCGGATAAAAGATAAACTACATTGCAGACTTTTTCTCTGCACACTCGTACTCATACATACATTTCTCCAGAGGACGTGGAGGGGCATGAATCACATTGCTGAGCGAACATCGGACGGGAATAATCATTATCTTACAGGTATTGATGGCAAAAAGGAACATTTGGGGTATTTAACTTCACTAGTACAAAGACAAACCCCATAACCTTAATGGAGTGAAATCAGCATGTTCCATCCTCCTATATGGTTATACATCAGGAGATGCCCAGGTTATACCGGCTGTACATATATAATTATATACAGGAGATGCCCAGGTTATACCGGCTGTACATATATAATTATATACAGGAGATGTCCAGGTTATACCAGCTGTACATATATAATTATATACAGGAGACGTCCAGGTTATACCAGCTGTACATATATAATTATATACAGGAGATGTCCAGGTTATACCGGCTGTACATATATAATTATATACAAGAGCTGCCCAGGTTATACCGGCTGTACATATATAAGTATATACCGGAGATGTCCAGGTTATACCGGCTGTACATATATAATTATATACAGGAGATGTCCAGGTTATACCGGCTGTACATATATAATTATATACAGGAGATGCCCAGGTTATACTGGCTGTACATATATAATTATATACAGAGATGCCCAGGTTATACCGGCTATACATATATAATTATATACAGGAGATGTCCAGGTTATACCGGCTGTACATATATAATTAAATACAGGAGATGTCCAGGTTATACCAGCTGTACATATATAATTATATACAGGAGATGTCCAGGTTATACCGGCTGTACATATATAATTATATACAGGAGATGCCCAGGTTATACCGGCTGTACATATATAAGTATATACCGGAGATGTCCAGGTTATACCGGCTGTACATATATAATTATATACAGGAGATGTCCAGGTTATACCGGCCGTACATATATAATTATATACAGGAGATGCCCAGGTTATACCGGCTGTACATATATAAGTATATACCGGAGATGTCCAGGTTATACCGGCTGTACATATATAATTATATACAGGAGATGTCCAGGTTATACCAGCTGTACATATATAATTATATACAGGAGATATCCAGGTAATACCGGCTGTACATATATAATTATATACAGGAGATGTCCAGGTTATACCGGCTGTACATATATAATTATATACAGGAGATGTCCAGGTTATACCGGCTGTACATAAATAATTATATACAGGAGATGCCCAGGTTATACCGCTGTACATATATAATTATATACAGGAGATGTCCAGGTTATACCGGCTGTACATATATAATTATATACAGGAGATGCTCAGGTTATACCAGCTGTACATATATAATTATATACAGGAGATGCCCAGGTTATACCGGCTGTACATATATAATTATATACAGGAGATGCCCAGGTTATACCAGCTGTACATATATAATTATATACAGGAGATGTCCAGGTTATACCGGCTGTACATATATAATTATATACAGAAGATGTCCAGGTTATACCGGCTGTACATATATAATTATATACAGGAGATGCCCAGGTTATACCGGCTGTACATATATAATTATATACAGGAGATGTCCAGGTTATACCGGCAGGTTTCATTTCACTGTATACAGAAGATGTATAACTTCCACCAGCTGTAGGTCAGGATAATGTTGGCTTTTCCAATTTCAGCTTTGACGAATAAAACGTAAACTTCTTGAAGATTTTGCAGTTAGTAAATTATTCAACATTTAATTAAGTGTCTCGAATTGGTTCCTTTTTTAGCTCATGGATATTTTACAGCTGAATTTGTCTAAACTGAGCATCTTGCAATATTCTAGAAGTGTTTAGGGTTTCGCCCGTCCTTTGTAGAACAAACAGATAAAAATGACAACAGGAGATCAGGGAGAAACATCGTCCCTTCCCGTCCCCCCAGCCGGTCGTATGGTGTGAGTAATCCGCTCGCTCTGGGGGGCGACAGTCATTATTAGACTTAATAATTGTAGACGTTTACAAACATTGTCCGTTTATATGTTCCTGTCACCCTACAGAATCCCATTCTGTGTTATTGGGGCCCTTATGTTGTGGATAAGTCTTGATGTTGAATGTGATCCTGGAAGTTTAGATGTTCCCCTTGCCCCTAAATAAGATTGGTCATTATATCGTATGCCTGAAAAGCAGGAGACCTCCTTAGGACCATCACCGGAGGTGCACATTCAATCAATTAATCATTATTTGCCTCTTTGTAGACAAAGGTTGTTTCACCACTGAAAAGAACCAAGCTGAACCCTAAGGGACTTCTTGGCCAATAGGAGAGACCCCTTTCCCCTCTAATTTTTGGGTAAAGTACGTGAGAAGACCAAAGCCAGTAGTGATAACATCCTCTGCTCAGGACCATAGTCTATTTGCCAAGGAGCCTCTCCTGAAATCTCAGCATTTGCTTAAAATAAGTTCTCTCATCTTAGAAAGTTATCGCCTCTCCATAGTTAGTAGCCTTCCACTTCTTGGACCCCGACTAGAAGGAACGCCCAATATATTATTATTATTTATCGACCTTCTGCTTGATCTGCATCCATGACGACTTGATGGATGAACGCTCTGTAGGAAGATTGATCTAGTGCAGCCTAGATAGGTCCACCATGGTCTTCTGCATATCTAGATAGGTCTACCAGGGTCTTCTCCAAGTCTAGATGGGTCTACCAGGGTCTTCTCCAAGCCTAGATAGGTTCACCAGGGTCTTCTTCAAGCGTAGATACATCGACCAGGGCCTTCTCCAAGCCTAGACAAGTCCATTTGGGTCTTCTCCAAGCCTGGATAGGTCCACCAGTGTCTTCTAGAAGCCTAGATACATCCGCCAGGGTCTTCTCCAAGCCTAGATAGGTCCACCAAGGTCTTCTCCAAGCCAAGACAGGTCCACCAGGGTCTTTCCCAAGCCTAGGTAGGTCCACCAAGGTCTTCTCCAAGCCTAAATAGGTCCACCAGTGTCTTCTCTAACCCTAAATATGTTGACTATGGTCTTCTCCAAGCCAAGACAGGTCCACCAGGGTCTTTCCCAAGGATAGGTAGGTCCACCAAGGTCTTCTCCAAGCCTACATAGGTTCACCAGTGTATTCTACAAGCCTAGATATATCCAGAGGGTCTTCTCCAAACCTAGACAGGTTCACCAGGGTCTTCTCCAAGCCTAGATAGGTTCACCAGTGTATTCTACAAGCCTAGATATATCCAGAGGTCTTCTCCAAACCTAGACAGGTTCACCAGGTCTTCTCCAAGCCTGGATAGGTGCACTAAGGTCTTCTCCAAGCCTACATCGATCCACAATAGTCTTCTTCAAGACCTAGATAGGTCCACCACGTCTTCTCCAAGCCTGAATAGGTCCTCTAAGGTCTTATTTAAGCCCATACAGGTCCACCAGGGCCTGTTATCTTGTCAGTATCAAGCCATTGGGTTGCTGACCTTCCTCTTCGCCTTGTTCCTTCTAATCTTCTGACCATGATGTCTTCTCCAGTGATTGCTCTCTTGGTATGATGTGTAGACAAGTCGTATCTTGGAGATTCTTTCTTCCAGCGTCATGTCTGGTTGATTCTTGATCTTCTCACCATCCATGGTATTGATAATATCCTTCTACAGCTCCACATTATGAAGGCATTGATTCTTCTTTTGTCTTGTTTCTTTATCATCCAGGTGTCCCTTCACATCTTTCGTTAATGACCCCGTTTGTTGCATCGGTGGTGTGATCTTACCACTCCTCTGACCTGTCCGTCATCAGGAGCGCACTGACACTGTCAAGCAGCGAGCTGAGAGATGGTGGAGCAGGGCAGCTCTTGCTACATTGACGATCTCTTTAATTGTAAACTGTGTAGTGCATCGTCTCTCCAGCATGGGGCGCTGCAGTGAGTGCGAATCTGACAGGAGATTGTTAAACTTTTGGAACTCGGCTGAAGTCGGGGGGGGGTGGTCACTTGGGGGTCACTTATTTTGGGAAGTTGTTTGCTAATTCTGATATAAAGTGTCATGAACACATGTCCGGAGAGCGCGCGCTGATACGTCGCCAGACGATTCTCGCCGCAGTGACAATTCTTACAGAGATCAATATATCGATCACTTCTGTGCTGGAAAGAACCTCGTCTGGTATTATTGTACTGTCCACCCCCAAGTACTGAAATAATTATGATAAAGGGTTTGTTTAGTAGCCGGGCCTTCTGGAAATGGTTGGACTCCTGCCCTGGCAGTGGGGAAGTGCATTAAATATAATTACAGCGTAATGTTTGATCACAAAAAAGCATTAGACTAACAAAATAATAGGTAAACAGCGAGGAGCCACTAGTTATTTCAGTGCCCTGGGCGCGTTTCAGGAATAGCCGTCCAAAATGATCCGGGTTAGCCGTGGCCAATCGATACTTAACAGTGAAGTAGGACACAGTGTATATAGTATATACAGAGGCTCTAATGGAGCCGTGGCTGTAGGTGGCTGAAGGCGACGGGGCAGGAGCTCACACATCTGCATTTTTCATAAGATGATAACATTGTATCAGTAAACTGTGATGTAACAGTAAATACATTCACATTCATGTGTTGTTCTGTCTGTGAGCGAGAAAACGCTTTCATATGAAATGTGCTCCATGGGTACCGACATAGCCCTCCAATATAATAATATTTATTCATTTATATAGCG
This sequence comes from Allobates femoralis, assembly GCA_033576535.1. Classification (NCBI taxonomy): domain Eukaryota; kingdom Metazoa; phylum Chordata; class Amphibia; order Anura; family Aromobatidae; genus Allobates; species Allobates femoralis. The sequence goes on from JARQOC010000008.1 coordinate 187,868,111, forward strand.
CTATTAATTCCATAGCACTTTACATACATCATCATCACTGTCCTCATTGGGGCTCACAATCTACATCCCTATCAGTCTTTGAAATGTGGAAGGAAATCGGAGAACCCGGAGGAAACTCGCAAAACACGGGGAGAATATACTAACTGCTTGTAGATATCATCCTTTGGTGGGATTTGTACCCAGGACCCTAGCACTGCAATGCTGCTGTGCGAACCACTGACCCTCTGTGTAGAGTGCTAGCCACTGAGCCACCATACAGTGCTAACCACTGAGCCACCATACACAGTGCTAACCACTGAGCCACCATACAGTGCTAACCACTGAGCCACCATACAGTGCTAACCACTGACCACCATACAGTGCTAACCACTGAGCCACCGCATACAGTGCTAACCACTGAGCCACCATATACAGTGCTAACCACTGAGCCACCATATACAGTGCTAACCACTGAGCCACCATATACAGTGCTAACCACTGAGCCACCATATACAGTGCTAACCACTGAGCCACCATATACAGTGCTAACCACTGAGCCACCATATACAGTGCTAACCACTGAGCCACTATACAGTGCTAACCACTGAGCCACCATACAGTGCTGACCACTGAGCCACCATACAGTGCTAACCACTGAGCTACCATATACAGTGCTAACCACTGAGCCACCATATACAGTGCTAACCACTGAGCCACCATACAGTGCTGACCACTGAGCCACCGCACATTGCTAACCACTGACCACCATACAGTGCTAACCACTGAGCCACCATACAGTGCTAACCACTGAGCCACCATACAGTGCTAACCACTGAGCCACCATACATTGCTAACCACTGAGTCACCATATACAGTGCTAACCACTGAGCCACCATATACAGTGCTAACCACTGAGCCACCATATACAGTGCTAACCACTGAGCCACCATACAGTGCTAACCACTGAGCCACCATATACAGTGCTAACCACTGAGCCACCATATACAGTGTTAACCACTGAGTCACCATACAGTGCTAACCACTGAGCCACCATACAGTGCTGACCACTGAGCCACCATTCAGTGCTAACCACTGAGCTACCATATAGAGTGCTAACCACTGAGCCACCATATACAGTGCTAACCACTGAGCCACCATACAGTGCTGACCACTGAGCCACCGCACATTGCTAACCACTGACCACCATACAGTGCTAACCACTGAGCCACCATACAGTGCTAACCACTGAGCCACCATACAGTGCTAACCACTGAGCCACCATACAGTGCTAACCACTGAGTCACCATATACAGTGCTAACCACTGAGCCACCATATACAGTGCTAACCACTGAGCCACCATATACAGTGCTAACCACTGAGCCACCATACAGTGCTAACCACTGAGCCACCATATACAGTGCTAACCACTGAGCCACCATACAGTGCTGACCACTGAGCCACCATTCAGTGCTAACCACTGAGCCACCATATACAGTGCTAACCACTGAGCCACCATATACAGTGCTAACCACTGAGCCACCATACAGTGCTGACCACTGAGCCACCGCACATTGCTAACCACTGAACCACCGTACAGTGCTAACCACTGAGCCACCGTACAGTGCTAACCACTGAGCCACCATACAGCGCTAACCACTGAGCCACCATATACAGTGCTAACCACTGAGCCACCATATACAGTGCTAACCACTGAGCCACCATACAGTGCTAACCACTGAGCCACCATATACAGTGCTAACCACTGAGCCACCATATACAGTGCTAACCACTGAGCCACCATATACAGTGCTAACCACTGAGTCACCATACAGTGCTAACCACTGAGCCACCATATACAGTGCTAACCACTGAGCCACCATATAGTGCTAACCACTGAGCCACCATATACAGTGCTAACCACTGAGCCACCATACAGTGCTGACCACTGAGCCACCATTCAGTGCTAACCACTGAGCTACCATATACAGTGCTAACCACTGAGCCACCATATACAGTGCTAACCACTGAGCCACCATACAGTGCTGACCACTGAGCCACCGCACATTGCTAACCACTGAACCACCGTACAGTGCTAACCACTGAGCCATCATACAGTGCTAACCACTGAGCCACCATATACAGTGCTAACCACTGAGCCACCATATACAGTGCTAACCACTGAGCCACCATATACAGTGCTAACCACTGAGCCGCCGTACAGTGCTAACCACTGAGCCACCATATACAGTGCTAACCACTGAGCCACCATATACAGTGCTAACCACTGAGCCACCATACAGTGCTAACCACTGAGCCACCATACAGTGCTAACCACTGAGCCACCATATACAGTGCTAACCACTGAGCCACCGTACAGTACTAACCACTGAGCCACCATACAGTGCTAACCACTGAGCCACCATATACAGTGCTAACCACTGAGCCACCATACTGTGCTAACCACTGAGCCACCATATACAGTGCTAACCACTGAGACACCATATACAGTGCTAATCACTGAGCCACCATATACAGTGCTAACCACTGAGCCACCATATACAGTGCTAACCACTGAGCCACCATATACAGTGCTAACCACTGAGCCACCATATACAGTGCTAACCACTGAGCCACCATACAGTGCTAACCACTGAGCCACCATGGAGGTACAGGATAATAACAACTGGGGGTACAGGATAATGACACTGGGGGTACAGGATAATGACACTGGGGTACAGGATAATGACACTGGGGGTACAGGATAATGACACTGGGGTACAGGATAATGACACTGGGGGTACAGGATAATGACACTGGGGGTACAGGATAATGACACTGGGGTACAGGATAATGACACTGGGGGTACAGGATAATGACACTGGGGGAACAGGATAATGACACTAGGGTACAGGATAATGACACTGGGGGTACAGGATAATAACACTGGGGTACAGGATAATGACACTGGGGTACAGGATAATGATATTGGGGTACAGGATAATGACACTGGGGTACAGGATAATGACACTAGGGTACAAGATAATGACACTGGGGGTACAGGATAATTACACTGGGCGTACAGGATGACACTGGGGTACAGGATAATGACACTGGAGTACAGGATAATGACACTGGGGGTACAGGATAATGACACTGGGGGTACAGGATAATGACACTGGGGTACAGGATAATGACACTGGAGTACAGGATAATGACACTGGAGTACAGGATAATGACACTGGGGGTACAGGATAATGACACTGGGGGTTACAGGATAATGACACTGGGGTACAGGATAATAACACTGGGGTACAGGATAATGACACTGGGGTACAGAATAATAACACTGGGGGTACAGGATAATGACACTGGGGTACAGGATAATGACACTGGGGGGTACAGGATAATGACACTGGGGATACAGGATAATGACACTGGGGGTACAGGATGATGACACTGGGGGTACAGGATAATGACACTGGGGGTACAGGATAATGGACACTGGGGGTACAGGATAATGACACTGGGGTACAGGATAATGACACTGGGGGTACAGGATAATGACACTGGGGGTACAGGATAATGACACTGGGGTACAGGATAATGACACTGAGGGGTACAGGATGACACTGGAGGTACAGGATAATGACACTGGAGTACAGGATAATGACACTGGAGTACAGGATAATGACACTGGGGTACAGGATAATGATACTGGGGGTACAGGATAATGACACTGGGGGTACAGGATAATGACACTGGGGGTACAGGATAATAACACTGGGGTACAGGATAATGATATTGGGGTACAGGATAATGACACTGGGGTACAGGATAATGATATTGGGGTACAGGATAATGACACGGACACTTGTGATGTCAAGATATTACAATTCTTGTGAATCTTTAAAAGATTAAGCATTTGCTTATTACAACTTTTATTTCGGCTTAAAATATATGAAATAAATATAGAGAATTTAGAGATAACGGTACAAAAAGGTAATTTGAAATAATCATACAATTTCCAGCACTTCCCCTGAATGTAGATAACACTATTATATCAGCCAGGAGTCGGCTCCCCGAGCAGCTGCTACTTATCATTTGGCATTTCTAAAGTTTCCTCCCGTTCTTACTTTTCTTAGATCTCTGAATTCAGTTATTGAAAGAAATGGGAAGTTTAGAAAAGTTCGATTTATGGAATCTTCAGTTCTCGCCTCTAAAATAATAGTCCCAGTGTGACAGCCTCTTACTCTCTGCTCAGTTGTTTCTGAGAATCACCTTCAACGTTAGAACAGAAAGGCGACATCTGCTAATGGCCGCCATCCCTGTGATTGTAAGGGTAACAGTAACACCTGTGTGACAAGCCCAGAATGACACTTAGATAGCTGCACATAGAAACGTAATAGGAATGGGGGTCTATCATTTATCCCCAACTGAAGATTTTGGGAATGGGGAGAGAGAGAGGATCTAACATGTGGATTTTTAATGCTCAATCAGGAGTCAGAAGTTAGGTCATAAATGCTCAATGCAAATTTATGAGAGCCAGAACTAGATCAGGACAAGGCCAGGATGATGCAAGAATGAGTCCAGTATGAGACCAGAATTAGACTAAGATGAGGCAATAATGATGCCAGAATGAGACCAGTACAAGGCTAGCCCGAGACCAGAACCAAGCAAGAAGAAGACTAGAACGAGACCAGAATTAGACCAGAAAACGGCCAGAATGAAGCAAGAATGAGGCCAGAATGAAGCAAGGACAAGGCCAAAACGAAGCAAGTACTAGGCCAGAATGAGACCAAAATGAAACTAGAAAAGGCCAGAGTGAGATTAGGACAAGGCCAGAACTAGACCAGAATGAGGTCAAAGTGAAGCAAGAATGAAGCCATGACAAGACCAGAATTAGGTCAGAATGAGACGAGAAGTAGGCCAGAATGAGACGAGAAGTAGGCCAGAATGAGACGAGAACTAGGCCAGACCGAGACGAGAAGAAGGCCAGAATGGGACCAGAACAAGGCCAGAATGAGATGAGAACTAGGCCAAAATGAGACGAGAACTAGACCAGACCACCACCAGAACAAGGCCAGAATGAGACCAGAACAGGACCAGAATGAGACCAGAACAAAGCCAGAACGAGACCAGAATAAGGCCAGAATGACACGAGAACAAGGCCAGTATGAGACGAGAACAAGGCCAGAATGAGACTTGAACTAGACCAGAATGAGACCAGAACAAGGCAAGAATGAGACCAGAACAAGGCAAGAATGAGACGAGAACAAACCCAGAACGAGCCAGAATAAAGCCAGAATGAGACGAGAACAAGGCCAGACCAAGACCAGAACAAGACCAGAATGAGACGAGAACTAGGCCAGAATGAGACTAGAACTTGGCCAGAATGAGACCAGAATAAGGCCAGAATGAGATAAGAACAAGGCCAGACCAAGACCAGAACAAGGCCAGAATGAGACCAGAACTAGGCCAGAATGAGACGAGAACTAGGCCAGACCGAGACCAGAACAAAGCAAGAATGGGACCAGAACAAGGCCAGAATGAGATGAGAACTAGGCCAAAAAGAGACGAGAACTAGACCAGACCGACACCAGAATAAGGCCAGAATGAGACCAGAACAGGACCAGAATGAGACTAGAACAAAGCCAGAATGAGACCAGAATAAGGCCAGAATGAGACGAGAACAAGGCCAGAATGAGACGAGAACAAGGCCAGAATGAGACTTGAACTAGACCAGAATGAGACAAGAACTAGGCCAGAATGAGACAAGAACTAGGCCAGAATGAGATGAGAACTAGACCAGACCGAGACCAGAACAAGGCCAGAATGAGACCAGAACAAGGCCAGAATGAGACCAGAACAAAGCTAGAACGAGACCAGAATAAGGCCAGAATGAGACGAGAACAAGACCAGACCAAGACCAGAATAAGGCCAGAATGAGACAAGAACTAGGCCAGAATGAGACTAGAACTAGGCCAGAATGAGACCATAATAAGGCCAGAATGAGATGAGAACAAGGCCAGACCAAGACCAGAACAAGGCCAGAATGAGATGAGAACTAGGCCAGAATGAGACGAGAACTAGGCCAGACCGAGACCAGAGCAAGGCCAGAATGGGACCAGAACAAAGCCAGAACGAGACCAGAATAAGGCCAGAATGAGATGAGAACAAGGCCAGAATGAGACTTGAACTAGACCAGAATGAGACAAGAACTAGGCCAGAATGAGATGAGAATTAGACCAGACCGAGACCAGAACAAGGCCAGAATGAGACCAGAACAAGGCCAGAATGAGACGAGGACAAACCCAGAACGAGCCAGAATAAGGCCAGAATGAGACGAGAACAAGGCCAGAACAAGACCAGAATGAGACGAGAACTAGGCCAGAATGAGACGAGAACTTGGCCAGAATGAGACCAGAATGAGACGAGAACAAGGCCAGACCAAGACCAGAATGAGACGAGAACTAAGCCAGAACTAGGCCAGAATGAGACGAGAACTAGGCCAGAATGAGACGAGAACTAGACCAGACCGACACCAGAACAAGGTCAGAATGAGACCAGAACAGGACCAGAATGAGACCAGAACAAAGCCAGAACGAGACCAGAATAAGGCCAGAATGAGACGAGAGCAAGGCCAGAATGAGACTTGAACTAGGCCAGAATGAGAAAAGAACTAGGCCAGAATGAGATGAGAACTAGACCAGACCGAGACCAGAATGAGACGAGAACAAGGCCAGACCAAGACCAGAACAAGACCAGAATGAGACGAGAACTAGGCCAGAATGAGACAAGAACTTGGCCAGAATGAGACCAGAAAAAGGCCAGAATGAGACGAGAACAAGGCCAGACCAAGACCAGAACAAGGCCAGAATGAGACCAGAACTAGGCCAGAATGAGACGAGAACTAGGCCAGAATGAGACGAGAACTAGGCCAGAATGAGACGAGAACTAGACCAGACCGACACCAGAACAAGGTCAGAATGAGACCAGAACAGGACCAGAATGAGACCAGAACAAAGTCAGAACGAGACCAGAATAAGGCCAGAATGAGACGAGAGCAAGGCCAGAATGAGACTTGAACTAGGCCAGAATGAGACAAGAACTAGGCCAGAATGAGATGAGAACTAGACCAGACCGAGACCAGAACAAGGCCAGAATGAGACTAGAACAAGGCCAGAATGAGACCAGAACTAGGCCAGAATGAGACGAGAGCTAGGCCAGAATGAGATGAGAACTAGACCAGACCGAGACCAGAACAAGGCCAGAATGAGACCAAACAAGGCCAGAATGAGACAAGAACTAGTCCAGAATGAGATGAGAACTAGGCCAGAATGAGATGAGAACTAGGCCAGAATGAGACGAGAACTAGACCAGACCGACACCAGAACAAGGTCAGAATGAGACCAGAACAGGACCAGAATGAGACCAGAACAAAGTCAGAACGAGACCAGAATAAGGCCAGAATGAGACGAGAGCAAGGCCAGAATGAGACTTGAACTAGGCCAGAATGAGACAAGAACTAGGCCAGAATGAGATGAGAACTAGACCAGACCGAGACCAGAACAAGGCCAGAATGAGACTAGAACAAGGCCAGAATGAGACCAGAACTAGGCCAGAATGAGACGAGAGCTAGGCCAGAATGAGATGAGAACTAGACCAGACCGAGACCAGAACAAGGCCAGAATGAGACCAAACAAGGCCAGAATGAGATGAGAACTAGGCCAGAATGAGATGAGAACTAGGCCAGAATGAGATGAGAACTAGGCCAGAATGAGATGAGAACTAGACCAGAATGAGATGAGAACTAGGCCAGAATGAGACCAAAATAAGGCCAGAATGAGACGAGAACAAGGCCAGACCAAGACCAGAGCAAGGCCAGACCAAGACCAGAGCAAGGCCAGAATGGGACGAGAACTAGACCAGACCGAGACCAGAGCAAGGCCAGAATGAGACCAGAACATGGCCAAATTGAAGGAAGAATGAGGCCAGTTTGAAAACCTCATAAATGTAAGTTCCCTTTTGTGTTACCAAATAAACCATCATCCGCCCCACACAGCAAACATCCGCCCCTGACATGGCTACATTGATGGGAAAATAAAAAAGTTACAGCTCTCAAAATGGAGAAACAAATATATTTTTTTCACTGCTAAAATTAAAAACAAAAAAGTCACAATTTCACTATTGCCGTACTTGTATTGACCTGAGGGATGGTGTCACCGGATGATTTTATTAATATTATTATTATATCACCATTTATTCCATGTCACTTTATATGTGAAAAGGGGCATATATAGAGAAGTACAATAATTATCAGCAATAGAAGGCACAGACAGGTGGAAAGAGGACCCTGCTCACGCGGGCTCACAGTCTACAGGGGTGGGTGAGGATAGAGCAGGTGAGGAGAGAGGACCCTGCCCAGGAGGGCTCACACTCTACAAGAGATGGGTGGATACAGTAGATGAGGAGAGAGGAACCTGCCCACGAGGGCTCACAGTCTACAAGGGATGGGTGAGGATACAGTAGGTGAAAAGAGAGGGACGCTGCCCACGAGGGCTCACACTCTACAAGGGATGGGTGAGGATACAGTAGATGAGGAGAGAGGACCCTGCCCACGAGGGCTCACACTCTACAAGGGATGGGTGAGGATATAGTAGGTGAGGAGAGAGGACCCTGCTCACGAGGGCTCACAGGTTACAAGGGATGGGTGAGGATACAGTAGGTGAGAGAGAGGACCCTGCCCACGAGGGCTCACACTCTACAAGGGATGGGTGAGGATACAGTAGATGAGGAGAGAGGACCCTGCCCACGAGGGCTCACAGTCTACAAGGGATGGGTGAGGATACAGTAGGTGAAAAGAGAGGACGCTGCCCACGAGGGCTCACACTCTACAAGGGATGGGTGAGGATACAGTAGATGAGGAGAGAGGACCCTGCCCACGAGGGCTCACACTCTACAAGAGATGGGTGAGGATACAGTAGGTGAGAGAGAGGACCCTGCTCACGAGGGCTCACAGTCTACAAGGGATGGGTGAGGATACAGTAGGTGAGGAGAGAGGACCCTGCCCACGAGGGCTCACACTCTACAAGGGATGGGTGAGGATACAGTAGATGAGGAGAGAGGACCCTGCCCACGAGGGCTCACAGTCTACAAGGGATGGGTGAGGATACAGTAGGTGAAAAGAGAGGACGCTGCCCACGAGGGCTCACACTCTACAAGGGATGGGTGAGGATACAGTAGATGAGGAGAGAGGACCCTGCCCACGAGGGCTCACACTCTACAAGGGATGGGTGAGGATACAGTAGGTGAGGAGAGAGGACCCTGCTCACGAGGGCTCACAGTCTACAAGGGATGGGTGAGGATACAGTAGGTGAGGAGAGAGGACCCTGCCCACGAGGGCTCACACTCTACAAGGGATGGGTGAGGATACAGTAGATGAGGAGAGAGGACCCTGCCCACGAGGCTCACAGTCTACAAGGGATGGGTGAGGATACAGTAGGTGAGGAGAGAGGACCCTGCCCACGAGGGCTCACACTCTACAAGGGATGGGTGAGGATACAGTAGATGAGGAGAGAGGACCCTGCCCACGAGGGCTCACAGTCTACAAGGGATGGGTGAGGATACAGTAGGAGAGGGGAGAGGACCCTGCCCACAAGGGCTCACAGTCTACAAGGGATGGGTGAGGATACAGTAGATGAGGAGAGAGGACCCTGCCCACGAGGGCTCACAGTCTACAAGGGATGGGTGAGGATACAGTAGGAGAGGGGAGAGGACCCTGCCCACAAGGGCTCATGTCTACAAGGGATGGGTGAGGATACAGTAGGAGAGGGTAGGGCTGGTCGTGTGGTGGTTTTCTGCACATATTAAAAATAAACAATAATATACAGTGTCAGATATTTTTTTCCTTTTCACAGAATTTGGTATTTTCTTCCGGTTCTTTTACTACAGTCATTGTATGGTTAAATGTTGTCATTCAAAACTCCACCCCGTCCTGCACAACACAAGACCTGGGAGAATTAACAAGTTATAACTATTGGAAAAAAGTGAAGCTAAAAGGAAAAGTGACAGATTCGGGACGGGTTAAAGTAACACAGAGCAGGAGCTTGTTCTACCTCCATAAAGTCCAGGTCATGGTGAAGTCTCTTTTATTTCTGTTCCTATTTGGAATCACGGATGTGATAATTTATTAATGTATTCTCTGTTCCCAGCAAAACAGCACAAAGCACATAACAGTTGAGTATCCTGACGCCGCGGCCATAAACGTGTTCAGGTGTAGGGGCGGCTGCGCGCTTAATGGTCCGGAAGCGAAGCGCTCGCTATTCTGTGCAGAGTTTGGGGAACTGAAGTGTTTTTGGAAATGGCCTTGGAAACATTTCCTTCTTGCAGGTGGTTTCATGGCTATATTTAAAATGGCAGCAGCCCCCGTAGGGCGGTAGTTATCGCACAGCGGGGAAGGAGACACAGCACACATTCAAATGGAAGCTTAAAGATTTCTCAAAATTGCAGACCTAAAAATCAGCTTCCAGGTGCAGTTGACTGGAGGTGGAGGACAGCAACAGACGATGATCCACAACACCCGCTTTATTCTGGCGCCATCATAGAACCATTCTTGTGATCCATGTCCTCTCGTCTGTCATTCAGCCGACTCTGCTACAATATATATCTTTATATTTGTATTTTGCTGTAGCCGCGTTGTTCTGACTCTAAAAGTTTTCACAACAACCTTAAAAGTTGCAATTTTACAGAATTGAATGTTACTAAACGCAGCAAAACGTTGCAGCCTGCGTCTTAAGAATGTAGCAAAACTTTGGAAATGTCGTCTTAAAGGGGAACTCCGGGGAGATGAAACAAAATATTTGTCCTGTCTCTGCCCTCCTACATGATGAAGCAGAGCTGTACTCAACATTTCTAAGATCTATAGATCACTTATAAATCAATAAAATCATATCTGCTCCTCAGCTCTCACCCCTCCCTCAGGGGACAGAGAAATTCATTGATGCTGCAGCAGTGACAACAGGTGTCGGGGGCAATCCCTGGAAGCTCCAGGATCATTTTACTTTCCTGCACCCTCATACTTCTGTATGAACAGAGGGCATGGACCCTGGGGGCTCCAGGATTATTTTACATTCCTGCCCCCTCATACTTCGGTATGAACAGGGAATGTGGACCCTGAGGGCTACAGGATCATCTTACATTCCTGCCTCCTCATACTTCTGTATGAACAGGGGATGTAAACTCTAGGGCACTCCAGGATCATCTTACATTCCTGTCCCCTTACACTTTTGTATGAACAGGGGGCGTGGCCGCTTGTCCCATGGTCACACTACATTCCTGTCCCTGATATACATCCTATGTAATGTATGAACAGGGTTGTTCTCCCTTCAAATAGCAATCATGTCACCAAGCAGATATAAATACACACTGTGATCCTTTACAGTACAATGATATGATGGTGTATAATGTGTGCTGCCATGTATCAGGCTAGGAGCAGAGGCAAATCACTGCATTATTGATTCAGCACTGCCATGGCCTCCCCTCCCCTATATCAACTTGATATCTTCCTGTCCCCTGATACTTTAGCTTTATGCTGGACTGAATGTCTCTGTCCCCTGAGGGAGGGGTGAGAGCTGAGGAGCAGATATGATTTTATTGATCTATAAGTATCTATAGATCCTAGAACTGCAGTGTCCAGCTCTGCTTCATCATGTAGGAGGGCAGGGACAGGACAAACAATGTATCTCCCTGAAGTTCCCCTTTAAGAATGTAGCAAAACTTTGGATCCTTCGTCTTAGGAATGTATCCATATAATGTTGATTATTCCTCCATCACAGGCTTTTACTTTTTCTTTTTTTTCAGTTATTCAGCTTTTATCAAATTTGGAATTAGAATGTAAATAATTTTTTTATTAGAATTTAATGTTTAATTAATTACGTAACTAAAATATGACTGGATACAACAACTGTAACAGACTAACCGAGATGCTTCTGTCCCCGTTATTTTACAAATTATCTTTGTTATTATTAGTGTATTTGCAATATTTTAAATCAAATTAAATTTTTTTTTACTTTTTTTTTTCAATTAAACATCCCAAGTTTTTGGGTTGAAAAGGAAAAATAATTATAAACAATGAAGCGATAAATTCCTTCTATTGTAAGGGAAGGCTCGGCCATCACTAATCACCCACATTTTCTTTATTTCTTCATGATCCTGCATTATATAATTTTTAACGAGTGCAAAAATATTCTTCCAATTTTAGGAAAACATAAAACAAACAAATGCCGGCAGGATAATTGGCTTCTCATAAATCGTCCCTAGAGCTGAATAATATTTTTTTGTGCCTTGAAGGAAAGAAATTAGACTGTAAATTGCGCTGGGACAGAACATGATTTTGAAATAAATTAATAAATAAAATAATAATTATATATATTTTTTCATTATATATTTTATTATTATCATTTTCTGTATTTATTTTTTATTTTTCATTATATATACAGCATATATATATACATATAAATAAGATAAAAAACTGAAAATTAAAAATAGACATTTTTACTTATTTATAGAGCACCATTGATTCTATGTACATGAGAAGGGGTTACATACAAACAAGTTAAAAATACAATGAACAAACTAAAAGTGACTGGTACAGAGGGGAGAGAGGACCCTGCCCTTGCGGGATTATATTCTACTAGATGATGGTCTGATTCTAAGGCATCGGGTATTCTAGAATACTTGTAGTTTATTTATGAAGATTTAAAATAATGCAATGAGCGATCAGTAAAGTACCGTCACATTTTGGCGACACTCCAGTGATCCCAACATTGATACGACCTGGTAGGGATCACTGGAGCGTCGCTACGTGGTCGCTGTTGAGATGTCGAACAGTCAGATCTCACAAGCGATGCAACAATGATATGGCGGTCGTTGGGACCCTGTCACTCTAGGGCGTAGTATTGAGTCGTGGTCGTTGTCCCGTGTGGCTTGGTGGGGGATTTGAATCCTGGCTGCCATATTGGAATATCCATAATTTGGGTGTTCCAATATGGCGGTCGGGGTACTTCACTGCTGGCGCCGGTTATCTACCGGCTGCGTTGCCGCTGACCTCCATGCGGCAGGAGATGACCTTTGGGTACCTGACGGTATCGGTGGGGTGCGTGGTTCAAATCCCATGCCAATTCACGGCCGTACTGCGCCTGTCACTGATTGGTCGCGGGCAGCTGGCACGACCAATCAGCAACGCAGGATTTCTGTTACAGACAGAATTACATGATTGATATAGTAGATGGGGCAATGGGAAAGGCAACAGTAGGTTTGTCAGTCTCCGATTGTAGGGGAGCGTCAGCTCCGGTGGTGGTGGAGCACCTGCTCCAATGGTGGTGGAGTGGCAGCTCAGATGTTGGTGGAGTGCCGGCTCCAGTGGTGATGGATGCCAGGTTCAATGGTGCTGGAGCGCTGGCTCTGATGGTGGTGGAGCACTAGCTCCTGTGGTGGTGGACTGCTGGCTCCAGTGGAGGTAGAGCACTAGCTCCTGTGGTGGTGGAGTGCCAGCTCCAGTGGTGGAGAGGACCAGCTCCGGTGGTGGTGGAGTGCCAGCTTCGGTGGTGGTGGAACACTAGCTCCTGTGGTGGTGAAGCACTGGCTCCGATGGTGGTAGAGCACTAGCTCCTGTGGAGGTGGAGCGCCGGCTCCAGTGGTGGTAGAGTGACAGCTCTGATGGTGATGGAGTGCCAGCTTTGGTGGTGGTGGAACACTAGCTCCTGTGGTGGTGAAGCACTGGCTCCGATAGTGGTAGAGCACTAGCACCTGTGGTGGTGGAGCGCCGGCTCCAGTAGTGGTAGAGTGCCAGCTCTGGTGGTGATGGAGCACTAGCTCAGGTGGCTGTGGAGCACCTGCTCCAATGTGGTGGAGCACTAACTAGCTCCTTTGGTGGTGGAGTTCCGGCATCGGTGGTGGTTTAGAACTAGCTCCTGTGGTGGTGAAGTGCCGGCTCTGGTGATGGTGGAGCACAGGCTCCGGTGCTGGTGGAGTTCCAATAAGGAGGTGGAGCACTAGCTCTGGTGGTGGTGGAGCGCTGGCTCCAGTGGTGTGGTATATATATATATCTAAAGAAGGAAATTGAAATTTAAAAGTAGATATTGTTGATAAATAATAAATCTAGGACAGAAAATAATAATAAAAAAAAAAAATAATAATAGCAATAAAATATATATATATGTAGATTACACATTTTTACAACTTGGGCCTCACAATAAAATGAGTAAAAAAACTTACGGTATTTAAATCAGTTATAATCAATGTATAACATAATATGGGCACGATTCATCATTTGCATTTTTTAAGTCGCCATTGCTTTTTGTCTTGTGCTATTTGTTGCCATTTTTAGCACCAAAGTCTTCAAAATGGTGCATGTGGGTTTCCAAATTTAGCATTTTTGTATTTTATCTTTATTTGCATTAATTACACCAAAACATTTCTTGATCCATTAAAATGTAACACAAAATTGTGTTATTTGCACCAACGTTTTATAAACATCACTTAGCTTGAGGACTCGGTGCTCAAAAGGAGAAGGTCAGAAGTTTGGATGGGAGCGACTCTAGTACTGAAATCAATGGGAATCTCCATCTCCATTGGCTTCCATTATACTCGGTAGATGAGTTGCTCCCATCGGAGCGTCTGACCTGTTCGTTCCGGGCACCTGAGCGTTGTAGCGCTCGCTCATCACTGGCAGTAATGACTTGGGTGCTACAATTTTTGTTTATTTTTCTTTTTACAATCTATGACTTTTCTTAAAGCGGTTAATGCTGCCATGGAGCCACCGGCGGAGAACGATCCTCCTGGACGTGTGCTGTAATCACCTGGACGTGGGTTGTAATCACGGCCGTATTGACTTCACCCCTGACCTAATTGTAATCACAAAAAAAATAACATTTGTGATCACTCGCTCTCGGCGTTCAATCACGGTAAATTGTCCTCCTCCATTCTGCATCTACAGTATGTCTGTACGTGTAAAAGACAAACACGAGGACGCTGCGGCACCCTGCGGGCGCTAATATTTATGCAAACAATGGAATATGTATGTATATGTGCTGCCCCAGGCAGATTAGGGCTAGTTCAGCTGAACTACAAGATTATTACAAGGAAATGATGTGTTTGTTTTTTTTCTATTTTATATTCAACTTGTAGAAATGCGTAATCTAAATTCTAAATGTGAACCCCCTCTCCCCGGAGATAAGTACGTGAAGGTAAATGTCCTACAGTTGTGCAGATGAAATGAGAATTTCCAATCAATGGCGGCTCCTCGGCCTGATTATGTAGTGTTCATTCTCTATAAACATCAAGTGATTGAGGCGCGGGACCGGGGCTCATGAATTGTTAAGTTTCCATCAGTGACCGTCTTCTACCGGAATAAATTGTGATGAAGGACACATGTGCACAGCGCGGGTCACCACCCGGACACATGACCGTGTATCACCACCTACCCCAGATCACTGCAACATATGAGAATTATTACTGGTAAGGTGCGTATTGTTTGGAGATAATACCGGGGTTTTTCTATTTTTGCAATCTTTGCAGAGGATGAACTGTAATCTGAAAGGAAACAATGTAACAAGTGTTAAACTTCCCTGCAGAGTATTACACGTGGCCCACTGAAAGCTACGAATGCACCAACGCTAATGTGAAGGTTTCTGCACCAAGTCAACAGGAAAACGCACCCAAATCCACAATGTGTATGGTATTTCCACTTTTATGGTGCGTTTCGGTGCATTTTTCTACCATTTGTTTTTTCATTTAATTATCAGGCCGGCGAAAGAAGAAAGAGGGGAGATAGGCAGAAAGAGAGAGATTGTGAGAGACAGAGCGATAGAGAGTGAGCAATAGAGAGGGGAAGAAAAAGAGAGCAAGAAAGAGAGAGTAGTAAACTGAGAGACAGAGTGAAAAAGAGTGAGCAATAGAGAGGGGAAGAAAAAGAGAGCAAGAAAAAGAGAGAGTAGTAAACTGAGAGACAGGGTGAGAGAAAGAGTGAAAAGGAGTGAGCAAAAGAGAGCAATAGAGAGAGGAAGAAAAAGAGAGAGAAAGAGAGAGTAATAAACTGAGAGAGAGGGTGACAGACAGAGCGAGAAAGAGTGAGCAAAAGAGAGCAATAGAGAGAAGGAAAAAGTGAAGTGAGAAAGAGAGAGCAAGAAACTGAGAGAGTGTGAGACAGCGCGAGAGAGAATGAGAGAGCGAAAGAGAGTGAGCAATAGAAAGCAATAGAGAGGGGAAGAAAAAGAGAGAGCGAGAAAGAGAGTAATAAACAGAGGGAGGGTGAGAGACAACAAGAGAGAATGAAAGTGAGTGAGAGTGAGCAAGAAAGGGAGAGAGAGAGTAAGAAAGGAGAGTGAGAGGGTGAGAGATAGTGAGAAAAAAAGAGTGATAGAGAGCAAGAAAGGAAGAGAGAGCATTAGAGGGATAGAGAGTAAGAGTAAGTGAAAGCGCGAGTGAGAGAGCTAAAAAAGGAGAGAGAGGGTGAGAGATAGCAAGAATGAGGGAAAAAAGCAATAGAGAGAGCGAGAGTGAACAAAATAGAGCGATAGAGCACGAAAGGGAGAGAGAGTATTACCCGGGTATCTGAGTTGCGCTCATCCAAGCGTCCGACCTGCTCGTTTCGAGTACCGCACACTCCAGCACCTTAGTGCTTGCTCATCACAGGTCCTGATCATTAGATCATTAGGCTCCATATCATTAAGCCAACATTTTCCTATATACCGGTACTACCTTAAACTGTTTGATGTAACTAAATTATCCCTTTAACTCACCTATGTACCTACATTGAAATTAACATGTCAGAGATGCAAATCCAGACCAATAATGTCTAGAGATAGACTTCTATTTTCTGTCAGAAACAGCGCCACACTTGTTCTTAGGTTGTATGTGGTATTGCAGATCAGACTTACACATTTTAATTGCACATAGCTGCCTCTCTGAACAGGAGGGTGGAGCTGCATAAAAACACAAGCAGCTGATGCGCTCCGGTCATGTGAGACTCATGTGCGTATCTCCCATCCATCTCACGTCGTATGTTTCCACCCTTAGCTTCATAATTCTTTATACTTGTTCTGCTGATTAAATCCTATGAATTTGAATGTGATTTAATATCCTGCACTGTAATTCCATGTTGTGTCCTCTAGAGGTTGCTCTCATCAGGGATTTCCTATAGGATGTTCTCCAGTTTTTCCTTTGCCTCTTTTTTTTACTTTGTATTCTATCATTTTTCTTAGTTTTATAATTCTTTATACTTTTTCTGCTGATTAAATCCTATGAATTTGAATGTGATTTAATATCCTGCACTGTAATTCCATGTTGTGTCCTCTAGAGGTTGCTCTCATCAGGGATTTCCTATAGGATGTTCTCCAGTTTCCTTTGCCTCTTTTTTTTACTTTGTATTCTATCATTTTTCTTAGTTTCATAATTCTTTATACCGTACTTTTTCTGCTGATTAAATCCTATGAATTTGAATGTGATTTAATATCCTGCGCTGTAATGCCGTGTTGTGCCCTCTAGGGGTCGCTCTCATCAGTGACTTCCTATAGGATGTTCTCCAGTTTCCTTTGCCTCCTTTTTGTTTCTTTGCATTCTATCACTTAGGTTCATAATTCTTTATCCTTTTCTGCTGATTAAATCCAATGAATTTGAATGTGATTTAATATCCTGCGCTGTAATGCCGCGTTGTGTCCTCTAGAGGTCGCTCTCATCAGGGATTTCCTATAGGATGTTCTCCAGTTTCCTTTGCCTTATTTTGTTACTTTGTATTCTATTGTTTGTTTTCCTAATGTGAATCTAATCGTTTATCTTTGACTTTCTGTCTTGGAGCTTTTCTTTGCCAAGAAACGTCCAGGTAATAATTAATGACGTCTAATCATTGTCACTGACTATTCAGGTGGAGCAGTGAGTAAGGCTGTGTGCTGGTAATGTGGGCACAACAGACACCTGGAATAATGGAGGACGGTGGAGGAAATGGACCGCGGTGGAGGCCGGATCTGCCGCCTTCTTCTGTCCATCCTTTAGTATTGCTCCGTCTCTGTGCAGGAACACGTATAACACCCGGCCTGTGACAAAATGAACACGCTTCTGTATTCCTCCAGAGCTACTTATCTGTATGTGAGAGCCGCCGTCTCCCGCGCCGCCTGATTATGGCTGATTTGAACATTTCGGCAGATCCTTATAGAATTCATTTATATTCAAATGTTGAAAAGAAATAATAAAAGTATTTAGGTTGTGGAAAGATTCTATTCTGGTCGCGGTATCTTTTCCTTCCTTTCCTCCTCTCCAATTTTTTTTAAATCAACCCCTTTTTTTTGGCGTCATCCTTATTTCCATATCATAATTTTATCATCTTTTTTATTGCTATTATACATCCTTCCCTCCGCTGTCTCTTGGCTCATTTTATGTCTCAGGGGCCGCACTCCTACTCGCCGCTGCAGAGCTCCCACTCCGCTCATAGCTGCCCACAGAGCTCTTTCTTTGGTTGATAAGTTGCATTGTTTTTAAGGGAACCTGTCATCAGGATTATATAAACCAAACGAATGACAAATTAATATTGAATTCATTCATACCTTGGTTATAGAATGTCTCTTCTCTGTTTGGCACAATTCCTCTGCTCGGTTTGTTTTTGATACTTTTGCTGGAATCCGGGCCGTGCTGAGCTGTCCTTATTTGATTGACATCTCAGTCATGCAATCTGAGACTGGGAGGTGCTGGGCTTCTTCAGGTGTTCCCTGTTCTCTGTGATTGTCCAGCTACTTAGCTGAGCAGTACATCCCAGATCACTGCCAGTCATATCTTTTGCTCTTTGGTGTATGTTGGCCTCCCTTACCTGTGCTCTTTGTTCTGATCTGCTTCTGCCAGACTTTGGACCTCCCCTTTGCTCTGATCCATTATCCTCCTGGTATTCTGGCCCTGAACTGTGACCTGACTGCGCCTCTGTCTTGTCACGTGCTCAGACTGCACTGACTTCACTGATGCTGCAGTGTGTTTTTGTGTTTGCATTTCTTCTGGAGCTGCATGAGGTATGGATGTGAAGGACTTGTGCTCAGCTGCTGGTGATGTAGGTATAGATGTGAAGGTCTTGTGCTCAATTGCTGGTTGATGTGAGGCTGGCTCTGGCTCACCTAAGAGTCCCTCCACCTGGCCTTTAAGTAGCCTTCCCTTTCCTCGGTCAGAAGCGGTTGATAGAGTTATCTACTCTTAGTCACTGAGCTGTGAAGATGCCTTGCTACTGAGCTGAGGTCTCTCCTGGAGTTCTATTACCATGGAAATAGCTGAGATTCCTGACCTGTGGGTGGAGGCAGGGGCCCTCAGGCTAGGGCTAATCAGGAGCTTAGGAAAAAGGGTGGTGGCTTGGACCTCCTCACCATTAGAGGTACCTCCGAGAACAGGGCCAGCTAGGGACCCCAGCATCAGGGTCAGATTAGGCTCCCCTGACCCCCTTCACCCATCAGACCTTCTATTTACCCAATTCCCTCTCCTCCTAAGCATGACATTTCTATTCTATTAGTCCATAATGTGCTGTCTTGGTACCTGACCCTGGAAGGTTTGACTGCCTTTCCTCATAGCTTGTCAATGTAGTGACCAGCATTACAGTTTTCATTGAAATCTTATGCAATGCACTGGTGTGGGACAATGCACTTGCTTCTCTATTCCCAGCCCGCTGTCTCTGACAGGGACCTGCTTTGGCTAGGGAGATGAGGCTGACCATATTAAGGTCCAAATGAGGGTTGGACTTTTATTCTGTCCATTCTGTGCCCCAGAAAGTGACTGCGATGGTGAAAGATCTCATTAGGGAAAGCCGGTCATTGGAAGAAGAGTGAACTGACAGTAAGAAGAGGCAAGCAGCGGCGGGAATACGGAGATAGGAAAGAGCATAGTCCCTCCACGCTGCACTCACATAATATTTCACTGATGAATTTCTCTAAAATCACAAAATGATTTATACCAGCAAGAAATTGATAAGGATGACAGTGCCTGATGACAGGACAACTCGGATAACTGTATAATATTATAAGTAAGGGCGACATATCAATGACTAATGTAATGCAAATGTGGTAACTCACGTGGGAAATGAGAAACAGGGTGTATCTCAAAACTCCAACCGGTTCCTGTACAGACTAAGATTCCTAGCTGCACAGTCTGTGGTGGCACCTACGTGGGCTGGAATAACCCTGACCACAACCTATAGGATGAGAACTTGGAGCTGGAGCGAGATACTGACCATATAAACCCAAGATAGGGATAGCGTGGAGTGATGGAAGAGAAAACATAATACACGAATACAAAGTTAAAAAAGTAAAGTAAAGGTACTCGCAAGAAAGGAAAACCTCCTATAACCCAACTCTTGGCAGAATAAAGGTGAAAGATAGATAGGGATAACAGGAAAGATAATAAACCTAGCTGGTCTCTATCTGACTGGCATGAATACTTGTCAGTATAGCTGGGACTCCAAGCAGGATCCACATTGCAATATAGCCAGCAGAGAAGGCCAGCAAATGGAAGATATAAATAGGACAGAATAAATGAAGAAAACACCTAACTTGAAAAAAACAAAGGTAAAAGATAATCAGCAGCACTTGGACAGAGACTTAACCTGCTGTGGAGCAGGAAACCGATCACACAGCACAGGGTCACCGGATCAAATCACAAGGCATGACAAATCGTAACTTTAAAGGCTATGAACAGCTTTGAACTGGTTTTACATTTTTAAGGTTCATTTGCAAAATTAACTAAACTATGCAATTCTAAATATTTCACATTAAAAAATATTCTAATATTTTGTACCTGAAGAGTGTGAATATTCACCATGGCTACCTCCTCTGTACAGCTCATTAGAGTTCTGCTCTTGGCTCATAAAGCTCGTTACATTCTCTCTGATAAAAATGGGAAAAACATCCACGTTCTCAGGGAGGGAGGAGAAAAATATTTGTAGATAGGGAAGAAATGACTCCAGGAATGAAGCTGTGTTGTGAAGATGGAGGCGTCATACACACACAAACCTCACATCCAACTTGTATTATACATCTATCAAAGAAAAACTAGGAAACTGTTACTATATGTAACAATCATTTTTTCATTGTTATATCCTTAAGGTACAGATGTTAATGGGGGATAACATAGTTCTTAATTGATAACTTTATAGCCACTAATGCAAGTACAGTACTGGGTAAGGTATTTGAAATTCCTGGGTTTCAGGACTCAATCCGGTTACCTCTTGCTCCATGGTCGGTTTCCTTCCTTGCTGAGTCACAGCCTGGTCAGTCTGTGACCAAATGCTGATGGTTCTTTTATATTTGTTTCTTCCTTTGGTTTACTTATTTTGTCTCTGTCCTATCACATTCTGGGTGGGACTATTAATACTCTCCTTTCACCAGCTTTATCTACTGGCTATATTTCTATGTCGATTTCTGCTAAGGAGCTCCAGCCCTTCCACTAAGGGATTTTGCCTGGTAGGTAGAAACGAGTGTTGTATTTGCTCTGTGTATTTCTCATTTGCCTTTTTTTCTTCTGTTTTGTTTTAGGTCTATAGTAGGTTACCCTTGCTTGCATTTATTATTTCTCTTTTGTCCATTTGTGCACATGCTTTATGTTTGCTCATCTTTGCTAGTTGTGTGTAGCAGCCTCCTCTCTGGTTCCTCAGGAGAAATGGGAAACCGCTCAATGGCCTTTCAGGGAGCCGAGTCCAAGCTGTGGTTTTTAGTTGTGAGGCTAGAGATATTCTAGTCTGTACAGGAACCAGTTGGGTATGTGGCTCCTCCACAGTGTGATAGGCTTTATGTCTCCCTGTACCCATGTTTGAGTTGTTAAGGGCATAACAGTATCTATTCTTACAGAAAAATGAACTTTCATTCAATGTGCCAAAACGCTCATAAGGGCTCTGAAGGCCATCTACCACAGGGTGCCAATACTAGCAGGAAGGCAGAGATGGGCTGAGGAATTATGGGAGCTAGTCTGACTCTGTAGATTGGGTGTTCCCTAACTGACCCTGATCCCAGAGTTACCTCTAAAGGTGGAGATGTCTGAGCTGCCAACCTTGCCCTGCTCCTATCCAGCCTTGGATTAACCCTCCTCACCTCCACTCAGGAAGAGGAACAGCAACTCCCAACAGATGATTTTCACTAAGCTGTTTGTTGCAGGGAAGCTTCTGTAACACAGTTCTGCGTCCTCACAGCATAAGGTCAGAGCAGAAACTAAACTCTATCAATGACACTTCCAGGTAGGAAAGGGAATTATTTAAAGACTAAGGGGCATGGAGAACTGCGCCACCTGACACACACAACAGTTCAACTGCAGACCCACAATTGACCATAAGCTGCAATACTGCAGCAGCTAGTGACATTAACCTCGAAGGTACCAAGAAAAATTAAACACATTTAATCACTGCAGAGCTGTTCAAGAAGACTGCAGCGCAGGCTACATGTGCTCCAGCTCTCCTCTGCCTGGTGCCTTCCCCTTTTTTTTGGATTGACACTTGCACCATTCTGCTAACTCTCATGCATGAGCCATGTGCTCCCATCATTGCACATGCACGACACTCTCCCTTCTTGGTACGACTCCTGCACATATGTCTTCTTTAGAGTATTATTCCCCATTGTGTTCAGAGCATTTGAACTTCCACTTCTTTGCTCGTGACCGGAGACGTTCTTGTCGGATCGTGGCGGTATTCTAAGTCATTCTGACATCTCTCCGGTGCTTGTGTTATTTTTTGTGCTGGTGCTTAAGTCATTGAATGTTCCAAAAATCTAGAAGAAGTTGAATTTTAATGACAGATCGTGGATTCCTGGTGCCATCATTTCTGGAAACAATTTATTTTTGAGCGGTTTATGGTCTTAACCTTGAAAATGGTCTTACCGATCAGCATTGCATGTAAGCTATAGCACAGGCCACGCTATCAATCACAGATCTGGGCTTGGAGGACTGGGAAAAATAGGAAGAAAAAAATGCATTGAATTACCAAAATGGTAAAATAAAAAAAATACAAAAAAAAATAGGAAATAATTGTAAGGAAATACTAAAACTATTTTATGCTTCAGTTGAATTATTTATTTTATTTTTCAGTGAACTGATAATTTTGAAAATGAAAAAAAAATTAATTAAAATTTATGAAGTGAAGATATTGTTCGTCGATGAGTCAGTAATGGTTGTAAAGGCTGAAGGATTTGGAAAACTTCCTATACCAACTTTTCCCTTTTGGGAATGACTTACAGCAAGATGGTAAACTTGAGAAGGGCTCGACTGAATTGTGGCCTCAAAAAGTTACATGAGGCCGGAAGATCAACCCTCCGGTGCAAAAACTCAGCCTGGAACATCGCTGTACTTGTAGGTTAATCCCAAAGTGCTCCTTTGGTGCAAAAATAATGGGTTTAACAGTTGAACATCATTCAGCCCAAAATATAACTACTATAATACTGCCCTATGTACAAGAATATAACTACTATAATACTGCTCCTATATACAAGAATATAACTACTATAATACTGCTCCTATATACAAGAATATAACTACTATAATACTGCTCCTATATACAAGAATATAAGTACTATAATACTGACCCTATATACAAGAATATAACTACTATAATACTGCCCCTATGTACAAGAATACCACTACTATGATACTGCTCCTATGTACAAGAATATAACTACTATAATACTGCTCCTATGTACAAGAATATAACTACTATAATACTGCCCCTATATACAAGAATATAACTACTATAATACTGCTCCAATATACAAGAATATAATTACTATAATACTGCCCCTATATACAAGAATATAACTACTATAATACTGCCCCTATGTACAAGAATATAACTACTATAATACTGCTCCTATGTACAAGAATATAACTACTATAATACTGCCCCTATATACAAGAATATAACTACTATAATACTGCTCCAATATACAAGAATATAATTACTATAATACTGCCCCTATATACAAGAATATAACTACTATAATACTGCACCTATATACAAGAATATAACTACTATAATACTGCTCCTATGTACAAGAATATAACTACTATAATAATGCTCCTATATACAGGAATATAACTACTATAATACTGCCCCTATGTACAAGAAGATAACTACTATAATACTGCCCCTATATACAAGAATATAACTACTATAATACTGCTCCTATGTACAAGAATATAACTACTATAATACTGCTCCTATGTGCAAGAAGATAACTACTATAATACTGCCCCTATATACAAGAATATAACTACTATAATACTGCTCCTATGTACAAGAATATAACTACTATAATACTGCCCTATATACAAAAATATACCTACTATAATACTGCTCCTATATACAAGAATATAACTACTATAATACTGCCCCTATATAGAAGAATATAACTACTATAATACTGCTCCTATATACAAGAATATAACTACTATAATATTGCTCCTATATACAAGAATATAACTACTATAATACTGCCCCTATATAGAAGAATATAACTACTATAATACTGCTCCTATATACAAGAATATAACTACTATAATATTGCTCCTATATACAAGAATATAACTACTATAATACTGCTCCTATATACAAGAATATAACTACTATAATACTGCTCCTATATACAAGAATATAACTACTATAATACTGCTCATTTGTACAAGAATATAACTACTATAATACTGCCCCTATATACAAGAATATAACTACTATAATACTGCCCCTATATACAAGAATATAACTACTATAATACTGCTCCTATATACAAGAGTATAACTACTATAATACTGTTCCTATATACAAGAATATAACTACTATAATACTGCCCCTATATACAAGAATATAACTACTATAATACTGCCCGTATATACAAGAATATAACTACTATAATACTGCCCTATATACAAGAATATAACTACTATAATACTACCCCTATATACAAGAATATAACTACTATAATGCTGCTCCTATGTACAAGAATATAACTACTATAATACTGCTCCTATATACAAGAATATAACTACTATAATACTGCCTCTATATACAAGAATATAACTACTATAATACTGCCTCTATATACAAGAATATAACTACTATAATACTGCTCCTATATACAAGAATATAAACTACTATAATACTGCTCATATAACAAGAATATAACTACTATAATACTGCTCCTATATACAAGAATATATCTACTATAATACAGCCCTATATACAAGAATATAACTACTATAATACTGCTCCTATTTACAAGAATATAATACTATTATATAATACTATATAAATACTATATATTATATAATACTATATAAATACTGCCCCTATGTATAGGAATATTACTGCTATGACTACAAAACTACTATAATACTGCCCGTATATACAAGAATATAACTACTATATACTACCCCTATATACAAGAATATAACTACTATAATACTGCTCCTATATACAAGAATATAACTACTATAATACTGCCTCTATATACAAGAATATAACTACTATAATACTGCCTCTATATACAAGAATATAACTACTATAATACTGCTCCTATATACAAGAATATAACTACTATAATACTGCCTCTATATACAAGAATATAACTACTATAATACTGCCCCTATGTACAATAATACAACTACTATAATACTGCCCTATATACAAGAATATAACTACTATAATACTGCTCCTATACACAAGAATATAACTACTATAATACTGCTCCTATACACAAGAATATAACTACTATAATACTGTTCCTATATACAAGAATATAACTACTATAATACTGCTCCTATACACAAGAATATAACTACTATAATACTGTTCCTATATACAAGAATATAACTACTATAATATTGCTCCTATATACAAGAATATAACTACTATAATACTGCTCCTATATACAGGAATATAACTACTATAATACTGCTCATATAAACAAGAATATAACTACCATAATACTGCTCCTATATACAAGAATATATATACTATAATACAGCCCTATATACAAGAATATAACTACTATAATACTGCTCCTATTTACAAGAATATAACTACTATTATATATAAATACTATATAAATACTATATATTTATATAAATACTATATAAATACTGCCCCTATGTATAGGAATATACTGCTATGACTACTATAATACTGTACCTATGTATAAGCATTCTTGTGCATTTCCATAGTTGGGAGGAATAGATATTGAAGCTATTGGTATCCTGAGCGATGTTTCAGCACTACGTGTAGTTTTTATAACTATTCCTCATCACTTACACTGACTTCAGTCTTGGAGAAGTAATAAAACTTTTCTTAACGTTCTGTAAATGTCTCAGAAATCATTAAGAAAGTATCGAAATGCCTGTGGGATTTAATGTTACGTCTGTCTCCGTCGCCATCACACGACACGACCTTGACATTAAATCTTTTAGGGACAGAAAAACATAATGAGACAGGACGGAGTTAGCAGGTGATGGCTCGGATATGTAAAAAGTAAAAGGCCACTTTGACTAGTTAAATATCGAATGACAAATCCCGTCTGAGACGCCTCGTTTTCTTGAGTCAACAGGCAGTCGCTGGTATTTGAATGTCGTGGAATCATCTGGTGGATCTGGAACGTTAACAATAATGTGTCACCGAAGCTTAGAGCTGCCGTCTAATTAAAAAAGCTTAAGACGAAGCATTCTTACTCTGTAATTACTGTGTGCGCCCCCTCTAATGACCTGGGATGGATGTAATGGGACTTGTCCTTTGCATTGGGTGACCTGGTTGCTCCCAAGTCTATTTCTGTCATTTAAGGTTTAGTCGACACCACGACGATTCTGCGCTGATATTGGAAATTTTAATGGTTTTTCCAATGTTTACCTTGTAGGCGTTCACGCTCTTGATTGCTCTGTGGTTGCAAATCTGTTCATGAATTGTAACAAAGTAACAGCAGGAAACGGAAGGCGTGAAGGCAGGGTATTCATGATTCCTCCCATCGACAACAACGGAGCTTTAATATCACGGTGACACTAAAAAGTTACGTTCTGTTTATGTTCATTTTAGTTCTTCTGTTCTTAAGGGATATTCCAGTTTTAGCAAATAACTATTCATTACTGTAAAATAAAAACTTTTTACAATATTCCAATATACTTTCTGTATGACGCCCTTGTGCTCTTCAAGAGCCATGAAGTCCTATACCAATGATGTGGGGGCATAATACTATATGGAAGGCAATGTGAGGCCATTATATTATTTTTAGGGCTATTTGGGGGTCATTATACTTATCGGAGGGCTATGTGGGGGTCATCATACTATTTGCAGGGCTATGTGGGGCCATTATACTGTATGGAGGGCAATGAGGGCCATTATACTATTTGGAGGGCTATGAAGGCCATTATACTATTTGGAGGGCTATGAGGGCCATTTTACTATGTGGAGGGCTATGTGAGGCCGTTATACTATTTGTAGCGCTATGTGGGGCTATTTTACTGTATGAAGGACTATGTGGGGCCATTATACTGTATGATAGACTATGTGAGGCCTATTATTCTGTAAAGAGGGCTATGCAGGGTCATATTACCATTTGGATGGCTATGGTGGGGCCTATTATAGTATTCGGAGGGATATGTGGAGGCCATCATACTATGTGGAGGGCTATATGGGGCCATTATACTATTTGGAGGTCTATGTGGTGCCATTATACTATAAGGAGGCTATGTGGAGCCCATTATACTATTTGGAGGGCTATGTGGGGCCGTTATACTGTATGGAGGGCTATGTGGCGCCATTGTACTATAAGGAGAGCTATGTGGAAGCCATTATACTATTTGGAGGACTATGTGGGGCCATTATACTATGAGGAGGTCTATGTGGGTTCATTATATTATAAGGAGGGCTATGTGGAGGCCATTATACTATTTGGAGGGCTGTGTGGGGCCATTATACTATTTGGATGGCTTAGTAGGGCCATTATATTAGTTGGAGGGCTATGAGGGGCCATTATACTGTTTAGAAGGCTATGTAAGGCCATTCTAATATTTGGAGGGCTATATTCATTTATACTTTATGGAAGGCAATGTATGGGCCACAATACTGCTTGGGGGCTATCTTGGGGTCACAGATAGGGATCATACTGTGTTGGGGGTCACCTTTCATTGCTGGGGAGTGGGGGGTGAACAGTAGGGTCATCATACTGTGTGTTTATAAATTCACTGTGGGAGATCATACAGTGTTTGGGGGGCACTTTTGTTGGCATCAGACTTTAGGGGTGCAATGAAAGGGGAATCTAGGGGCTTTAATAGGAGGAAAATTACTTTATAAGAGCCGTAAAGTTGTGAGGTATGCTTTTCTGTGACTTTACAGAATATTTATTTTTGGAGGGAGGGGAGACAATTAGAACTTTATCTGTGGGGCCCTATAACTTCTATATACACCCCTGGGTGTAGCTTCTATATATCTAACACTCTGTTGTCTCCTAGGACCGTGTTTAACCCCTTTCAACTCTTAATTTCAAACACAACCTTGGTCATGGCCAAGTGACCAACTTACATCTGGCTATGAGTAAACGGATGGTATCTTGCACTTATAGTTTATTTTTGGAGAACCGTCTCATAGAATAGATTGTCTATGTGAGTGCCATTTCCCTACTAGACTTGTCTATTTAGCGACGTTGACGTGATTTCTCATCCTTTTCTCTATTTTACAGGCATCTATTGGTAAAATTATGGATATTTTCAATATTTTTTGATCGGAGGGTAAAATCCAGCACCAGGGGCGTAACTGCAATAGGTGCAGAGGTTGCAATCGCACCTGGGTGGACCCCAAAAGTCCATTTGTCTAGGACATAAGTATAAGAGGTGCAGGGGTTGCAATCACACCTGGGACCAGGAGCCTAGGGGCCCCAAAAGTCCCTTTGGCCAGTGGCGCAACTACAATAGATGTAGGGGTTGCAATCACATTTGGGCCCTGGAGCCTAGGGGGCCCCAAAAGTCCCTTTGTCAAAGGGTATAACTACAAGATGCATGGGTTGCAATCACACCTGGGCCCTGGAGCCTAGGGGGCCCCAAAAGTCCCTTTGTCTAGGGGTGTAACTACAATGGGTGCAGGAGTTGCAATCACATTTGGGCCCTGGAGCCTAGGGGGCCCCAAAAGTCCCTTTGTTTAGGGGTATAACTGCAATAGATGCAGGGGTTGCAATCACACCTGGGCCCTGGAGCCTAGGGGGCCACAAAAGTCTTTTTGTCTAGGGGTGTAACTACAATGGGTGCAGGGGTTGCAATCACATTTGGGCCCTGGAGCCTAGGGGACCCCAAAAGTCCCTTTGTCTAGGGGTGTAACTACAATAGATGCAGGGGTTGCAATAACACCTGGGCCCTAAAGCCTAGGGGGCCCCAAAAGTCCCTGTGTCTAGGGGTGTAAATACAATGGGTGCAAGGGTTGCAATCACATTTGGGCCCTGGAGCCTAGGTCCCTTAGGCCTATAGAAAAACACTATTGCGAGAAAAAATTTGCAATAATTGGGGCCCCATTGGAGCTTTTGCATCAGGGCCCATAAGATTGAAGTCACACCACTGACCTCATCCCTGCACATGGGAGACGCATCCACAGCACCTCATCCCTGCATGGAGGAGTGGACCTGGAGCCTTGGGGCCCCAAAAGTCCCTTTGGCCTATGGAAAAAGTCTATTGCTATTAAAGATTTGTAATAATTGGGGGCCCCTTTGGAGCATTTGCATCGGGGCCCATGAACTTCAAGTTACGCCGCTGTCTGGCACTATTAGTTTCCCCAGCAACACAACCAATAACATCAGTCCTTTAACAAAGTTTCTCACATCATTCATTAGTCGGAGCTCAGCCCGACACCCCTCCCCTGCCACCAAATTTTTCTTTTTGTCTGCTAAAACAAACACTTGAGCTTGTTAAATCGCGAAGTGCGAGCACCGAAGCCAATTTATTACATAACAGCGTATCACAGGAAATATATACACTATGCAAATAATAAGCGAATATTCCGTTCCGCAGCCGCGGTAGGTCAGCGTGACATTGTCCCATCTGAAAAGAAAAACGCTTCACATATTGCTACATTGTTACAGGAAATTTACCAGGAATAAAAGAAGGGGAAAAAGAACAATATAATTGGAAGTGAGAAGTCTGCCCCGGCCGGCGCACAATCGACTCGGTCTATTTCAGACTTGGCCTGACTCAAAATACTCGGTGATCAAGAAAATATAGTTATGTCGGCAAATGAAAGGCAAATAAAAGGCTCATTCTTCATTAAGTAAGATGAAATGATCCATTCAAAATCGGCACAGTTGAAATCCCCTTTGCTCCTTTTCAGTAACATGGCTCAATTTAATTCTGGAAGCACAAGGGCACACAGTGATAAATCACGGGCCAGTACCGGCGTGCATTGGCATGGCTCGGATCTTGGCTCAAAGCGCTCCGCTTCTGTTTATTTGCCCTATAGAGCTCGTTATTTCCTCTTGGATTCTAGTAAATGTTCACAGAATGTAACAATTATTTCAGAAAAATTGATACATTAAAATAAAATACTTTGCATTTTGCTAATTTTAAGCAATATAGCCAGCAGAGAAGACCAGCAAAGGGAAGGTATAAATAGCCACACCCCCAATGTGATAGGACAGACTAAATGATAAATGATAGCACCTGTTTACCAAAAAGAATTAAACAAAGGTCAAAGATAAAGCACTTCACTACTCTTTATTTGCTCGTTATTTCCTCTTGGATCCTAGTCAATGTACACAGAATGTAAAATGATGTATTAAAATATAATACTTTACATTTTACTATTTTAAGCAATTATTAATTGGAAAGGGTTTGGTCCAAATACTGTAAGTATAATAGTTAGAGTATTAAAGGGACTCTGTCAGCAGGTTTTTCCTATGTAGCAGAAGACAGCATGCTGTAGAAGTTAAACAACAAAGACCAACTGTGCCTCTCTAATCAGTGTGTCTGCCAGGGCTGTGGGGTTGGTAAGCCAAATATCCGACTCTTCAAGTTCCCTGAATCTGACTCCAACTCCACCAAAATGAGGACTCCGACTCCATAACCATGGCTATGAAGTCAATAAGCCACATATCCGACTCAGACTCCAACTCCTAAATTTCTCTGAATCTGACTCCACCCAAAATAGATACTGACTCCATGACTCTGATTCCAACTCCACCTAAAATTAGATACCTGACTCCATGACTCTGATTCCGACTCCACAGCCCTAGTGTCTGCTATTGTTTACATAAACTAAAAGCTTTATACCTGGTGATTACCATTACAAGACTCCATTGCCACATGCAGGGCAGTCCGACACCCCCCGCTGTGGTTGAAGCCTCAATTCAATGCACAATCTCTATACAGAGCCTGTTGTGAGTGGGAGCAGCTCTCCCCTCACCTGCTCAGGCCGGTATAACTGTAACTGCAATACTAGAAGATGACAACTCAGACCAGCTTCCTGGAAGACCGTCATCATTTTTTATACTAATCCTTAGAAACCAAAAGAGGTGCATGGCACAATAACCCTGAATATGGATGACGTGCAGAGATAGATAAAGATCCTAAGTGAGAAAACACAAAACATGAAAACTAAAATACCACTGCAAGAAAGGAAAAGCCCCTATTACTGAACTCTAGGCAGGAGAAAGGAGAAGGATAGACAGACTAGGCATCAAGGACAATAGACTTAGATGTTCTCTATCTGACTGGCATGAATCCTGTGCAGTATAGCTGGAAATCCAAGCAGGATCCACTTAAAAATATAGCCTGCAGAGAAGACTAAAAAAGGGAAGGTATACATAGCTGCACCTGCAATGTGATAGGACAGACTAATTGATAAATGAAAACACCTGTTGACCAAAAATAATTTATTAAAGGTAAAAGATGATCAGCACTCCCAACAGAGAATGAACCTGCTGTGGCTCAGTGGAGAAAGAAGCCGATCACACAGCACGGGGCATGATAATTGTTCTTGGTTTCCACTTCTTTTCCTGTGCATTAGGATTTGTAGTATGAAAGGTTGATCTATATTTTAAGCTGCCATGTCTAGGTTTGGGCATAGACACACTATGTGAGATGTATGCCAGTGTCTCGCATGCGTCTCACATGAGTCACCAGCCCATCCGCTGGCTCTCTGGACAGGGGTGTGAGCTGCAGAGAAACACAATTGGGTCCCACTCCATCCAGAGAGCCGGTGGCCAGCCGGCCATATGACTCATGTGAGATGCATGTGAAACTCTCGCATGTAGTTGCATAATGTTTTGCCCCTAGGCTGGAATCACACTGGGCAAGATACTTGTGGAGTCTGGCATGCCCCACCCAGCTCGCCGCAGGCTCTAGACAGGAAGAATGCAGCATCATAGAAATGCATACAGCTGCACGCTCCTCTCTGGAAAGCCGGCGGCCGTGTCGGCTGAGGCATGCCAGACTCGCGTAAGTATCTCGCATATCTATTGTCCACTGTGACTCCAGCTTAGACAGATTTTAGAAGTTTCTTGGTCATAAATGAGTGTCGGGTTCTTCTTTTATACAGGTGTCTTCACTGGTTTATTGCATCAAGTCCTTCTCTACTACTAAATTGGATCCTCGGGGCGGGGTCAAAATTGAGAACTCTCAATTTGATAATTCATCTGTAGCTCTTCTTTTGCGAAAAAAAGGTGAAATTCCTCTGATAAATATAAGGAAAGGATATGGAGGGATAGATATGGCCCAGTGTACAGTATATATTTCCTAATAGATGTGAAGACCCTAACTGTTCCTCTGCTTGGAGGAGAGGACTCGGAGCGTTCTATTGATTGATCCCAAGTGTTAATTACCTTATTGATCATGTGAATGTTTGATTTATAGGGGTCTATTTTGGGTACCTCTGTGTACATAGACGGCCGCTGCTGGCCAATGGAAGCGGGTTCTCTATGGCCCTTTATAATTACGCTATTCTTAGTGCAGTTCCGTTACTTCTGCCATCTGCAGCATGAATATGTCAACAAGCGGCGCGCTTTATTTCCCAGTATACATTTTTGAGCAGATGAATATTGTTGTGCTTCCCACACGCTGCTTGTTGGGTAATCCATATCATTGCAAGCCTATTACACAAAGTACTTTGTGAATTATGATGAGTGAGCTTGTCACGTACCGGAGCCATTAAAACAAATTCATCGTCTTTTTTTTTTTGTTTCCTTTTTCATCGTCTCATAAAGTGCAGAAACACATCTCTAAAGCAGCGCTGTTCTGCATGCATGGAACAGAATGTATCGGAATATGAGGAATGCTCAATTGTGGCTGCAACACTGATAAGGCTCCTTAAGGAGCAGTGAAAATATTGGATTTCTGTCATTTTTTTTTTTTTTTTTTTTGCATAGGTCAAAACTGCTGACGCTTTGCAGAAATGCTATATGCTTGGATATGATCAATGCAATCCACACGTGAGGTTGACTTGCTGCATTATCTTGAAGAGAAGCTTAACCGCTGCTTGAAATAAGTCTCCTGTAAGGTAATGGAGTTTTTTTGAGCATAAAGCTGCAGGTTAAAGCTGTCAGTCAGTGGGGGGCATTTATTATTGAAGGGGTCGCCACAGGATTTAGCTCTGAGTCTATTTCCAATACTGGTCCTTGTGTAGTCTATTAAGAATGAATGGAGCACATTGCCTGTATGTTTACTATCAAAAAGTCCAACTGATCATTTTCTTCTGACTAGATTCAACATTAGAGATGGCATGGGAGGCTTAGAGATGGTATGGAAGGTCTAGAGATGGCATGGGAGGATTAGAGATGGTATGGAAGGTTAGAGATGGCATGGGAGGATTAGAGATGGCATGGGAGGCTTAGAGATGGTATGGAAGGTCTAGAGATGGCATGGGAGGTTTAGAGATGGTATGGAAGGTCTAGAGATGGCATGGGAGGTTTAGAGATGGCCTGGAAGGTTTAGAGACGGATGGGAGGCTTAAGATGGTATGGACGATTTGGGGATGGGAGGCTTAGAGATGGTATGGGAGGCTTAGAGATGGTATGGGAGGATTAGAGATGGTATGGGATGTTTAGAGATGGTATGGGATGTTTAGAGATGGTATGGGAGGTTTAGAGATGGTATGGGAGATTTAGAGATGGTATGGAAGTTCTAGAGATAGCATGGAGGCTTAGAGATGGTATGGGATGTTTAGAGATCGCATGGGAGGTTTAGAGATGGTATGGGAGGTTTAGAGATGATATGTGAGGTTTAGAGATGGTATGGGAGGTTTAGAGATGGTATGGAAGGTTTAGAGATGGTATGGAAGGTTTAGAGATGGTATGGAAGGTTTAGCGATGGCATGAGAGGTTTAGAGTTGGTATGGGAGGTTTAGAGGTGGCATAGGAAGTTTAGAGGTGGCCAGGGAGGTTTAGAGATGGCACAAGAGATGTCCACTTCCATCTTTGTACTGTCAAGCTCTTCACATTTGTGGCTGAGCTTGGAAGATATTGAGATAAGTGGCTCAGTGAATAAGTTAATGTTTTGCTTCTTTCTGATGATCATCAACTTTAGGTTTTCTTTAGGAAAACTGGAAGCTTCTTCCCCTACAATTGAAACCCCACAGTCCTTCTTTTTTTAATGGGGGAACATCAACTTTATGGAGTTCTTTAAAGTTCACCTGTCATTTTATGGGACTGTTTTGTCATTAGGAATACCACTACTTTGGCCATAATATAACTCGCATCTCACATTTTCACCAATCTGCAGGTTCTGTTTCTAATTTTCAGTTGTCTCGTAGCTGGTGGGTGGAGATGAGCAGCTATGATATCTTCCATACACAGCACACACAAATGTGAGGGATTCCTGCTCTCCTGACTCAATGCATCACATGTTCAGAAGCAGCAGCAGCAGGAGAACTTTATGCAACAGAACTAAGAAGTGTTACTGTGAGTGCTTTTCTTTGGTGGTGAAATAAACACTTACCAAAAAGCATCAGTAGCATGGAGGTCATTTTACAGCAGTACTGAACAGCGTAGCTGTAAGCCCACCTCCTTCGATAAAACACTAAAAAAGCATTAGTAGCATGGAGGACATTGTACAGCAGCACTAAGCAGTGCAGCTGTGAGTGTACCCCCTTAGCTAAAACACCAAAAAGCATCAGTAGCATGGAAGTCATGGTACAACAGTACTGAGCAGTGTAGCTGTGAGCCCACCTCCTTAGATAAAACACTAAAAAGTATCAGTAGCATGGAGGACATTGTACAGCAGTATTGAGCAGTGTAGCCCTGAGTCCATCTCCTTAACTAAAACACTAAAAAGCATCAGTAGCATGGAGGACATTGTACAGCAGTACTAAGCAGTGTAGCTGTGAGTGTACACCCTTAGCTAAAACACCAAAAAGCATCAGTAGCATGGAGTTCATTGTACAACAGTACTGAGCAGTGTAGCTGTGAGCCCACCTCCTTAGATAAAACACTAAAAAGTATCGGTAGCATGGAGGACATTGTACAGCAGTACTGAGCAGTGTAGCTGTGAGTCCACCCCCTTAAATGAAACATTAAAAAGCATCAGTAGCATGGAGGACATTGTACAGCAGTACTGAGCAGTGTAACTGTGAGTCCACCTCCTTAAATAAAAAACTTAGTAAAAAGAATCAGTAGCAGGGAGGACATTGTACAGCAGTACTGAGCAGTGTAGCTGTGAGTCCTTTTCCTTTGATAAAGCACAAAACATGGGCAGCATGGACGACGTTATATAGCAGTACTGTTTTTTTGTTGATCTTGAATAGTTTGAATCCTTTGGAGAATAGAGTGCTGTTCTGTCTGTATGTAAATGACTCGTGTCAGCCAGAATCATGGATAGGACGACCTCCTTATTTTTTGTATTGATCTTCATAATTATTATTTTATTAGAATAATGTTTCCTCGGTTTTCCCCTTTGTGCTAATTGTTGCAGAATAACACAAGTCGCCCTTTCTTTGCTTCACTGCAACAACGTTGCACATTTTTCTTCTATGACGCTGGCAATGTAATTTCACAAAAATGCCAAGATAAGGAAGGATACAAAAAGCGATGAGTGGGATAAGTATCAGGGAGGCGAGGTCCTCCTATAATAACCCCCTTATAGGGATGATTGCAGCACTTATCTCCTGAGATAAGGCCGGCCTGGTGTGTTATTACCAGGGAAGATGCTGGACAGAGGAAGCATTGACCTGAACCTTCTATTAATGAATGTGCCAGCAGATGCTCCACCGTCCACCTGATGGAGAACGCAGCTTACACACTGTACAAAATGACAAACTGAAGCCAAATAACGACTGAGGGCTTATGTGTAACCCAGCCTAAGTCTTTTTTCCTGTTCTGTTGTCCTAAGTCCTTCTCCTGTGCTGGAATCTTAAGTCCTCCTCCTGTTTCTGAAGTCCAATTCTATCTCCTGTTCTGTAGTCCTAAGTCCTTCCCCTGTCTGTAGTTCTGTCCTTCTCCTGTTCTGTAGTTCTAAGTCCTTCTCCTGTTCTGTAGTTCTGTCTGTTCTGTGTTCTGTAGTTCTGTCTTCCCCTTGTTCTGCAGTCCTAATCCTTCTCCCTGTTCTGTATTTCTGTCCTTCTCCTGTTCTGTAGTTCTGTCCTTCTCCTGTTCTGTAGTTCTACATTTTCTCCTGTTCTGTAGTTCTGGTCCTTCTCCTGTTCTGTAGTTCTGTCCTTCTCTTGTTCTGTAGTTCTGTCCCTTCTCTGTTCTGTAGTTCTACATTCTTCTCCTGTTCTGAGTTCTGTCCTTCTCCTGTTCTGTAGTTCTGTCCTTCTCTTGTTCTGTAGTTCTGTCCTTCTCCTGTTCTGTTGTTCTACATTCTTCTCCTTTCTGTAGTTCTTGGTCCTTCTCCTGTTCTGTTGTCCTAAGGCTGCCTTCACATTTGCGGACCCCTCCGCAGTGTTCTGGGAGGGGATCCGCAATGTGAGCGCAGCACCGCAAGCCCCTATCTTTTTAATGGGAGCGCACAGTGCTGCGCTTGACAGCGCATGATCGTGTGCACCCATTCACTCCCATATGTGATCTGTGCGCAGGCGGATGCCTGTGCACAAATCACACAGTCTCGTTCGCACCACGAACGCGACATGTTGCATTTCTGGCGCGGACGAGAGCTGTGTGATTTGTGCACAGGCATCCGCCTGCGCACAGATCACATATAGGGAGTGAATGGGTGCGCACGGTCATGCGCTGTCAAGCGCAGCACCGTGCGCTCCCATTATAAAGATAGGGGCTTGCCGTGCTGCGCTCACATTGCGGATCCCCTCCGCAGAATGCTGCGGAGGGGTCTGCAAATGTGAAGGTAGCCTAAGTCCTTCTCCTGTTCTGTAGTTCTATCCTTCTCCTGTTCTGTAGTTCTGTCCTTCTCCTGTTCTGTAGTTCTGTCCTTCTCCTGTTCTGTAGTCCTGTCCTTCTCTGTACTGTAGTCCTATCTTCTCCTGTTCTGTAGTTCTGTCCTTCTCCTGTTCTGTAGTTCTGTCCTTCTCCTGTTCTGTAGTCCTGTCCTTCTCCTGTACTGTAGTCCTATCCTTCTCCTGTTCTGTAGTTCCTATCCTTCTCCTGTTCTGTAGTTCTGTCCTTCTCCTGTTCTGTAGTTCTGTCCTTCTCTGTTCTGTAGTTCTTCCTTCTCCTGTTCTGTAGTTCTACATTCTTCTCCTGTTCTGTAGTTCTGTCCTTCTCCTGTTCTGTAGTTCTGTCCTTCTCTTGTTCTGTAGTCTTGTCCTTCTCCTGTTCTGTAGTCTATCCTTCTCCTGTTCTGTAGTTCTATCCTTCTCCTGTTCTGTAGTTCTGTCCTTCTCCTGTACTGTAGTCCTGTCCTTCTCCTGTACTATAGTCCCATCCTTCTCCTGTTCTGTAGTTCTGTCCTTCTCCTGTTCTGTAGTCTTACCTTCTCCTGTTCTGTAGTTCTATGTCCTTCTCCTATTCTGTAGTCTAGGCTGGGGTTACACATAAGCCCTCAGTCATTTTTGGCTTCAGTTTTGTCATTTTTTTTTTCTAAGTCCAAACTGACAGAAAAACGCATTGGTTGTAATAAACACCCTGTGCGTTTTTTCTTGGAGCTCAAACATTGCCCTGTCTCCCTTTTTGAGCCAAAAACGCAGTAAACAGCGTTTTTGCTCAGTTAAAAAACGCATGCGTTTTCATGCGTTTTTTTTAACATGGGGCCCTATGGAACGCATGCGCAAAGCATCAACGCATGCACTTGCGTTTGCGCATGCGTTCGCGCATGCGTTTTTTTAATGAAAATTCCAAAAACGTACATGAGTGCAGGAGACACAAAAGCACCCTATAAAAACGATTGGTGATGAAAATGACTTCCAAAACGGATTTCTATGTGTAACCCAGCTTATCCTTCTTCAGTTCTGTAGTTCTGTCCTTCTTGTTCTGTAGTCTGTCCTTCTCCTGTTCTGTAGTTCTGTCCTTCTCCTGTTCTGTAGTTTCCATGTCCCTTCTCCTGTTCTGCAGTCCTGCAATCTTCTCCTGTTCTGTAGTCCTATCCTTCTCCTGTTCTGTAGTCCTATCCTTCTCCTGTTCTGTAGTCATGTCCTTCTCCTGTTCTGTAGTTCTGTCCTTCTCCTGTTCTGTAGTTCTGTCCTTCTCCTGTTCTGTAGTTCTGTCCTTCTCCTGTTCTGTAGTTCTGTCCTTCTCCTGTTCTGTAGTTCTGTCCTTCTCCTGTTCTGTAGTTCCATGTCCTTCTCCTGTTCTGCAGTCCTGCAATCTTCTCCTGTTCTGTAGTCCTATCCTTCTCCTGTTCTGCAGTCCTGCAATCTTCTCCTGTTCTGTAGTTCTGTCCTTCTCCTGTTCTGTAGTTCTATATCCTTCTCCTGTTCTGTAGTTCTGTCCTTCTCCTGTTCTGTAGTCCTATCCTTCTCCTGTTCTGTAGTTCCATGTCCTTCTCCTGTTCTGCAATCTTCTGTTCTGTAGTTCTGAGTTTAGTGTATTTTCTTATTGTAATCTAACAACCACAATATTTACAGAACGCTAACATGATCCCAAGACTTCTAATGATCAAATATGCTCTAAGGCTGGGGTCACAGTACCATTTTTCACATGCATTTTTGGAGACCTGCGTTTTCAAAAACGCATGTAAAAAACGCACCCATAGGCCCCCATGTTAAAAAACGCATGCCCTAATAGCCAAAAAGCATGTGTGACTGTCCCATGCGTTTTTGGAGCATATCCAAAAACGCATGCGTTTCTGTAGAAAACGCATGCGTTTTTGTAGAAAACGCATGCGTTTTTATAACATGGGTTCCTATGGAAAACGCATGCAAAAACGCATGTACAGTTAGCACCTTTTAGTGCCATTCAAAAACGCATGCGTTTCCCATAGGAGCCCATGTTAACAAAACACATGCGTTTTTCCGGAAACGCATGCGTTTTTTTTAACATGGGCTCCTATGGGAAACGCATGCGTTTTTGAATGGCACTAAAAGGTGCTAACTGTACATGCGTTTTTGCATGCGTTTTCCATAGGAACCCATGTTATAAAAACGCATGCGTTTTCTACAAAAACGCATGCGTTTTTCAAAACGCTCAAAAAAATACTACAAGCACTATTTTTATGTGCAGATTCAAAAACGCAGCCAAAAACGCAGGGAGCCATCAGAGACCTTAAAAAACTCATGCTGACATGAAAAACGCATGTAAAAAAGCATGCGTTTTTAAAAGGCACTAAAAAAATGCATGTCAACTGTGACCCCAGCCTAAGACTTGATCTGACATGATCCATGGCATAAGTCACCCCATTAAACAGAAGAAAGAAAACTACTACTTCATAGTCCCCCTGGCTGACCATCACAGCAATGAGGACTAGGGACGGAGCTCATAAAGATGAGAATCCAGAAGTTAGTCAACTTTCTATTAAACAAATCTCAAGTTCACACATTACAGACTTCGGCCCCTTTAAGAACTTGCGCATCTTGGCTATAAAATGCCATATAGTGTTGTCTGGATGTTTTTGCATTTTGTTTTGTCTGCTGCCAGCTTGCACTCAGCAATCAAATCCCTTGCCTCAAAGCCATGAAATAAGACAAGATTTTTTTTCATGGCTGAATATGCTCCATTTAAGAACGCTGAGTCCACATTCTACCGTTAAGTTGCTGTAGTTGTGCCACTGGGTATAGCGCACCGGGCTCCGCGCTCCAGATCGTTCCTATTCAACAATCCTGGATAATATACAAACGGTCACAGGATCCATCTGAATAGTTATTTTCCTGCATCTCTACCCGATTCTAGAAGAAATTGCTCCATTTTTGTCGGCTTTTTAAGAAACCCCAGACACAGAGGCCCTCGGCTACACGTAGACGGTTCAGTACGATCCCTCCGCCGGCAGTGCGTCACGCTGAGCTGGACACAAAATGGTAGGAAAGTTTAAGACTTTTTTTGATACTTTTGTTTGTGAGTTCCAGACGCCGTGCGGTCACTTACAGGAAACTAAGAGTAATGGTTTTATAGAAGAACATAAACTGGCGAAATATAATCGAGCGTTCTGCTCTGGAGCCGATCTGCAAAATAATAAAACTCATTACACGCCCACTGCCTTTCTGACGTGCGCAGGAAAAAAAAAATACTAAATATTAAAATATCATCGAACTGGAAATGTTCTGGACTAAACAGGAGGTGAACGCGAAGCCTCGGTGGACGGCGCAGGATGGTCGGGGCAAGGAACTTATTACCAATGAATAGGAGATGGTGGATAATCATTAGGGGTGACACGTGTGGAGAAGAACTATGTGAGATGCATGCAAGATACTTGCATGCATCTCTCATGACTCACCCAGAAGAGCCCCTGCCTCTCTGGAGGGGAGCACAACTCCTGGAAAACAGGGCAGCAGATGATTGATGTGTGAGTCACTGCGCCACTATTTGGGGTTGTTGTTTTTTTCATTACTCCCCTGTGGGCATGCCTTTTGGCTGTAAGCCAAACCCTCCACTTCCCTTTCATCTCTACTTTCAGTTTTGTCAGGCACCCTATCACTGGAGTATGGTGACAGTGCCCAAGAGGTAGAAACTGAAAGCAGAGATGAGACGGAGACAGAGTGGAAGGGGTGTTTGGTTACAGCCAAAAGGCATGCCTCAGGGGGTAAAACTAAACAAAAACCCCAAATAGTGAAGCAGTGCTGCACACATCAATCATCTGCTGCCCTGTTTTCCAGGAGTTTTATGACACCTTTCTCTGCAATCAAACCTGGAACCATTCAAGTAAAGGTATGTTTCCATTCATACAATTACATACCCTTACAGCAGATGATTGATGTGTGCAGCACTCTCAGTTGTGTCAGGCACCCTGTGGATGGAGTATAATAATGATAGTGTGCAGGAGCCAGAGACTGAAAGTTATAAGGGGGGGGGGGGGGGGGGAGAGAGTTTGGTTTACAGCCGTAAGCCATGCTCACAGAGGAGGAAAGATAAAACAACCCCAAATAGTGACACAGTGCTGGTCACATCAATCATCTGCTGCCCTGTTTTCCGGGAGTTTTATGACACTTTTCTCTGCAATCAAACCTGGAATCATTCAAGTAAAGGTCTTATTGCACTCAGTATCCCAGTGGCTTCACTTTATAGCCTTAAATCCTGCAGGTTGGTTCCCTTTAAACCTTGCAGTTATAAGTTTTAATATTATTTTTTTTTCTTATAACTCAAGAATGTAAAGTTATATAGATCTTGTTTTAAAGAGACAGAAATGCTTATCTCCTGGAAAAGTAATTTTTACTTGGTTCTGGCCCTTTTGTGTCTGACAAAAATAAAGTTTAACTGAAACAAAAGAAGTATTTTTGGATTGTAGATTTCTATGTATGTCATGAATTTGTGATTTCTTTATCGCCTTCGCCTTGTTTCAGTTTTCACACTGTGCAAATGTCTGAAATGTGCTGATTCACATCTTCCAGCGTTGGCATATAGGATAATGAGGATACAACTGTCAGGCGCCTCTGATCATGTTCTGATACATTGTAACCGCTTCACCGGGAAGCTTCACCTTTGTGGGAGCAGCGAATCTCCAGAGAAGCGATCGCCGGAGCGTCCGTCTACCTCCCTCCGCTATATTAATACCATGAAAATGATTAGGGAAGTCGATCTAATGAGTAAGAAAGTTGTTTAGGGGGGAAAAAAAATCCTCAAGACCCGTATTGAATAATTCAACGTTTTTGGTGTTAATAATTTACAGAAACACAAAGTGAAAATCAGCAGGACTTGGGATGTTGAAAGTTTGATCTTCGCTGAATGCCTTTGTAATGAGGTAGAGTCGGAGGCTTTGATGTATTTATAATGAGAGGATTCACTAATTATTTCCAAACCTAAAAAAAAAAAAAATAATAAAAAAGTCATAATAATGTGTCCATATTGTTCCCCCTCCGTAATTGACCCAAATGGGCTTTTTTTGCCTTTGAGATATAGAAATAAGCAAGAAAAAAAGTTCATGTTTGTTTATCAACATCGTCCAAGAACGACGAGGCCGAAATATTACATTTCACTTTGAAACGGGAAAACCAGATTCATGTATTTTTCAGACGGGTAATGAGTTTTCTGTTCGCCGACGTTCACCATCTACTAAAGTCAACAGTCAGACGGGGAAATTGTAAAGAGACGGACGGAGAAAGTCATCTAATGAAGATCCTGAGCAGAGTCACAAGAGATTGTGTGATCGGACCCCCCTACAAAAAAAATCTATATACATACACATATAATACAACCCAATACTTACCAAAATGACGAGCCGCAGGAGATTGTGTGATAGGACCTCTACAATATATATATATATATATATATATATATATATATATTTATACAGTATATATATATACACATATATAATACAACCCAGATACTTACCAAAATGACGAGCCGCAGGAGATTGTGTGATAGGACCCCCCTACAATATATATATACCGTATATACTCGTGTATAAGCCGAGTTTTTCAGCCCAAAAATTGGGCTGAAAAGTCCCCCCCTCGGCTTATACACAGGTCAATACGGTACTTGTCGCCCCCAAATGCTGGCACTTGCCCTCCCTTTGTTGTAAGGGCCCCCCTGCTGCTTAACTTACCATCCCCGGTCTTCTGCACCACGCCGGTCTTTGTGCTCCGTCCTCCATGCTCCCGTCCGGCTGCATCCGGGGTCCCCGGCTGTCGCAGTAACGATGACGTCATCGTGCGACGGCCGGGGACCCCAGATGCAGCCGGACGGGAGCATGGAGGACGGAGCACAGAAGACCGGCGTGGTGCAGAAGACCGGGGATGGTAAGTTAAGCAGTGGGGGGGGGGGGGGCTTACAACAGAGGGGGGCGAGTGCCAGCATTTGGGGGCCTGTATACCAGTGGGGCTGCTATATACTACTGGGGCTGCTATATACCATCGTGCTGCTGTATACCACTGGGGCTGCTATACACCACTGGGGCTGCTGTATACCACTGGGGCTGCTATACACCACTGGGGCTGCTGTATACCACTGGGGCTGCTATATACCACTGGGGCTGCTGTATACCACACCACTGGGGCTGCTGT
The DNA here is from genome assembly GCA_033576535.1 of Allobates femoralis. Classification (NCBI taxonomy): domain Eukaryota; kingdom Metazoa; phylum Chordata; class Amphibia; order Anura; family Aromobatidae; genus Allobates; species Allobates femoralis. The sequence goes on from JARQOC010000008.1 coordinate 187,911,574, forward strand.
GTACCACTGGGGCTGCTATATACCACTGGGGCTGCTATATACTACTGGGGCTGCTATATACCACTGGGGCTGCTGTATACCACTGGGGCTGCTATATATCACTGGGGCTGCTGTATACCACACCACTGGGGCTGCTGTATACCACTGGGGCTGCTGTATATACTGCTGGGGCCTGTATATACCACTGGGGAGGCTGCTGTATACTACCACTGGGGAGGCCTGTATACCACTGGGGGGCCTGTATACCACACTGCTGGGGGCTGTATACCTGTGCTGGGGTCCACCCTCGGCTTATACACGAGTCATTAGGTTTTCCCAGGTTTTGGGGGCAAAAGTAGGGGGGTCGGCTTATACACAGGTCGGCTTATACACGAGTATATACACATATATAATACAACCAGATACTTACCAAAATGACGTGCCGCTGGAGATTGTGTGATAGGACCCCCTACAAAAATATATATATATAATATATATATATATACACATATATAATACAACCAAATACCTACTAAAATGACGAGCCACTGGAGATTGTGTGATAGGACCCCTCTACAATATATATATATATATATATATATATATACACATATATAATACAACCCAAATACCTACCGAAATGACGAGCCGCGGCGTAGATTGTGTGATAGCACCCGCTAAAAAAATATATATATGAATAAAATAAAAACATGCATAAATAAAAACATCCTTTACATATTTATATCCTGAGCAGAGCCGCAGGAGACTGTGTGATAGGACTGAAAGCACCCCAAAATAATTAAATAAATAAATATGACCCAAATACCAAAATGACGAGCTCCAACCGGGAAATGCAAAATCTAATAGGATAAAAAACAGAAAAAAATAAAATAATATGAAAATATTTTCTAATGTTAAAAAAGTGAGATCCTGAGCAGAGCCGGAAAATGTGTGATAGAACCCCCTACACAAAAATACAATAAATCTAATATATAAAGCTGAGTGTATGTATGTATGTGTGCATATATGTATGTCCACAAATAGCCCTGCTGCCTTCATAATGCGCCGGATCCAGCAGGCAGCGACGGGCTGCCCCAACCCCCAGGTGCCTATTTGTACCTGCCTGGACACAACAATATAGGGGAGCCCCTTTTTTTTATTATTTCATGAATTTCATGAAATAATGAAAAAAAAATGTGTGGGGCTCCGCGCAATTTCTATGTCCAGCCAGGTACAGCTAGGCAGCTGGGGCTGGAATCCGCAGCGCAGGGAGGCCCAAGCCTTCTGGGCACCCCCCGCTGCGAATGGCAGCCCGCAGCCGCCCCAGAAAATGGCGCGTTCATTAAAGCGCATCCTCTGGCGCTGAACCCCGCTCTTCCAGTGGCTCTGGTGCAGTGGCTAACTGGGTAATAAAGGAGTAAGGGCCAGCTTTTTGTTATCAGCTGCCCTAAGACCGAAATTCATGGGGTCACGCCAATATTAGACATGACCGCCATGAATTTCTATTAAATTGTTTAAATAAAAACACAACACCAAGAAAAATTATTTTTATTTGAAAAAACAAAGCAAAAAGACACTTAGGGACTCCATCTTTATTTAAAAAAAATCCTCTTTCGTCCAACGTAGTCCAATCCAGGGTTCTTCTTTAGCTCTGCTACATCTCTGGTAGAGAACCTCCACCAGAGATGTAGCAGAGCTGTGCACCCTGGCGTGGGAAAGTTCATGTGAGTTCATGCAGGCAAGCATGAACTCACATGAACCCTGCCAGCACTGCTACTTCAAATGAACAACTGACCTGAGTCAGCTGTTCATTTGAAAATCCCGGTGGGAAGGCGTCCAAAAGAGAACACCGGTTTGAAAACCGGATTCTCCCGGATTGCCCCGGTCCGGAGCAATCCGGCACCATAGAGTCCCATGTTATGAGGCGCCGGATTGCACCGGATCGGTACAATCCGGGAGAATCCGGTTTTCAAACTGGTTTGAAAACCGGATTCTCCCAGATTGTAACGTTCCGGTGCACCCCATAACATGGGACTCTATGGTGCCGGATTGCGCCGGACTGGGGCAATCCGGGAGAATGTGACCGGAGTTCCCGCAACAGCAACAGGACCTTACCGGAGGCATCGGTGGACCGCGGACAGGTGAGCATACAGTTTTTTTAATTTTTAACACTTTATTTTACTTAATTTCACTTCTGCAATGTATGTATATACATTGCGGAACTGAAACAGCCCCACATAGCTGTTTATTCAGTGTCGGGGAGTTCGTCGAGCATTCGACGAACATTCGTCAAACACCCCGCCGATTCGACGGATCGAATCGAAAAAGAACACTGGGGTGGTGGCTCATCACTAATTACTACAATGTCATAACACAGAAATATTCTTATCATTGGGTTTCCATAATATAGTACTGTATGAAGGCACCATATGGCGGCACACAGCCTTATGTCCCTGTCACTAGAAATGAAGCAGGGTAGATGAAGGGGTTAATGCAGAAATGTTTATTTAAACACAATGTATCACATATTTATGTGCCTATAGAATTAGTAATACTGTTATAATCTGCAGGAAATGCACAACCTTTCATTATTCCTCATAAATGAAGCTCGTAACGACATAATGTATCTAAGTAATGCGGTCTGAAGGAAGATAAAACAATGGCTATAGGGTGACGACTTTCATATCTGAGCGAGTTGCCTGGAGATAATGGTGCGAGGGCCGACATAAATGTAATAATAAGCTTCCCTTTGATTAGGTGTCACCATAACTCTCCAAGTCCCCAAACAAGCGATTCCTGCTAATTAAAATAAGCCAGAGCCCAGCTGTGATTTTTACATATAGAAAGACTTTAATCATTATCTTCCCTAATATCTTCAATCTAATTGCATTTAGTTTGTTAATAAAAATCAGATTATAATTGGAAAACCCATTAAATGCATAATAGCGAGCTGTACCGGATTTGTGTCAACACCGTATTAAATGGAATTATTTGCTGTTATTACTGCGGGGATTTCTGCAGACAATGCGCCGGATAGAAAATGCAACAGTAAATATGTGAATAAACACGGAGGGGACGGCGTCACATGTCTGGAGTCCATGACATTCCTATATCATATCTGTATGGGTGGATATAAGGGAAGTACCAGTATCTGCTCCTTGCAGGTCCGGTCACCTCCACCCATTATATAGCCGATACAAAGTGTAACAGTAAATATGTGAATAAACACGGAGGGGACGGCGTCTCATGTCTGTAGTCCATGACATTCCTATATCATATCTGTATGGGTGGATATAAGGGAAGAATCTGGATCTGCTCCTTGTGGGTCCAGTCATCTCCACCCATTATATAGCCAATACAAAATGTAACAGTAAATATGTGAATAAACACATAAGGGATGGAGCCTCATGTCTGTAGTCCATGACATTCCTATATCATATCTGTATGGGTGGACATAAGGGAAGAATCTGGATGTGATCCTTGCGGGTACGGTCATCTCCATCCATTATATCGAAGAAACAAAGTGTAACAGTAAATATGTGAATAAACACATAAGGGATGGAGCCTCATGTCTGTAGTCCATGACATTCCTATATCATATCTGTATGGGTGGACATAAGGGAAGTATCGGCATCTGCTCCTTGCAGGTCCGGTCACCTCCACCCATTATATAGCCGATACAAAGTGTAACAGTAAATATGTGAATAAACACAGAGGGGATGTCATCACATGTCTGGTGTCCATGATATTCCTATATCATATCTGAATGGGGACATAAGGGAAGTATCAGGATCTGCTCCTTGTTGGTCCAGCCATCTCCACCCATTATATAGCGATACAAAGTGTTACAGCAAATATGTGAATAAACACATAAGGGATGGAGTCTCTGTCTGGAGTCATCTCCACCCATTATTTAGCAGCACAAAACGCATGACTTGTGGTGATTGGTCAATATTATGAGAAACTGATGTACGCCAATTATATAAATCCATATTAGATCCATATGAGACTAGTGGCCAGACTATTACTATGGGATTAAAGAGCCCACATTATTAGTCACCCTTCAAATAGCATAGAGTATGACTGATAGGGACTTCTGTCAGTCCCAGCTTATGTTCAACTCCATATTAGTACCCTATATTATATAATAGGCCAGACAAAATTGTTACCCATTAGCTTAGTATTTGGTTCCCCTTTGGAATAAGTCCTGCAATCAGTCGCCTCCTATAACCTCCACAGACTTTTTATCACCTGAAATTTTTGGACCCGCTTTCTGACACCGGGATCTACACTGCAACCGCCAAATATTACTTCTGTATATGATCTTCAGATATTCATGATTGTCTTTTCACTCAAGATTAGGTGCCCCCCCTATGGATGGCCTCCTTCTCTCCCCATATGTGACTGTAGGTGCTCTTTTGCCTTTGCTCCTGCCTCTGACCCCCCATATGTGACTGTAGGTCTGTGCTCTTTTCTCTGACCTCCCCCATATTGACTGTAGGTCCTGTGTCTTTTCTCTGACCTCCCCATATGTGACTGTAGGTCCTGTGCTCTTTTCTCTGACCTCCTCCATATGTGACTGTAGGTTTCTGTGCTCTTTTCTCTGACCTCCCCATATGTACTGTAGGTCCTGTGCTCTTTTCTCTGACCTCCCCCATATGTGACTGTAGGTCTGTGCTCTTTCTCTGACCTCCCCCATATGTGACTGTAGGTCCTGTGCTCTTTTCTCTGACCTCCCCATATGTGACTGTAGGTCCTGTGCTCTTTTCTCTGACCTCCCCCATATGTGACTGTAGTTCTGTGCTCTTTTCTCTGTCCATATGTGCGTAGTCTTGCTCTTTCTCTGATCTCCTCCCATATTACTGTAGGCCTGTGCTCTTTTCCTGACCTCCCCCATATGTGACTGTAGGTCCTGTGTTCTTTTCTCTGATCTCCCATATGTGACTGTAGGTCCTGTGCTCTTTTCTCTGACCTCCCTCATATGTGACTGTAGGTCCTGTGCTCTTTTCTCTGACCTCCCCCATATGTGACTGTAGACCTGTGCTCTTTTCTCTGACCTCCCCCATATGTGACTGTAGGTCATGTGCTCTTTTCTCTGACCTCCCCCATATGTGACTGTAGTCCTGTGCTCTTTTCTCTGACCTCCCTCATATGTGACTGTAGGTCCTGTGTCTTTTCTCTAACCTCTCCCATATGTGACTGTAGGTCCTGTGCTCTTTTCTCTGACCTCCCCATATGTGACTGTAGGTCCTGTGCTCTTTTCTCTGACCTCCCCCATATGTGACTGTAGGTCCTGTGCTCTTTTCTCTGTCCTCCCCATATGTGACTGTAGGTCCTGTGCTCTTTTCTCTGACCTCCTCATATGTGACTGTAGGGCTGTGCTCTTTTCTCTGACCTCCCCAAATGTGGCTGTAGCTGTGCTCTTTTCTCTAGACCTCCCCATATGTGACTGTAGGTCCTGTGCTCTTTTCTCTGACCTCCCCCATATGTGACTGTAGGTCCTGTGCTCTTTTCTCTGACCTTCCCCATATTTGACTATAGGTCCTGTGTTTCCAGAAGGATTTTTGGATCCTCACATACATTTAGTCAGTTTTCTGTCTCTTTCACATGGCTCTCCTGTCTCCTCCATAGCATTTCTGTCATTTACATCTGGACGGATAGTTTTGCGTGACACTGATGTCCCCTGAGCCCGCAGGGTGGCTTGAATATCTTTGGAATTTGATTGGGGCTTATCAACCATCCGGACTATCCTGCGTTTAAACCTTTCATCAATTTTTCTCTGCTGTCCACATCCAACGAGATTAGCTACAGTGCCATGGGTTGTAAACGTCTTGATTATCTTGTGCACCATGGACAAAGGAACATCAAGATCTCTGAAGATGGTCTTGTAACCTTATATTGTTGATATTTTTCACAATTTTGGCTCTCGGACTGTTCTCTTCTCCTCTTTCTGTCCTCCATGCTTAGTGCAGCACACACAGACACAGGGCAAAGATTAAGGCAACTTCTGAACGAGTGTCACATGCTGGAGGCAAGGTTGTTACCCACAATTTTGGAAAAGATGCTAACACTTTTTGTCTGTCCCATTCTTGAGGTTTTGTGTGCAATTTTGTGCAATTTGTCTTTTCTTTCAGGTTTTTTTTGTGTTGTTCCAATACACAAAGAAAATAAACATGTGTATAACAAAACAAGTGCAACTGCAATCATTTTCTGGACAAATACTTTGTTTTTTTGGAACAATTTCAAGAGAACCAACACTTCCGGCCATCACTGTATATACTCTGTACCCCACATTCTATGACCTTCACTTACCCCCCCATAATGAAGACCTTGGCCCGCATCATTATTCAAGCAGACGTCCCTTTAATGAACCGGCATCATCTCGTAAATTTACCCAGATTTTACGATAAAGCGTCCTGGTTTCCTATCTCCACGGTGAAGGTAAAGTACAGAACTAATGACCTATAAAAAATAATCGCGTTTTAAGTGCTGCTATGTACGGAAAAAGAGGAACGCGCTGCAGAAGATAAGTTAAATGAGCACCTCATTAAATTATACTGCTTCAAACAGCTACACGGGGCTCCACATTAGAAAATCATTCTTATTTTCTCTTACTGGTCTTCTGCGCTTTGGTCACCTCCAGAGCTGCATTCACAATTCTGCTATCTTTCAGTCTGTATATACAGTAGATTGGTTCTACCGTAGTATGGTTCATGGTGGGAGATATTGGAGCTTATTTGTAAAGAAAAATGCACCAGAATTGTCACATACTGTCACGGGTGTATCAGGAGACACAGATGAGGCTGTCAGGGGTCACTCGCAGAAGGTCGCAGCGTCTGGCCAAACAGCCAAAATTCTGAACTGTTGTCCTGTCCCTTTAAGAGGTATTTCTCTGTTTGATGATAACTGGACGTCACTAGGCCCCAGCTGGTCTCCTACCTGCCGACCTGCAGCTGTCTCTATTTATTCCCTTTGACTCTTATGATGCATTGCTGGTGATAGTGTGTTTAAGTTGGTGTTGCTTCCTGGCTTGCAATGCATCGTGGATTCCCGATGTAGTTTGTGTCTTTTTCTTCATTCAGCTAAGCTTGCCTACCTCTCCCCCTTTGTCTCCTTGATGTTTTCCTTTAGTAGTTGTCAGCTGGATTGACCGGTGTTCACCCTGCCTGACTCCTAAGTAGCTTAGTTGAGGGACAGACAGGGATGAGGTATCCTGCTCGGCGACAGTTGCAGAGACTGTATAGGATTGTTAGGGGAGCCAGGTGTCAGCGCTAGATTTCCTAGGAGTCACCATCTCCCCTTTGCTTTTAGCGTCAGGGACTCCTTTCACTCGTCATCCAATGCTGGGTGTCTCCCTACGCCCAGTGTGATACATATTGTAAAAACGTATATGGCACTCTTGAAATATTAAATGCTCAAGTAGCGCTCCAACCCATTACAATGCAATGTAACTATAAGAAATCCTTGGCACTCCTAAAGTGTGACAAGTATTTTATTCAGGCAGTCCAAAACAAAAAAAGCAAAAAATGTTTCGACCCTAAATAAGGGTCTTCGTCAGGCACAAACTGCTGCAGAAGAAAATAGATTGACGCTAATGGTACCGTGACTTATTGCGAGAATGGGCGCCTAATTCCATATCACTAGCGCCATAGAGCAATCTATTTCTCCTGAGCAGTTTGTGTCTTTTTTTTGTTTTGGACGGCTGGAATATAATCCTGATTACATTATTGGAGTTAGAAGTGTTTCTTGTTTCTTTAATGTTAGAATTGTAGTATCATTTGTACTCAAAAATTGTCTTTTGTGACCTGCATCATACTGGTAACTATATGTCACGAGGGTGTCTCACCCTGAGACCAGGAGGTCTTCAGCTTGTGTAAATGTATTTGCTTACTTTTAGTGCTGCAGGCGTTAAGGACTCTTTTCTTCTTGTGGCCTTAAATCTCAGGTGCAGAATTTTGTTACCACTCCACTCTGCTATAAAAAGTCACATCTAACCATTTGAAGATGATTATAGAATCCCTTTCTATGCTGACCACTTCTTAGCTGTGGTGTCATGACAATTGCAGCTGTAATGCTTTGCTCCAAATGAGAAGTTTTGAGTTATATCTTTTTGTGTTTATTTTTCCTCTGTCTGTGTCCATTACCTAGTGTTGTATTATTGCGGTAGCAAGACTAGCTTCCTCAAAGACTTTCTCACTAGGCAGGGTGAACTTATGGCAAGCAAAGGCCTAGGCACATTACGGCAATGGAGGGGAAGGACCTGTATAGGGACAATAGGGAGCACAGGGTTCAGCCTTAGGTATCAGGAGGTGACCCCTCTCCCTATCGCTAGGACCTAGGAGGTGAATTGGTTAATAGAAGTGAATGGATTATTCTTCAGGTGGTTTATGCTTGTGTTTTATACACAAAAAGCTTAAAAAGAAAAGTTGCACCCAAAAAATTACTGGACCAACGCCCAAAAATACACTCCAGGCAAAAATGCCACCAGCATTTTGATAAAGTGTTTTTTACTTAAAAATCCTGGCTTGCATTCTGTTGTGTGCACAGATCTTTATAATGTTTTATCCTCCATGTGCATCTAGAGCTGCACTCAACATTCTGCTATCAGCACTACTTGTGGGAGAGAATCCAGAGCTGCACTCATCATTCTGCTATCAGCACTGCTTGTGGTAGAGCATCCAGAGCTGCACTCATCATTCTGCTATCAGCACTGCTTGTGGGAGAGCATCCAGAGCTGCACTCATCATTCTGCTATCAGCACTGCTTGTGGGAGAGCATCCAGAGCTGCACTCATCATTCTGCTATCAGCACTGCTTGTGGTAGAGCATCCAGAGCTGCACTCATCATTCTGCTATCAGCACTGCTTGTGGTAGAGCATCCAGAGCTACACTCATCATTCTGCTATCAGCACTGCTTGTGGTAGAGCATCCAGAGCTACACTCATCATTCTGTTATCAGCACTGCTTGTGGTAGAGCATCCAGAGCTACACTCATCATTCTGCTATCAGCATGCTTGTGTAGAGCATCCAGAGCTGCACTCATCATTCTGCTATCAGCACTGCTTGTGGGAGAGCATCCAGAGCTGCACTCATCATTCTGCTATCAGCACTGCTTGTGGAGAGCATCCAGAGCTGCACTCATCATTCTGCTATCAGCACTGCTTGTGGTAGAGCATCCAGAGCTGCACTCATCATTCTGCTATCAGCACTGCTTGTGGTAGAGCATCCAGAGCTACACTCATCATTCTGCTATCAGCACTGCTTGTGGTAGAGCATCCAGAGCTACACTCATCATTCTGTTATCAGCACTGCTTGTGTAGAGCATCCAGAGCTACACTCATCATTCTGCTATCAGCATGCTTGTGTAGAGCATCCAGAGCTGCACTCATCATTCTGCTATCAGCACTGCTTGTGGGAGAGCATCCAGAGCTGCACTCATCATTCTGCTATCAGCACTGCTTGTGGGAGAGCATCCAGAGCTGCACTCATCATTCTGCTTGTGGGAGATTATTATCTTTTAGTAAGGACATCCCTGCTGCAGCTATCAGTTTCCTATATTCCCATTTTGCACCAGCAGAATTATGAATGCAGCTCTGGATGTGACTAGAAAATAAATTGTAATGACTCCAAGAAAATCATCTGAAAAGTTTCTCGACATGAATATGTAGATTTGGACTATAGAGCGGATTGTAATGTTCTCTAGACTTGGGGAGAAGCTTTGTACTGTTAGTGATACAATGTATCAATTTCACCATTTTCCTGAGGTTTTTTTTTCAGCATTGGAGAAGTCATTTTGCAAAAGCCTTGGAAACGGAGGGCAAAGCAATTACCATGGCGGAGATTTTCCCTATTATTTATGAAATGGAAAGTGCAGACAGCACCGCTGATAATGGCGGCCTCTCCGCGCGCTCCGCACAATGCCGCATTTCGAGGTGGCGTTCCATATTTTCGCCTTTTAGGATCAGGCTATTAGTGATAAGAAACTCGAGGCTTTTTCCAGTGCAGTCTGGTATCTCACTGTGTTGTGCAGACTTTATTCCGGGAAACACAGAAGACGCTCCGTCGTTGCTGTTCATTGTGTTACCTGTTGTTGAAGGCGGCGGTGAGAAAACCGTCTGTCCGTCCATGGAGGCGATCGGCACAATGAAGCCGTCCACGCTGCAAAATCAGCTGCAGAATCCTGCTATCTGTACCAGTGCTCCGCGCCCTAGTGTTAAGAATTAGGGCAGAATTTATACTGGAGCCACCATGTAAAGACCTGCTCTCCTCTCATATGACAAAGCAGCCCTGTAATGGTAATCACCAGGTGATAAAGCCTTTAGTTTATGTAAACAATAGCAGACACACAGATAAGAGAGGTATAGTTTTTTTAGTTTGTTTGTTTTTTTAACCCTCACAGCATGCTGTCCTCAGCTTACATAGCAAAAACCTGCTGACAGATTCACTACCTCCTCTAATGGCCACTTTACACACACCAACTTATCTGTCCAACTTCTGAACAACTTACTGGTTGCAGTGAAATCATGGACACATTGTTCTATTTTGTGGCTGTGTACAATGGAACAATGTGTCCATGATTTCACTGCAACCAGTAAGGCTACCTTCACATTACGATTTGAAGGGAGCCGATGCTGTCCGATATAAATCGGACAGCATCGGCTCCCTTCTCATGCCTGGAATCGGGTGCCAAATAGGCACCCGATTCCGGCATAAAATCGGCGCCGGGCTGCAAAAAAAAAAAAAAAAAAAATAAAGGTTATTCTCACCTCCCCCCGAGCCCCCGCCGTCTTCCGCCATCTTCTGCCATCTTCCTCTAGGCTCCCGGTGGCTCCCGCAGGCTGCCGGTGTCAGCAGAGGTGTACCTCTGCTGTACACAGGACCTGCGGTGATGTCACAGTCACGTGACCGCGGGTTCACCATGGTGAACCCGCGGTCACATGACTGTGACATCAAAGCAGGTCCTGAACAGCAGAGGGAGCGCTCTGCTGACACCGGCAGCCTGCGGGAGCCACCGGGAGCCTAGAGGAAGATGGCAGAAGATGGCGGAAGACAGCGGGGGCTCGGGGGGAGGTGAGAATAACCTTTATTTTTTTTTTTTAACACTTGTGCTCCTAGTTAGGAGCAGTTTTACTGTACTGAGCATGCTCAGTACAGTAAAACGGGGTCCGAGGAGACATAGATGTTTCCTCGGACCCTTCTCCATAGGGCCCCATGTTATAGGGATCGGGTCAGATCGGATGTGCACTAAATGCCATCCGATTTGGTCCGATCCGAATCTGTCAGATTTTATTTTCGGTGCTAAAATCGGAGCAGGCTCCGATTTTAGCACCGATAATAAAATCGGACAGAATCGGATCGGACCAAATCGGATGGCATTTAGTGCACATCCGATTCGGTCCGATCCCCATAGGGATACATGGGGTCCGAAAATCGGTCCGATGCTGTCCGATTTTTTTCGGACAGCATCGGAAATCCGAAAATCGTTATGTGAAAGCAGCCTAAGTTGTTCAGAAGTTGGACAGATAAGTTGGTGTGTGTAAAGTGGCCATAAAGCAGGTGAAATTATGTCTTGTGATGGAGCTCTTAGGCTGCAAAGGGCGCAGACACTGTTCTTACATAAGGGCCTCTTCCATCTTCATCCAGCAATGGACTGATATAATTTAGCAGGAAATTTGCTGCTACTGGGTCCAAATACTTATCTAAACTGCTACATTATATCAAACCCTCAGCACTGAGACGTTTTAGGTTTATTTGGGTTTTTATTGACTTTTTAGGAAAAATTTGTACCCCATTTACCAATATCATCACAAAATGAAATGCAATATACAGTATATTAGAAAGTATCAGTTGAATAACTATAGTAAAGGGGATGTCACACGCCTCAATATCGCTGTCAATGTCGCTCGTACGTCACGGATTTTCAGTCGCTCGAGCGACATAAAAGTGACGCAGGAGCGACATTGAAGCGTGTGACCAAGCGATGCAACCAGCGATATGTCGCTGATCGCCGATCGCAGGTTTCACTGCCAGATGTAAAACCTGTCGCTCATCGCTCAGTAGACCTTGTGCATCGCTGCGTGTGACACTAAACTCAGCGACGTATTTTCTATTTTGACAACGTACAAGCGACTAAATAAAATCGCTCGCAAGATGGCGACATCACCGCATCGCTGGGTCACATTGACGCGTGTGACATCTTACCTGCGATCATTTCACATCGCTCAGGCGATTAATAATTTGTGACGCATGAGCGATATCGCGGGCGACATTGACATGTGTGACAGGCCCTTAAGTGTTATCAGCAAGGCACATACACAGCCCCCTCTCACCTGCTACTTATCATAGTAACCCCCATTGATGTTGACTTACACCCTCCATACTTTGTGCCCCTCTCCTCATCTGGCACATACCATAGAAGCCCCCACTGGCACTGATATTTCCATATTTTGTGCCCCCCTCCCAATCTGGCACATACCATAGAAGCCCCCACTGGCGGTGACTCCTCCATACTTTGTGCCCCCCTCCCAATCTGGCACATACCATAGAAGCCCCCACTGGCACTGACTCCTCCATACTTTGTGCCCCCCTTCCAATCTGGCACATACCATAGAAGCCCCCACTGGCACTGACTTTTCCATATTTTGTGCCCCCCTCCTCATCTGGCACATACCATAGAAGCCCCCACTGGCACTGACTCCTCCATACTTTGTGCCCCCCTCCCAATCTGGCACATACCATAGAAGCCCCACTGGCACTGACTCCTCCATACTTTGTGCCCCCCTTCCAATCTGGCACATACCATAGAAGCCCTCACTGGCGCTGACTCTTCCATATTTTGTGCCCCCCTCCTCATCTGGCACATACCACAGAAGCCCTCACTGGCGCTGACTCTTCCATATTTTGTGCCCCCCTCCTCATCTGGCACATACCACAGAAGCCCTCACTGGCGCTGACTCTTCCATATTTTGTGCCCCCCTCCTCATCTGGCACATACCATAGAAACCCCCACTGGCACTGACTCCTCCATACTTTGTGCCACCCTCCCAATCTGGCACATACCATAGAAGCCCCCACTGGCACTGACTCCTCCATACTTTGTGCCACCCTCCCAATCTGGCACATACCATAGAAGCCCCCACTGGCGCTGACTCCTCCATACTTTGTGCCCCCCCCGTCCTGCCTGTTGGGGTTCTCTATGGTTCTGATGCCCTTGAGGACGTTCCCTTCTCTCCGGAGCCGCCGCTGTCATCTTGTTACAGACATTTCTCGCCGTTCAGCCTGCTATTCTCCCGGTATCTCTAGACTTATCTAGGATGGACTGACAACATCCGAGCGCTGCAGACCTGCCCTTGATATTCCGCCATAGAATATGCAAATAAACCCCAACATTCTGAATATTAAAATATTGAGAAGTAGCGCAAGTTCACGAGTCCCATAAAGTTTTAGGTCAAACCCGGACTTCATTTAAATATCATTGTGAGAGGCATCCTCATTGCTATTTTATATTTTATTTTGACCCGCAGGAGTTAACCCTGCGTCCCCCGGAGCATCGTAAAAGAGCTTATATATTAATGAATTGTATATACAAGAGTTACCTAACATAAAGGAACAGGGGAGCTGAATCCAATGATGAGCGCAGTACTGCCAGTCACTGCAGCAGAGGCATTAACATAGTGATGAATTAAAGGGATATTCCAGTCTACACAGTACTGACTGGTTTTGGTCCCTTTCTTTACTGGTTGCACGACCATGCAAAGCTTCATTCCCACAAATGGTGTCCACATCTTGACCAGGGGCCGCTCATGTGCTGCTCTCACTGGGAATTCCATATGGGAATTCCAGACATGTCTCCAAACCTAGTGATGAGGCCTCGTTTCCAAATAGATATATCTATCATGCATCTATGGGATATAAAGGTACCCCTTTAATTAGATGGGCCACTCACATATTGCCCTACTCAAAGTCTATATGTTATGCACAGAGTAACGGATGTCCGGCGCATGGCGCAATACAAGTTACAACAGGTGATGGAAAAGGGTAAAAAGGCCCTAACGGTAGTCAGTGGGGAGATGGGTCACCTTCTGACACTATCCTGTGTCTGCACCCTGCGCTCCCTAATGTCCCTAAGTGGAGCCTTCCCCCCATCGCCTTCCTGTGCCTCCACTCACCCTGGATAGTGCAAAGACCGTTGAGTGCTCTAGACATCAACTCAACAATAGTCCAACACAAAAGAAGGTAGACAGACAGAGGACATAAGCAAAAGGATACACAACTACTTCAAGGCTGCAGCCAGACACCAGGACTCCAACAACTACAAGAAGCTTCATTCCTCCAAGGTGGTCAGTTCAGAATGAATCTATATAAAGGCCCAGTTACACACACATATATCTGTGCAGAGATTGTTGGCAGATCTCTGGTTGCAGTGAAATCATGGACACATTGTTACATTTTGAGGCTGTGTACAAATGTAACAATGTGTCCATGATTTCACTGCAACCAGAGATCTGCGAACAATCTCTTATCTGTGCGTGAAACTGGGCCTTAACCGGCATCAGGTGATGGAACATGTGACTATTTCAGGTGGAGGGGAGTGGTCACAAATATTACACCTGATCTAGGAGTAACAAGGAATAACCAGTAAGGAAATATTCCTCAACCCTCAGTGTCACAAGTCTCCCAAGTAATGAGGAATCCTTGTGACACTAAGGCACTGGTGCAGATAGCTGAGCACTGCACTCTGCAATCATCGCTAGTACCATAGACAATACAGTGTGCCTGCTCCATTCAGCTCATTATGGCCTCAGTGGTGCTTCCAGGTGGAAACCATAGAATAATGGTGCAGTCATGTGACTGGTGCAGTCTCTGTAGTGAGATCAATCAGACAGCCGAGTATTGCGGTCCAAAATCATTTGCCAGTCCCATAGACAATGAATAGAGTGGTAGGGTGCACACATTTCCGCCCGTTCAATCCCGTTCCTCCTGGTTGTGTCATGAAGCTAAAAGAGAAGCATGAAAGAATGGAGACCTGTGATGAGGACACACACAATCTACAGATCATCACCTAATCGTTACTTTGTGTAGTCTGGAATAACATTTATAACACAAAGTATATGAGAATCTTCCAGAACTGCATTTAATGAAAATGTATTTTATTCTCATCTTTAATCATCAGCTCAGCTCGTCTCCTTCTTCACAATCTGCTGTTCAGAAATCTGCCTTTGATGTTAAGCTTGGATTTTAAGACGTACTTCCCCTTTAAATCCGCCAGTGTTCCGGAATCTTATCTTTCCTATAATCTGATTATACATGCAAAGTATTCCATTGTGAGACTGAATATTAAACAGCTTATCAAATCTGCCCAAAAGACATTGTGAAGCCGATAAGCGGCGACCTTGCCGCCGTCCATCTTTCCTGACCACTTTACACCTTTTTTCCTCCTTTCTATGCAAATTTCTTCTCTTTTCCGTAATTGTCTGTCGCAGAAAAAAAAAGGAATTGCTTTGTCATTAAGTTACCTATTGTTACAGCTGCCTCCATCTAATTACAGTTATTAAAGCGGTAGTGACAGGAGTATTTAGTGCGGCGGTATTAATATATTACCGTATTCAGGGAAAGTCAGTGGCGATATATCCGGCAGGATGAACATGACGGCAACTTAAAGGGACGGTGAAGATGTGAGAAGTGGGAGGAAGACAAATGGTTCTGATCTAATGCGCGAAGGTGGATGATAGAAAGAAGAAGAAATCATTGAGAGTCTGGAAAATAAAGGGGGTCACAAACTTTAGAGCAGTTTCCATAGTGATTGGGGGATGTAGAATCCAGTGGGAGCATCTGTAGCTGCTCTGGGGGGTCTCACAAAAGAAAAGACCCTAGAGAATACAATGTATCACTCCCATTATCCCTGAACCTGGAACTACATTCTCATTTTGCCTGTGCTTACAATGTTCCCTCCCATTAAGACAGATTTCACAATGCAATTTCCTTTTATTACTCATCTGGCCATGTAATCTGCCTAACATTACGCCAGTAATATGCTTTGGGTGTGTGATGGTACAAGGCCAGTTTTAGGGGGAGGAAAAACATCCCCCCCATAGAATCGGCATGAAATCTGCTGGGAACCAATATGGAAACTAGAGAGTTACACAATCTGAATAGGGAGTCTAGAATCCTACGCTGAGTCCATCACAAGTGATTGGAGGATATACTCGGCTCCGTATAGACATCCATGTGACTATTGATAAAAAGCAGCTCTGTTGTCATGGGTTTCTCCCACCCTAGGGAGACTTTTGATGAGATTGAGACCTGTAGGTTACTGCCTTATCAATAGTAGTTTATAGCTTGCATTTAAATGTATATACTTCTAAGGAACTGTAAGGGTAGGACTCTTTCCTTGTTGGTTGTTGTTTGTCCTTAATCTCAGCTGTAACTGTTTGTGACCACTCCCACCACATTATAAAGAGTCACATGTCTTGTTAGTAGGTGATAGATTTTAATTCTATGCTGACCACTCTTGAAGGAGCCTGTCTCTGGAAGAAGCTGGTGTCATGACTATTGCAGCTTTGGGCTTGTGGAGTTTATCCTTTTTGCATTCCCTCTATCTGTCTCCCTTCCCATATATTGTTTATTTTCAGTGGTATATCTAGCGACTCACCGACCTTCTCTAGCTAGTGTGAGTTCAGGGTGAGGGCTTAGACACGTGACAGCGACAGGGGGAAGGGCCCGCATAGGGTTGTTAGGGAGTGCAAGGTCTTCCATTAACACACTTTTGATTGTTCTTTTGTGTTGCTGGGTTCACACTCTCTGGCGTGAATCTGTCCTAGCATTGACTGCGTCTGTTGGCTTCCAGTGTCGCCTTGGTCTGTTCTTTGTCTTTGTTACATTGTTGCCAGTTAACAGAGTGATATGTATTAGTTTCTCATCTTTGGCACTGGAGCGAGTTGTGCAATTTACAGAGCCATTAATAGCAGTGATCAATTCCTGATTATTGATAGAGTGTGGTCTTAGCCGCCGATCTGGAGTGAAGCAGACAGTCAATCCACCAGCCATGGATCATTCCATAAGAAGCACTTTGTCAGGATAAATGGTTCACGAAAATGAACTGCATTTTGGGAGTAGTTTAATTCACTTTCTATGAATGAATTAGTTGCATGCAGATGGTGTAACAAGACGAGTTCTAATGTGACTGATGGCTCCTGATCCGCACCCGGCTGCTTCAGTCACTGCTGGAAACTTCTATTATTAATAAACATTTACATAAAACAATAACAATGTTCTTAATGCTGTGTATCATAATAATAAAAGGAAGAGCAAAATAACTAATGTTTTCTTTCTCCTCTGATCTTCTTCCTCCTCTTCTCTTGCTGCTCTATTTCTTTCCCTTCCTCTTTCTTCCTGTTCTTTGTATTTTTCTTCTTCCGTTTCACTCCTCCATCTTTTCCTTCTTTCTCTTGTTCATTCACTTCTTTCTTATTGTCATCTTCTTACTAGTTTTCAGTTTTTCTTTCTCTACCTTTTCTTCTCTTCTTCATGTTTCTGTATTTTGTTACTTCCTCTTCCTGCAATCCATCTGCCCCTTCTTCTTTTTCTTTTCCCTTCTTTTCTTTAGTTTCCTCATCTTCTTTCCTCCTCTTTCTTCAATTCTTCCTGTTATTTGTATTCAGCTTAATATGTTCCTCGTCTCCCCTTTCCTTCACATCTTCCTCTTCCTGCAGTCCATCTACCTCTTCTTCTCATTCTTTTTCCTTTTCTTATCCTTTATTTTCTTTATTCTCATCTTCTTTCTTTTGCTTTCTTTTCTCTGTTCAATTCTTCCTGTTACTTGTGTTAGGTTTAATGTGTCATCTTGATCTCCCTCCTCCCTCCCTTTCCTTATATTATCATCTCTTCACCTTTTCCATATCTTTTTTCTCTTCTCCTTCTTGGTCGGGATTCTTTCTCTTTTCTTCCTTCCCTTTCTCTTCTTACTTTTTGACACCACCTTCTCTCTTCCATCCTCTCACTCCTCCATATTTCCATATGGAGAGCCTTGCCTACATCCCTGCTCTCCCCCCTCCCCCCCCCAGCCCGCCCTGTTTGCATCCATCCATTACACCTCAATATTTTCTACCATGACACACAAGTCACAATGTAGCAAAGTTCAATATCTTGTGCTGTTACATTTCTAGTTACAGTTTTCTACATTTAAATACCCTTCTGTGATGTACACTAGAGGTTGGGTTGACGTTTTGTGCCTTAACCCTCATTTAGTAGGATAAAAAAAAAGTCACTGTTGGTACCATAGGGTCAATGTGTCTCCACCACCAAATTATGTCTTTGTATACATGTATTCTGGTCAGGATTTATTTAAATACTAGATAGGAGCTCTATGCTATCACATTGGTGGGTGGTGACATCACGATGGGGGCGGGCTCTATTACGCTGGGGCAGCAGATGGTGGCATGAGGTACTGGCCTCGTTCAGTGGACTGCGGGGATGAGTGGAGTGAGTAAGGGCTGAGCAAGCAGGGTGAGTGAGGTCAGGGTGAGTAGTGAGGCCAGGGTGAGTGAGTGAGGCCAGGGTTGTGAGCGAAGCCAGGATGTGTGTGACCAAGGCCAGGGTGAGTGAAGCCAGGGTGTGTGAGCGAGGCCAGGGTGAGTGAGGCCAGCGTGTGTGAGCGAGGCCAGGATGTGTGTGACCACGGCCAGGGTGAGTGAAGCCAGGGTATGTGAGCGAGGCCAAGCTGAGTGAGTGAACGAGGCCAGGGTGTGTGAGTGAGGCCAGGGTGTGTGAGCGAGGCCAGGGTGAGTAAGTGAGGCCAGGCTGAGTGAGTGAACGAGGCCAGGGTGAGTGAGCGAGGCCAGGGTGTGTGAGCGAGGCCAGGGTGTGTGAGTGAGGCCAGGGTGTGTGAGCAAGGCCAGGTGTGGTGTGAGCGAGGCCAGGATGTGTGTGACCAAGGCCAGGGTGAGTGAGTGAGGCCAGGGTGAGTGAGTGAGGCCAGGGTGAGTGAGGCCAGCGTGTGTGAGCGAGGCCAGGATGTGTGTGACCACGGCCAGGGTGAGTGAAGCCAGGGTATGTGAGCGAGGCCAAGCTGAGTGAGTGAACGAGGCCAGGGTGTGTGAGTGAGGCCAGGGTGTGTGAGCGAGGCCAGGGTGTGTGTGAGCGAGGCCAGGGTGTGTGTGAGCGAGGCCAGGGTATGTGTGAGAGAGGCCAGGGTGTGTGAGCAAGGCCAGGGTGAGTGAGAGAGGCCAGGGTGTGTGAGCGAGGCCAGGGTGTGTGAGCGAGGCCAAGGTGTGTGAGCGAGGCCAGGGTGTGTGAGGCCAGGGTGTGTGAGCGAGGCCAGGGTGCGTGTGAGCGAGGCCAGGGTGTGTGTGAGCGAGGCCAGGGTGTGTGAGCGAGGCCAGGGTGTGTGTGAGCAAAACCAGGGTATGTAAGGCCATGGTGTATGAGTGAGGGCAGGGTGTGTGAGGCCAGGGTGTGTGAGTGAGGCCAGGGTATGTAAGGCCAGAGTGAGTGAGGCCAGGATGTGTGAGCGAGGCCAGGATGTGTATGAGCGAGGCCAGGATGTGTGTGAACGAGGCCAGGGTGTGTGAGAGAGGCCAGGGTGTGTGAGAGAGGCCAGGGTGTGTGTGAACGAGGCCAGGGTGTGTGAGAGAGGCCAGGGTGTGTGAGAGAGGCCAGGGTGTGTGAGCAAGGCCAGGGTGAGTGAGAGAGGCCAGGGTGTGTGAGCAAGGCTAGGGTGTGTGAGCGAGGCCAGGGTATTTAAGGCCATGGTGTATGAGTGAGGCCAGGGTGTGTGAGTGAGGCCAGGGTATGTAAGGCCAGGGTGTGTGAGTGAGGGCAGAGTGAGTGAGGCCAGGGAATGTAAGGCCAGGGTGTGTGAGTGAGGGCAGGGTATGTAAAGCCAGGGTGTGTGAGTGAGGCCAAGAATGTAAGGCCAGGGTGTGTGAGTGAGGCCAGGGAATGTAAGGCCAGGGTGTGTGAGTGAGGGCAGGGTGAGTGAGTGAGGCCAGGGTATGTAAGGTCAGGGTGTGTGAGTGAGGGCAGGGTGAGTGAGGCCAGGGAATGTAAGGCCAGGGTGTGTGTGAGGGCAGGGTGTGTGAGGCCAGGGTGTGTGAGTGAGGTCAGGAATTAAGGCCAGGGTGTGTGAGTGAGGCCAGGGAATGTAAGGCCAGGGTGTGTGTGAGTGAGGGCAGGGTGAGTGAGTGAGGCCAGGGTATGTAAGGTCAGGGTGTGTGAGTGAGGGCAGGGTGAGTGAGTGAGGCCAGGGAATGTAAGGCCAGGGGTGTGTGTGAGGGCAGGGTGTGTGTGAGGCCAGGGTGTGTGAGTGAGGTCAGGGTATGTAAGTGAGGGCAGGGTGAGTGAGTGAGGCCAGGGAATGTAAGGCCAGGTGTGTGTGAGTGAGGGCAGGGTATGTAAGGCCAGGGGTGTGAGTGAGGCATGTAGCCAGGGTGGTAGGCAGGGTATTATAAGGCCAGGGGTGTGTGAAGTTGAGGCAGGGAAGTATGCCAGGTGTTAGTGAGGCAGGGTAGCAGGTGATGAGGCAGTGAATAGTAAGGCCAGGGTGTGTGAGTGAGGGCGGTGAGTGGTGAGAGAATAAGGCCAGGTGTGTGTGAGTGAGGGCAGTGGTATTAAGGCCAGGGTGTGTGAGTGAGGCAGGGATGTATAAGGCCAGGGTGTGTAGTGAGGGGCAGTGTTGATAAGGCCAGGTGTGTGTGTGAGGGCAGTGTATAAAGGCCAGGTGTGTGAGTGAGGGCAGGTATGTAAGGCCAGGGTGTGTGAGTGAGGGCAGTGTATATAAGGCCAGGGTGTGTGAGTAGGGCAGGGTTTATAGGCCAGGGTGTGTGAGTGAGGGCAGGTAATTAAGGCCAGGGTGTGTGAGCAGGATAGGCCAGGGTGTGTGAGTGGGCAGTGTAAATTAAGGCCAGGGTGTGTGTGTGAGGGCAGGTATATAAGGCCAGGGTGTGTGAGTGAGGCAGTGTATTAAGCCAGGGTGTGTGAGTGAGGCAGTGTATAAGGCCAGGGTGTGTGAGGCAGGTATATAGGCCAGGGTGTGTGAGTGAGGGCAGTGTATATAAGGCCAGGGTGTGTGAGTGAGGGCAGGGTATATAAGGCCAGGGTGTGTGAGTGAGGGCAGTGTATTAAGGCCAGGGTGTGTGAGGCAGGCGTGTTATAGGCCAGGGTGTGTGTGTGAGGCAGTGTATATAAGGCCAGGGTGTGTGAGGGCAGTGGTAATAGGCCAGGTGTGTGTGTGAGGCAGGAGTGTTATAGGCCAGGGTGTGTGAGGGCAGTGGTTTAAGGCCAGGGTGTGTGAGGGCAGGTGTATATAAGGCCAGGTGTGTGTGGTGAGGCCAGGGTTTAAGGCCAGGGTGGTGTGTAGTGAGGGCAGGTATATAAGGCCAGGGTGTGTGAGGGCAGTGTATATAAGGCCAGGGTGTGTGAGAGGCAGGGGTGATTAGGCCAGGGTGTGTGAGGGCAGGGTATATAAGGCCAGGGTGTGTGAGGGCAGGGTATATAGGCCAGGGTGTGTGTGAGTGAGGGCGTGTGATATAAGGCCAGGGTGTGTGTGTGAGGCAGTGGTTTAAGGGCCAGGGTGTGTGAGTGAGGCAGTGTTATAAGGCCAGGGTTGTGTGAGGCAGGGTGTATATAGGCCAGGTGTGTGTGGGGGCCAGGGTTTAAGGCCAGGGTGTGTGAGGGCAGGGTATATAGGCCAGGGTGTGTGTGGGCAGGTATATAAGGCCGGTGTGTGTGAGGCAGGGTTATAAGGCCAGGGTGTGTGAGGCAGGGTAATAAGGCCAGGGTGTGTGTGTGAGGCAGTATATAAGGCCAGGGTGTGTGTAGTGAGGCAGGGTTATAAGGACCAGGGTGTTTGTGTAGGGCAGGGGTATATAAGGCCAGGGTGTGTGTGTGAGGGCAGGGTATATAAGGCCAGGGTGTGTGGCAGGGTGTGAGAGGCAGGGAGAGTGTTGTGTGAACTGCAGCTACATTACCTGTCTTCACTCTGCTCTTCCATCAGTTCATCTTCTTAAATGCTGAAGATCCTGTGGTGACGTCATGATCATGTGACCTGGCTCCGCCCATATCCTGACATCACCACAGGTCCTGTAAGCCCCATGTTACCAGCGAAGGTGGAGGCGATGGATGGCGGAGGAGAGCGGGGACCGGGTAAGTGGGGAGCGGTGGGTTGGGACTGCGGGGACCGGGCAGGGGCTCACCGGGGGGACTGCGGGGAGCGGCGGGGGGGAGCAGCGGCCGCCATATTCCCATCTTCTCACTAGGTGTGGTAATATGCGGGCGGAAGTGACATAGGCGACATCGGGCCGGAAGTGGAGGAGACACAAGACAATTATATAAGATAATGAAGTACAGCCGTCAGTCGTCCTTAGCCTTTCTTAGGTCAGAATGTTTTATTTAAATGTGAAAAAGTAAACATTTGCATTGAAACAGGGTCATGTGTCTCTGCAGTCATCTGTTGTTTTATTGATCTTTAATACAATCAGCTCTTTACATGAATGATTCCATGTTTGATTGCAGAGAAAAGTGTCATAAAACTCCTGGAAAACAGGGAGCAGATGATGGATTTGTTCAGCACTGTTCACTATTTGAGGTTGTTGTTTTTTTCCTCCCCTGTGGACATGACTTTTGGCTGTAAGCCGAACTTCCCCCCCCCCCCACCCCACCTCTACTTTCAGTTTTGTCCTGCGTCCTGTGGCTGGAGTATAGTGACAGTGTGCAGGAGCCAGAAACTGAAAGTAAAGGTAACATGAAGGAGGAAGGGTTGGCTTACAGCCTGAAGGCATGACCACAGAGGAGGGAAAAAACACCAAGTAGTGAGGCAGTGTTGCACACATCCATCATCTGCTGCCCTGTTTTCCAGGAGTTGTTTGACACTTTTCTCTACAATCAAAAAAGGAATCTTTCAAGTAAAGCTATATTGCACTCAGTATCCCAGTGGCTTCACTTTATAGCCCTAAGTCCTGCAGGTTGGTTCCCTTTACACAGGCTGCTGATGACCTGATCAATGAGCAAAGCTCTCATTTATTGGATGAAATGATGTACAGATCCTCGTTCGCATGGTCCGGTGTAATCTGGACTCGTGTTGCTGAGATCAATGGCGCTCTAATACGGATCGTTAACTGCATCATTTAGCGCGTCTGAACCGGGTATGAAAAGACCAATACTGAAATATCGACCATCACCGGAGGATTAATGAATGTCGCCAGTCAGTTCTGACCAGATCCTTCATACCGAGGAGTAAAGGCATTGTACATTTGTTTTATTAAAACCCAGATTTCCTTCCTAATTGATAATGAGAATATCACTGGATTATCAAGGATCCGCTACCAGAGAAATATAGGAAAAGAAAAAAAAGACAAAAAGTCAATTGAATCCCAAGAAAAAAACACCTTGATTGACCTATAAAGACTCCGGGATTTCTAAAGGTCAACGGTAAATACCGAATTCCTGAATAAAGCAGCATTAAGTGAGCGCAGCTCATGTGTGAGGTCACAACTAAGAGATAAACCCACAGATTTCACACTATGTGCACTGAGATATCACTGTGTCATCTGTGGTGTTACATAGGACTGCAAGTGAATGTCTACTACATTGTCTTACTCAGAGATATCACTGTGTTATCTGTGGTGTTACATAGGACTGCAGGTGACATCTACTACATTATCTGTACTCAGAGATATCACTGTGTATCTGTGGTGTTACATAGGACTGCAGGTGACATCTACTACATTATCTGTACTCAGAGATATCACTGTGTTATCTGTGGTGTTACATAGGACTGCAGGTGACATCTACTACATTATCTGTACTCAGAGATATCACTGTGTTATCTGTGGTGTTACATAGGACTGCAGGTGACATCTACTACATTATCTGTACTCAGAGATATCACTGTGCTTTTCTGTGGTGTTACATAGGACTGCAGGTGACATCTACTGCATTATCTGTACTCAGAGATATCACTGTGTTATCGGTGGTGTTACATAGGACTGCAGGTGAACATCTATTACATTATCTGTATTCAGAGATATCACTGTGTTACCTGTGGTGTTACATAGGACTGCAGGTGACATCTACTACATTATCTGTACTCAGAGATATCACTGTGTTATCTGTGGTGTTACATAGGACTGCAGGTGACATCTACTACATTATCTGTACTCAGAGATATCACTGTGTTATCTGTGGTGTTACATAGGACTGCAGGTGACATCTACTACATTATCTGTACTCAGAGATATCACTGTATTATCTGTGGTGTTACATAGGACTGCAGGTGACATCTACTACATTATCTGTACTCAGAGATATCACTGTGTTATCTGTGGTGTTACATAGGACTGCAGGTGACATCTACTACATTATCTGTACTCACAGATATCACTGTGTTATCTGTGGTGTTACATAGGACTACAGGTGACCTCTACTACATTATCTGTACTGAGAGATATCACTGTGTTATCTGTGGTGTTACATAGGACTACAGGTGACCTCTACTACATTATCTGTACTCGGAGATATCACTGTGTTATCTATGGTGTTACATAGGACTGCATGTGACATCTACTACATTATCTGTGCTCAGAGATATCACTGTGTTATCTGTGGTGTTACATAGGACTGCAGGTGACATAGGAGCCCCTTCCTGCACACTTCCTTTATAGTTTAGGGCCCTCCTGGCTTGAGTGCATATTGCTGTATACTGATTTCTTTGGGTCTCGTCTATTTCTTTTCTGCATTAGATTATAACTTCTCAGGTTGAACTGATGAATCCTTTCCCTTCTATGATCATCCACCAGGCGACCTATCAGCTGCTGAATAACCAGTGGTGTAGCTTGAAGCTCATGGGCCCCAATGCAAAATCTCCATTGGGGCCCCCAATTATTCCGTCTATAATAGTATTGGTTATTTCTTATTGGCCAAGGAGATTTTGTTGCCACCCTGCACCCACTGTAGTTACGCCCCTGGTAATATCCTCCTATTGGGCAGCTCACTTACTTTCCTGTGTTTATTGATACAATGTCTCATTGTTCCGCTCCTTTGTGTCAGGGGAGCGGCCCTTTATCCCGGGTTTATTGTAGAAGGACCCGTCACCTCTTCACATTTCCGGAGAACCTCGACGCTCTTCTCCTATTGTTTCCATAATTTTCATTAGTGATCTGTCAGATGCGGGAAATCAGCCTGACACCAACAATAACCACGGCCGCTCTTGATTAGCAATTTCTGTAGTTCCTAATTATGCAGAGTGCTCAGACATTTTTATTTGATAATCATCCACTGATATTAAAATCTTGACATTACTGACCCCGCGCCTCGTCTGGTGCCGCATTAGAGAGGTGGGTGATGAGCGCAGGAGAAGACATCGGCCAAGGTCACTCTCACCCCATGTATTATTGGAGCATGTCTACACCCGTGTGGTACCCCAAAAAGTCACCGGCATCCGGGACACCTGGATTGTCAGCTCAGCGGGTCCAGATCCACAGGGGCAGAATGTCAGATAGAAAATAATATATAGGAACCGGGAGCCTGTGTGATTGCTACAGGGATTAATGGAGGAATAAAATAGGGAGTTAGATTAGTGTTGGAGTGTATTCAGGGACATTGAGATAGATGGATCTGATGGAAGTTGGACAGATGGATGGATGGATGAATGGATACATGGATTGAAGGATGAATAGATGGTTGGAAGGGTGAATGAGTGGATGAATTGGTAGATGGATGATCATTGAATGGAAGGGTGGATGCATGGATGGAAGGTTGACTAAATGGATGGAAGGATGGATGGATGGATGGACGGACAGATGGATGAATTAATACATTCACTGATGGAAGGATGAATAGATGGATGGCAGGTGGATGGAAGGATAGATGGATGGATTGATGGAAGATGGATGGAAAGATGGAAGGATGGGAGGACAGATAGATGGAAGGATAAATGGATGGAAGGGTGGATGAGTGGATGAATTGGTAGATGGATGATCATTGAATGGAAGGGTGGATGCATGGATGGAAGGTTGACTAAATGGATGGAAGGATGGATGGATGGATGGACGGACAGATGGATGAATTAATACATTCACTGATGGAAGGATGAATAGATGGATGGGCAGGTGGATGGATGAATGGATGGAAGGATAGATGGATGGATTGATGGAAAGATGGATGGAAAGATGGAAGGATGGAGGACAGATAGATGGAAGGATAAATGGATGGAAGGGTGGATGAGTGGATGAATTGGTAGATGGATGATCATTGAATGGAAGGGTGAATGCATGCATGAAAGGTTGACTAAATGGATGGAAGGATGGATGAATGAATAGATGCATGCATGGAAGGATGAATAGATGGATGAAAGGGTGGATGGATGCATGGATGGAAGGATAGATAGATGGATGGATGGAAGGATAGATGGATCAAAACAGCACAAACTCAAATCAGATGTGGATAGGGATGAAGAGACGGATGGCACTCACTATTCTGAGCTTTGCTTTAGTTTATTTTCATGCTCAGGTGCAGGTCCACATGGGGTCAGGACCTGTGGAAGCACTACCAAGTGCGAAACAGCTGCTGTCATCCATGTGTCTCCGCTCCCCCTCCCTCACCCATGTGTATCTGTACCTGAATATGAAAATAAGTAAAGCAAAGCTCAGAGTGGTGAGCTGCCTCCGACTCGGTTTATCTTAATAAGTCTGTGAGATTGAGCACCTCCGGAGCTGCTGCCCACCTCTTGGATAGTGTAAGTGTAACGCTGTATGTACCAGCACATGAGAGCCTGTGATAAGCGGTGCCCGGACTTTCCTCTCCTTACTCCATATCAGATGTGGGTTTGTCCCTGCTCACAAAAGATATCCCTAGAAGTCGCCAGAAATTCATGTAAGGCTTCAAGGCTCGGGATTCCTGGAGCCCAAACATGAGCGCACCCCAGGGTAACGTGCGGTTTTGCATTTGCAATTTCTTCTGGATGTTTCGAAAGTAGAACACTGAACTCGGTGTCTTTCCATCCGGGGGGACGGTGATGACGGAGGGGTCAGGACTCTCCAATCTTAGATACTTTGTAATTCAGAAAGTTTTTATTTACAGGATCACAATGAATCAGGGACAATGTGGGGCGCTGCCATCTCCATTTATTGGACTGTAAAGGGCCCTATATTCTTCCATCTGTGTCCGTCCTGCTACTATAATCAACTTGAAGTTCATGGGCCCCAATATGAAACCTCCAATGGGGCCCCCAAATCTGGAAGATCTTTAATAGCAATAAGTCTTTTTCTAAAGGCAAAAGGGACTTTTGGGGCCCAGATGCAATTGCAGCCCCTGCACCGTTGTAGTTAGCCCCTTTGTAATAACAGTTCATATCGTGACAATTCTGCTCCCCCTGAGCCCGGATCTTGCTGTCACCGCACCGCCTGAGGTTGGGGATTATCTGCTTATAATAATTCAGGCTGGCCCTTTAATTGAGGCTCATGATTCTGCATTTTCTTCTCTTTTTTATTTATTCCTTGTTTTTCGTTTATTTGTTTCTTGGTTCTGGTGCCTGGAAATCTGTGCAACTTGTTAGATTTGGCAGCTCCTGAGAACAGTACAGCAGGGGATTAGGAAAACAGGGAGCGGTGTGTGCACCATACATATGTAATCTTCTGCTCCATCAGAACAGATGATATGAGGGAGGGCAAGAGAGGAGCCAAGAGTGATGTCAGGAAACCAAACACCCCTGAGAATCCATGTGAGCGCACTCCCATCATCGTGTGATCGAGGGGTGTCCAACAGATGGGGCCCCCAACCATCACAACACCCAGGACACGTAGCCCCGGCTCCCAGCAGAGGCTCGGACTTTTCTACTAAGGTCATTAGCAGTTACATAGTGACTACATGATAGGATAGTATCTGTGGCTCAGTGGTTAGCACTGTATGGTGCAGGGGCGGACCCAGACTGTAGTGGGCCCCGATGGAAGACATTTTTGGGGCCCCCCCCCGCCCCTCATGGTGGCAGCAAAGTAATGTAAACATATAGATTGTAATATTTATTTACAACGCAACGATCAAATCTAAATAGTAAAGTTGTTTAATTTTTTTAACATGATCCTAAATACTAATAGGAGGATAGTTGTTTACCTACCCGTTCTACCACTTGCATAGGTCTGTCACTAACCTCTCTAGCCAGTGATTCTGCTGCTTCATGTCAATAGACAGCTCTTAGACCCCTTTCACATCAGCGGCTAGCTGATGTTTGTGGCCGATCCAGCAGGTGGTGCCGCATAACGGCCGACTTGTGGCCTGGATGCGGCAAGCCCCATGCTTGCAGAGGTTTTTTTTCGCGGCTGCAAGTGCCGCACCTGACAGAACCGCAAGCCCCATACACAATGCATGAGGCTTGCTGTATCCAGGCATCATCCAGGCGCATCTGGTCCAGGTCCAGGCCCCCCCTTCCTTGATGCATCCAAGCTTATCCCTTAGCTAGGGGGATAAGTTGGATGCATAAAGGAATGGGGGACCCTAAGGGGAGTCCTGGGGGAGAAGCTTGGCTGCTTCTCCCTCTCGACACCCCTTCCAAGGGGGGTCATGGGGGCACAAGGGCCCCCTTCCTTGATGCATCCAAGCTTATCCCCAGCTTGGGGAGATCGGCTGCATCAAGGAAGGGGGGTCCTGGGGCCCCCATGACCCCCCTCCCCTTTGGAAGGGGGGTCAAGAGGGAGAAGCTCTGCTGCATCAAGTTAGGAGGGGGCCCTAGGGTTGGGGAGAAGCTCAGCTGCATTAAGGAAGAGAAGGGGGACCCTAGGAGTCCTAGGGGCCCCCCTTCCTTGAGTTTACCTCCCAGTGCCCCCTTTCGAAGGGGGGTCCTTGGGGCCCCAGGAACCCCCCTTCCTTGAGGCATCCAAGTCCTGGGGCCCCCAGGATCCCACTTTGGAAGGGGGGTCCTGTGGGAGAAGCTCAGCTGCATCAAGGAAGGCCCCCCCAAATCATGTTGGTCACTGACTGTTTAATTATTTATTCCCTCCCCACCAAAGCCTGCTCTGGGGCTCTTACCTGGAGCAGGCCAGGCAGGGGAGCATCAGAGTCGGATGATCCTCAGCTCAGGTAGGATCATCAGGAGTGTCACAGTCAGACGACAGGCCCTCAGGCACCCGGTATGAGCGCACGCCTCTCCTCCATCTTGCCGCAGGCCGCAGCCTCAGCTGCCCTCAGTCACCCGCCGGCCGTCCAGCGCTTGCTCACTGTCACTTCCGGGTGAGGGAGAGCTTCTCCAGCTTCCACGGAAGAACCCGGAAGTGACACTGCAGGGCCGACTCTCCTAGCACCAGCACACTGTGCACAACACATGGTGACCTGTCACTGTGACACAGGCGCTGGCTGAGGAGTGGGTCAGATGCTGCCTACAGCACTGCGTTGGCAGCCAGCCGCCGGCCATTGTACCCTCCTCCGGTCCGGACGTTTTTTTTCGCGGCTGCATCTGCCGCAAGTGCCTGAAACCGCAACTATACCGCACTTGCCGCACCTGCCACAAGCCCCATAGACATAGCATAGGACTTGCCGCAAGTGAACCGCAAGTGCGGCCGTTATGCGGTAATCGCGGCAGTTGCGTTTTTTTCACCGCAACTGCCGCGATCATCATTACTGCTGATGTGAAAGGGGCCTTACTGCTTCTTAAAACACTTTTGTTTACAGCCTGTTGCCTTGGAGACCGACCACTGCTGCTACTCCTGTGCAGCGCTTACAAGCCTTTCTGTTTTGCTGTAAACACTGTTTCGATGCTGGCCAGGCCATGATTGCTGGTGCACAATGCTACTGTCATAACACAATGAGTGACAGTTTTGCAGCCGTATAGAATCAGGGTTGGGTTGACATGTCAGTATGGTGAGTGACAGCTCAGTTGTCCAATCTTGTGCTGAGCTGCTGGTGTGTTGATTGTCAGCTCAGTCATCCAACGTGAGACTGGGAGATGATGGGCTTCTTCAGGTGTTCCCTGTTCTCTATGATTGTCCTGTTACTTAGCTGAGCAGTCAGGCCCAGATCTCTGCCAGTTGTAGTGTTTGCTCTTTGGTGCATGTTGGCCTTGATGCATTTTGCTCTGTGTTCTGATCTATTGTTGCCAGACCTTGCACCTCATCTGACCATCTGTTTGCTTTACCCCTTTCCTTTAATCCTCCTTCCTCATGGAATTCTGACCACAGACTGTGACTTGACTTTACTATTCCTTTAGTCCACAAGACGTGCTATCTTGATGTTTGACTCCGGTAGGTTTGTCTTCCTAGCCTCAGGGCTCATCTGTGCAGTGACCAGTCTTCACAGATATCTCCTTTCCAGGCCAGTTTTAGCGCATCTAGTCAGGATTAGGAGATCTGAGTATAACCACTGTCTCTGCAACCCCCATAATCGCATCATTGCTGGTTTTGATTTAGATTGAGTTTTGCACAGAAGGAAAATGATTTTTCAGATTTCTGTACGTATTTGTATCAAGGATGCAGTCTACGGTATATACTCCTCCACACACGGTGCCTGCAGATGACCCCCATACCTCCCATGGTGCCCTGCAGATGACCCCCATCCTCCACACACGGTACCTGCAGATGACCCCCATCCTCCGCACACAGTGTAGATTTCCCATCAGACAAGCTTCTCTTCGGGTACCTTTACACGTCACAACATTGTATGCAATTTCACTGGCAATTTGCTGGTTGCAGTGAAATCATGGACACATTGTTCTATTTTGTGGCCGTGTACAAATGTAACAATGTGTCCATGATTTCACTGCAACCAGCACATTGCCAGTGACATTGCATGCAATATTGCGCCTTGTAACGGTACCCTTGTGTTCGACCTTTGTTGTGTTTCTTCCACATTACAAGTTTATATTTGGAAAGAAGAGAAGTCTGAAAAGGTTTTATTCTCCTGAGACAACAATCAGCCGTTTAAAGCGTTGGGCGAAATGGCGACAATTGTCACTGAAAAGTACCAGAAGCCATTATGTGTAATCTGTGTCCTCACAGAAGTATTGTCCTTGGATTATAGCGCAAAACAGTAATACGGAAACTTCTCTTGCTGAAGGACGTAGCATGCGCCATTGTTGTCATCATTCAGGAATAGATGGGGTGAAGCTTCGGGGCCCCAAAGAGCAAACTCTATGGTAGGGCCCCATTGTCATGTTACCTGCCTCCTCCGCAGATGAACAGATACATAGACCAACTCCATGATCTGAAGGATTGGAAGGAATGAAAATGAATATCTATTGACTATTTAGATACAATTGTATCAAGGATTGGGTAAATAATGGAAATGATCACAATGTTACATTGGACACATGTGAGATCTGTGCAGGAAGCAATGAATCCACAACGTCTTTTTCTGGAAAACAGAAATAGAAGATGAGAATCTTCAGGACATTCTCATGCTGCATCAGAAGGGAAGCCAAGTGATCTCCACATGATCGACCAATCAGCAAAACCAGCTAAATCTAATAGAATCAGGGCCTCCAATCAGAGCATGAGTTTGCTCCTGGGTGTGAGAATCACCTAAGAAACACAAGGTCATTCTCACAATATTCTCTCCTCAGATAAGTAGACATGAAGCAAGTAGGGGCAATGTTCTGCAGTGTAATGGAGTGATGTTCTGCGGGGTGATGGAGTGATGTTCTGCAGTGTAATGGAGTGATGTTCTGCGGGGTGATGGAGTGATGTTCTGCGGGGTGATGGAGTGATGTTCTGCAGTGCAATGGAGTGATGTTCTGCAGTGAAATGGAGTGATGTTCTGCGGGGTGATGGAGTGATGTTCTGCGGGTGATGGAGTGATGTTCTGCATTGTAATGGGGCGATATTCTGCAGATTAATAATACTTTCAGTTTTGTCAGGCGCCCGTGGCTGGAGTATAGTGACAGTGTGCCAGATACTGAAGAAGATACGAGAGTGGGGGGAGGGTTTGGCTTACTGCCAAAAGGCATGACCACAGGACAGAAAGAAAAAAACAACCCCAAACAGTGATGCATTGCTGCACACATCAGTCATCTGCTGCTCTGCTGCCCTGTTTTCCAGCAGTTTTATGACACTTTTCTCTGGAATTTAACATGGAATCATTCAAGTAAAGGAATGATTGCATTCAGTATCCCAGAGCCTGTAAGGCATCAGCTTCACTTTATAGCCGTAAATCCTGCTGGTTGGTTCCCCTTAAGTGTGACATCTTGGATCTGATAATTACTGACCTTACATGGTTTATTGCAGAGAAAAGTGTCATAAAACTCCTAGAAAACAGGGCAGGGCAGATTGATGTGTGCAGCACTGTGTCACTATGTGGAGTTGTTGTTTTTTCTTTCCCTGTGGATATGCCTTTCGGCTGTAAGCTAAATACTCACACCCGCCTTCCCCCTTCCATCTCTACTTTCAGTTTTATCAGGCTCCCTGTGGCTGGAGTATAGTGACAGTGCTTAGGAGCCAGAAATTGAAAGAGATAAGAGGGAGAGTGGAGGGTTTGGTTTATAGCTGAAAGGCATGCCCACAGGGAGGAAAAAAAAACAACCTCAAATGATGACGCAGTGCTGCACACATCAATCATCTGCTCCCTGTTTTCCAGGAGTTTTATGACACTTTTCTCTGCAATCAAACATGGAATCATTCAAGTAAATGTATGATTGCATTCAGTATCCCAGAGCCTGTAAGGCACCGGCTTCACTGTACAGCCCTAAATCCTGCTGGTTGGTTCTCCTTAAGTGTAACATCTCAGACCTGATAATTACTGACTGCCATGGCGCTAACCATTAAGTGTTTATGTGAAAATGCAATAAATCCCGCTCAGCCCTTTGCAGATTATCGCGTGCCGAATCCCACATCACATTTGCTTCCTGCTGTGATAATTTGCAATATTTAAAATTAAGTTATGAACGGCTCCCACCGGCGGCTCCGGTATTTATAGAGCCCGTCTTTGTCTACCGTCCCCTTTATGGCATGAGTAGGGGGGGGGGGGGATTTTGTTTTCGGAGATTGAATTGTACTGTGCAGACCTCCGGAGGCCGCACCGCTCTGTGGAGCTGAGCCGCGCGTTCCGCTCTCTGTGTACAATATCATTCCAGGTTTCAGATTCTCCTTCTCTTTATGGGATGTGATAATTCTTGTGACATCAAGGTCAATGGCTTTACCCTACGAGAATCATGAAGAAGACGGTGCTGTCTGCAGCGCTTTATTCTGATATCACATCAAAGTGGGAGCATGCAGGACCGGAGCGACGGTGTATAGGATCTGAGGCCGGATTATACTGGGGGAAAAGGGGCGAAACAGCCGCCATCCTCCACCGCTCCCATCTGGAGTATTTATATCAGGCACTGGTGAGGAATGTCTGTTATCCACGCACTGTGCGGCGGCACTATGTACGGTGCGGCATTATTTGGGGATTGGATAATGGCAGTGTATCTGATACATCCAGGGACGGCTTATACTGGGGGCAAAAGGGGCGAAACAGCCGCCATCATCCGCCGCTCCCATCTGGAGTATTTATATCAGGGGCCAGTGCGGAACATGTCTGATATCCACGCACTGTGCGGCGACACTAACTACGTACGGTGCGGCATTATTTGGGGATTGGATAACGGCATTACATCCAATAGCTCTGAGGCCGAATTATACTGGGGGCAAAAGGGGTGACACAACTGCCATCCTCCATTGCTCCCATCTAAAGTATTTATATCAGGGGCCAGTGCGGAACATGTCTGTTATCCACGCACTGTGTGGCGGCACTAACTACGTATGGTGCGGCATTATTTGGGGATTGGATAACGACAGTGTATCTGATACATCCAGGGACGGCTTATACTAGGGCAAAAGGGGCGAAACAGCCGCTGTCCTCTGCTGCTCCCATCGGAAGTATTTATATCAGGGGTCTGTGCGGAACATGTCTGATATCCACGCACTGTGCGGCGGCACTAACTACGTAAGGTGCAGCATTATTTGGGTATTGGATAACGGCAGTGTATCCAATAGATCCGAGGCCTAATTATACTGGGGGCAAAAGGGGCGACACAGCTGCCATCATCCGCCACTCCCATCTGGAGTATTTATATCAGAGGACGGTGCGGAACATGTCTGATATCCACGCACCGTGCGGCGGCACTAACTACGTACGGTGCGGCATTATTTAGGGATTGGATAACAGCAGTGTATCCGATGGATCCGAGGCCGAATTATACTGGGGGCAAAAGGGGCAAAACAGCTGCCATCCTCTGCCGCTCCCATTTGAAGTATTTATATCAGGGATCGATGTAGAACATATCCACGCACTGCGCGGTAGCACTGACTACACACAATGCGGCGGTGTTTTGGCACGAGCACAGTGTGGGGCAGTGATATAGGCACTGTGCTATAGATACTGTGCAATATTATTTGAGCACATTGTGGCGGTTTCATAAAGATACTGTCTTATGGTAAAAACAAGGCAGTGTATAGCTGCATCCATTTAGCACGATATGGCTGTATTATTTGGATGCTGTATGACGGTGTGTGGAGCACTGGCTTTTTCCTTGTAATATGTGAAGCTATTTGTTATGTGCTGTATGTCTGTAGTATTAGTAGAGCATGTCCATATGTCTGTATTATTTTGGTACTATGTGAAGTATTTGCTGTGCACTTCATGGCTCTGTTGTTTCTTTCTGTATTCTGAAGCCAAAGCAGAAATGTAACATTATGATTATGGGGCTATATGATTGTAATGGTTGAGTTCTGTCTGACTCTATATTTGTAATGTATAAATTGTATTTGTTGAGCACTGCATGTCCCTATTAGTTCAGCATTATATGACGGTATTTGTTGAGCACTGTATGTCCCTATTATTTCAGCACTATATGACAGTATTTGTTGAGCACTGTATGTGCCTATTACTTCAGTACTATATGACGGTATTTGTTGAGCTCTGTATGTCCCTATTATTTCAGCACTATATGACAGTATTTGTTGAGCACTGTATGTCCCTATTATTTCAGCACTATATGACAGTATTTGTTGAGCACTGTATGTCCCTATTACTTCAGTACTATATGACGGTATTTGTTGAGCACTGTATGTCCCTATTATTTCAGCACTATATGACGATATTTGTTGAGTACTGTATGACCCTATTATTTCAGTACTATATGACGATATTTGTTGAGTACTGTATGTGCCTATTATTTCAGTTCTGTATGATGGTATTTGTTGAGCACTGTATGTCCCTATTACTTCAGTACTATATGACAATATTTGTTGAGCACTGTATGTCCCTATGATTTCAGTACTATATGACGGTATTTGTTGAGCACTGTATGTCCCTATTATGTCAGTTCTATATGACGGTATTTGTTGAGCACTGTATGTCCCTATTATGTCAGTACTATATGACGGTATTTGTTGAGCACTGTATGTCCCTATTATGTCAGTACTATATGACGTATTTGTTGAGCACTGTATGTGCCTATTATTTCAGCACTATATGACGGTATTTGTTGAGCACTGTATGTGCCTATTATTTCAGCACTATATGACGGTATTTGTTGAGTACTGTATGACCCTATTATTTCAGTACTATATGACGTATTTGTTGAGTACTGTATGTCCCTATTATGTCAGTTCTATATGACGGTATTTGTTGAGCACTGTATGTCCCTATTACTTCAGTACTATATGACGGTATTTGTTGAGCACTGTATGTCCCTATTATGTCAGTTCTATATGACGGTATTTGTTGAGCACTGTATGTGCCTATTATTTCAGCACTATATGACGGTATTTGTTGAGTACTGTATGACCCTATTATTTCAGTACTATATGACGTATTTGTTGAGTACTGTATGTCCCTATTATGTCAGTTCTATATGATGGTATTTGTTGAGCACTGTATGTCCCTATTACTTCAGTACTGTATGACGGTATTTGTTGAGTACTGTATGACCCTATTATTTCAGTACTATATGACGGTATTTGTTGTGCACTGTATGTCCCTATTATTTCAGCACTATATGACGATATTTGTTGAGCACTGTATGTCCCTATTACTTCAGTACTATATGACGATATTTGTTGAGCACTGTATGTCCCTATGATTTCAGTTCTGTATGACGGTATTTGTTGAGCACTGTATGTCCCTATTATTTCAGCACTATATGACATATTTGTTGAGCACTGTATGTGCCAATTATTTCAGTACTATATGACGGTATTTGTTGAGCACTGTATGTCCCTATGATTTCAGTTCTGTATGACGGTATTTGTTGAGCACTGTATGTCCCTATTATTTCAGCACTATATGACGATATTTGTTGAGCACTGTATGTCCCTATTATTTCAGTACTATATGACGGTATTTGTTGTGCACTGTATGTCCCTATTATTTCAGCACTATATGACGATATTTGTTGAGCACTGTATGTCCCTATTACTTCAGTACTATATGACGATATTTGTTGAGCACTGTATGTCCCTATTATGTCAGTTCTATATGACGGTATTTGTTGAGCACTGTATGTGCCTATTATTTCAGCACTATATGACGGTATTTGTTGAGCACTGTATGTGCCTATTATTTCAGCACTATATGACGGTATTTGTTGAGTACTGTATGACCCTATTATTTCAATACTATATAACGTATTTGTTGAGTACTGTATGACCCTATTATTTCAGTACTATATGACGTATTTGTTGAGTACTGTATGTCCCTATTATGTCAGTTCTATATGACGGTATTTGTTGAGCACTGTATGTCCCTATTACTTCAGTACTATATGACGGTATTTGTTGAGCACTGTATGTCCCTATGATTTCAGTACTATATGACGGTATTTGTTGAGCACTGTATGTCCCTATTATGTCAGTTCTATATGACGGTATTTGTTGAGTACTGTATGTGCCTATTATTTCAGCACTATATGACGGTATTTGTTGAGCACTGTATGTGCCTATTATTTCAGCACTATGACGGTATTTGTTGAGTACTGTATGACCCTATTATTTCAATACTATATGACGTATTTGTTGAGTACTGTATGACCCTATTATTTCAGTACTATATGACGTATTTGTTGAGTACTGTATGTCCCTATTATGTCAGTTCTATATGATGGTATTTGTTGAGCACTGTATGTCCCTATTACTTCAGTACTATATGACGGTATTTGTTGAGTACTGTATGACCCTATTATTTCAGTACTATATGACGATATTTGTTGAGCACTGTATGTCCCTATGATTTCAGTTCTGTATGACGGTATTTGTTGAGCACTGTATGTCCCTATTATTTCAGCACTATATGACGTATTTGTTGAGCACTGTATGTCCCTATTATTTCAGCACTATATGACGATATTTGTTGAGCACTGTATGTCCCTATTATTTCAGCACTATATGACGGTATTTGTTGAGCACTGTATGTCCCTATGATTTCAGTTCTGTATGATGGTATTTGTTGAGCACTGTATGTCCCTATTATTTCAGCACTATATGACGATATTTGTTGAGCACTGTATGTCCCTATTATTTCAGTACTATATGACGGTATTTGTTGAGCACTGTATGTCTCTTAGTAGCGTATGGCTATATACGTTTAGCACTATATGGCGGTATATGTCATGCACTATATGGCTTTAGCAGTGTTATAATTTGAACTTTTTATATTTAGACAAATCTCAGTACAATTTACCTTTATCGCTCATCTACATATGCAGCAGAGCTGAGTTTGTCATTTGCATTGACGCCCAATGATCTCTTGCTTTCTGTGATTTACATGGGACTGCAGGTCCAGTCCTCACTCTGTGTCAGCTCTGCTACATTTGGCGGCAGTCCTGTGCGTGGTGTCCAGCGCCGGCGAGCCGGGCCTGTGTCTTTGTCAGCCGGTTGGAGCTGTAAATGAGTGGCGACATTAGTATTCATCCCGCGGCGTCACCCACTGACGACGTCCTGTGAAATATGAGGCTTCTTAGCATCACTTGGGTTTTGTTTGGTGACTGCAGAGAAGCACCTGAATCTCCGTCCTCGGTGGTCAGAGCTCCGTCAAGGACGTTCAGAGGTCGCCCATAACGACCATACAACTTTGACGAATGTGATACTCGCTACCGTGCAGGGGAAAGCAGCATTTGGTATTCTGCCCAAGGCCCGAAACAAGATGTGCTCTGGCTCCTAAGTGACTAGCTCATGCTCCACACTGTAGCCGCTCGCTCTGGCGCCAGATAACACGGAGGGAATTACATGTCACCGGCTGCTGATTAGGACAGGACCTGCCGCCGAGGTCAGCGCCGGCCCTTTAAGACTTTTACCAATGAGGCTTCTTTCGGATTCGGTGCGCCAGTCGCCGCCGAGGGTCTGAGGCGCCGGCACCCTTTAAGACTTTTACCAATGAGGCTTCTTTCGGATTGTGGCGATCGCCGCCAACAAGGTCAGGTGCCGAGGTCCCGCCTTTAAGACTTTTACCAATGAGGCTTCTTTCGGATTTGGTGCCGCAGAGGTCAGCATCGGCCCTTTAAGACTTTTACCAATGAGGCTTCTTTCTGGATTGGTTGCTATAGAAGTGAGCGCCGCCAGGGCCGGTTTTAGGCAAAGTGGGGCCCTGGGCAAAAGGGTTAAAGTGGGGCCCTAAATGCTCACATACTGCACCGTCACACTCAGACATTTGGGTTACATGTACAAGAGCGAATTCAGACTGGTGAATGAGCGCATTTATAATATTTAAGTAATTCAGCGCTTGTTTCCAGACTTTTTACACAGGATGATGAAGAATGATGGGAGCAGAACAATCATCGGTAAGCCCCCGTCACACCTGGCGACAGGGCTGGGGATGTTGGCGGTGACTGGCTGTGCGCGCATGTTTTTGACTCCCCGCCAGCATCGCCGTCCCCCATTTACACGGGGCGACATTTCCAGCCCCGCGCCGGCGAGCTGACAGGTGGCATCGCCGCCGGGGTGTCTGAAAACCCCAGCGGCGATGCAGGACAATGGGAGCCTCTGGCTCCCATCGCCTGACAGGTCGCCGGCGCCTGGTTACATGGGGCGATGTGTGAACATCGCCCCATGATGTCGCCTGGTTTCAGAGTACTGCTCTGAAACCAGGCGACTACCCGGCGGCGTCTACATCGCCCCTTTACATGAGGCGACGTAGGAGTGATGATGACCGCCGATAGGCCACGCCCCCACGTCACCTATATAATTGGTGGTGATGTCGCCCCGTGTAACGGGCCTGTAGAGCAATCAGTCCTCTACAGGATCATGTTATCGGCAGCTCTTCTGCAGTTTGCAGCAGGAGATGTGCTGCTGAGAACAACAAGTTTTGTTCCTCCATAAACATCCAATCACCCGATGATGAGCTGCAATTTGCTCATTTATTGGGCGATTGCCGACCTGTTTACACCTAGGAACTCTAATGGCCACTTTACACGTCCGATATCATCGTCCAACTTCGATAAAAAGTCACGTGGTTCATGCATTGTCCCCGATATCTTCATGCGTTGTGTGTGGTGTAAATGTGCAATACGATGCAAGAACGATGTCAAAACGATATCGGGGGAGAATTGTGCAGGCTCCAACTGCCGATATTGGATGGACGATCTGGCAGGATCGTGCTGTGTGACGGCCCAACACCGACTTAGACAGCAACTTCCCCTATTCTCTCCATGTTAAATGGTTGTTCCCTGGGTCGGTCCGTCGAGGGGCGTATACATCGCTGTTGTGTTGCCTGCCGATATCTCCCTGTGTGACAGCTCCTATGCGATCTTGGATTTCTGCTAAAAAAATGCGCGCTCTCATGCCGTTGTGTACAATATCGAAACGATGTTGGGACGTGTAAAGTGGCCATTATCTGTGCTGCTGGGATTTATAAATGTAGATGTTACATACACACAACACACGGTATGTGACACAAACACTATGGTACCATTTAACACCGGCTACATGTACATTCACACAGAACACACATTACACGTGCAGTGAACATCAGGATACAGGCATCTTTACCTGTGTACAACATGAATCACCCATATACACGAGCACACCAAAGACACAGCACAAATATACCGGAGTAAAGACCACCTATATTAATGTATACACCGAGACACACACACACACAGACACACACATATACACCGAGCACACACACATAGACACACACATATATGTATACACCGAGCACACACACACACACCACATATATGTATACACCGAGCAGACACACAATACATGACACACACAAAGATACACAAGACACACACACATATATATGTATACACCCAGCGCACACACACATAGACACACACATATATGTATACACTGAGCACACACACATAGACACACACATATATGTATACACTGAGCACACAGACATAGACACACACATATATGTATACACCGAGCACACACCATAACACACACACATAGACACACACATATATGTATACACCGAGCACACACACATAGACACACACATATATGTATACACCGAGCACACACACATAGACACACACATATATGTATACACAAGCACACACACATAGACACA
Source organism: Allobates femoralis (assembly GCA_033576535.1). NCBI lineage: Eukaryota > Metazoa > Chordata > Amphibia > Anura > Aromobatidae > Allobates > Allobates femoralis. The sequence continues at coordinate 187,952,028 of JARQOC010000008.1, forward strand.
CACATATATGTATAACACTGAGCACACAGACATGGTCACACACATAGACACACACATATATGTATACACTGAGCACACACACACAGACACACACATATATGTATACACAGAGCGCACACACACAGACACACACAAATATGTATATCACCGAGCACACACAGACACACACATATATGTATACACTGAGCACACACACACAGACACACACATATATGTATACACAGAGCGTACAACACACACACACACATATATGTATACACTGAGCACACACACATAGACACACACATATATGTATACAATGAGCACACACACATATATGTATACACTGAGCACAAACACATAGACACACTTCTGTATGTATACACCGAGCACACACACATAGACACACACATCCATTCCCATCATTGTCTGTGTCACACAGGGCGGCTCCTCCAGGGAGAGTCGCTCTTTCTTATCCTCTGACCAGGAGATGGGGATAGTGAACACAGGACTCCTTATAATGATTAAACATTACCAACAAACTGGAGATTCAGTAAGAGGAATATTTCCATAGGATCATCTACTGAAATGTCATCTCTAACAAAGATCTGCTACATTCTTCATATTATAAAACAAATACATCTGAATTAAGCCCCATCCTGGTGTCTTGTGTTGTTCTGGGGTCAAGAGTGGAAATATTGATCTTAAAGGAGTTATCCAGAATTCTATAAACATGACTGATTTTCTTTCAAAACAGCGCCACCCCTGTCTACAGGTCGTGTGTGATATTGCAGCTCAGCTCAATTGAAGGGAATGGGCCTATGCTGTAATACAATATGCCACCTGTAGAAAGGGGGGCGCTATTTTAGAAAGAATGTAGTAAAGTTTTATTAATCATTGTTAGATTGTAAGCTCTTATGAGCAGGGTTGTCATTATTTTGCTCTAATTATTGTATTGTATTATGCATTATATACAGACATCATGAACACGTGAAGATTAAAGCCTGCGGGGGGCGCTCCTGCTGCTATTACAGATTTTATACCTTTTACCACTGAGTGATTTTCATTTTTGTTTTTTCCTCCTCTTCTTCCAAGAGCCAGAACTTTGTTATTTTTCCTTCCCATCGCCGTACGAGGGCTTGTTTTTTGCGGGATGAGTTGTGCTATTGAATGACTTCATTCATTCTACCACACAATGTCCTGGAGAATGAGAGAAACATTCCAAGAGCTTTGAAATTTCAAACAAATAAGTGCAATAAGTTTTTTTGAGTTTTTTATTTATCTTGTGAACTATATGGTAAAGTGTCTTCATAAGTTGATCATCTGGGTCAGAATAAACAGATACCGAACATTTTTTTTATTTCAATGATGTAAAAAACCCAGAAATTTGAAAAACAAAATAAAAAATTAAAATAAAATAAAAATTAGCTTTATTCGTAATGCTCCTGATCCTGCAGGACGGCTGGAATTTCTTAGAACTTGTTTGGGGCTTATCCACCATCCGGACTATCCTGCTTTACAACCTTTCATCAATTTTTCTCTGTGTTCCATGTCCAGGTAGATTAGCTACAGTTCCATGGGTTGTAAACTTCTTGATTATGCTGCGCACCGAGGGCAAAGGAACATCAAGATCTCTGGAGATGGACTTGTAACCTTGAGATTGCTGATATTTTATATGGTTCTCCTCTTTCTGTCCTCCATGCTTAGCGCAGCACGCGCAGACACAGTGCAGAGATTGAGGCAACTTCTCCCCTTTTTATCTGGTGTCAAGTGTGATTTCCATATTGCCCACCCCTGTTACTTCTCACAGGAGCGTCATATGCTGGAAATAACGCTGTTTATCCACAATTTTGAAAAGATGACGACAATTTTGTTATGTCGATTTATTGTTTTTTTGTGAATGTTGTCCAATAATCCTGTGTATAACAAAAGATGGGGAACTATCATCATTTTGTGGGAGAAAAACTTCATGTTTTCAAACACTTTGAAGGTGCCGACACGTTCAGGACTGTGCACGTTTGCTTTCAGCTTTCAGCTCGTATAACTCCCTGGAAATTATAAGAACATTTCCCTGCCCTGTAGGTGACAATAAGTGTAATAATCAGAATCGATGAGCGCCGCTCCCTTGTTATTAGTAGATAATTACATTGTATAACAATTTTATACTTAATTAGCGCTTATTATGCAAACAATAAACTGTCCGACCACAAAGCCCTGGAGACGCTGTGGGATAACCGGCCAATTAGCTCATCTGAGACGATGATACTAAGCCTGGAAGTAAGGGTTAATCCCTGGGTGGCTCATTGGTCAGCAATGTATGGTGGCTCAGTGGTTAGCACTGTATACGGTGGCTCCGTGGTTAGCACTGTATATGGTAGCTCAGTGGTTAGCACTGTATATGGTGGCTCAGTGGTTAGCGCTGTATATGGTAGCTCAGTGGTTAGCACTGTATATGGTGGCTCAGTGGTTAGCGCTGTATATGGTGGCTCAGTGGTTAGCGCTGTATACGGTGGCTCAGTGGTTAGCACTGTACTGTGGCTCAGTGGTTAGCACTGTATATGGTGGCTCAGTGGTCAGCACTTTATGGTGGCTCAGTGGTTAGCATTGTATATGGTGGCTCAGTGGTTAGCACTGTATATGGTGGCTCAGTGGTTAGCACTGTATACGGTGGCTCAGTGGTTAGCACTGTATATGGTGGCTCAGTGGTTAGCACTATATATGGTGGCTCAGTGGTTAGCACTGTATATGGTGGCTCAGTGGTTAGCACTGTATATGTGGCTCAGTGGTCAGCACTGTATATGGTGGCTCAGTGGTTAGCGCTGTACGGTGGCTCAGTGGTTAGCACTGTATGGTGGCTCAGTGGTTAGCACTGTATGGTGGCTCAGTGGTTAGCACTATATATGGTGGCTCAGTGGTTAGCACTGTATATGGTGGCTCAGTGGTTAGCACTGTATATGGTGGCTCAGTGGTTAGCACTGTATATGGTGATCAGTGGTTAGCACTGTATGGTGGCTCAGTGGTTAGCGCTGTACGGTGGCTCAGTGGTTAGCACTGTATGGTGGCTCAGTGGTTAGCACTGTATATGGTGGCTCAGTGGTTAGCACTCTATGGTGGCTCAGTGGTTAGCACTGTGTATGGTGGCTCAGTGGTTAGCACTGTATATGGTGGCTCAGTGGTTAGCACTGTATATGGTGGGTCAGTGGTTAGCACTGTATGGTGGCTCAGTGGTTAGCACTGTATATGGTGGCTCAGTGGTTAGCACTGTACGGTGGCTCAGTGGTTAGCACTGTATATGGTGGCTCAGTGGTTAGCACTGTATATGGTGGCTCACTGGTTAGCACTGTATATGGTGGCTCAGTGGTTAGCACTGTATGGTGGCTCAGTGGTTAGCACTGTATGGTGGCTCAGTGGTTAGCACTGTATATGGTGGCTCAGTGGTTAGCACTGTATATGGTGGCTCAGTGGTTAGCACTGTGTATGGTGGCTCACTGGTTAGCACTGTGTATGGTGGCTCAGTGGTTAGCACTGTGTATGGTGGCTCAGTGGTCAGCACTGCATTGTTGCAGCACTTGGTTCCTGTGTCCACCAAGGATAACATCTGCAAGGAGTTTGTATGTTCTCCCCATGTTTCATGAGTTTCCTTCGGGTTCTCTGGTTTCCTCCCACACTCAAAGACTGATAGGGAATATAGATTGTGGGCCCCAATGGGGACAGTGATGCTGATGTATATAAAGCTCTATGGAATTAATAGCTCTCTATAAATGAATAAATATTTTTATTATTATATATAGTCCTCCTCCGCGCCAGATACAGCCGGTATATGGGATTTGGAGCTTTCCTTCTGCATCATTATACTCTGTGTGGATGAGGAAGATGCTCGCAGGATGTCAGGTGACATGGAGGCGAGATATAGAAATCACATGAAATCCGGGGACCCCTGGAAAAACCCCCAATGTGTGCGGGAGATCCCTAGTCCTGGTCCTTCATCATCCTCATCCCTGTGCAGTTCCCGCTGTAGCCTGCAGCTTTCTCACCTATAGATATATTTGGTGCTTTTCATGTGTGTGAGCCCGGGGCGGACCATGCAGCGCGGGTTTGTTAGTGCCGGCATGGCATTGCATACATTACCGCGCACTTTGTAGCTTTTCTACATTTCCCCGGTGATTGCTGACTTCTTGAGCTCTCCTGCCTGCAGCCGGGGCTCACATACGTCTCCTGCCCATATTGTGCCGTGTAATTGCTCCGCAGTCTACAGATACATTTCTATATGCAATTTGCTTTCAATTACAGAAGAAAGGAACAGAATTTTACATCTAAGGTTCAATATATTAGAAGGAATCCGGTCCGGAGGAAGGTTCAATCACCCGGGAAGAATGACGTGCTATGGAAATGTAAGAATAGATGTAAAAATAGGGATTTATTATGGTGGAGCTCGGCATTGCTGCACTTTAAGGTATCTAATGAGATGGTAACTCAGAGATCAGATACAGTAACTCAGGGATCTGGTAAAGTAAGTCACAGATCTGTTACATTAAGTCAGAGATCAGGTATAGTAACTCAGATCTGGTATAGTAAGTCAGAGATCTGATATAGTAAGTCAGGGATCTGATATAGTAAGTCAGAGATCTGATATAGTAAGTCAAAGATCTGATACAGTAAGTCAGAGATCTGATACAGTAAGAGATCTGATATAGTAAGTCAGGGATCAGATATAGTAAGTCAGGGATCAGATATAGTAAGTCAGGGATCAGATATACCGTAGTAAGTCAGGGATCAGGTATGGTAAGTAAGGGATCAGATATAGTAAGTCAGAAATCTGAGACAGTAAGTCAGAGATCAGATATTGTAAGTCAGAGATCTGATATAATAAGTCAGAGATCTGATACAGTAAGTCAGAGATCAGATATTGTAAGTCAGAGATCAGATATTGTAAGTCAGAGATCTGATATGATAAGTCAGAGATCAGATATAGTAAGTCAGGGATCAGATATAGTAAGTCAGGGATCAGATATAGTAAGTCAGGGATCAGATATACCGTAGTAAGTCAGGGATCAGATATAGTAAGTCAGAAATCTGATACAGTAAGTCAGAGATCAGATATTGTAAGTCAGAGATCTGATATAATAAGTCAGAGATCTGATACAGTAAGTCAGAGATCAGATATTGTAAGTCAGAGATCAGATATTGTAAGTCAGAGATCAGATATAGTAAGTCAGGGATCAGATATAGTAAGTCAGAGATCAGATATAGTAAGTCAGAGATCAGATATAGTCAAGGCCCAGTTACACGGAATAGCTTTGAAATGATGTCGGCAATGATCTCGGGGGCGCGATCATTTCCGATATCGTTTTGACATTGCTGGTGAGCTGTCACACGTCTAGATATCATGGATGACGCACCAACGATGTTATGAGCAGGTATCGTTCACACAACCCCGCGAACGATCCCTGCTCATTGCTGTGAATGGGCAAAGTCGTCCATGACATCGTTATCGCGCAGTCACACAGAACGATGCAGCAGGTTACTGGAGTTGATATTGTTGGTAAACCTGTCATCTCCGATCCAACGATTTATCGTTACCACTTATAAGTCACACAGAGTCACACACAACGAGGTCGCATCGATGTCTCTGGTACACCTCCAAACCCCTGACGTATCAGCGATGTCATTAACTGGGCCTTATATAGTAAGATATAGCAAGTCAGAGATCAGATACAGTAAGTTAGAGACCAGATATAGTAAGTCAGAGATCTGATATAGTAAGTCAGAGATCAGATACAGTAAGTCAGGGATCAGATATAGTAAGTCAGAGATCTGATATAGTAAGTCAGGGATCTGATATAGTAAGTCAGGGATCTGGTATGGTAAGTCAGGGATCGTGTATGGTAAGTCAGTGATCTGGTATGGTAAATCAGAGATCTGATTTACCATACCAGATCCCTGACTTACCATACTTACTCTGGTAAGTCAGAGATCTGATATAATCGAGGTTTTGATATTGTTAGTCATGGTTATGATTTAACTAGATGGAAGCTCGATGCTATCGCATCGAGTGGGCGGTGACATCATGATGGGGGCGGGCTCTATGGCACTGGGGGCAGCATTTGCCTCTCCCCCTGTGCGGTCTCTCCCCTGCCCGCTGTTTTTTCCTCCTCATTCTCTGCCTCCCCAATGCTGCCTCGTGTTGGCCCATGGTGCGGGCCGAATGAGTGTGGGGTGAGTGCGGGGTGAGTAAGTGCGGGATGACCATGGTGGGGGCTGAGTGCAGGATGACTGTAGTGCGGGGTGACCGTTGTGTGGGCTGATTGCAGGATGACCGTAGTGCGGGGTGACCATGGTGTGGGCTGAGTGCAGGATGAGTGCAGGCTGAATGAGGGAGGGCTGACCATTGGGTGGGTTGAGTGCAGGGTGCCTGTGGTGTGGACTGAATGAATGTGGGCTGAGTGCGGGATGACTGTAGTGCGGAATGACCATGGAGCAGGCTGAGTGAGGGCAGGCTGAGTGCAGGGTGACCATGGTGTGGACTGAGTGCAGGTTGAGTGAGGGCAATCTGAGTGCGGGCAGGGTGAGTGTGGGCTGAGTGCAGGGTGACTATGGTGTGGGCTGACTGCAGGGTGAGTGCAGGCTGAATGAGTGCAGGTTGACCATGGGGCAGGCTTAGTGAGGGCTGGCTGAGTGCAGGCTGAGTGAGTGCGGGATGACTGTAGTGCAGGGTGACTGTGGTGTGGGCTGAGTGCAGGGTGACCATGATGTGGACTGAGTGAGCGTAGAATGACCGTAGGTTGGGATGACCATGGTGCGGGCTGAGTGCATGGTGATCATGGTGTGGGCTGAGTGCAGGGTGACCATGGTGCGGGCTGAGTGCAGGGTAAGTGCCGGCTGAGTGAGGACATATGCATAAGAAAAACGGGAAATAGCGGTCTCAGAGGGCGCTAAAGAAGGAGAAGGAGAGGCAGTAGATTTTGAATGTATCTTACTTAGTTTATTCTTTTAGCCAATCGCAACGCGTTTCAGCAGAATACTCCGCCTTCATCAGGTGATAGGAACTCACTAGCATTGTGGGTTTCTTAAAGGGGCAGATGCTGACGTGATAAATTAACCATAACCCCTTACGGTCAAGAAAACTCAGGAATGAAGGAAATTACAATTTAAAATGTATAAAATGACGGTAATAAGTAAGAGTATATTATAACTAATCACAAAAATCTTTATTTAGTACAAAAAAATGTATAATGCAATATTTTTTATATAAAATTTTTTATTAAAAATATATAAAAAAAAAACCTGGAAGACTAAAAATTCAATACTAATATATTAACAAGGTCCACATATAGAAGGATGTGTGCATGCTTATATACACACATACCCATATATGTACAGATTTGTGTTGTAAATTGTTTATTTTTTAAAAAGTTAAAAAATCTACAAGAAAAAGAGCATTAATAGTTAGTGTTCAGATTGACATTGCTTCCATTCCTTAACAATCTATAGTCGCCAAGGATAAATGCTTAATGCTACACGTGTTGTAACTTTTAACAGAAGGCGTACATTAGTTATCATGGCATTAATATAAAGCTAGGTTGCTATATTCTCTAGCATCAGATTTAGACCTTCTGGGTGCAGACAGCCCATCTTAAATATCCAATAGTTCTCTCTCCTTATAAGACTCCTTTACCTGTCATTGTTCGTTTCAGGGATATGATCAATGATACATAATTTAAATTGTCTATAGTCTCTCGGGTGTTCCAACAAAAAATGCTTGGATACACTATGTCGAATGAATCCGTTCCTAATATTCTGTCTGTGTTTGTTAAGACGTTGGTGCATAGGCTGGATCGTGCTGCCCACGTACTGCAGACCACACGTACACTCCATGACATAGACCACGTATGATGATTGACAGGTCAGATTATGTTGCAAGGTAAAGGATTCACCAGTGGTATTGGAAGTAACTATAGTGGCTCCATGGGTTATTGAAGGGACGGGGTGGGGGTGATCGGGTGGGGGAGCAGCGGCCGCCATATTAGTATTCCAATCACTTGGGTGTAGAAAGATGGCGGGGGCGGAAGAGACATAGGCGACATCCAGGAAGGGGAGGAGACACTGAGCAATTATATATAGATAAATCAGTATTATTGGATTGTGACATAATGAGTCTGTATTCAGTGATTATATCCTAATGATAAGTGATAAGTGTTGGTCCTGAGTTATATTCCTGGGTCTCCAGTGTGACATAAGAGCTGTGAGATAATAGATCTGTGCTATGATGTAATTTGTGTCAAAAGAGGAAACAACAATCAAATAATAAGTGGTAATAACCCCCAGCTGGGAGATAATCAGGGGACGAGGTGGAAGCTGAGATAATACAGCTGTTATATAATAGGTCTATGATGTAACAAGTGATAATAAGACACATAGTAACTGCTGCAGGGGAATATTCTGAGATAATAAGCTTGTGCTATGAGATAATAAGCTTGTGCTATGAGATAATAAGGCTGTACCTTATTCTAATATATGTATTTATTTCTAATTTTACAAATTAATGATTTCAGAAATGTAAAACTCCCATTATGTCGCACTACAACTCCAATCCTTCCTGACTATCAGACCATTGTGATCAATGGGATTAGTCCTACTGGGAGGGAATGACGCCATATGTATATGCCCCATATAGAGAGATATTGTGCGGTATAAGTGAGATATTATAACGCTGCAGTAAATAACTTGTGGTTTTCTGTTCCGGTCGGGGCCATTAGATCGTGGCTTTTATCTGTGCGGGTTCAGATAATGGCTTTAATGCTGTGCAGCGCCTGCAGCTGAATGCGGAATAACAGCTCCATCCGCGGCCGCTCTGCCGGGATCCAGTGGAGGTGGCCGGATGTCACAGTCACGCGTGTTGCGGCAGCGATCGGCTATTTATAACCGGTGGCCCCCTGTGAGCCGAATCCCCCAAGACCGGCAACCGAGTAACACTTCTCAGAAGACGAAAACACCCGAAAGTCATGTAACCGCTACAATACATATGAGGAGGACAGTCACATCATTGCCAACCACCAGATCTAATCTCTACGACTGTGCACCATGTAGATCCCATCATACATATGTACACCGTTACTGCACCAGCAGAATAGTGAGTGCAGCTCTGGAGTATAATACAGGAGGTAACTCAGGATCAGTAATGTAATGTATGTACACAGTGACTGCACCAGCAGAATAGTGAGTGCAGCTCTGGAGTATAATACAGGAGGTAACTCAGGATCAGTAATGTAATGTATGTACACAATGACTGCACCAGCAGAATAGTGAGTGCAGCTCTGGAGTATAATACAGGAGGTGACTCAGGATCAGTAATGTAATGTATGTACACAGTGATTGCACCAGCAGAATAGTGAGTGCAGCTCTGGAGTATAATACAGGAGGTAACTCAGGATCAGTAATGTAATGTATGTTCACAGTGACTGCACCAGCAGAATAGTGAGTGCAGCTCTGGAGGATAATACAGGAGGTAACTCAGGATCAGTAATGTAATGTATGTACACAGTGACTGCACCAGCAGAATAGTGAGTGCAGCTCTGGAGTATAATACAGGAGGTAACTCAGGATCAGTAATGTAATGTATGTACACAATGACTGCACCAGCAGAATAGTGAGTGCAGCTCTGGAGTATAATACAGGAGGTAAGTCAGGATCAGTAATGTAATGTATGTTCACAGTGACTGCACCAGCAGAATAGTGAGTGCAGCTCTGGAGGATAATACAGGAGGTAACTCAGGATCAGTAATGTAATGTATGTACACAGTGACTTCACTAGCAGAATAGTGAGTGCAGCTCTGGAGTATAATACAGGAGGTAACTCAGGATCAGTAATGTAATGTATGTACACAGTGACTGCACCAGCAGAATAGTGAGTGCAGCTCTGGAGTATAATACAGGAGGTAACTCAGGATCAGTAATGTAATGTATGTACACAGTGACTGCACCAGCAGAATAGTTAGTGCAGCTCTGGAGTATAATACAGGAGGTAACTCAGGATCAGTAATGTAATGTATGTACACAGTGACTGCACCAGGAGAATAGTGAGTGCAGCTCTGGAGTATAATACAGGAGGTAACTCAGGATCAGTAATGTAATGTATGTACACAGTGACTGCACCAGCAGAATAGTGAGTGCAGCTCTGGAGTATAATACAGGAGGTAACTCGGGATCAGTAATGTAATGTATGTACACAGTGACTGCACCAGCAGAATAGTGAGTGCAGCTCTGGAGTATAATACAGGAGGTAACTCAGGATCAGTAATGTAATGTATGTACACAGTGACTGCACCAGCAGAATAGTGAGTGCAGCTCTGGAGTATAATACAGGAGGTAACTCAGGATCAGTAATGTATGTACACAGTGACTGCACCAGCAGAATAGTGAGTGCAGCTCTGGAGTATAATACAGGAGGTAACTCAGGATCAGTAATGTAATGTATGTACACAGTGACTACACCAGCAGAATAGTGAGTGCAGCTCTGGAGTATTATATACAATATCATTCAGTCATATGGACTGTAGATGTTATACAACTTGAGCTTCTCATTAAAAAGGCTACAAATATACGACAAAACAAGATGATGGAGAAACACTTTGTAGGTGATCTTCCTCTGGGTTGAGTTGTCTCCAGGATACAAAAATGTAAAAAAAAAAAAGATTAAAGTAAAACGTCTGATAAGATATTGGTTTATGGAGATTTATTGGAATTTCTGGATTGTTTCTCTCGTTTTTATATACATTTATAAATATAATAAATGTGTGATATAAAATCCTACAGCAGAGTAGTGTGAGATCCGATGTGTTCTGCAGTTGATGCTCGGGATCGTCCTTTGGTTGTTATGTTTTTCTCTGGTATCAGGAGTTTTCTTCTGCAGATTGTGGAGCTGCGGCTCTGGAGGACTCTCATCTCTCCAATGTTTGCAGGAATTCTGCGCCCCTGCGCTCATTGTCAGACTCCACTTGTTATGCGCTTTCCTGTGAAGCCTTCACTTCTCATTTCAGCTGCAGAAGTAATTCTGTCAAATGATAGAAATGCAACTGCAGACACCGGGGCCCTGCATACAGTCTACAGGGGAAAAGGGGTACAGGATAATGACACTGGGTGTACAGGATAATGACACTGGGGTACAGGATAATGACACTGGGGGTACAGGATAATGACACTGGGGTACAGGATAATGACACTGGGGGTACAGGATAATGACACTGGGGTACAGGATAATGACACTGGGTGTACAGGATAATGACACTGGGGTACAGGATAATGACACTGGGGGTACAGGATAATGACACTGGGGTACAGGATAATGACACTGGGGGTACAGGATAATGACACTGGGGGTACAGGATAATGACACTGGGGTACAGGATAATGATACTGGGGGTACAGGATAATGATACTGGGGGTACAGGATAATGACACTGGGGGTACAGGATAATGACACTGGGGTACAGGATAATGACACTGGGGTACAGGATAATGACACTGGGGCACAAGATAATGACACTGGGGGTACAGGATAATGACACTGGGGGTACAGGATAATGACACTGGGGTACAGGATAATGACACTGGGGTACAGGATAATGACACTGGGGGTACAGGATAATGACACTGGGGGTACAGGATAATGACACTGGGGTACAGGATAATGATACTGGGGGTACAGGATAATGATACTGGGGGTACAGGATAATGACACTGGGGGTACAGGATAATGACACTGGGGTACAGGATAATGACACTGGGGGTACAGGATAATGACACTGGGGGTACAGGATAATGACACTGGGGGTACAGGATAATGACACTGGGGTACAGGATAATGACACTGGGGTACAGGATAATGACACTGGGGGTACAGGATAATGACTGACACTGGGGTACAGGATAATGACACTGGGGGTACAGGATAATGACACTGGGGGTACAGGATAATGACACTGGGGGTACAGGATAATGACACTGGGGGTACAGGATAATGACACTGGGGTACATGATAATGACACTGGGGGGTACAGGATAATGACACTGGGGTACAGGATAATGACACTGGAGGTACAGGATAATGACACTGGGGGTACAGGATAATGACACTGGGGTACAGGATAATGACACTGGGGGTACAGGATAATGACACTGGGGGTACAGGATAATGACACTGGAGGTACAGGATAATGACACTGGGGGTACAGGATAATGACACTGGAGGTACAGGATAATGACACTGGGGGTACAGGATAATGACACTGGGGGTACAGGATAATGACACTGGGGGTACAGGATAATGACACTGGGGGTACAGGATAATGACACTGGAGGTACAGGATAATGACACTGGGGGTACAGGATAATGACACTGGAGGTACAGGATAATGACACTGGGGGTACAGGATAATGACACTGGGGGTACAGGATAATGACACTGGGGGTACAGGATAATGACACTGGGGGTACAGGATAATGACACTGGGGGTACAGGAGAATGACACTGGGGTACAGGATAATGACACTGGGGGTACAGGATAATGACACTGGGGGTACAGGATAATGACACTGGGGGTACAGGATAATGACACTGGGGGTACAGGATAATGACACTGGGGGTACAGGAGAATGACACTGGGGTACAGGATAATGACACTGGGGGTACAGGATAATGACACTGGAGGTACAGGATAATGACACTGGAGGTACAGGATAATGACACTGGGGGTACAGGAGAATGACACTGGGGTACAGGATAATGACACTGGGGGTACAGGATAATGACTATGGGGGTACAGGATAATGACACTGGGGGTACAGGATAATGACACTGGGGGTACAGGATAATGACACTGGGGGTACAGGATAATGACACTGGAGGTACAGGATAATGACACTGGGGCTACAGGATAATGACACTGGGGTACAGGATAATGACATTGGGGGTACAGGATAATGACACTGGGGTACAAGATAATGACATTGGGGGTACAGGATAATGACACTGGGATACAGGATAATGACATTGGGGGTACAGGGCAGGATGATACAATGACACTTGTATATATTATCCTCTTGCATTCCCTCTGATTTGGGTTGTGATTCCTCTTTAACAATCCTCCTCCTTCTTATCATATTTTCTCGTCTTCTATTAATCCCCTTGTTTTTCTGTGAGCAGCCGTGTCACCGAGCGGCACAATAAGCTTATTAAGAATTCATGATTGTATCTGGCTATATCTCCGAGGATTATTCTGTCCTATTTTACAGCTGGGGGAGAACGTTCCTTGTGCAGATTGTCTTTCCTATAAGTAAATCCTCGTTGTGTAGGGGATCTGCGCTCCCGGACCCGTCTGACGTTCACTCGCCTTCATGATGATTTCAATCCGTAAAAGTATCCAGATTTTATTTAAAGCTTCTACGACTTTGAGTCACAAGTTCATTATGTGGTGAAGGGATCGATGATAGTCGTCACGCTCTTACCTGTAACCTGAGGAGATTCCCGGGATCAGTGATCTCCAGAGAATCAGTAAATTAAGGATAATTCCCAATTCTCATCATTAAAGAATAAAGTTTGTTTATAAGGCAGCTGGTCCATCTTTAAGATTAAAGGGGGTGTCCAGTTTAAAGGTTACCATAACCACAACCCTATTTAAGCAAACTGCTAAGTGGCAAATGGAGCTTCTCCTGCATCTATAAGATCCTGGCTCCTTCATATGGTTTACACGATCATCATCATAAACAGAGGTTCATAGTTCACTGTCCAATCATACAATATACTTTTGTTGTAGACTTCAGAGAGGAATTGTAAGGAGTCTATTAACGAGAGATGTCAGTGGATGATGTCAGACTGGTAACCATGTATGACTTGTATCCCGCATGTTCACCAGTTTCCCCCCTGTAACCCATATTTCTAATCTGCAGTTGTCTCTGAGCTGGTGGGTGTCAACCAGCTGCTATGATGTCTCCCAGACTTAGAGGATTCCTGTTTTCTTGTTATAGGTATGTTTTTATTCAATTCCAGAGCTGGATTCACCATTGTATTGCTCAGCACTGCTGTATATATCCTCCTTGCTGTTGCAGTTTTCTAGTAAGTGTTGGATTCACAGATACCCTGCTGAGTACAGCTGTATATTGTCCTCCATGTTACTTCTATGTTTGAACATGTGCTACATGAAGTTGCAACAACAAGGAAGACACAACACAGCAGAACTGAGCTGAGAATTTAGCACTAAGGTGTGATAAATACTTACTAGAAAACTGCAACAGCATGGGAGATACTGTATAGTCAGCAGTACTGAGCAATGCAATGGTGAATCCAGCTCTGTCATTAGATAAAAACATTTTTAGAAAGTTGCAACAACACAGAAGACAGGATGATATAACACAGCAGAACTGAGCTAGAAATGTGACACTGAGGTGTGATAAACACTTACTAGAGAAATGCTAATCTGGCCGATAATTCTTAATATTTTTACTGAATGGGAACATTTGTCAGTCAATTTTCCCAGCACTGATACATTGTAACAAATATGATGACTTATACTGATGTATTGAGATCAGAGCCGTAACAATTCTAATTACATCAGGTTTGGTTTTTCACCTCTAATTGCAGATTAGATTTTTCTCATTTATTAACGAAAAGTCGATATCTTAAGAAAAAGTGTAGAAACAAGTCATAAAATAGATGAGAAAGTTGTGTAAAAGTTTCCTAGTAAACTGTCTCTACTGTCAAATAAAAGGGATTTATTCAATGACAGCAAGCAGGGCTCTTAAAGGGATAAAGCACAAATTACTTTAGAATTTTCAGAATTTTCCTCAGGTCATAAAACCAATTCTGGACAGGTGAGCAAAGATGTCCACATTCAGTAATGAAGAAAAATAGTCAAAATGTATAGTACAAAATATATTAGAAAGTTGTTTATATGTTTTGTTATAAAGTAGCTCTGCTCTCAGCCGTAGATGGGACCAATTCAGCGAAAATAAAGGTGATTTATTCAATTAGAGCAAGCAGAGATGTTAGGGTGCGCTCCCAACTGTAAAAAAACTCATCCAATAAAACATAGGATTGCACTCGCCCAGACACATCTGCAAGTTTTTACTCAGTGACAAACAAAATCACAGCATGCTACGAATCCATACGCTAGTCAGCGGTTGCTATGGCACCGGCGTCCTCGGTTGACCTCAGTGAGTCACTGCTTACCCGGCCGCAACTCGCGTCTCATTCATTCAGTGTTTGGAGAATGCAGGGATAGGACGCTTTGTTCTTCACTGAAGCCTCCATGAAGCAGAGCTCAGACTGTGTCGTGTCCACCAGAGAGAAGATGTCCAGACGATTGAGGATGGGTATGACAAGGGAGTAATAAAGATGGAGTTCAAATATGAGTTTGGGTTCTTATTTCTAATAAAATGTTTTTTTCAATGTGTGTTATGTCTTCTTGACTATTTACTTAAGATTCTTAATGGCCGGGTCTAACATTGGCCTGTCATTAAGAATCTCGAACTTAATGCTAGCTGGCAATAAAAAGCTGGCATTAACCCCTTATTAGCCAGCGTGCCACTGCCACCAGGGCCACTAAAAGAGCCAAAATATTTCCATTAACTGTCAGCAAGAAGAGATCTTATTTTGTAGGAAATGAGGCACAAACTATAGAAGAAAGTGACAAGATTTCATTGTAATCCAGTGACGAGCTTTGTTTACTGTCAGCGTTCAATGTGGATTGATCAGGGAAATGTTTCTCCTGAAATCACGGAATCATTGATCACCGGCGATCAATCTTCCCGCCATCTCTGGATCCGGAGCTGGAGGAACTTTTCTTTATTTCTGTCCTGTATTAGAAAGAGAAGACGGTCCATAAAAATAAAATGATTCCTGCAGTTGCTGTAAAAAGAAACCCTCTTCGTGGGGACACCGTGTACCGCAAGACGTGACGGCGCAGGCGCTCCTCACTGAGCGCAGGAAACGGCTCGGCCTCATTTGTGGTCGACTGGAAAATATCACATACAATTAATAAAATGCAGGTTATATAACGATCCTCAGAAGGATTTAGATCTCCTCAGAATAAGGCAATCAATGCGAGTAATGTTTACAAATAACGCACGCTGCCAAGACAAATGGAGGACGCCGAACACAAGACGGCAATTATTTATTGACTTCATTTGTAGCCGGCCAATAAGACCATCAGGGCTGTAAGTACTTCTGGAAGAATGATGTTTTCTTCTCACAGACGACGCGCTCTCACCTTCCCCGATCGCCATAGGCGGCCAAGGACGGGCGGCTTTATTTATTTATTTTTATACCATTTATTTAGTTCTTTTTCTTGGAGTGACATCATCAATCGCAGCAAAGATTTCCCTAAATAAACACCATTTCCTTCTTGAAATTACTTGCCTGTAATTTTCCCAAAATAACCATAAATTGCTTATTAAAAATTTTGCTGAAAAGAAGTGGTGTCTTATTAAACGTACGTCTGTTTTGTTATATAATAAGAGTTTTTGTTGTTGTTTTGAGTTATTTTATTATTTACATTTTTCATTTATTATGTAGATAACATCAGGGTTTGTGATTATAGAAATGGTCAGTGACGGAGGAGAGCCGTGATGAGCGCTGTAACCTCAGTCCTGACGTCAGATCTGTGCACGTATCAATATGAAGGAAACCAAGGAAACTTAGTGCAGCAGATGAAGGACACATCATGTTACTGCTCATAACAATCAGCAGATGTGCAGCAGTGCCATCAGCTCAGTAATGTATGGACTGTCCTGGAATGTTTGGATGATTGGCAACCCAGGTGATGATCTAACCCAAATACTGAGGATGGAGGAGACGGGCGGTCACCAAATACTGAGGATGGAGGAGACGGGCGGTCACTGAATACTGAGGATGGAGGAGACGGGCGGTCACTGAATACTGAGGACGGAGGAGACGGACGGTCACTGAATACTGAGGACGGAGGAGACGGGCGGTCACTGAATACTGAGGACAGAGGAGACGGGCGGTCACCAAATACTGAGGATGGAGGAGACGGGCGGTCACTAAATACTGAGGATGGAGGAGACGGGCGGTCACTGAATACTGAGGACGGAGGAGACGGGCGGTCACTGAATACTGAGGACGGAGGAGACGGGCGGTCACTGAATACTGAGGACGGAGGAGACGGGCGGTCACTACGGTATATACTGAGGATGGAGGAGACGGGCGGTCACTACGGTATATACTGAGGATGGAGGAGACGGGCGGTCACTGAATACTGAGGACGGAGGAGACGGGCGGTCACTGAATACTGAGGACGGAGGAGACGGGCGGTCACTGAATACTGAGGACAGAGGAGACGGGCGGTCACCAAATACTGAGGATGGAGGAGACGGGCGATCACTAAATACTGAGGATGGAGGAGACGGGCGGTCACTACGGTATATACTGAGGATGGAGGAGACGGGCGGTCACTGAATACTGAGGACGGAGGAGACGGGCGGTCACTGAATACTGAGGATGGAGGAGACGGGCGGTCACTGAATACTGAGGACGGAAGAGACGGGCGGTCACTGAATACTGAGGATGGAGGAGATGGACAGTCACTGAATACTGAGGACGGAGGAGACGGGCGGTCACTGAATACTGAGGATGGAGGAGACGGACAGTCACTGAATACTGAGGATGGAGGAGATGGGCAGTCACTGAATACTGAGGACAGAGGAGATGGGCGGTCACTGAATACTGAAGGTATTATTATTATTTATTTATATAGCGCCATTAGATTCCATTGCGCTTTACATATGGAAAGGGTAGAAGAGGACGAGTACAATATATATGGACAATCAAGTTCTACAGGTACAGGAGGGGAGAGGAACCTGTCCATGAAAGCTCACAGTCTAAGAGGTAGGACGTATTATATATCTATATATATATATATATAATCCGTTCTGCCTAAAATGTTTGCATATTACTGTATATATTGAGCTGTAGAAGCTGAGAGTAATGTATATAGCTTTTATGAACAAATTTAGTATACAATGTAATTTTGTATCTTATTTCTGCGCTCTCTTGGTATAGGGGGGCTTTTCATACATTCTTGTATATTATCTGTTAGTCGCTAGTTTAACGACCTACTGGACGCGGTTAGAAATAAATGGATAATGTTCCATCGTCTTCTCCTGCAATCCTTCTATCATTCTGCTTCTCCGCTCTATACCTCGCTGTCCACACATCACACCGCTGTCCAATGTGACAGCTTTCTTATAGACTTGTCAGTAGGTAACACTGACGTTGTCTGTGATCCCGGACTCATCTGAAGACCGAGTTCTCTGGAGCCCAATTTCCGCTGGTCCGAAGTTTCCATATTTCATGTCCAGTATATCACATTGGACGTCATTATCCCTCCTCAGTTTGTTTCCCTGCTACATTTTCTGAGAAGGAGATATTGTTACGGTGTCAGACATCTTTCAAGTTTATTATAACGGCGGCTCATTTGGACACACTGAGACCATAAGACGATGGGAAACGTTTCTGCAATCCAGTAATTTATTGACGGATAATCCACTAACGCGTTTTAGGGTCATAGTGACCCCATCATCAGAGCATTGTATCAGACAAAGCAGCAAGAATGACAACAAATGAAATGTCTATTAAATATCATCTTAAAGAGAACTTGTCATGTCCTTTTTTTATTATTAAACTGCCTCCAATGTTATTTAGGTTATGTTCTGTGCACTAGTAGCCTGTGTTTCATTTTATACTAGCTGTAGTACCCGGCTACGCCCGGGTTACTAAATAACTGCTGTTAGCTATAACAAAATAGAATTTGAATATGTCATATTAATGACCTGAGCTGAGCTGTGATTGGTTGCTATAGGCAGCCTAATAAATCTCCAGCCAACAGTAAACCCTCCCCCCGGCCGGGCAGTATATGTTACCTCACACGTACACATAATAGACGGCTCATGTGACTGACATCTGCCTTGTGCCCCTATAGGGTCACAGAAGGACCTGTGCGGTGTCACGACCATGTGACTGTAACACAGGTCCTTCTTGAGAGTATCAGATGAATTTTGGCATGTCTGCAGGTGATTGACATGTCTGCAAATCACCTGGATGACTGTTTACAGATGAAGCTAACGAAAACATCTAAGTATCTACTTACTTTCTGCCTAATTATAGACCAACCTGAAACCTGTGAGTTCAACCTATCTATAAAGCCTGAAATAAGATAAAGACAGTACTCGGTCACCTCTTTGATAGTAAGGCCCTATGTAGCGCCTTTGTTTTTTAAATCATGTTAAATCCACAAAGCACTTTAGATACTTAGATGTTTTCATTAACCACCTGCCCAAACAGTCAAACAGTCATCCGGCGGTTAGCAGACCTGTCAATCAACTGAAAACTTGCCGAAATGTATCTAATACTCTCTAGAAGGACCTGTGTGATGTCACGACCATGTGACTATAATACAGGTCCTTCTAGAGAGTATTAGATGAATTTCGGTATGTCTGCAGTTGATTGACAGGTCTGCTAACCGCGCGGATGACTGTTTGACTGTTTGGGCAGGTGGCTAATGACAACATCTAAATATCTAACAGAATGCACAGTACATGACCTAAATAACATATGGGATGGTTTAGTAACAAAAAAGGACGTGACAGGTTCCCTTTAAATCTTTTTTCAAACCCTTATATGAATAAAGATGTACTTTAGACCTAATTACAGACCAACCTGGAACCTGTGAGCAGAGGTGTGACTACAATAGGTGGAAGGCGTTGTAATCACTCGTGGACTCGGGAGCCTAGGGGGAGCGCAAAAAGTCCCGCTATTAAAAATCTGCAATAATTAGGGGTCCCACTGGAGCTTTCACATTGGGGCCCATGAGCTTCAAGTTACGGCACTGCCCATGAGAGTCCATACTACCCGTACAGGCTGGAATAGGGTGGGAGGCCATACTTAATCACCCAATCGCCCCTTCAGACTTTGAGTACTTGAGAAATAAATTGATGTCTTCCAAATTTGGGCAAATGAAGACTCTTGGATCAACAAAGGACGGGTTCCTTTAACTTTTTGGCTGTTGAAGAAATGTAACTTTTTTCTCTGTATTCCACACAATGAAATTGACTGTTGTGGTAATGTGCGGGAGGTCTCGTCCTGTAATCACACAGCAGACAATGCTCCGGGCCTCTGACAGTTCTGCATAAATGAATGTGGTCGAGGCCCCGGAACGCATCACCCTCTTATTTTAACAATGCGCTTACATATATTTTGCATTTCATTAGATGGACACACGTTTGCTGAACGTTTGGATGAGACCCTCTAACACTCGATAATTGTATGTGTGTCGTAAAGGAGTCGGAGGTCATCTGCAAATGCAAAATAGGCTTAAGAAAAGTCACCCAGCCTTTGTGACACTTCTGTAATTGGTCAAAAACATAACAAAATTTCAGCATTTAATCCCCAAATCCAACTTTGTGACTTTCACAGAGACGAGTCCAAAAGGTTTGCAGCTTTTTACTGACTTTACCCAATGTGTGAATGTAAACTGTGCAAAATCCTGCCATTCATTGTAGACTACCTGCTGTATCAGGCGATTGTTCAGGTTAATCTGTCCGATGCAGCTATATGTCTCATTTTCAGTTGTCTCTGAGCTAGTGGGTGTAGACCAGTTGCTATGATGTCTCCCATATACAGGATACACGGACATAAGGAATTCTTTCTTTACTGGCCCTGACAAGGATGTGTTCATAAGCAGCAGCATGGAGGATGTTATGCTCATTACTGAGCGGTGTAGCTGTGAATCTGTCACTGAGGTGGGATGAAATACTTACTAGAAATCAGCAGCATAGAATATATATACAGTATTACAAAACAACATAGCTGTGAATCCATTCCTACAAGATGGAGGCAGCATGGAGGACATTATTACTGCAGTATTAAGCAGTGTAGCTGTGAAGTTGGCTTTGGGGTGAGATGAAACACTTACTACAAGGAGGCAGCATGGAGCACACTAGGGCATTATTGAGCAGAGTAGCTGTGAAGTTGGCTTTGGGGAGTGATAAAACACTAGAAAGCTGTAGGCAGATCTATGTCTTTCTCTACCTGTCTTCAGGCTGTGTCCTTCTTTCACCTTTCATACAGTAGATATTGAAGTATTTATACATATATTTAACGTCCTTGCAGCGGAGCAGCATTCTCCTTGCATTCCCTGCTTGTTCAGTGTCTGTACAGGACTTGTTTTGGTGTTTGCATTCTTTACACACAGAATGTTAATTCTCCTTAGTTCCTAAACCTGCTGTGAATTCCACAGGTAAGTGTAGAATCCGTCTTGTTTCATGTCAATAATAAAACATTATTCCTTCTAAATAAATGCAGATTTGGCTCTTCCCGAGTTGTGTCAGCCTCCTCAGGTAATGCGGAGGCTCGGCCTCGCTCCTGGAAGCTGCAGCCCCTTTATTCTGAGAAGTGGTGGAGGTCCCAGCTCACTGAGACAAACTTAAAATCACCAATTTTACCAAAGCCTCATTGCTCTGTGCCGGGCGTTCACAGTAGGAGAGCAATAGAGGCAGTGGAGCTTCCAAAAAAAGTGCTGAAATTGATGTTCCAAGTGAAATAAATCTCTGACTAACATCAAAGGGGTTTAATGAAAACCAAGATGTCGGAGATCGGTGAGGATCTCAGCCCAAATTCTGATGGAGTTTAGGATTGTGTCTGTGCAGTTTGTGGTGCAGTTTAGGATTGTGTCTGTGCAGTTTGTGGTGCAGTTTAGGATTGTGTCTGTGCAGTTTGTGGTGCAGTTTAGGATTGTGTCTGTGCAGTTTGTGGTGCAGTTTAGGATTGTGTCTGTGCTGTTTTTGGTGGAGTTTAGGATTGTGTCTGTGCTGTTTTCGGTGCAGTTTATTATTATATCTAAACATCCTCATACATTCAGACTGTGTGTGTTTAAGACCCCTGACCTATAGGTTATCTGACTGTTCCTAATCATTGGCGACAAACTAATATATTGAAAATGATAAAAACTTGTAACAGAAATCAAGTGTTTGTGCAGCTCTTTATCCTAAGGCTGCGTTCACACATTGCGTATTTTGCCGCGTTTTTTTACGCGCGCTTTTCAAAATACGCAATGTGCCTTATGTCTGCCTGCAAAGTGAATGGGAAATTCACTTTGCAGTGCAGACATTGCGTAAACATACGCAGTGCATTTTCCGGGAGAAAACGCAGCTCCGTAAACAATTGATATGTCAATTGTTTACGCAGCTACTTCTGCGTATTCTCCCAGAGGGGAGGAAGAATCCAGCTTCCTCCTCCCCTCTGGGGCAGCTGTGGCCGCCCATTAGACTTCACAGTGTATTAATAAACACTGTGAAATCTAAATTAAACAAAAGCAAGTGTGTGAAAAATAAAAAAGAATGAATACATCACCTTCCGACGCCTTCTGCCGCTGTGCGATCCCCGGTTGTAAGTCAGATCTCTTCTGACAAGACCTGTGGTGATGTCAGAGGGGGGCGTTCCCGGGCACTCGCGGTCATGTGACCGCGAGCAGCCAATCAGCGATGGGACCGCCCCGGTAACGCCCCCCTCTGACGTCATCACAGGTCCTGTCAGAAGAGATCTGACTTACAACCGGGGATCGCACAGCGGGAAAAGGCGTCGGAAGGTGATGTATTCATTCTTTTTTATTTTTCACACACTTGCTTTTGTTTAATTTAGATTTCACAGTGTTTATTAATACACTGTGAAGTCTAATGGGGCGGTCACACATGTCACAGAGGGGAGGAGGAAGCAGGATTCTTCCTCCCCTCTGTGACATCAGTGCGCTTTCTGGGGGAAAGAAAGCGCAGTGTGTAAAAGCCCCTGCGTATTTTGCTGCGCTTTTTTGCGCGGGCCGAAAAACGCGGCAAAAAGCGCGCGCAAAAAAGCGCAGCAAAATACGCAAATGTGTGAACGTAGCCTTATTCTGTTTATTGATACTGTTTGTTTGTTTATTTATTTGTAACTTTGTATAATAAAATGTTCTTTTATTGAGAGAAGTAAAGTCTTTGGGAGAGTTGTGTAACTTTTCTTCTATAAGGCTGGGGTCACAGTTGACATGAGTTTTTTGTAGTGATTTAACAAAACTCATGCGTTTTTTCATGTCAGCATGAGGTTTTTAAGGTGTGTGATGGCTCCCTGTGTTTATGGCTGCGTTTTTAAATCTGCACCAAAAAATAGTGCATGTACTATTTTTTTGTGCGTTTTGAAAAACGCATGTACAATTAGTACCTTTTAGTGCCATTCAAAAACGCATGTGTTTTCCATAGGAGCCCATGTTAAAAAAAACGCATGCGTTTTTGAATGCCACTAATTGTACATGCGTTTTTGCATGCGTTTCCCATAAGGCCCCTTATTAAAAAACGCATGCGTTTTTGGAAATGCACCAAAGACGCATGGTACTGTCACACATGCTTTTTTGCTATTAGGGCATGCGTTTTTTAACATGGGGGCCTATGGGTGCGTTTTTTACATGCGTTTTTGAAAATGCAGGTCTCCAAAAAGGCTTGTGAAAAATGCAACTGTGACCCCAGCCTAACACAATGTAGAGCTCCTGCATCGATCCGGGTCGTTCACGTCATGTTGTTATTTTTCCTTACAATTTGGATATTAGACTCTTAATTGCGGCGGTGTCTCGCTCCATCGTTATCCGGTTACATAACCTAATAAGTCTTATCTCAGCCCATTAGTATGGAGCGAGGCTGATCTCTTCCCGCACTGAAGTGACAGGATTTGTTGTAACTATTAGCTTTATTTGTTCTGTCCTCGGTTTGGAGTCGGGGCGCTCGCACAATCTCTTTTTCTTTAAGCATATGTCAACATGAATTTTGGCTTTGAGCTTATTCCAAGAAGTGATTTTCATAGTGACATTCATGTCTCATTCAAATACCATTATCCCTTCCCTTGTTTTGTCCTGTCATATTGTTTTATACAAATCTAACAAATCGAGTCGGAGCCTGATGTTTGGGCGCTGAGCTCTCCGTGTCGGAGCGAGATATTTACTCAGAGAGACGGCAAGCCGTCCGGGATTTAAAGAGCACCTGGCACATATACCACATACAGGGGCATCTCAGTGAATGAGAAGATCATCAAAAAGTGACTTCATTTCAGTAATTCAATACATAAAGTGATACGCATCTATTATATAGAGTCGTTACACACAGAGGGATCTATTTCATGTGTTTATTTCTGTTAATGTTGATGATTAATGAAAACCCAAAGTTCATTATCTCAGAAAATTAAAGTCGGGAGGATGGAGGGTCTGAGAGATAAAATATGACCTAAATAGATATCAGAGGCTTCACCTTGTGTGGTTGTGAAGGTCACAACCACTATAAAAGCAGATCACGGCTGCTGCAGTCCCCAGCGTGGGGCATATAGAATAAGGAGGATGAACTGTTAACACCGTATTGCCATATTCCACTAGACATCAAAGGGTGAATATATTTTTGATTTATTAGTCAATGAGCGTCTTCTGTGTGGGTGGTCCAGATATCTGATGGATAATTCCACTAACGTGACCAATAATGAACAGTTAGAGATTTATTGTACTATTAGCTCATGTATCATAACTTAAAGGGACAGGATTATTTTTTATTTAAAAGTAATGACCACATTTCAAAAGATTATATTTCATTTTATTTTTTAAATGTATCTTATTAGCTTTCAGCCAATGATCTTTGATGGTCCCTAGGGTGTTAATTGTCTATGATTGTTACAATGTGATCGTCAATGTATCGTCAATGATCATCAACGTATCCTCCATGTTCATGACTCCATTATATATTTGTAGCCAGCAAAACTGGAAAGTTCCTTTACCTGTCATAGAAATATTCTACATATTAATCATTTTTACAGTTGAGAATGTCCTTTATCTTTATATTGATCCTTTACCTTGACCCTCCTGATGATTGGACGTTGAATTGTTGACTTGTAGCCCTTTAATAGCCACAGATGTCGGGTCCGGGCTAATTCATGCAGTTTAGGTTATTTTTTTTTGTTTAGTCTCAGTAGCCAAGAGTTTGTCAGCTCGGATATTATTCATCTCTGGGGCCAAAGAAATGTTGAATTGAAAGAGACATTTGGGATTTCACCATTTCCCAAACAATAGGTCAAAATTACTAATGTAATTTTTTGTTTTTAAACCCCCAATATTATTTATATCATGCACTGTGCATCTCTAATCTGGATTAAAAAAAATAACTTCATGTATTTACCATAAAAAAGCTCTTCAGATGCTTAGGTGTTTGGATTAGGTACCTGCACATTCAGTCATTGGGGTGGATCCTTCATCTGGAATCAGTCACGTCAATCCACTGCAGTGAATGCATTTCCCCCTCCCCGACTGTAATGTATCAACATCACTTAAGCACCACATCTGCTGTAGAAGGACCTGTGGTGATGTCATGACCAGCGGCGTAACTTGAAGTAGCATGGGCCCCGATGCAAAAGCTCCAACAATGGGGCCCCCAATTATTGCAAATGTTTAATGGTATTAGCCTTTTTTCAATAGGCCAAAGGAACTTTATATAGCTCGGGGGAGGGGTGTCTGACTACCTTTAAAATACCGTATGATTGCATTAATAATAATAATCTTTATATAGCGCCAACAGCAGCGCTTTACAGTTCATTGGTTCATATACAAATGGTCATAAGTAACAATGATAAAAATACAGTACAATAATTAAAGCAGAGAAACAGTGTAAAAATACAATACAGTAATTAAAGCAAAAATAAATGTGACCCTGCTCAAAAGAGCTTACAATCTACGAGATAGGGGTTACACAAGGTACAGGGGCTTACTACAGTGATGGTCCAGGCATCTTGAGGAAGAGGATGATGGAAAAAATTACATGAATGGTCACCAGACAATCTGTGTAGAGCTATTGGGTTTGGTGGAGTTTGAAGAAGAGATTATGTCCAGAGAGATAGTGAATGGGCTAAATACAGTATAAAGGACTTCTATTAGGGACCATGATAGGCCACCTTAAAAAGATGTGTTTTTACGGGGCGCCTGAAGCAATGTAAGTTGTGAATAGTACTAATTTCTGAGGGTAGGGCATTCCAGAGAATTGGTGCAGCTCGGGAGAAGTGTTGCAACCGGCAATGGGAGGTCCGGATTGGATTGATGTGACTGATCCCAGGTAAAGTATCCAGTCCTATGACTGTTTGTGTAGGTGCATAAGGCAAACATATAAGCATCTAACGGATCCTGATTTTGTCCTTTTCCTGACCTCCCGGCTTTGACCCTGCTTGGTGACTTGGTGGATTGCAGCCCTTCCATAGGCAACAATCTCCTGGGCCCTGTTGTAAATCCAGATACCTGTACAGGTGTTAAAGGGGAACTCCGGGAGATAAATATATGTTTGTCCTGTCCTTGCCTTCCTACATGATGAAGCAGAGCAGGATACTGCAGTTCTAGGATCTATAGATCACTTATAGATCTATAAAATCATATCTGCTCCTCAGCTTTCACCTCTCCCTCAGGGGACAGAGACATTCAGTCATCCATAGTGCTAAAGTATCAGGGAACAGGAAGCTACCAAGTTGATATGGGGGAGGGGAGACCATGGAAGTGCTGAATCACTCAATGTACTGCTCTGCCTCTGCTCCTAGCCGATACATGGCAGTACACATTATGCACCATCATATCATTGTACAGCAGAGGATGACATCGTGTATTTATATCTGCTTGGTGACATGATTGCTATTTGAAGGGAGAACACCCCTGTTCTTACATTACATAGGAATGTATATCAGGGGCAGAATTGTAGTATGACCATGGGACTAGAGCTATACCCACCTGTTCATACAGAAGTATGAGGGGGCTGGAATGAAAAATGACCCTGGAGCCCCCATGGTTCACATTCCCGATACCTCCTGTCACTGCTTCAGCAGAGGCTGAAGTTCTCTGTCCCCTGAGGGAGAGGTGAGAGTTGAGGAGCAGATATGATTTTATTGATGTATAAGTGATCTATAGATCCTAGAACTGCAGTGTACAGCTCTGCTTCATCATGTAGGAGGGCAGGGACTGGACTAAAAACTACATCTCCCAGAGTTCACCTTTAAAGGGTGTCAGGGTCACTTGGGGTTCTGCCTAATGGAGCCCTCTTGTACCTGTAGCCTCGGACGGACATCACAGGAATACTACCAGCAACTATCTCAGTTTTCGTTCCCGATGCGCCAAGTCAACATTGTCATTAGGTTTATGGACACGGCAATTTGTAAGCCCCATCTCTGCGACTGCACGGCTCCTCCACAATGTGAGACCTTAAGACCCAGAACGTGTGGAAAGAATGAGGACAGTGAAATCAGCAGAAGACGGCGCTCACCGTACATCCACTCCGGCTCCTCTTCCCCGGTATTATGAGGATGGATTACGGAGGTGTCATTTTCAGTTCCAATTACAATCTGGGTGGCAGAAGTGTTATCCAAGAATTTTTCTAGCTTTCTCTCATCTGACAAAGAATATAAAAGTAACAGAAAATAAATGTGTTCTCCTGAGACCAAATAGAAGGAAAACGAAGGGTGGAAAAGAGCTCAAAGGGTGAGTATGTACTTATATATATTCTGACAACCTTGCAAAGGTTACGAGAGGAGCCGGCAAGCCAATTACATTGTGTAGAGACATTACAGCAGATTTGTTACTACATGACCCGTCCTGGCAAAAAGTCAGAGGCGGGAGGTGAGGAGTGCGGTACTATGATGACATGACATCATTTCATTAAAGTTAACAAACAGACGCTCTGACTGCAGGTAGGAAGTGACCTTGGATGGACCTTTCCGGAGCAAAGTACCTGCAAGATATATATATTCTCTACTAGGAAAATACCGCACAGAATGTTATGTATCAATGTTGTATCATATTGCCCCATTCCTATTATAACTACGGTACTATAATACTGCCCCTATATACAAGAATATAACTACTATAATACTGCTCCTGTATACAAGAATATAACTACTATAATACTGCTCCTATATACAAGAATATAACTACTATAATACTGCTCCTATGTACAAGAATATAACTACTATAATACTGCTCCTATATACAAGAATATAACTACTATAATACTGCCCCTATATACAAGAATATAACTACTATAATACTGCTCCTGTATACAAGAATATAACTACTATAATACTGCTCCTATATACAAGAATATAACTACTATAATACTGCCCCTATATACAAGAATATAACTACTATAATACTGCTCCTGTATACAAGAATATAACTACTATAATACTGCTCCTATATACAAGAATATAACTACTATAATACTGCTCCTGTATACAAGAATATAACTACTATAATACTGCTCCTATATACAAGAATATAACTACTATAATACTGCCCCTATATACAAGAATATAACTACTATAATACTGCCTCTATATACAAGAATATAACTACTATAATACTGCTCCTATATACAAGAATATAACTACTATAATACTGCCCCTATATACAAGAATATAACTACTATAATACTGCTCCTATATACAAGAATATAACTACTATAATACTGCCCCTATGTACAAGAATATAACTACTATAATACTACTCCTATATACAAGAATATAACTACTATAATACTGCTCCTATATACAAGAATATAACTACTATAATACTGCTCCTATATACAAGAATATAACTACTATAATACTGCCCCTATGTACAAGAATATAACTACTATAATACTGCTCCTGTATACAAGAATATAACTACTATAATACTGCTCCTATATACAAGAATATAACTACTATAATACTGCTCCTATATACAAGAATATAACTACTATAATACTGCCCCTATATTCAAGAATATAACTACTATAATACTGCCCCTATATACAAGAATATAACTACTATAATACTGCTCCTATATACAAGAATATAACTACTATAATACTGCTCCTATATACAAGAATATAACTACTATAATACTGCTCCTATATACAAG
Source organism: Allobates femoralis (assembly GCA_033576535.1). Classification (NCBI taxonomy): domain Eukaryota; kingdom Metazoa; phylum Chordata; class Amphibia; order Anura; family Aromobatidae; genus Allobates; species Allobates femoralis. The sequence continues at coordinate 187,981,004 of JARQOC010000008.1, forward strand.
AATATAACTACTATAATACTGCTCCTATATACAAGAATATAACTACTATAATACTGCTCCTATATACAAGAATTATTATTATTATTATTATTATTTATTTATATAGCGCCATTATATTCCATGGCGCTTTACATGCTAAACGGGCAGACTAGGACAAGTAACATAGTAACAATACAAGTAACAATAGATGTTGACAATTCGGTTGTACAGAAACAAGAGGGGAGAAATCCTGTCCACAAAGGCTCACAGTCTACGAGGGGCGGGTGGGGATACAGTAGTAGGGGGAAGTTCCAGTCGTGAGGCGGTGTGGTGGACTGGGTCTTATTGCAGGTGGTAGGCTTGGCGGAACAGGTGGGTCTTCAGGCTTCTTTTGAAGGTTCCCAGGGTAGGAGAATGTCTGATGTGTTGTGGCAGTGAGTTCCAGAGTCTGGGTGAAGCACGGGAGAAGTCCTGTATGCGGTTGTGCGAAGAGGAGATGAGGGGGGAGTAGAGGAGGAGCTCTTGGGAGGATCGCAGGTTGCGTGAGGGTAGGTATCAGGAGACCATGTCAGAGATGTATGGAGGGGACAGGTTGTGAATGGCTTTGTATGTCATGGTTAATGTTTTAAACCGGGATCTCTGGGAAGTAGGGAGCCAGTGAAGGGCTTGGCAGAGGGGGAGATAGGGGAGTAGCGGGGAGACAGATGGATTAGGCGGGCAGCGGAGTTCAAGATAGTTTGGAGAGGTGCAAGGGAGGTATTGGGGAGGCTGGTGAGCAGGAGGTTGCAGTAATCGAGGCGGGAGATGATGAGAGCGTGAATAAGGGTTTTAGCAGTGTCGTGGTCAAGGAAAGCGCGAATCCTATAGATGTTTTTGAGCTGGAGTCGGCAGGAGGTGGCGAGGGTCTGGATATGGGGCTTGAAGGAGAGGGAAGAGTCAAGGATAACCCCGAGGCACTTGGCATGGGGGACTGGAGAGAGAGAGCAGTCATTGACGACGATGGATAGGTCAGGTAGTGAGAGGGAGAGCAACTAGGAGGGAAGACTATGAACTCAGTTTTGTCCATGTTCAGCTTAAGGAAGCGAGCAGAGAAGAAGGATGAGATGGCGGACAGGCAGTGTGGGATTTTGGATAGAAGGGAGGCGATGTCAGGACCAGACAGGTAGATTTGGGTGTCGTCGGCGTAGAGGTGATATTGGAGGCCATGGGACTCAATGAGTTGCCCTAGGCCAAGAGTGTAGATTGAGAACAGTAATGGTCCAAGAACCGAGCCCTGGGGGACCCCGACAGATAGGGGGTAGGGCGAGGAGGATGTGTGGGAGTGGGTGACGCTGAAGGTGCGGTCCGTTAAGTATGAGGAGATCCAAGAGAGGGCAAGGTCCGTGATGCCAAGAGATTCCAGGATCTGTAGTAGAAAGGAGTGGTCAACAGTGTCGAAGGCGGCTGACAGAATATAACTACTATAATACTGCCTCTATATACAAGATATATAACTACTATGATACTGCCCCTATATACAAGAATATAACTACTATAATAGTGCTCCTATATACAAGAATATAACTACTATAATACTGCTCATATATACAAGAATATAACTACTATAATACTGCTCCTATATACAAGAATATAACTACTATAATACTGCCCCTATATACAAGAATATAACTGCTATAATACTGCTCCTATATACAAGAATATAACTACTATAATACTGCCCCTATATACAAGAATATAACTGCTATAATACTGCTCCTATACACAAGAATATAACTACTATAATATTGCCCCTATGTACAAGAATATAACTACTATAATACTGCCCCTATATACAAGAATATAACTACTATAATACTGCTCCTATATACAAGAATATCACTACTATAATACTGCTCCTATATACAAGAATATAACTACTATAATACTGCCCCTATATACAAGAATATAACTACTATAATACTGCCCCTATGTACAAGAATATAACTACTATAATACTGCTCCTATATACAAGAATATAACTACTATAATACTGCTCCTATATACAAGAATATAACTACTATAATACTGCCCCTATATACAAGAATATAACTACTATAATACTGCCTCTATATACAAGAATATAACTACTATAATACTGCTCTCCTATATACTAGAATATAACTACTATAATACTGCTCCTATATACAAGAATATCACTACTATAATACTGCTCCTATATACAAGAATATAACTACTATAATACTGCCCCTATATACAAGAATATAACTACTATAATACTGCCCCTATGTACAAGAATATAACTACTATAATACTGCTCCTATATACAAGAATATAACTACTATAATACTGCTCCTATATACAAGAATATAACTACTATAATACTGCCTCTATATACAAGAATATAACTACTATAATACTGCTCCTATATACAAGAATATAACTACTATAATACTGCTCCCTATAAACAAGAATATAACTACTATAATACTGCTCCCTATATACAAGAATATAACTACTATAATACTGCCACTATGTCCTATAATAATGTGGCAGTGACACTTGGGGCTGGCGGTGCTCAGTGTTGCTGCGTTGCTTCTTTGCGTTCACTACAATCTGCATTCGGCTTTGGCCTCTCCGGGATCATCCAGATTTCCTTTGGGTGTTTCACATTTTTCCAGCATTCAAAAAGCTCAACTTTCCATGAAATTGGCCTTTACAGTATTATTTCCTGCCTGTGATGAAGTTCTGTATAAAATGCTGGATCGGTAGAAATAAAGTTCTTGTTTGAAACCAACTTTATACTAGGGAAAGTTGTAACCTGTGCCGTCCCCCGGTGTGAAGTCACCGCTGACAAGTGACACGTTACTCTGATATTTCTCACTATTGATTTCCTAATAAGTGTGAACTCTTTCTCCACCTGATGACAGCATCAGTCATTTGTGCTCGGAAAGCTGTAATTTAATGTCAAAGTGAGAATTACACCCCATTTCTGTAAAAAAAAGAGAGGAAAGGGCAAATGTGATATATTGAACATGTAAGAAGGTATATACTGTATATAGAAGCTGAGCTATACGTCATAGATATTTAGATATTTTAAAAAAAGTTATAAAATATTTACTTCTATATAAATTAATGCTAACACTGCATGAGTGTATACACAGTGTCTTAACAGTAGCCTATTAGTGACACCAGGTAGGGCTGGCTAGTGAACATTATATGAGTGTATACACAGTGAACACTAGCTTATTAGTGATGCCAGGTAGGGCAGGCTAGTGAACACTATAGGAGTGTATACACAGTGTCTGAACAGTAGCCTATTAGTGACGTCAGGTAGGGCAGGCTAGTGAACACTGAGTGTATACAAAATGTCTGAACAGTAGCCTATTAGTGACACCAGATAGGGCAGGCTAGTTACCACTATATGAGTGTGTACACAGTGTCTGAGCAGTAGCCTATTAGTGACGTCGGGTAGGGCAGGCTAGTGAACGCTGAGTGTATACACAGTGAACAGTAGGCTATTAGTGATGCCAGGTTAGGCAGGCTAGTGAACACTGAGTGTATACACAATGTCTGAACAGTAGCCTATTAGTGATGTCAGGTAGGGCAGGCTAGTGAACACTATATGAGTGTATACACAGTGTCTGAACAGTAGCCTATTAGTGACACCAGGTAGGGCTGGCTAGTGAACATTATATGAGTGTATACACAGTGAACACTAGCTTATTAGTGATGCCAGGTAGGGCAGGCTAGTGAACACTATAGGAGTGTATACACAGTGTCTGAACAGTAGCCTATTAGTGACGTCAGGTAGGGCAGGCTAGTGAACACTGAGTGTATACAAAATGTCTGAACAGTAGCCTATTAGTGACACCAGATAGGGCAGGCTAGTTAACACTATATGAGTGTGTACACAGTGTCTGAGCAGTAGCCTATTAGTGACGTCGGGTAGGGCAGGCTAGTGAACGCTGAGTGTATACACAGTGAACAGTAGGCTATTAGTGATGCCAGGTTAGGCAGGCTAGTGAACACTGAGTGTATACACAGTGTCTGAACAGTAGCCTATTAGTGACACCAGGTAGGGCTGGCTAGTGAACATTATATGAGTGTATACACAGTGAACACTAGCTTATTAGTGATGCCAGGTAGGGCAGGCTAGTGAACACTATAGGAGTGTATACACAGTGTCTGAACAGTAGCCTATTAGTGACGTCAGGTAGGGCAGGCTAGTGAACACTGAGTGTATACAAAATGTCTGAACAGTAGCCTATTAGTGACACCAGATAGGGCAGGCTAGTTAACACTATATGAGTGTGTACACAGTGTCTGAGCAGTAGCCTATTAGTGACGTCGGGTAGGGCAGGCTAGTGAACGCTGAGTGTATACACAGTGAACAGTAGGCTATTAGTGATGCCAGGTTAGGCAGGCTAGTGAACACTGAGTGTATACACAGTGTCTGAACAGTAGCCTATTAGTGACACCAGGTAGGGCAGACTATGAACACTAAGTGTATACACAATGTCTGAACAGTAGCCTATTAGTGACACTAGGTAGGGCAGGCTAGTGATCACTGAGTGTATACATAGTATATGAATAGTAGCCTATTAGTGACGCCAGGTAAGGCAGGCAAGTGAACACTTTATGAGTGTATACACAGTGTCTTAACAGTAGCCTATTAGTGATGCCAGGTAGGGCAGGCTAGTGAACACTGAGTGAATACACAATGTCTGAACAGTAGCCTATTAGTGACGCCAGGTAGGTCAGGCTAGTTAACACTATATGAGTATATACACAGTGTCTGAATAGTAGCCTATTAGTGACGTCAGGTAAGTCAGGCTAGTGAACACTGAGTGTATACACAGTATCTGAACAGTAGCCTATTAGTGACGCCAGGTAGGGCAGGCTAGTGAACACTTTATGAGTGTATACACAGTGAACAGTAGGCTATTAGTGATGCCAGGTTAGGCAGGCTAGTGAACACTGAGTGTATACACAGTGTCTGAACAGTAGCCTATTAGTGACACCAGGTAGGGCAGACTATGAACACTGAGTGTATACACAATGTCTGAACAGTAGCCTATTAGTGACGCTAGGTAGGGCAGGCTAGTGATCACTGAGTGTATACACAGTGTCTGAACAGTAGCCTATTAGTGATGTCAGGTAGGGCAGGCTAGTGAACACTGGGTGTATACACAGTATCTGAACAGTAGCCTATTAGTGACGTCAGGTAGGGCAGGCTAGTGAACACTGAGTGTATACACAATGTCTGAACAGTAGCCTATTAGTGACGCCAGGTAGGGCAGGCTAGCTAACACTATATGAGTGTATACACCAGAGGTCCCCAATGTCAGTCCTCGAGGGCCGAACCAGTGCAGGTTTTCAGGATTTCCTTACTATTGCACAGGGATTGGAATCATTGCCTGCTGTGCAATACTAAGGAGATCCTGAAAACCTGCACTGGTTCGGCCCTCGAGGACTGACATTGGGGACCTCTGGTATACACAGTAAACAGTAGGCTATTAGTGATGCCAGGTTGGGCAGGCTAGTGAACACTGAGTGTATACACAGTGTCTGAACAGTAGCCTATTAGTGACACCAGGTAGGGCAGACTATGAACACTGAATGTATACACAGTGTCTGAACAGTAGCCTATTAGTGACGCTAGGTAGGGCAGGCAAGTGAACACTTTATGAGTGTATACACAGCGTCTGATCAGTAGCCTATTAGTGACGTCAGGTAGGGCAGGCTAGTGAACACTGAGAGTATACACAGTATCTGAACCATAGCCTATTAGTGACGTCAGGTAGGGCAGGCAAGTGAACACTGAGTGTATACACAATGTCTGAACAGTAGCCTATTAGTGACGCCAGGTAGGGCAGGCTAGCTAACACTATATGAGTGTATACACCAGAGGTCCCCAATGTCAGTCCTCGAGGGCCGAACCAGTGCAGGTTTTCAGGATTTCCTTACTATTGCACAGGGATTGGAATCATTGCCTGCTGTGCAATACTAAGGAGATCCTGAAAACCTGCACTGGTTCGGCCCTCGAGGACTGACATTGGGGACCTCTGGTATACACAGTAAACAGTAGGCTATTAGTGATGCCAGGTTGGGCAGGCTAGTGAACACTGAGTGTATACACAGTGTCTGAACAGTAGCCTATTAGTGACACCAGGTAGGGCAGACTATGAACACTGAATGTATACACAGTGTCTGAACAGTAGCCTATTAGTGACGCTAGGTAGGGCAGGCAAGTGAACACTTTATGAGTGTATACACAGCGTCTGATCAGTAGCCTATTAGTGACGTCAGGTAGGGCAGGCTAGTGAACACTGAGAGTATACACAGTATCTGAACCATAGCCTATTAGTGACGTCAGGTAGGGCAGGCAAGTGAACACTTTATGAGGGTATACACAGTGTCTGAACAGTAGCCTATTAGTGAGTATATGAGTTTATCTTACAAGACAAGCTCACCAATGGACCACCTAAAATTAGAAGGCCCCACTACACCCTGCAAAAAATTGCATTAAAAGTGAGGTATTAGTTAATATTTTGGCCAAAGTGAGGAACCTTGCAACCCATACGTCAAGCGTCCACACACTTCAAAATAATATTAAAAAATAAAAAAAAGAACTAATGTGTAATAAATAAAGCTTCTGGTCCGCAGTGCTCTCATCCTTCACATCAGTAATGACTCATCCATTCGCTTTTCCAGCAGAATTGTGGCTTTGCAGCTTCTTATTCTGTAGATTTCCTCCTTAACCCTATATGAGCCCTAGTTTTGATACTTTCCTTGTAGGTCTGTGCCTTCTTCACAGCCGATGCAGAAAGTCTTGAGCCGTGGCCCCGAGAGCCTCGTGGGACTTTAGCTTCATCTGTAGAAGGAAATTGTCATTTTCTTGCAGTCCCTGAATTTTTTATAAATTCTTCTCCGAGGCCGCGATGTATCCGATATCTGCCGCCATCTGTGTTATCCTCATCGCCGCGTTGCATGGTGCTTAGCGCGATACTTACCAATTTTGCTTGAATAAATCTTAAAGTATCAAGGCGGCTTTCTTTGCTGCTCGGTGAGGTGATCGGAAGGTCATCATAAAGGAAGCAGCTGCGATGGTTGTCTCTCCCGCCACGAAACGCCACGAACACGAGCCGGCGAGGTGCCATCCAGATTATGACAAATAAAATGAAATGCGTGAGGAATTCAGTCACGGGACGAAAATAGCGACAGGTTAATAATATATCCTGCTACAGAGGATTAGACTCCAGATATCAGGCTCTGCCGCTAATGGCTCAGCCCCGGCGTTCAGCTCCAGGAGCCGTGGTGCTTTACTGTAGACGTGATCCACACAGATGGTTAATTCCTGCAGTCGAAGAAAGTGCCAAGAATTTTATGTCCAGTAACTTTGTAGTCTGGAACTTTCCTTGTATTGATCTCGTCTTGCAAACTGCTCACATGTAACGCTGCACACAATAGTTACATTCTATCATTCCAGAGGCGATGTTCTTTTATTCTTTACTAATGGAGATTATGCGTTCGTTTAATTTCATAATGCACAAATGTGTTCATGGGACCTACAGAAAATGTAGGCTAGGGAGGACATTTGCACTGTGCACCATTGTGAGTGAGATCAACAACCAGTCTCTGTCACGCCTCAGGATTCAATCCGGTGACAATATGCTCACTGTGTGATCAGTTTCCTTTTCCACCAACCACAGCATGGTCATTCCCTGCCCAAATGCTGATTGTCTTTTACCTTCACTTTTATCCCTTTGGTTTGTAGCCAGCAGGTGTTTTTATTTGTTCATTTGCTCTGTCCTATCACCTTTCGGCTTTGGCTATTTATACCTTCCTCTTGCTGACATTCTCCGCTGGCTATACTTCTATGTGGATCCTGCTAAGGAGTTCTAGCTATACATACCTTTAAATTAAGGAATGTGTATGAATAAGAAGATTGAATTGCACTACACACTTTAGAGTGAAGGTGGTCGGGTCTCTGTGAGGGTGTCTAAGAGTCAGCCAATGTGGAGCAGGGGCACCAACTGACATAGGGTGTTAATCTCTGTAAGCAGGCAGAATTCTCCAGAAAGGACACATTTTCTCCTCTCATGTAACGCTGCATACAATAGTTACTTTCTATAATTCCAGAAGCGATATTCTTTTATTCTTTACTAATAGTGATTATTTTTTAATTTAGTTTCATAATGCACAAATATCTTCAAGCATAAAACTTGGGGACCTACAGAAAATTCAGGTCCCCTCCTGCTGCTGGGAAGGACATTTGCAGTGTGCACCACTGTGAGTGTGATCAGTCTCTGTCATGCTTCAGGATTCGATGCGGTGACCTTGGTTGGTTTCCTTCTCTGCTGACCACAGCATGGTCAGTCCCTATCCAAGTTCTGATAGTCTTTTACTCCTACATCTTTATTGATGGTTTGTGTTGAGTGGGTGTTTTCATTTGCTCTGTCCTGTCACCTTTTGGCTTTGGCTATTTATACCTTCCTCTTGCTGGCCTTCTCTGCTGGCTATATACCTATGTGGATCCATTCTAGCCATACATACATCAATTAAGGAATGTGTATGAATATGAAGATTGAATTGCACTAGACACTTTAGAGTGAAGGTGGTGGGGTATCTGTGAGGGTGTATTCAGGGTCAACGGATGTGGGGCAGGGGTACTAACTTACATAAGGTATTCATTTCCACTGGCAAGAAGGATTCTCAAGAAAGGACACTTTTTCTCCTCCATATTATCCATTTTGGTTGGCTGAGAGCATTGCCATATAGATTGCTGATTGTTCTAGCCCCAGTGATGAGAATTATTGCCTGTCAGACAGAGACCTGCATGAAATTGTCACTTGTCTAACTTACTCCTTCTGTCAGGTTTAGGAGGCTTTCCTTATTGGTAGTAGCTACCTCTTTTCAATTGTGCGCATGTTTTATGTTTCCACACCTCGGGTCCTGGCTGATTTCTGCACACTCTCCCTGTCCTGTTGTATAGTGTACAACTATCTCCCTCTGGATCCCAAGAAGTTACGAGGAACAACTCGATGGCCTTTCAGGCAGCCAGGTCTGAGTTGTGATTTTTTTTTTAGTGTTGTGGCTAAGGATGTTCCAGTCTGTGCAGGGGCCACTAGGGACTGCTCAGTTGGGGATACTAGTCTGTACAGGAACCAGTTAGGACCAATGCAGTAGTTAGGAGATAGGTTTTATATACCTGTGTTGAAAATCTCATGTGCATAACACTCTCATTGATTTTGTCCGTCATATTGTGCAGGTAATGGAGGGTTAGACATCATGTTGATGTTAGGGATGTGTTGTTGGTCCAGATGTCAATACAATTATCACTGATGTATCACAGGTTCCCTGTCATTATATACTTTTGGGTTTGGGCCATGACTATGTGATGCCAGAGGCTTTTTCTCCACTTTATAAGCCTCCATTAGTAGCTATAATCAATGCAAAACTACCATGAACCAACCAAGGTCATTACTGATATGAAAGGTCCATGAATCAATGATTCAACCTGATTCTTACTTTGGAATCAGAATTTATACAATGAGGCTGTTGCAGAAAGATTGACTAAATCATTGGGAACTACAAGTTCCAGCAGTCAAAGGGTTAACATGGCAGCAGAGCAATATAAGACCAATGCACCTAAACCACTTAAAGTGAACCTGTCACCTCTGTTTCTGCCCTATAATCTGTGCCCAGCTCCTTAAACATAGTGTAATGTTGTTCTTCTAACCCCTTTATACCCCCAGACCGTCCCCTGCATAACTTAGACATTACTGGCGCATTGTCTGCGCATATTTACGGCGTATTGTAAAAATGTGCAGCACATGCACATATTGTATTGGCCAGCCAGCAATGTCAATGTGACTTTGGCTGTGCTGTGTACGTTGGTGCTTTTTAGTGCAGCGTATTAGGTGCAGATTTTGTGCAGCATGTCAATTATAGAACAGCGATTATCTTCCATACTGGCGGGCACTTCATGGTTTGGCAGCGTCTCGCCCCACATGGGTAGGAGGCATGACCATCCCCAACCACTTAGTGTGAGACACGACCTGATATCAAGACGTGCCTGCCAGTACGGAAGGTAAACACTGCGATCCCCTGAACACGCAGCAGCATCGCTACGAGGTCACTGCAACGTCACAAAACCGGTGACGTTGCAACGCTATTGTTAGCGATATCGTTGCGTCTAACCTGGCCTTAACACTTTTAAGATCTGCAGATTCTTACACTTGGTCTCTAGAGTGATACATTGTTGCAATCTACTGATGTATTTATTTCACACTTGTTTCCACAAAAAGATGTCTCCAGAAGCAGTTCAGTAGAGTTGTCATCTTACTATCTCTTTCTAAAGTTGCTACATTGTCTATACTCAATAAGCTTTCACTGTATACGGAAGAAGCAGCTCATGGATGAATTCAGCATGGCGCCCTGCAGAGTCAGGAGTCACATGTATTTATGAACTATGATGATGTGAGAAATGCGATGAATATGGGCTCTGCAGCCTTTTTACCACACAAGTTGATTATGCAAGCATAGGCAGACTATGCAGAGGGCAGTCTGGGCTACTGCCCGGGGCCTTGGCTAGTCTTAGGCTGTGTTCACACATTGCACTTTTTTACATGGTGATTTTTTCAGCGTTTTGCACCCGAGCAAAAAAGCCCTGTAAAAAACGTGGTGCATTCACACAGCGCATTTTTTACGGGGCTACTTGTTCAGTGATGTCCCCTGTGTCACGTCTGTCACAGCCCCCTTTGATTTTGCAATGCATTATACACTGCAAAATCAAATGTAAAATAATGCCAAATGTATTAAAAATAATAAAGATGTTTACTTACCCTCCGCCGGGTGTTCCGGAGCCAGGAGCCGCAGGACCCGAGTAGCAAGACCTAGTGTGATGTCATCAGGCGCTGTATTGGCCGCTCGCGGTCATGTGATATGTATGTCATAGGATCGTCACATATCACATGACCGCGAGGGGCCAATCAGCATTATTAGATCCTGCAGAAGATCTCCCGACTCCCGAACACCCAGATTTTTATACTAAAAATATTTATTATTTTCAATACATTTGTCATTCTTTTACATTTGATTTTGCAGTGTTAATGCAAATAGGGCTGAGACAGATGTGACACAGGGGAGGAGGAACAGGATTCTTCTTCCCCTCTGTGACATCAGCGCAGGCGTATTCCCGCTGGAATTACGCACCGTCTGAACAGCGATGTGTAATTCCAGCAGTTTATAATGGCGCCTATGGGAGAAAGCGTGCGCTAAAAAGTGGAAAGAATTGACATGTTCATTCTTTTTACGTGCTCGCTTTCTCCCATAAAAGAGCGGCGAGTGTGAACAGCAAAAGGTCTATAGACAGTGAGCTGCTAATCACAGGAGGGGGCGTGCCGGACTGTCTGACTTTAAGTTACCTAGTCCACAAATGATAATCTCCTGAAGCTAAAGTAAACATTGCAGGTAAACAGCAGCACACAGTTTGATAAGCCATTGCTGAAGTATGTATTTTAACCCTTAAGGTACCTTTACACGCCGCTACAGCATGGTGGAAACAACCAGGTGTTTCACGTGCACGAGCACGCACCAACGGTTGAAAACGGTACCCACACCGCCTTTACACGCCGCTACAAGGTGCTCTACAGAAGGTTGAAACTATCTCTGGAGCACCGCCGGGTGCCTAAAGTTACCTTCTGCAAAGCACCTTACCCCATTTACACGCCACTACAGAGGGTAATATGGGAGGACCTGGGCAGCAGGACAACACACAGGCGTGCCAGAGTTGTGATTACGAGACGCTCGTACGATGATTGGACAATGCAATAGTATCATGATTGGCCAGCCAGCGCAGGAGGATGGCTAATACATGACGCTATTGCAATTGTGTGTAGGTGAATATGGTCAGCTCCATTAAATGTGTGTAGTGTGATGGTCAGCTCCAATCAGGTGAAATCAAACCTGTTTTAGAGCTCTGTCTGAAACAGTTTGGCTGCCGCGAAGTGACGGGTGGCAACAACCTACTTTACACGCCGCTACCATCGGGTTGATTTGACGGTGCAAGATACATTTGTCTCATAGAACCGGTTGTTTCCACCATGTGTAGCGGCGTGTAAAGGCCTTTACAGCATGATCTCTTCAGATTACATAGCAAAAACCTGCTGACAGATTCTCTTTAAGATGATGAAACAACTCCTTTAAAGTACAAGGTAAATATAAAAGTTGCGGAAAGTCTCCTGATACAGTGATTGTTCCTCGTTGATAGGACGCTCCTCCGCTCATAGTCTGCGCCGGATGCGGCCGATGATTCACACCAGTAACCTTTTAATCAGGTTGATACATTTGGATCTTTCATTATTGCTGTTTTTCTCAGTTGCTGAATGTGAAGTTGTATCTGTAATGGAAATGTCAGGCTCTTTATATCTCTTATTAGCGGATTATCACTGATACCCAGAGAATTACAGCCCAGATACATGACATTTTACTTATTTCTTGAATTGTAAAGAGGTCACAGCATGTTTGGAAATGCACTTAAAGAATATTCTGGGGTCGGGAGGGGCGAGAGCTTAGATTATACTCTCACATGAGAATTGGGATGATTCCTTGCACTTTTTTCGCCTCCTCTGAAGCTTCATGTGGATGAGACCTAGAATTCTGCTCATCAGGGGCCTCCTGGTTCATGGCGGAATAAAGACAGGCCTGGATGTGACTGATCATTGCTGCCCAAAAAGCACCTTCTGTGCTAAAGAGGGGCTGCTATAGGCCTGTTACTTAGCAACAATGTATCAACAAAAAAGTAACAATTTGGGCAAAATACCGCAATTATCACTTAGGCTAGGGTCACATTAGCGCTAAAAGCTGACGTTTTTTCACAATTGCAAATTGTAAATAACGCTAGCTTTAACGACCTCTACAGCCTACTGGTGTTAACAAAGCTTTGCAAAAGTGCAATGTGTTTAACGCTGGGCGTTTTTGTAACATGGGCTCCTATGGGAAACGCGTGCGCTAAATCTGCATCAAAATGGCAACAGGAAAAAAAGCCTAGCATTAACGCAGACTTCCCAAAAACTTCCCTCCAAGTGTGACCCCAGCCTGAAATGAAGGTCTAGGTTCTGTGCTGTTCTTTGAGCAGCATCATATCAGATCCAGAAGATTACAGATAATGTAGTAGATGTCACCTGCAGTCCTATGTAACACCGCTGTAAACAGTGAATCTCTGAGCACAGATAAATGTAAGTAGATGTCACCTGCAGTCCTATGTAACACCACAGATAACACAGTGATATCTCTGAGTACAGATAAATGTAGTAGATGTCACCTGCAGCCTATGTAACACCACAGATAACACAGTGATATCTCTGAGTACAGATAATGTAGTAGATGTCACCTGCAGTCCTATGTAACACCACAGATAACACAGTGATATCTCTGAGTACAGATAATGTAGTAGATGTCACCTGCAGTCCTATGTAACACCAGCAGATAACACAGTGATATCTCTGAGTACAGATAATGTAGTAGATGTCACCTGCAGTCCTATGTAACACCGCTGATAACACAGTGATATCTCTGAGCACAGATAATGTAGTAGATGTCACCTGCAGTCCTATGTAACACCACAGATAACACAGTGATATCTCTGAGTACAGATAATGTAGTAGATGTCACCTGCAGCCTATGTAACACCACAGATAACACAGTGATATCTCTGAGTACAGATAATGTAGTAGATGTCACCTGCAGTCCTATGTAACACCGCTGATAACACAGTGATATCTCTGAGTACAGATAATGTAGTAGATGTCACCTGCAGTCCTATGTAACACCACAGATAACACAGTGATATCTCTGAGTACAGATAATTAGTAGATGTCACCTGCAGTCCTATGTAAAACCACAGATAACACAGTGATATCTCTGAGTACAGATAATGTAGTAGATGTCACCTGCGTCATGTAACACGCTGATAAACAGTATACTCTGAGTACAGATAATGTGTAGATGTCACTGCATTCCTATTAATCATTCGCTGATTTAACACAGTGATATCTCTGAGTACAGATAATGTAGTGATGTACTGCATCCTTGTAACACCACGGTAACACAGTGATTCTCTGATACAGAAATTTAAGTAGATGTCACCTGCATTTCTATGTAAACTGTAACACAGTGATGTTCTCTGTAGTACAGATAAATGTAGTAAGTCACCTGCAGTCATGTAACACTGCTATTAACACAGGAATCTGAGTACAATATGTAGTAGATGTCACCTGGTAGTCCCTATGTAAAGTTACATGGTGCAGATATGGGGTATACACATGTGCATGTAATCATTTGATGTCTTTTACGGTCTTGATCGTCCCCGGTGAGTGACGATTCCTTGGCGGCGTCTCTCTGTACATCGTGTTTACTCGATTCCAACTTTACGAGAGTCACATATTTTCTATTAAATCAGTAGAAATGGTCGTGTGCGTCTTTACACATAAATCGCAGTCAGTCTCCGGGCATGAATGCAATCTCTCCGGCGTGCAGACACAGGGGGCGCGCCTGGTAAAGTGATCCGCAGTGTGTACAGGGACATGGAGCCGCGGGGCACACACAGGGGGCGCCTGGTAAAGTGATCCGCAGTGTGTACAGAGGGCATGGAGCCGCGGGGGAGACACAGGGGCACGCCTGTAAAGTGATACGCAGTTGTGTACAGGACATGGAGCCGCGGGGGCACACACAGGGGGCGCGCCTGTAAAGTAATCCCAGTGTGTACGAGACATGAGCTGCGGGGTAGACACAGGGGCGCGCCTGGTAAAGTGATCCACCATGTGTACTGGGACATGAAGTTGCGGGGCAGACACAGGGGGCGCGCCTGGTAAAGTGATCCACATTGTGTACAGGAACATGGAGCTTTTGGGGCAGACACATGAAGCGCACCTGATAAAGTGATCCGCAGTGGTTGGGTGAGAGGGAGTATTAGACCAAAACTGTCCAGGAAAAGGGCCAGAGTGGCGGCTCAGACATCCTCACCATCAGATGTACCTCTGCGATGAGGGACAGCTAGGGACCCCCTAGCCTGAGGCTCGGTCTAGGATACCCAATCTCCCTGTCATTACTTACTACCTCATGACATGAAGATGGTGGTAATAGACCATGTTTCGCGTTTCGAAGTTTATACTCCATCAGGATAATCTTTGATTAAGGAGAATCAGCTCCAAAATGCATTGAATTCCAGAAATTGGCATCATCCTTCCATGAAATGACAGTGTGTCTTTTAGCCCTTTCTTCTCGGCTGTCTGCAATTCTACAACGTGGGAGCTGCTACAACTGTTATTATTTGCTTCTACAGTGCTTGTGTCTCACACAACCCTCCCAGCTGAGCAAGTTTTTTACTTTTGCCTGTTACCACCATATTCATGCCACGAGGTAGTAAGGAATGACAGAATGACTGACCCTCAGGTTAGTGGGCCCTAACTGTCCCTTATCCCAGAGTTATCTCTGATGGTGAGGATGTCTGAGCCGCCACCTTGCCCTGCTCCTGGTCAGCCCTGGTCTAATACCTTCTCTCCCCAAACTCGGAAGGGGGAGTGTGACAGGAGTGGTAAAACCTCACACAAATAGAACAATGGGGACACAAACAATACAGCAATACTCACAGAGGTATAAGACAATACGTGTATAGGAGGAAATAAAGAGCAGGGAGGAATAACCAGACAGAAAACCACCAGGCTGCACTTCACCTGGTTCACCAAAGCACATGGAGCAGTATTGCGGAAGCCATAGTCACCATGAGATAATTATCCACACACAGCGTAGGGAAAAAAAATGTATTGACAGTCATTAAGGGGTTAAAAGCACTTTTGTAGAAATTAGGCAAAATCCTTTAAGAACCATAATATTCCACGCCTCGTGTTCTAATTGCATTTCCATCACAGAAACGTAAAGATATGATGAGCGCTAATTGCTGAATCCCACTGTATCCGCCATATATACGGTTCTGCTATAATTACCCGTACGATCATTTCCTGCTCATTATGGTCAATTATTCCTGACAATATAAATCCTGAGGTTGATGTCCATAAACCATATGAGTCTCTTAGACACCGAGTCTGTATGATAAATCTGCACCCGATCCAGATACTAAATCACCGTGCTGCCGTCCGTCCCGCACACCGGGGCACATCTCAGTGTTTTATCTTCACAGATCACATTTATTAACCTGATAAAGATAGAAACATACGATCCAAGGCATAAAAGACACACCAGCACCATGGAATCAATGGTGCTATATAAATAAAGAAATAATATTAATAATAATGTGGCTAAAAGTGAAGAACAGGTGCAGTTCCAGTTGTGGCCACTAGTTGGAGACCTTGAATTTGCCGTCACCTTAAATGGGACAATTATGGGATTCTCAAAATGCTCAAATCTACAAAGTATCAGTCCTGACACGGTCCTGAGTGTTGTCACCAAAGTGGAAGTTTCAGGATTATTATCGGAGCTAGTTTCTTACTTTTTCCTGGTATAAATGTTGTTTGCCTCCTCCGTCAGCTTTGCATTCACATGTAATGCTGCTCTACTTTAATCAGAGTTAATTTCCTTTGGCACATCCAGAGATAATGCTAGAGAGCTGCTGTACTCTATGCTGTGTAGGGCTCTGCAAGTGGAGGTGGGAGCGAAGGGGTGTGTCAGAGCTCTAATATCCACTCCCTCAGCCTTTAGGTAGCTCCATTTCCCTCCACTGGGTGTCGCAGATAGAGTTCAATCTCTACTTGGACCCTGTGCAGTGAGGATGTGCTGTGCTGATGCTGCTGTTCCCTTCCATAGGAGCAGCTGGGTTTTCCTGGTCCGTGGGTTGAGGTATGGGATCTTAGTCTAGGGCTGGTCAGGAGCAAAGGGAAAGAGTGATGGCCTGGACATCCTCACCTTCAGAAGGAACTCCAGAAGCGGGTTGAGCCAGGGACCCCACTTCACCTTTGCCCATCTAACCATCCAGCCTCCTGATTCGCTATCCTCTATACTACCCAGTGACAGTTACATTTGTGTTAGTAGTTGTTTATTCTTATGATAAGGTGATTTTCGTCTTCTATGATGGTCATAATAGGGCTAACACATTTCCACAGCTTGTTACCACATAGCTGTTTATTATTTTTACTTTTCACAAGATGCTGTCACGTGAATACTGCCCTGCTCTCTGTGTGAACTGCTCTGTAGTTGTGTAAATAGAGTTAAATTCCTTTGGTACATCAAGGGTTAACTTCTTTGGCTCTGCAGTTTTAGTTGGTGTTGCCATATTTATCAAGTGATGCGGTCTGACCACACCTCTAAATAGTCCCACGACCCATCACCTGGTGTCGCTGAAAGAGTCAATTCTCTGTTCTGACCATGAGCTGTTTGGACGCTGTGCAGTTCTTGCTGAAGCCTTCCAGAAGCTTCATACCTTGGAGATAGCTATCCTTTGTGGGAGTTGCTGTGTTTATTCTGGTCCGTGGATGGAGGTGAGGGGATGTTAGCCCAAGGTTGGTCAGGAGCAGGGCAAGGGTGGCGGTCCAGACATCCTCACCTTCAGAGGTAATTCTGGGAACAGGGTCAGCTAGGGACCCGACTTCCTTTGCCCATCACTGCAATCCTGCTACTGGTGCCATGTGTGTACATATGTAATAACACAATTTCTGCCCATTATATAATCTGTATCCTTTCTTTTCACCAGTTTTCCCCTTTGTAGGCTCTCTGTAATATTCAGTTCTCTCTGAGCTAGTGGGTGTAGATTAACTGCTATAATGCCTCCTATACAAAGCACACTCAGATGTGAGGAACTCCGGCTCTTCTTTATCTATTCAAACAAGTGATATAATAATACTATGCAAAATGGAAAAGCTTCAAAGGAAAGTAATAGCACAAAATCAGGGATATGATGGATAAGAAGCTCTGAAAGTATTATGGGAAAAAATGAATTATTATTGATTAATATTTAAATATGAGTGAAATGATTAAAATCAACAAAGGTGCCCTGTAACCATAATATTGTCTCTAATTTTTGGGATTAATTGGTTTTTGCTTTGTGCTACAGTTTCATGATGACACCAGGATTAACCCTTTGTTACCTTTGATATAAATATTTCTATATTGGTTCTGTTATCACACCCCCGGCTACAAGCAACCATTGCTGATTTTAATAATTTCCCTTATATTTTAACATTTATTTAATAAAAATTTATTTTTTAATAACTTTTTACTTTTCAGAGCTTCTTATAGTCGGGGTCCATTATGTATTTTTTTCTATGTTGCATTTATACAGAAGAAGCAGCATGGTGGATACTATACTGCAGTACTGAGAGGTGCAGCTGTGATTCCAGCTCTGGGAGGAGAGTAAACACTTTCCAGAAGCAGCAGCATGGAGGACATTATATGGCCATACTCAGTTTAGATAAGACAATCACAAGACAATAGCAACATGGAGGATATTATAATACTGAGCAGTGTAGCTGCAGCATGGAGGGTATTACAGAGAAGTACTGAGAAGCATGTAGGGTATTACAGAGAAGTACTGAGCAGCATGGAGGGTATTACAGAGAAGCACTGAGCAGCATGGAGGGTATTACAGAGCAGTACTGAGCAGCATGGAGGGCATTGCAGAGCAGTACTGAGCAGTATGGAGGGCATTATAGAGCAGTACTGAGTAGCATGGAGGGTATTACAGAGCAGTACTGAGCAGCATGGAGGGCATTACAGAGCAGTACTGAGCAGCATGGAGGGCATTACAGAGCAGTACTGAGCAGCATGGAGGGTATTACAGAGCAGTACTGAGCAGTATGGAGGGTATTACAGAGCAGTACTGAGCAGTATGGAGGGCATTGCAGAGCAGTACTGAGCAGCATGGAGGGTATTACAGAGAAGCACTGAGCAGCATGGAGGGTATTACAGAGCAGTACTGAGCAGCATGGAGGGTATTACAGAGTAGTACTGAGCAGCATGGAGGGCATTACAGAGCAGTACTGAGCAGCATGGAGGGTATTACAGAAAAGCACTGAGCAGTATGGAGGGTATTACAGAGCAGTACTGAGCAGCATGGAGGGTATTACAGAGTAGTACTGAGCAGTATGGAGGGTATTACAGAGCAGTACTGAGCAGCATGGAGGGTATTACAGAGCAGTACTGAGCAGCATGGAGGGCATTACAGAGAAGCACTGAGCAGCATGGAGGGCATTATAGAGCAGAACTGAGCAGTATGGAGGGCATTGCAGAGCAGTACTGAGCAGCATGGAGGGTATTAGAGAGCAGTACTGAGCAGCATAGAGGGCATTACAGAGAAGCACTGAGCAGTATGGAGGGTATTACAGAGCAGTACTGAGCAGTATGGAGGGTATTACAGAGCAGTACTGAGCTGTATGGAGGGCATTACAGAGCAGTACTGAGCAGTATGGAGGGTATTACAGAGTAGTACTGAGCAGCATGGAGGGTATTACAGAGTAGTATTGAGCAGCATGGAGGGTATTACAGAGTAGTACTGAGCAGCATGGAGGGTATTACAGAGCAGTACTGAGCAGCATGGAGGGCATTACAGAGCAGTACTGAGCAGCATGTAGGGTATTACAGAGAAGCACTGAGCAGTATGGAGGGTATTACAGAGCAGTACTGAGCAGTATGGAGGGTATTACAGAGCAGTACTGAGCAGCATGGAGGGTATTACAGAGCAGTACTGAGAGGTATGGAGGGCATTACAGAGCAGTACTGAGCAGCATGGAGGGTATTACAGAGCAGTACTGAGCTGTATGGAGGGCATTACAGAGAAGCACTGAGCAGTATGGAAGGTATTACAGAGCAGTACTGAGCAGTATGGAGGGTATTACAGAGCAGTACTGAGCAGTATGGAGGGCATTACAGAGCAGTACTGAGCAGCATGGAGGGTATTACAGAGCAGTACTGAGCAGCATGGAGGGCATTACAGAGAAGCACTGAGCAGTATGGAAGGTATTACAGAGCAGTACTGAGCAGTATGGAGGGTATTACAGAGCAGTACTGAGCAGTATGGAGGGCATTTCAGAGCAGTACTGAGCAGTATGGAGGGTATTACAGAGCAGTACTGAGCAGTATGGAGGGTATTACAGAGCAGTACTGAGCTGTATGGAGGGCATTACAGAGCAGTACTGAGCAGCATGGAGGGCATTACAGAGCAGTACTGAGCAGCATGAAAGCCAATAGAGAAAAGTATTGGGAAGCCTGGAGAGTATTACAGAGCAGTATTGAGCTGCATAGAGGGCATTGCAGAGGAGTACTGAGCAGCATGGAGGGAATTACAGAGCAGTACTGAGCAGCATGGAGGGCATTACAGAGCAGTACTGAGCAGTATGGAGGGCATTACAGAGCAGTACTGAGCAGCATGGAGGGCATTACAGAGAAGTACTCAGCAGAGTAGCTGTGAATCCAGTTCTTGGTTTTACTTACCAGAAAGCAGGAGCCAGTGTGCTGGAGTCTCCCGTCCTCTAAATCCCCCATAGACTTTAATTGTCAGCTGTAATCTGATTCCTCAGAGCGAATTATATTATCAGAGGAGATTAAAAGAAGTGACACTTACAGAAAACAGAAGCAGATTTCTCTTATAAAATATACAAAAAATGTTATTATATTTGTTTGTTTTTTGTTTGTATTTTTGATTTGTGCAGTTTGCTGACCATTTAGACTTTAAACTGAAAGGTAGAAAAATCTTTACATTTTGGTGAATAATCAGTCAAATAACATTATATAAAGACTGGAGACGTAGACGTATCACTCCAGAGGAGCTCCCTGTATTAGCTGTGCTTCCCCTCTTCTCTATCCTCGTTCTTCATCTCTTCTATGTTTTTTCCTAGGTCCAGCATCTGAAGAATCATTCTGGAGATGGACTTGCTATCTGCAACGTACATCTTGGCAGTGTTGATAGCCTGTATCGTATACGAGTCTGGTGCTCAGGAGAAGAATTACATTATAAGAGAAGAACAGGGTGAAAACATCTCCATTGGGAACTTGCTGAGGGACCTTAATCTGACGTTGGACCCCGACATTGCGCTCTCCACCCCGCTGCAATTCAAACTGGTCTACAAGACGGGAGATGTCCCCCTGGTCCGAGTGGAGGAGAACACTGGCGAGATCTTCACCACCTCCAATCGTATCGACCGCGAAAAGCTTTGTTCTGGGGTTTTTACGGAAAATAAATGTTTCTATGAGGTGGAAGTGGCCGTTCTTCCAGATGAGGTCTTCAGATTGGTCAAGATCCGCTTCTTGATTGAAGATATTAATGACAACGCTCCTCTCTTTCCATCTACTGTCATCAATATTTCCATTCCGGAAAACACGGCCGTCAATTCTAGATTCTCTGTCCCATCAGCCATTGATCCAGATGTGGGCAAGAATGGAATTCAAAAGTACGACCTCCTCAAGGTGGGAACCGACCGGCGGCATTGTGACATTGTCATTTAATACAAAATTAACTAATTAGAATGAGGTGATTGCTCTGTGAATATGTTGTCTAATCTAGTCCCCTCCCCCAACTGCAGACTGACAGTGGTCTATGTGGTCTTCTCCCGTGGAGTCTGTGTGCTACCATCCTTCTTTCCCTTCTTCTTCCTTCTATCCTTCTTCTCTTTCCTCCTTCCTTCCTTTACTTTCTTCCTTACTTCCTTCATTCTTTGCTTCCATCCTTTCTTTCTCCCTTCCTTTTTCCCTTCCTTCCATTTCTTCCTTCTTTCTTTCCTTCCCTTTCTTTCCTTCTCCTTTCCTTTAACCCTTATCTCCTCTCTCCCTTCCTTCTTCCATTACCTTCCAATTATTTTTCATTCTTTGTTTCCTTTTACCCTTCATTTTGTTTATTCATTCCTTCTTTAGTTTCATTTCTTTTTTCTCCCTTCTTTTCATACTTCTTTCCTTCCTTCTTCCATTCCCTTCTCTTCTTTCTTAGCCTTTTTTTCTTCATCCCTTTTCACTCTTCTTTCCTTTCCCCGTTCCTTCTTCCCTTCCTTCTTTCTTTGTTTCCTTCCCTACATTTCTTTTTCTCTCTTCTTTCCTTTCCTTCCTTCCTCCTTTTCTCCTTCCTGATTTGCTTCCTTTCTCGCTTCCTTCCTTGATTGCTTTTTTTCTCCCTTTCTTTCTCCCTCTCACGTCCATCCTTTTTTAATACCTTCCTTTCTCCCTTCCTTCCTTGACTCCTCGACTTCCTTTCTCCCTTTCTTCCATCTTTGATTCCTTCCCTTCCTTTCTTTTTCCCTTCTCCCTTCATCCCTTTTCACCCTTCTTTCCTTTCCCCAGTTCTTCTTCCCTTCCTTCCTTCTTTGCTTCCTTCTCTTCCTTTCTTTCTCCCTTCTTTCCTTTCCTCCTTCCTGATTTGCTTCCTCTCTCCCGTCCTTCCTTGATTGCTTTCTTTCTCCCTTCCTTCCTTGACTTCCTTTCTACATTCCTTCCATTCCTTACTTTTTCCCTTCTTTCCTTTCTCCCTTCATCCCTTTTCACACTTCTTTCCTTTCCCCATTCCTTCTTTCCTTCCTTTTTTCTTTGCTTTCTTCTCTTCCTTTCTTTCTCCCTTCTTTTCCTTTCTCACTTCCTTCCCCTCTTTACTCCTTCCTTATTTGTTTCTGTTCTCCTTTCCTCCTTGATTCCTTTCTTTTTCCCTTCCTTCCTTGATTCTTTTCCTTCCTTTCTCCCTTTCTATCTTCTTCCATCCTTGATTCCTTCCCTTCCTTTCTTTCTCCCTTCTTTCCTTTCTCCCTTCATCCCTTTTCACCCTTCTTTCCTTTTCTCATTCCTTTTTCCCTTCTTTCTTTGCTTCCTAACTTCCTTTCTTTCTCCCTTCTTTCCTTTATTCCTTTCTTTCTCCCTTCCTTCCTTGGTTCCTTCCTTCCTTGATTCCTTTCTTTCTCCCTTCCTTCCTTGGTTCCTTCCTTCCTTGATTCCTTTCCTTTTTCCCTTCCTTCCGTTTCTTATCTATTTTTCTTTCCCAGCTTTTAAATCCCAAACAAAATACCATCAATTATATAAGTATAAAATGTCTAAAAGCCTCTTTGGATTTGCTGCTTTTGCTCAGTTTTTCCTCTTGTGCTTTTCCCCCCGTTGTTTAGTAAATTTTGTGGTAAATCATGGAAGTCTATGATAATTCGAACTTCTCACAAAATATGAAGCCCCCAATCATCTCCCGGTCAATACACAAATAAAAAAGTTATGACTCTTTGAAAGCGAAGAGGAAAAATAAAACATGAAGTGGCCACAAACATCTCCAGTAACACAGGATTTTATAGATATTTCTCATATTTATGAATTTCGACACCTGGTTTAAGTTACGGAATGGTGGCATTCTATCCATGTAATATTTAGAATTTATACCTTATGATGATACATTGTTTTGTAGGGGTGACACAGACATGAGGGGAACATTATACAGCCCCCGCAGTTTATCATTTTGCACAATAACCACTTTGGCGGTGATAGTCGCCCCTGCATCGATGATGTGTTTTAACCCTTATTTACCATTGTTGATCAGGACAGACCCCGGTGGCAGTCATTGGTTGGCTTGTGTCGTGCTTGGTGCCCAAATTAGATGGAGATACTTGAGAATGAATTATCTGAAATATAATGTTACAATTTTCATACTTTTCTGCATTAAATATTTGACAATATACAGAATTGAATTTAACAGTATTTGCTATAAATGAGGGATTTTAATGAAGCCGGAATTAGCTTCCCTTTTGTGGATTAATGTAAAGTCTCGCTGTGTATAAATATACAATCATCAGCATTGTTACATTAATGGAACATTTTGGGTTTAAATCAGCGGCAATGATTTCTGATGACCTAGATGAGGACGGGGCTCGGAGGATCCTCACCAGCTGGTCCCTACAGTCACTGACCGTACATAATAATCCTGTCTGTCTAGAACACAAGCCCTTAAAAATAGGAAATCTTGGACTTCTGACCACGGTCTGATAAAGCCAAGACCAAAAAGCAGCCAAATCTGTCATATAAGACCCACAAGTGGAGGCAGATGTTCCACAAACGAACAACTCCATGTCCAGCGGGTAAACTGTGCAATAATCACAGGTGAAGAATCAGCAGAGACCTTGTATACTCGTGTGAGATTCATTGTACTGGTACAGAGCTCCAACATTAACAGGCTCATGGGCCCTGATGCAAAAGCTCCAATAGGGCCCCCAATTATTGCAAACCTTTGATAGCATTAGACTTTTTCTATAGACCAAAAAGGACTTTTGGGGCCCCCTAGGCTCCAGGGCCCGTGTGCTATTGGAACCCCTGCACCTGTTGTAGTTACGCCCCTGGATAGCCATCAATTCAATGATATTTGAATGAATCATTACTTCAGCAAATATAAGAAACTTTGTAATGAGTGTTGTCAGTGAAATCCACTTAGTTTCTCCACTTACGAGCCATTTCTCCTCCCTTGTCTCCTGAATTCATCAATTATTCTGGAAAAACTGCCAGCAAACTGAGGGATCAGATTACAAGTAGGAGCAGAATAAAAGACAGACACAAATATTTGTGTTGTTTTCTAGTGAGTATTAGATTTCACCCAAGCACTGGATTCACAGTTACATTGCTTAGTATTGTTGTATAGTGCCTTCCCATTGTACTGCTTCTAGTAAGAGTTTTTTTTTATCTCATCCCAGAGCTGAGTTCACATTTACACTGCACAGTACAGCTGTATCATGTCCTCCATGCAGCTACTGAAGCATTCTAGTAAGTGTTTTATCTCACCCTAGTGCTGGATTCACAGTTACACTGACCAGTACTGCTGCATAAAGCCTTCCCATTCTATTCTTCTACTAATAGTTTTATCTTATTCCAGACCTGAGTTCACATGCTCACTGCACAGTACTGCTGTATCTTGTCCCCGTATGCTACTGCAGCTTTCTAGTAAGTTTTTTTTTAATCCCAGTGCTGACTCACATTTACCCCTCCTCAGTACTGCTGTAAAATTCCTCCATTCTGCTGCTTCTAGTTTGTTTTATCTGATCCCAGTGCTTGTTTCACAGTTACACTGCTCAGTACTGCTGTATAATCCTCTATGCTGCTACTGAAGCTTTCTAGTAAGTGTTTTATCTCACCCTAGTGCTGAATTAACAGTATACTGCTCAGTACTGATGTATATGTCCACAATGCTGCTACTGAAGCATTCTAGTTTTTTATCTCACCCTGCTGCTGGATTCACAGTTATGCTCATTTTTGCTGTATAAAGACTTCCCAGTCTACTTATACTAGGAGCTTTATATCATTACTAGGCTGAGTTCACAGTTACACTGCACAGTACTACTGTATCATGTCCTACAATTCTGTTGCTTTTAGATTTTATCTAATCCCAGGCTTGTTTCACATTTACACAGCTCAGTAATGCTGTATAATATCCTCCATGCTGCTACTGAAGCTCTCTAGTGTTTTATCTCACCTAGTGCTGAATTAACAGCTACACTGCTCAGTACTGATGTATGATGTTGACCATGCTGCTACTGAAGCTTCTTAGTAAGTGTTTGATCTCACCCTAGACTGTATTCACAGCTACACTGCTCAGTACAGATGTATAATGTCCTCCCATGCTGCTACTGAAGTTTTCTAGCAAGTTTTTTATATCACCCTATGACTGTATTTACAGCTACACTGCTCAGTACTGATGTATAATGTCCTCCATGGTGCCACATAGATACAGAAGAGCAGGAATCACTCATTCTGTGTGTGCTGTGTATAGGAGACATCAAGCTGCCAGTCTCTTACAGAAAGATGAAAATTTGAGATAGGAAAAAACTGTTGAAAATGCAGGAAACATGTAACATTATGGTAAGAAATAGCTTTATTCCTCATATACACTCAGGAATGTCACCTGAAATGACAGCTAGGGGTAATGTCCGGGCGCTGTAGACACCACTATTGGGAAGCCTAATAATAGTAATAATAATATGTATTCATTTATATAGCGCTATTAATTCCATAGCACTTTCCATAATCATCATCACTGTCCCCATTGGGGCTCACAATCTAAAATCTATCAGTCTTTGGAGTGTGAGAGGAAACCGGAGAACCTTGAGGAAACCCAAGAAACATGGTGAGAACATGCACACTCCTTCCAGATGTTGTCTTTGTTGGGATTTGAACTCAGGACCCCAGTGCTGCAAAACTGCAGTGCTAACCACTGAACCACATACAGTTCTAACACTGAGCCACCATACAGTGCTAACCACTGAGCCACATATACAGTGCTAACCACTGAGCCACCATAGTGCTAACCTGAGCCTCGTATACAGTGCTAACCACTGAGCCACCATATACAGTGCTAACCACTGAGCCACCGTATACAGTGCTAACCACTGAGCCACCATATACAGCGCTAACCACTGAGCCACCATATACAGTGCTAACCACTGAGCCACCATACACAGTGCTAACCACTGAGACACCATACAATGCTAACCACTGAGCCACCATATACAGTGCTAACCACTGAGCCACCATATACAGTGCTAACCACTGAGCCACCATATACAGTGCTAACCACTGAGCCACCATATACAGTGCTAACCACTGAGCCACCATATACAGTGCTAACCACTGAGCCACCATATACAGTGCTAACCACTGAGCCACCATACAGTGCTAACCACTGAGCCACCATACAGTGCTAACCATTGAGCCACCATATACAGTGCTAACCACTGAGCCACCATATACAGTGCTAACCACTGAGCCACCATATACAGTGCTAACCACTGAGACACCATACATGCTAACCACTGAGCCACCATATACAGTGCTAACCACTGAGCCACCATATACAGTGCTAACCACTGAGCCACCATATACAGTGCTAACCACTGAGCCACCATACAGTGCTAACCACTGAGCACCATACAGTGCTAACCATTGAGCCACCATATACAGTGCTAACCACTGAGCCGCCATACAGTTCTAACCACTGAGCCACCATACAGTGCTAACCACTGAGCCACCATACAGTGCTAACCACTGAGCCACCATACACTGCTAACCACTGAGCCACCATACAGTGCTAACCACTGAGCCACACCATATACAGTGCTAACCACTGAGCCACCATACACTGCTAACCACTGAGCCACCATATACAGGCTAACCACTGAGCCACCATACAGTGCTAACCACTGAGCCACCATATACAGTGCTAACCACTGAGCCGCCATACAGTTCTAACCACTGAGCCACCATACAGTGCTAACCACTGAGCCACCATACAGTGCTAACCACTGAGCCATCATATACAGTGCTAACCACTGAGCCACCATATACAGTGCTAACCACTGAGCCATCATATACAGTGCTAACCACTGAGCCACCATACAGTTCTAACCACTGAGCCACCATATACAGTGCTAACCACTGAGCCACCATATACAGTGCTAACCACTGAGCCACCATATACAGTGCTAATCACTGAGCCACCATATACAGTGCTAACCACTGAGCCACCATACAGTGCTAACCACTGAGCTACCATATACAGTGCTAACCACTGAGCCACCATATACAGTGCTAACCACTGAGCCACCATAAGGTGCTAACCACTGAGCCACCATATACAGTGCTAACCACTGAGCCACCGTATACAGTGCTAACCACTGAGCTGAGCCTAATATGAATGTATCAATGAGTTCACTGTATACATTCTAGGATGCTTAGCTCCCCCTAGTGGTGGCACCAGAGACAAAAATTGATATTTAGTAATGTTCGTGCAAAGTCTTTGGAGCTGTGTATCAGGATAATGGAGCTGTGACAGTTATAGAGACACACTGTATATCAGTGCAGAACGTGGGGCTGAGGATGGTGTTACATTGTGGAGATTCTGAGCTCCTTTTTCATGTATTTTCCCTCTCTGTATTGTCAGACAATACACAATAAAGCTGTGAAGTGTCAGTGCTCGGCATCTTTCTTCTTATAAAATATCAAGTGTTTGAAACGTTCTTCTATTATTTTTAGATTTGAAAAAACCATTGATTATTTTCTGTTAAAAGCAGATTTTTTTCCTCTGCCTTTTTTTCTGTTTTCTTTCAATCGCTCTCACAAATGTAACACAGCAGAGATGTGGCTTTGTATTTGCTGACAATACCTGACCTATATTGCGGCTGATAACGATGGGCTCATTAGTCTGTCTTCTCACCAGTTGTACACAGGTATTATAAATTATTGATTATTTCCGAGCTCTACATTATTTTCCATCATTTCATATGTTCTGCCTTATGCTCCATCCACCCTGCAATGATGAATGACCAAAGGCAAAAACTCACTAATAGAAAGATGAGCAGAACATGGTCTGACCCCTCCAATGATATACCGAAAGCTCAAAAGATGCAACACCCACACACTAAAACTACAAATATAATATGTTCATTTAGTGGAATAGAATCAATCTACATAAAAAGTTAACTGGTAACAATGTGTGAATTGCATTCTGTATTATACTCCAGAGCTGCACTCGCTATTCTGCTGGTGCAGTCACTGTGTACATACATTACATTACTGATCCTGAGTTACCTCCTGTATTATACTCCAGAGCTGCACTCGCTATTCTGCTGGTGCAGTCACTGTGTACATACATTACATTACTGATCCTGAGTTACCTCCTGTATTATACTCCAGAGCTGCACTCGCTATTCTGCTGGTGCCGTCACTGTGTACATACATTACATTACTGATCCTGAGTTACCTCCTGTATTATACTCCAGAGCTGCACTCACTTTCTGCTGGTGCAGTCACTGTGTACATACATTACATTACTGATCCTGAGTTACCTCCTGTATTATACTCCAGAGCTGCACTCCTATTCTGCTGGTGCCGCACTGTTACATCATTACATTACTGATCCTGAGTTACCTCCTGTATTATACTCCAGAGCTGCACTCACTATTCTGCTGGTGCAGTCACTGTGTACATACATTACATTACTGATCCTGAGTTACCTCCTGTATTATACCCAGAGCTGCACTGACTATTCTGCTGGTGCAGTCACTGTGTACATACATTACATTACTGATCCTGAGTTACCTCCTGTATTATACTCCAGAGCTGCACTCACTATTCAGCTGGTGCAGTCACTGTGTACATACATTACATTACTGATCCTGAGTTACCTCCTGTATTATACTCCAGAGCTGCACTCACTATTACTGCTGGTGCAGTCACTGTGTATATACATTACATTACTGATCCTGAGTTACCTCCTGTATTATACTCCAGAGCTGCACTCACTGCAAAACGTCTTCAGCCACGTTTTTGGTCTGTGTTTGCAAAAACGCATGCGTTTTGCGATGACAGAAAATGCATGCGTTTCCAATGCTTTTTTTGGTCACACATGCTGTCCAAAATGGATTGCAAGCAAAACAAAACAAAAGGCAGATGTGCATTTAGCCTTAAGGCTCAGTTATACACACAGAGGCTGGGGTCACATTTGCGTTACAAAATTTCAGATCCTGATCCAGTTTTGAGCTGTTAAAAAACTCAAAACTGGATCAGGAACTGCAGCCCATAGGAGCCCATTATAGTAACCAAATTGCTCTATATGCAATCCAGTTACCGCATCCGGATTTGCAGCCTGCGGTACAAATCATGCAGGCTGCAGTTTTTGGAGCGGTTTGCAATCCGCAGCAGGCTTGCTATAATGGGCTCCTATGGGAGAGCCCCCTCCATTGTGACTTATTTCTGCTCCTAAATTCCAGGAAAATTAGTGAAATAATCCTGACGTGAGGAATATTCCCGGTTGATAATCTGCCTGCGCCGTCCTCCGGCCTCTTATGAGACCATTACACGGGCAGAGGAGATTTCTATGGACGGATTAGGTTTAAATTTGCTGCAAAGAGAAATATTAACAAGTGCAAAAACCTAATCATGGCTGCATTTACTGAAGCCAGAAAATGCTGCAAATCACCTGCTCCAGAGCTGAAATGTAACTGGCAGAATCCAAACAATCTGCAGCCCTCAACACCCTCTGTCCTCATGTATCCTTCATCATTAATGTGTGCATTGTCCTCTATATCAAGAGGATATAAAATAACTATTACTATGGAAACATTCACATATAGATAGAAAATAATTAGCACCGAAAAGAAATATTCATTGTATTTGATGACCGTGACATTTCTAACAATGTTTATTCAACATTTTCACCTTGCTAAATAATGTAAAAATTATATAGCCAATATAATACTGCTAATATGTACAAGAATATA
This sequence comes from Allobates femoralis, assembly GCA_033576535.1. Lineage (NCBI taxonomy): Eukaryota > Metazoa > Chordata > Amphibia > Anura > Aromobatidae > Allobates > Allobates femoralis. The sequence goes on from JARQOC010000008.1 coordinate 188,011,204, forward strand.
ACTACTATAATACGCTCTATATACAAGAATATAACTACTATAATACTGCTCCTCCGTATATACAAGAATATAACTACTATAATACTGCTCCTATATCACAAGAATATAACTACTATAATACTGCCCCTAATACAAGAATATAACTACTATAATACTGCCCTATATACAAGAATATAACTACTATAATACTGCCCTATATACAAGAATATAACTACTATAATACTGCCCTATTACAAGAATATAACTACTATAATACTGCCCCTATATACAGAATATAACTATATAATACTGCCCTTATACAAATATAACTACTATAATATGCTCCTATATACAAGAATATAACTACTATAATACTGCCCCTATGTACAAGAATATAACTACTATAATACTGCTCCTATATACAAGAATATAACTACTATAATACTGCCCTATTACAAGAATATAACTACTATAATACTGCCGTATGTACAAGAATATAACTACTATAATACTTGCTCTATATACAAGAATATAACTACTATAATACTACTATATACAAGAATATAACTACTATAATACTGCCCTATATACAAGAATATAACTACTATAATACTGCTCCTATGTACAAGAATATAACTACTATAATACTGCCCCTATGTACAAGAATATAACTACTATAATATGCTCCTATATACAAGAATATAACTACTATAATACTGCCCCTATATACAAGAATATAACTACTATAATACTGCCCCTATATACAAGAATATAACTACTATAATACTGCTCCTATACAAGAATATAACTACTATAATACTGCTCCTATATACAAGAATATAACTACTATAATACTGCTCCTATATACAAGAATATAACTATCTATAATACTGCCCTATATACAAGAATTAACTACTATAATACTGCCCCTATATACAAGAATATAACTTCTATAATACTGCCCTATATACAAGAATATAACTACTATAATACTGCTCCTATATACAAGAATATAACTACTATAATACTGCCCCTATATACAAGAATATAACTACTATAATACTGCTCCTATATACAAGAATATAACTATATAATACTGCTCCTTATACAAGAATATAACTACTATAATACTGCTCCTATATACAAGAATATAACTACTATAATACTGCTCCTATATACAAGAATATAACTACTATAATACTGCTCCTATATACAAGAATATAACTACTATAATACTGCTCCTATATACAAGAATATAACTACTATAATACTGCCCCTATATACAAGAATATAACTACTAAATACTGCTCCTATATACCAAGAATATAACTACTATAATACTGCCCTATGTACAAGAATATAACTACTATAATACTGCCCCTATATACAAGAATATAACTACTATATACTGCTCCTATGTACAAGAATATAACTACTATAATACAGCCCCTATATACAAGAATATAACTACTATAATACTGCTCCTATATACAAGAATATAACTACTATAATACTGCTCCTATATACAAGAATATAACTACTATAATACTGCCCTATATACAAGAATATAACTACTATAATACTGCTCCTATATACAAGAATATAACTACTAAATACTGCTCCTATATACAAGAATATAACTACTATAATACTGCCCCTATACACAAGAATATAACTACTATAATACTGCCCCTATATACAAGAATATAAACTATTATACTGCCCCTATATACAGAATATAACTACTATAATACTGCCCCTATATACAAGAATATAACTACTATAATACTGCCCCTATATACAAGAATATAACTACTATAATACTGCCCCTATATACAAGAATATAACTACTATAATACTGCCCTATATACAAGAATATAACTACTATAATACTGCCCCTATATACAAGAATATAACCACTATAATACTGCCCTATATACAAGAATATAACCACTATAATACTGCCCCTATATACAAGATATAACTACTATAATACTGCCCTATATACAAGAATATAACTACTATAATACTGCTCCTATATACAAGAATATAACTACTATAATACTGCTCCTATGTACAAGAATATAACTACTATAATACTGCTCCTATATACAAGAATATAACTACTATAATACTGCTCCTATATACAAGAATATAACTACTATAATACTGCCCTATATACAAGAATGTAACTACTATAATACTGCCCCTATATACAAGAATTAACTACTATAATACTGCTCCTATATACAAGAATATAACTACTATAATACTGCTCCTATATACAAGAATATAACTACTATAATACTGCTCCTATATACAAGAATATAACTACTATAATACTGCCCTATATACAAGAATATAACTACTATAATACTGCTCCTATATACAAGAATATAACTACTATAATACTGCCCTATAACAAGAATATAACTACTATAATACTGCTCCTATATACAAGAATATAACTACTATAATACTGCCTCCTATTACAAGAATATAACTACTAAATACTGCTCCTATATACAGAATATAACTACTATAATACTGCTCCTATGTACAAGAATATAACTACTATAATACTGCCCCTATATACAAGAATATAACTACTATAATACTGCCCCTATATACAGAATATAACTACTATAATACTGCCCCTATATACAAGAATATAACTACTATAATACTGCCCCTATATACAGAATATAACTACTATAATACTGCTCCCTATTACAAGAATATAACTACTATAATACTGCTCCTATTACAAGAATATAACTACTATAATACTGCCCTATATACAAGAATATAACACTATAATACTGCCCTATATACAAGAATATAACCACTATAATACTGACCCTATATACAAGAATATAACCACTATAATACTGCCCCTATATACAAGACTATAACTACTATAATACTGCTCCTATATACAAGAATATAACTACTATAATACTGCTCCTATATACAAGAATATAACCACTATAATACTGCTCCTATATACAAGACTATAACTACTATAATACTGTCCCTATGTACAAGAATATAACTACTATAATACTGCTCCTATGTACAAGAATATAACTACAATAATACTGCTCCTACATACAAGAATATAACTACTATAATACTGCTCCTATGTACAAGAATATAACCACTATAATACTGCTCCTATATACAAGAATATAACTACTATATCACTGCTCCCTATATACAAGAATATAACTACTATAATACTGTCCCTATGTACAATGGCTTGTTGATGTTTGTGTGTCTTGTTCTGGCAGACATTATGTCGTGTGTTAGGCTGCTTTCACATCAGCATTTTTTTTCGCGGCCGCACCTGCCGCAAGTGCCAAAACCGCACTTGCCGCACCTGCCACACATTTACCGCAATCCCCATACACATTGTATGGGCTTGCCGCAAGTGTGCCGCAAGTGCAGCCATTATGCGGTAATCGCGGCAGTTGCGTTTTTTTCACCGCAACTGCCACGATCGGAAAAACCGCTGATGTGAAAGGGGCCTTATACACTCGTACATGATCGGTCAGCTGCTGTGGTGTTTCCTACATTTAGGGTTGGGCCCCGGTGCACATGTTTTGCGCTTGTTCCATCAGTGGCGAGCGCGTCTTATGTTCCCATGTGTCACCTCTTGCTGGGTGTAACAATGTAGCTAACAAGTGCACTGGCAGCTGCTGCGGAGCACTTGGCATGTAAGCAATAAATAATCATCAACAGGCAGGACAACAAAACTGGTGATTTAATGGAGTGCAGTGTACGGGGTGACGGTGCATTGTATGGTGCAACGGCATAGTGTATGGGGCGATGGTGCAGTGTATGGGGCGACGATACATTGTACGGGGCAACGGCATAGTGTACGGGGGGACGGTGCAGTGTACAGGGTGACAGTGCAGTGTACGGGGCGACGATGCAGTGTATGGGGCGACGGTGCAATGTATGGGGTGATAGTGTAGTGTATGGGGCGATGGTGCAGTGTACGGGGCGACGGTGCAGTGTATGGGGCGATAGTGCAGTGTATGAGGCGACGGTGCTGTGTACGCGGCGACGGCACAGTGTATGGGGTAACGATGCAGTGTATGGAGCGACAGCGCATTGCATGGTACAATGGCATAGTGTATGGGGCGACGATGCAATGTACAGTTCAACAGCGCAGTGTACGGGGTGATGGCGCATGTATGGTGCAACGGCATAGTGTTTGGGGTGATGGTGCAGTTTACGGGGCGACAGCACAGTGTACGGGCTGATGACGCAGTGTATGGTAAAACAGCACAGTGTACAGGGCGACAGCGCAGTGTATGGGCGATGGCACAGTTTACGAGGCGACAGCACAGTGTTTGGGGCGACCGCACAATGTATGGTGCGACGGCGCATTGTAAGGTGCGACGGCACAGTGTACGGGGAGACAGTGCAGTGTACGAGGCGACGGCGCCTTTTCTACAACCTTAACATTAAGCGATGGCTGGTTTCAATGGATGGATGGTTTAACATTGGCGTTCCCCTCTGCAGCGTTCTGCGGAGGGGAACCGCCATGTGAGCGCAGCCAGCGCAAGCCCCTATCTTTATAATGGGGACGCACGGTGCTGCGCTTGACTGCGCATGACCGTGTGCTTCCATTCACTGCCATATGTGATTTGTACGCAGGCGGATGCCTGCGCACAAATCACACACTCTCGTCCGCACCAGGAATGCAACATGTCGCGTCCCCAGTCAAGCGCAGCACCTTGCGTCCCCATTATAAAGATAGGGGCTTGCGCTGCGCTCACATGGCGGTTCCCCTCCGCAGAACGCTGCAGAGGGGAACGCCAATGTGAAACCTGCCTAAAGATGTATTAAGCTTAGCGAGAACAACTGGAAAGCCGTAAAGTTTAGTGATCACATCATAAAAGTAGAGATTGAATATTAATAGTCCATTAGAAAATCTTTCACTCAGATTTCTAAAAAAACATGTTTTTAAAAATCGACCATTGCTAAATTCCCATCACTCATCTTTATGGTTAATTATTATTTTTGCCATAAGGAAGTTGTGTCAGTGGCCGCTGCAACCGTCCATGCACAGCAAGGTCACCCGGTGAGATGAACTGGCCATGTAAATATGGTGGAGAGTCATGCAGTGATCTGGGAGAGCCTGTATACTATTGTCAGCTCTGTGACTTAGTGGTCATCACATGGTGGCTCAGTGGTCAGCAAACGGTGGCTGAGAGGTCAGCGCATGGTGGGTCAGTGGTTAGCACATGATGGCTGAGAGGTCAGTACACATTGGCTCGGGGTCAGCACACGGTAGCTTGGGGATCAACACATGGTGGCTCAGTGGTCAGTACACAGCGGCTCAGTGGTCCGCATACGGTGTTTCAGTGGCCAGCACACGGTAGGTCAGTGGTCAGCACATGGTGTCTTGAGAGTCGGCACAAGGTGGCTCAGTGATCACAGCACTTTGGTTCGGGTGTCAGCACAAAGTAGCTCAGTGGTTAGCACTGTATACGGTGGCTCAGTGGTCAGCACTTGGTGGCTCAGTGGTCTGCACTTGGTGGCTCAGTGGTCAGCACACAGTAGCTCAGTGGTCAGCACTTGGTGGCTCAGTGGTCAGAGCACTTTGGTTCGGGTGTCAGCACACAGTAGCTCAGTGGTTAGCACTGTATACGGTGGCTCAGTGGTCAGCACTTGGTGGCTCAGTGGTCTGCACTTGATGGCTCAGTGGTCAGCACACAGTAGTTCAGTGGTCAGCACTTGGTGGCTCAGTGGTCAGAGCACTTTGGTTCGGGTGTCAGCACACAGTAGCTCAGTGGTTAGCACTGTATACGGTGGCTCAGTGGTCTGCACTTGGTGGCTCAGTGGTCAGCACACAGCAGCTCAGTGGTCAGCGCTTGGTGGCTCAGTGGTCTGCACTTGGTGGTTCAGTGGTCTGCACTTGGTGGCTCAGTGGTCTGCACTTGGTGGCTCAGTGGTCAGCACTTGGTGGCTCAGTGGTCAGCACTGTTGCTTTCAGTGCTGGGGTCCTGCAATTGATCCTGCAGTAGTAACATTTGCTGGGTATACATGTACTTGTTCTCTGGTTTCCTTCCAGAAAGGTAGATTGTGAGACACAGTAATAATGTGGAAATATTGGCCCTATATAAGTAACAACCAATACTCTGTGTAACTCTATCAGAGCACGGATGACTCTACGCGTGTCACATCCCTTGGTTGCTCTCATCAGTCTCAATCCTTAATCCTGCAGCTCCTGGACTGTCACCATTGACATCTAAACATATTTATGGGCAGAGTTCCCCTTTGAATCTCCCCATTTCACAGTAGATCTGTTTGCAGCCTCGGTTTGCTCAGAATCCTCGCTGTTTTCCTTTTCATCAGTATTTGCTCGATGTAGCAACATCTCAGGACGCTCCATGTATCCAGCCATGGGCCGCAGCTTTGATGAGTCCTGTCTTCTCTTTTTATACTTTTGAACTCAAAGAAAAAAAAGAAAAATCTAAAGCAAAATAAAAATAAAATAAATTATTCTGTCTGTGATTCATCAGATAGATCTGTAGGTAAAACAAACTAAAGCAAAAGTAGCATAATAATAATGATAATAATAATAATAATAATATTTAATAATAATAATAATAATCCAGCATAATGATCTTATTTGCTGTGTGTGACTGTTGTATATATAAAATAATTTGTCATTGATATTTACCATTAGTAGGAACAACACAAAACAAAAAAAGAAGAAATAAAATCATTGAAAGTGCTTTGATCAATGTTTACTAATATATATATATATAGATACTAGTACATCTCAATGAATTAGAATATCATCAAAAAGTGACTTTATTTCATTAATTCAATACATAAAGTGACACACATCTATTATATAGAGTCATTACACACAGAGGGATCTATTCCATGTGTTTATTTCTGTTAATGTTGATGATTAATGAAAACCCAAAGATCATTATCTCAGAGAATTAAAGTAGTAGGATGAAGGGTCTGAGAGATAAAATATGATCTACAGAGGTATCAGAGGCTTCACCTTGTGTGGTTGTGAGAGTCCCAAGACTCAGATCCCAAAAGTGTAGGGGAGTGGTCATAAACTTTCTACATGTGAACTAGGAATAATAAGGAACAACCAGCAAGACAAGATTCCTTAACCCTTGCTGCAGCAAAAGAAAGCAACTATGTTTAAAACCCAGAGTTTCACAAGACAATGCGAGACTCAGATCCCAAAGGTGGAGGAGAAGTGGTCATTAACTGGTTACACAGGAGCTATGAACAACAAGGAATAACTAGCAATGAAAGAATCCTTAACCCTTTCTGCACCAAAAGAAAGCAACTACATTTAAAACTGAGAGTCTCAAAAGACAATGCGAGACTCAGATCCCAAAGATGGAGGGGAGTGGTCATAAACCTAGTAGAGCGGAGCTACGAAAACCAAGGGACAATCAGCAAGGAAAGGTTCCTTAACCCTTATTGCACCATAAGAAAGCAAATATATATAAAACACAGAGTCTCACAGGACAATGTGAGACTCATATCCCACAGGTGGAGGAGAGTGGTCATAAACTGCTACACCGGAGCTAGGAATAACAAGAGACAATCAGAAAGGAAATATTCCTTAACCCTTGCTGCACTATACGAATGCAAATATGTATAAAATACAGTCTCACAAGACAATGCGAGACTCAGATCCCAGACCTGTCGCACATCACCCAAGGATGGGAGTCCCTCGTGACACCCATACATATAAATAAATATCAGTAGAGAAATCAAATATAAAAATATGTTATAAGAGAACTGAAAATTATCAAAAAAAAAAAATATATATATATAAATAATTTAAAAAATAAATAAAAATAAATCAATAAAATAAAAAAAATAATACAAATAAAAATGATAAAAAATAAGACGCTGCTTGTTGTGCGATTGTGATATTTTCAGTATGATATCTGGCCCGGAGATATGTGGAGTTGGAGTCTCCTGGATACGGAGCGTCATCCTCCATCTGATTAGCGCGGCAGGACGGTGTTATCAGCGGTGACAGACAGTATCACGGCGCGCTGTCGTTATCGGCTGCTTTGTGACTGTACCGTGTGTCATCATCCATCATTTTCTTCCTCGGAATAAGTAGGTCACCTGCCACATGTTAACACCTCCGGTCTGGTACGACCCCATACAACAAGACGCTCAGGTTCCCCGTGATCCGGCGTGACGTCCACACCAAAGCTGCAGCTGAATTAAACCTTTCTTTGATCAAACGGTCAATAGGAATATGGGGGTCTGGGAATTGCTGTCTTCCCGGCTTAGATTTGTGCCGCCTGGTCAGAATTAATCTGGATCGTCCTCCCGGGAGAACGTGTTTCTACTGTAAAGCTCTAATGTAATTTTTGTACGGGTGGAAGATGGATGACGGCGCGCAGAACAGCAGCCTAAACACTTCTGCTCCTGTTTTAATGTGATGCAATCAGGTCTGTGCGCCGCGTTTTAAGCATTTCCCATTACTCTACCTATATAATGAATTTCCATGGACATTAGCAATTCTTCCTGGAAGGCCGGTAATGTGACTGGACACAATCATTTGCATTTTTCCACAATTTAGAGCTTAAAGGGGAACTCTGGTCCGGGTTATCATCATCCTGTACAGGAGGTCCTTCCTTGATGATTGTGCCTTGTTATTTCTAGCTATGATACAGCTGGTTTATGACCACTCCCTTCCACCTTTGGGAATTTGAGTCTCGCATTGTCATGTGAGACTCTGGATTTTAAACGCAGTTGCTTTCTTTTGCTGCAGCTAGTGTTAAGAAATCTTTCCTTGCACTTCCTAGCTCTGATGCAGTAGTTTATGACCACTCCCTTCCACCTTTGGGAATTTGAGTCTCGCATTGTCATGTGAGACTCTGGATTTTAAACGTAGTTGCTTTCTTTTGGTACAACAAGGGTTAAGGAATCTTTGCTAACTGGTTCTTCCTAATTATTCCTAGCTCTGATATAGTGGTTTATGACCACTCCCTTCCACCTTTGGGAATTTGAGTCTCTGGATTTTAAACGTAGTTGCTTTCTTTTGCTGCAGCTAGTGTTAAGGAATCTTTCCTTGCACTTCCTAGCTCTGATGCAGTGGTTTATGACCACTCCCCTCCACATTTGGGATCTGAGTCTTGCATGGCCTTGTGAGACTCTGGATTTTAAACATAGTTGCTTTCTCTTAATGCAGCAAGGGTTAAGGAATCTTTCCTAACTGGTTGTTTATTGTTATTCCTAGCTCTGGTGTAGCCGTTTTATGACCATTCCCCTCCACCTTTGGGATCTGAGTCTCGCATTGTCTTGTGAGACTCTTGGGTTTAAATGTAGTTGATTTCTTTTGGTGCAGCAACTGTTAGGGAATCTTTCCTTGCTGGTTGTTCCTTGTTATTCCTAGTTCAGGTGTAGCCGATTTGTGACCACTCCCCTCCAACTTAAATAGTCACATTTATAGATTCAGTCTGAACTGTCCACCTTTGAGGAAGGAAGCTTCTTGTAGCTGTTGGAAGTCCAGTTGCCTGCAGCCCTGATGTCTGACTGCAGCTTTGAAGTAGAAGTATATCCTTTTGTCTATGTTCCCCTGTTTCAGATTTAAACATTATTATGGGTCCTTAAATTCATCCAGGAAAGTAACTACAGTAGGTACAGGGCCCTGGAGCCTATGGAGCCCAAAAGTCCCTTTGGCCTATAGAAAACAACTATTGCTATTAACGATTTGTAATAATTGGGGACCCTTTCGGTGCTTTTGCATCGAGACCCATGAGGTTCAAGCTTTGAATACATACCTTTCTTGTTTACTCCAGAGTTTAGCGCTCTAATGTTTCATATCTTTAGATGAATTGGGGATATCAATGGGATCTCAAAGGTCAATGATAATCTGTAAAGAAAGGCCATTCCAGTGACCCCTAATAATAGGAATCTCCAATCAGGAGGCTACCTGCACAGGTCACTAATTTTGAGGCCATATTGTCCTGGCCTCATTCCAGCCTCATCCTGACCTCGTTCTGGCCTTGTTCTGGCCTAGTCCTGGCGTCTGTCCGGCCCCATTCTGACCTTATTTTGGCCTCATTCTTGCTCTGGTCAAAGCTTGTCTTGAACCGTTCTGGTTGCATTCTGGCCTGGCTCTGGCCTCATCCTAACCTGCACTGACCCATTCTGACCTTTGTTTTGGCCTCGTTCTGTCCTTGCTCAAACCTCATTCTAGCCTTATTCTGGCCTCATTTTGGCCTAACACTGACCTTATCCTGGCCTCACTCTAACCTTGACTTATGATGGTGGCATCTCTGTAGAGCAGCGCCTCATTCTGGGAGGTCTCTTGGATTCTGTCCAGTGTTCTGGTCACATGACGTCCATATCGATGAATTTCCCCGTGTGATGTGGCACCATCAAGATGGCGGTGATTGGGGTTCTCCACTTTAGTACAGTTCATAATGACAGTAAATGATATGACTTCTGACTAATGCAGAGCGGTGGAGAATTGCACAGTTGTCCTACAGCTTCTGTGTTGATACAATGTGTCTAGCCCTGCTCCATATAGATTCAATGTATCCAGCCCTGCTCCATATAGATACAATGTATCCAGCTCTACTTCATACTGGTACAATGTATCAGCTCTACTCCATACAGATACATTGTATCAGCTCTACTCCATACAGATACAATGTATCCTGCCTGATCCATAAAGATACAATGTATCAGTGTGTGGCTCCATACAGATACACAGTATCCATCTCCTGCTCCATACAGATACAATGTATCCACCCCTGCTTCATACAGATACACAGTATCCACCCCTGTTCTATACAAATACAATGTATCCACCCTGCTCCATACAGATACAATGTATCCACCCCTGCTCCATACAGATACACAGTATCCATCTCCTGCTCCATACAGATACAATGTATCCACCCCTGCTCCATACAGATACAATGTATCCATCTCCTGCTCTATACAGATACAATGTATCCACCCCTGCTCCATAGAGATACAATGTACCCATCTCCTGCTCTATAAAGATACAATGTATCCACCCCTTGCTCCATACAGGTACAATGTATCCACCCCTGCTCCATTCAGATACAATGTATCCACCCCCCCTGCTCCATATAGATACAATGTATCCATCTCCTGCTCTATAAAGATACAATGTATTCACCCCTTGCTCCGTACAGGTACAATGTATCCACCCCTGCTCCATTCAGATACACAGTATACATCTCCTGCTCCATACAGATACAATGTATCCATCTTCTGCCCCATACAGATACAATGTATCTACCCTTGCTCAATACAGGTACAATGTATCCAACCCCTGCTCTATACAGATACAATGTATCCATCTCCTGCTCTATACAGATACAATGTATCCACCCCTTGCTCCATACAGGTACAATGTATCCACCCCCCCTGCTCTATACAGATACAATGTATCCATCTCCTGTTCTATACAGATACAATGTATCCAGCCCCTGCTCCATTCAGATACAATGTGTCCATGTCCTGCTCTATACAGATACAAAGTATCCATCTCCTGCTCTATACAGATACAATGTATCCATCCCTACTCCATACAGATACAATGTATCCACCCCTTGCTCCATACAGGTACAATGTATCCAACCCTGCTCTATACAGATACAAAGTATCCATCTCCTGCTCTATACAGATACATAGTATCCACCCCTGCTCTATACAGATACAATGTATCCATCTTCTGCTCTATACAGATACAATATATCCAGGCCTACTCTATACAGATACAATGTATCCACCCCTGTCTATACAGATACATGTATCCAGGCCTACTCCATTACAGGTACAATGTATCCACCCCTGCTCTATACATTGTGTCTTGTTACATTGTTCTTCAGGACTGATGCGTTGTATTGTAATCTATCCGATTCCTTCTCCATGGAGCGGGGATGGATTTCTGCATGGCTGCAAATAGAAGTGTTTATAAAGTGTCACATCAAGCGCAGTGTCAGCTGCAGTTATCCTGTCAATCAGGCGACGGCGGTGAGCGGATCCTCGCTGTGTGTCGCGGTTTTATTATCACAGGAACGTTCAGCTTCACAGGGAAAGTGTCAGCAGATGTGGAATTGTTATATGTGAAGGAAGGCGGCGAAGTGCTGGGCCGGGTATAGGGGCAATCGTCACAGGATTTGGGGATCCTTCACCCACCCCCACCTTGCTCGTCCACCTTAGCCTGTGTCCACACATTCATTGCCTTCTTGCTGCAGACAGGACCCGCTCTCCTGCCAGTAAGAAGCTGCTTTGCTGCAGTTTTCTGCTTTCTTTGCTGTGTTGTTGTTGTTGTTGCGTTTTTGGTGTCGTTCGTTTACTACATGTTAAGTTTCATTCACCACAAAAGCAGCAAAAACACAGCATGTGAACATAGCCTTAATGTTACCCCATATGGCAGTACTATATACTGCTGGCACATAGTGCAGTATTATATGGACACTGTATGACGCTATGATCTCAGCCCTCTATGGCGCTATTATGTGTTATCTTAAGGGGGCTGTCTCAACTTGTTAAATGGGCACAAAAATGCAAATTGCTAGAAAGTTTACTCTTTATTACTTATTATTGCTTACTTATTATTCTATATTATAATTAATAATAATTAATTAAATATTATATTATTACTTATTATTATTACTTATCATTAATTCCTTATTATTTTCTCTTGTTAAAAATTCTCTTCGTTAACAAGAACGGAAGTATTTTTACTTCTACAGTATATGGTTATATAGTTTTGTGTATGGACACACTGTGCTCTGTGCTGTAGTCCAGCCTGTGGGCCACGTATGACACTGTTCTTAGTATACGGCCACGTAATGTCCGCACCATGTGGCAGAGTTATGGTATGTGGGGAATGTATTTGGGCACTGTATAAGAGTATTATGGTTCTTGTATGGCAGTGTTATTTGGCATTGTATCTTGCTGCCTATGCACAGCGTGGACTATTATCCTTTCCATCCAGAGGCTGAAACTCATCTGGAGTTGATACCTTTCACAGCTGAGGGTCTGTTGCAACGCATGAGGTCGTATAGACGACCTGCAGTGAGGAGAACAGATCTTTCTACTGTCCTAACAACTTGTTACTACCGTATGTGTCTGTTCAGATAAACAATATCCATCTTGTGTTGTATCTTACAGGATCTTCTAGGTTGGATCTGATTGAAGCAAACCCTCAAGGGGGATTTACACGTTGCGATATCGGCTTCCAATTTCAATGAAAAGTCACGTGGTTCGATCGTTGGAGCCGATATCGTTCCTGCGTTGTACGGTGTGAACGTCCAATACGATGCAGGAACGATGTCAATGCGATATCGGGGATTGAATGAGCCGCTATTCACTGCTCCGATATTGAAGGGAGATTGCAGCCGGATCGTGCTGTGTGATGGTGGGTTTACACACACCAATCATTGTATCCAATCTCTGAACCAATCTCTGGTTGCAGTGAAATCATGGACACATAGTTCCATTTTGTGGCTGTGTACAACATGGAGCAATCTGTCCATGATTTCACTGCAACCAGAGATTGGTTCAGAGATTGGATACAATGATTGGTGTGTGTAAACCCACCATGACAGCCCAACTACGATGCGATGTTCAACGTCACCCATTCACTCCCATGTTAAATGGTCGTTCCTGGGTTGGGGGGCGTAGACATCGTACGGACGTTGGATTCAGAAATCGCAACGTCTAAACCTCCGATGCGATGCGGGAGAAACGTGCACTAAATGCGCGCTCCCGCACCATTGAATTGCGATATCGCAACGATATTGAAACGTGTAAACCCACCCTCAGAATTATTAGATGAGGAACAGAGATCTGAACTTTATAGATGATTTACAAATCTAACAAAGGCAGCCCGGAGGCAACGATTTTATGCCGGAATCGGATGCCTATTTGGCATCCGATTCCAGGCATCAGAAGGGAGCCGATGCTGTCCGAATTTATCGGACAGCATCGGCTCCCTTCAAAATCGTAATGTGAAGGTAGCCAAAGGATAAACTGACCCATATGTCACATCACATACAGGAGCGTCTCAGTGAATTAGAAGATCATCAAAAGTGACTTTATTTCAGTAATTCAATACATAAAGTGACCACATCTATTATATAGAGTCATTACACACAGAGGGATCAATTTCATGGGTTTATTTCTGTTAATGTTGATGATTAATGAAAACCCAAAGGTCACATCTAGGGTTAGGGTGAGGATGAAGGGTTAAACACCGCGCTTCCGTATTCCACCAGAGATCAAAGGGGAAATATAATATTGAGCTATAAGTCAACACGTTTCAGAGATCCCAGAAACATGCCAATATGATATTAATTTTTTTAATATTCTAATTAATTGCGATGCTCTAGTAATGTGTGACACACAGCTGGACATGGTTCAATGCCTCATACAGAACTAAATGTTACCTGTCATGTCCAAAAACATTATTAACAGGCAGATGTAGGGTTAATCTGCAGAGTAATAGTGTTAAGAAGGAGCAAATAGAGTTTATTCCTCCTAAGAGGTGCCGGCCTTTAGTCATCGCCCTCCATACTATGAGTGTCAGCTGTAAGTGTGCACCAATACTGACACTGCAGGGCCGTCAGTCAGTTCAGAGCCTGCTGTCAGTAAGTGCAGAGCCTGCTGTCAGTCAGTGCAGGGCCGCCTGTCAGTCAGTGCAGAGTGGGCTATCAGTCAGTGCAGGGTCAGCTGTCAGTCAGTGCAGGGCCAGCTGTCACAGTGCAGGGCCATCTGTCAGTCATTGCAGAGCAGGCTGTCAGTCAGCGCAAGGCCAGTGGTCAGTCAGTGCAGAGTGGGCTATCAGTCAGTGCAGGGCCAGCTGACACAGTGCAGGGCCATCTGTCAGTCATTGCAGAGCGGGCTGTCAGTCAGTGCAGAGCAGGGCCAGCTGTCAGTCAGTGCAGGGCCAGCTGTCAGTCAGTGTAGGGCCACCTGTCATTCAGTGCAGAGACACAGTACAACCTCTGCTCTCAGGGCTTGTAGCAGTGACTGTCATTTCTCCAGATACTCCTCTATACCTGACAGCCGGCAGCTCCTGGGAAAAATAAAGTTCATGTTCTCTTGGGTGCCGCACCTTCATAACACGACTATCCTGCAGATTAACCCTATATGTGCAGGTGAACAGCTTTATTGGACTTGACAGCTTTCCATTAATTCATTTATGGAGTGAGATAACCTTGTGTGACAGTGATCCGGGAGCTGTGAGTCCTGATGACCTTTGCTACATTTGAACCTTTCAGTAGTTTCTAATAATCCTGAATGTTTTCTGTCCTTTTGAAGTCTCTGATTCATGAATATTCAGCTCCTGTCACTTGTCAGATCTCGTCACCTCTAATAAGTTTTTTATTAGCGCCGTGTGACCCTGCTACAAAATGATACAAAGTGACATTAATGTGATTAAATGGCGGACGACTCTGTGTACGAAGGACTGGAGGAAATCTGATGACTAACAAGATGCAGATTATACAAAGACAAAACAGACCAAACAGCTCATCTGAAATCAGAAGAATCTGACACATGATCAGCATCTCCATCAGCAGAATAGTGAGTGCAGCTCTGGAGTATAATACAGGAGGTAACTCAGGATCAGTAATGTAATGTATGTACACAGTGACTGCACCAGCAGAATAGTGAGTGCAGCTCTGGAGTATAATACAGGAGGTAAGGCTGGGGTCACAGTTGCCATGCGTTTTTTTTAAGTGATTTAACAAAACTCATGCTTTTTTTCATGTCAGCATGAGTTTTGTAAGGTGTGTGATGGCTCCCTGCGTTTTTGGGTGCGTTTTTGAATCTGCACCTAAAAATAGTGCTTGTAGTATTTTTTTGAGAGTTTTGAAAAACGCATGCGTTTTTGTAGAAAACGCATGCGTTTTTATAACATGGGTTCCTATGGGAAACGCATGCAAAAACGCATGTACAGTTAGTACCTTTTAGTGCCATTCAAAAACGCATGCGTTTCCCATAGGAGCCCATGTTAAAAAAAACGCATGCGTTTCCGGAAAAACGCATGCGTTTTTTTTAACATGGGCTCCTATGGGAAACGCATGCGTTTTTGAATGGCACTAAAAGGTACTAACTGTACATGCGTTTTTGCATGCGTTTTCCATAGGAACCCATGTTATAAAAACGCATGCGTTTTCTACAAAAACGCATGCGTTTTTGGATATGCTCCAAAAACGCATGGGACAGTCACACATGCTTTTTGGCTATTAGGGCATGCGTTTTTTAACATGGGGGCCTATGGGTGCGTTTTTTACATGCGTTTTTGAAAACGCAGGTCTCCAAAAATGCATGTGAAAAATGGTACTGTGACCCCAGCCTAACTCAGGATCAGTAATGTAATGTATGTACACAGTGACTGCACCAGCAGAATAGTGAGTGCAACTCTGGAGTATAATACAGGAGGTAACTCAGGATCAGTAATGTAATGTATGTACACAGTGACTGCACCAGCAGAATAGTGAGTGCAGCTCTGGAGTATAATACAGGAGGTAACTCAGGATCCGTAATGTAATGTATGTACACAGTGACTGCACCAGCAGAATAGTGAGTGCAGCTCTGGAGTATAATACAGGAGGTAACTCAGGATCAGTAATGTAATGTATGTACACAGTGACTGCACCAGCAGAATAGTGAGTGCAGCTCTGGAGTATAATACAGGAGGTAAGTCAGGATCAGTAATGTAATGTATGTACACAGTGACTGCACCAGCAGAATAGTGAGTGCAGCTCTGGAGTATAATACAGGAGGTAACTCAGGATCAGTAATGTAATGTATGTACACAGTGACTGCACCAGCAGAATAGTGAGTGCAGCTCTGGAGTATAACACAGGAGGTAACTCAGGATCAGTATTGGGAATATGTATCCATGTGCAGAGTCCTGTGTTGTGAACCATTTTGCTATGTTCCTGATGATTTGCTCTGTCAGAGGCTTTTATAAGCTTCGCTCCCTTTCCTCATGGTAATATCATGCAATGTAGTGGGAATAATCACCAAACAACAGATAATTGTAATAATCCCAGGTAAAGATGGTTCATCGATAACAAGAGAGAAGTCGCAGGGATGCAGGAGAGGCTCCGGCCTTACAGATTATCAAGGCTTAGGGATAACAAGATGAACTGGAAGCTTTTTTTAGGCTTTGAGATGAACCAGGACGGTGGATCCGGTTAATCCTTCTGACAATACGGCGGTCACAGACAGCACCTGATAAGTCTGCTCTAAAGAGCGGATACATCCCGGTATTAGCAGGTCTCTAACCTCAGACAGGCTCTTATGTGACACTGCAGCGGCTGAGAGCAAAGATGATTAGATTGTAAGCTCTGCTGCACCTGGTGTCCGGGATTCAGAGACGTTGAGAACGTTTTCTGCTTCTCAGGACGGTTCCTTTTTTTATTAGTTTTTAATACTGATATATTGATAAATAGTGCTGCACCTGATGGTCTGGACATTCTGCTAATTTGGCATGCAACCACCATAATGACAAAGGTTTCCCTTCCTGATATTGCATTGACACTGGCCTGTGACATAGTGATCCTGATTCCTTCCAATCTGGTTTGTAATAATATAATTCTTGGAATTTCACAGTCATGGGTGTCTCGCGTCCTTGGGAGACCTTTCACGGGTCTGGGATCTGACTTTCACATTTCCTTGTGAATCTCTGGGTATAGGTGTATTTGCTTTGTTTTGGTGCAGTAAGGGTTAAGAACTTTCTCCTTTCTGGTTGCTCCTTGTTCCTCCACCTCTGGTGCAGCAAGTTTGTGACCACTCTCCTACACTTTATGTTCCTTTACATGGTTCTGGTTATAAAATCATTTCAATGCTGACCACCTTGGAGGGAGTAAGTTACTGGAAGAGTCTGGTGTGTTGTTTGCAGTTCTGAAGTTCTGCTGCAATTGAGGTTTTGGAGTTATATCTTTTTTGTCAATTTCCCACTATCTGTCCTCCTTGCACTGCGTGTTATTACAGTAGTGGTGAAGTGTAGTATACTCACTGACCTTTCCTATCCAGGGTGTGTGCAGGGACAGCACAGGGTCTAGGTATGTGATGGTGACAGGGGGAAGGACCCGCTTAGGGTACAGTAGGGGAGCTCAGGGTACAATTACAGATGAGTGTGAGGAGGTCACCCTCTCCCTAGCATTATATTAGTGTATTGTGCACTGTGAGTCGCATATACCGGTGTGAGATTCACTCAATATTCTAATAATACGGCACCTGATGACCTGGAAATACTGATTATACTCTTATGTGTTATAAAAATCTACTAGACTGGCCATTAATATGGCACCTGATTGTCATGCTGGACATAGGGAGACTCTGAGCACAGGATGACAAGGGGAAAAAGGAATCCCTGACATTAATGGCAAAGGGGAATTTGATGTCCCCTAGAAAAACAAGTGCTGACACCTGGCTCCCCTAACAACCCTATACAGTCTCCGCAGTTGTCGCCGAGCAGGATACCTCATCCCTGTCTGTCCCTCAACAAATCTTACATAGTGATCAGACAGGGTGAACACTGGTCTACTCAGCTAACAACTAAAGGAAAACACCAGGGAAACAAACAAGGGGGAGAGGTGGGAACACCTAGATGAACGAAGAGAAAGACAGCAAATAACACCGAAAATCCACAATGCAGAGCCAGGAAACAACATCAACTCCAAACACGCTATCAGCAGCAATGCATCATGGGATCCAAAAGGTATAAATAGAGACAGCTGAAAGGTGGACAGGTAGGAGACCTGCTGGGGCCTAGTGACCTCCAGCTATCACCAAGCAAAGAAATACCTCTTAAAGGGACAGGACAACAGTTCAGGATTTGGCTACATGGCCAGACGCTGCGACCTTCTGCGAGTGGCCCCAACTGCCTCGTCTGTGGCTCCTGATTTATTCATGACACTGATTGTCAGGGATTGCTGGTCACTGCGAAATGTTATTCAATTCATAGCACCAATACTATCCAATCCAGGCGATAAAATAATCTGGTATTTGTAGTAAATAGTAATGGGATTATTGACCCCCTGTTTACTGGAATCTTGAATCTTTAATTATAGCCGATTGCCTAATTAAATTCTGACAACAGGGAAGTCCAGCTCAACCCCTTCGATTGAGTAATCCCTCAATTCCACAGATATTTAACATTTTATGTGTTGGCAACTTGAAAGCAAAATGAAAAATGGCGCGGGTCCAATGGCAGCATGCCATGCCAGGCTCCGATAACACAGCGGCTTCCTGTTGGCCCGTAGGAGTTGCATCTTGGATGGCAGCCATGTTAATTTTCCTAAAGCACGCTGGCCAGAAATGAGAACGCTTTTCCCAAGAACATGTGGGTTCATGGGCAGAAAAACAGCGAAGGGCTCCAATGTCACAAAGAAACAACAAAGAGAGAAAAGGCAGAAAAGAATAAGGAAGATCTCAAGAAGCCAAAGGTGTGAACCAAGGAAATCAATAATCACCTGAATGGAAAGGTAAAGAAGATACAATGTATCCAACAAGGAAATCAATAATCACCTGAATGGAAAGATACAATGTATCCAACAAGGAAATGGAATCAGATGATACAATTGTCACCAATGATGACTTTAAAGGCATTTACACCCTAAATTAAAGCAAAACAATAAGCAGAAATCCCAGCCCTATCAGTCATCCTCGCATTTCAAGATTTCATTGACCCATTTTTGAGTTATTTTGGCTAAAAGATGATAATGACGTCCATTAATGACCAGTTTTATTACTTCAACCCTGTAGGTCCCAATGAATCTGCAGAGAGGACTGCAGATATCTTAGGTCTTTATTATTATTATTATTATTAATTTTATTTTTAGAGCACTATTGATTCCATGGCACTGCACATCAGAAGGGGTTACATACAAAACACGAATATTTCTTCAGTAGTATTGGTTGTCTCCTATGTGCCCCACTACGCTCTTGTGTCTGGGGGCGGCTGTTTTCCCTGCACCCACCATAGCTACACCTCCGGTACTTTTCACCTCTCATGGGTGTCTCCCGTCTTTGGGAGACCTTTGACAGGTCTGGGATCTAAAGTTCACATTTCTCCTGTAGGACTCTGGGAATAAACGTATTTGTTTTTTTTTGGTGCAGCAAAGGTTAAGGACTCTTTCCCTGCTAGTTGTTACCTATTATTCCAATTTCAGGTGTAGTGGGTTTATGACCACTCCCCTCCACATGAGACCAGTTATAGAACAATTTCACTGGTGACTATGGTGAAGGAGCAAGTCTCTGGAAGAGTCCAATGCTGGCAACCCAGGTGCTACGCTGCTATTGTGAAATTGGTTGATATCCTTTTTGTCTTTTCCCTCTGTCTGTCCTCCTCCTGTGTATTATTACAGTAATGATGAAGGCTGATGCTCTCACCAGGCTTTGTACTATTTAGGTTGAGTGGAGGGCTATCTAGGGATTAGGCATGTTATAGTGACTGGGGAAGGACCCATGTAGGGATGTTAGGGAGCTCAGGGTACAGGCACAGGTTAGTGTCAGGAGATGACCCATCAACTCTGTCACTACCATTAGGGCCTTCCTTTCCTTTACATCCCCATTATTACCCTTTGTGTTCCAAGGGAATCATATATTTTGGCGTGACACCACCAGTCCAGAGTTGTTTCCCTCCAACTTTTTAAAACATCACATATGATACATTGTTACATATAGAGATCCAAACAGGAGTGGTGCCTCTGGTCCGCACTGCTGCCCGAAATGATGCACATAAAGACGATGCTTGTATCGTACTGCTCCTTCATTATACCTCTCACCAACGCGTTTCGGTGCAAGGCTTGCACCCAAACACGTTAGTGAGAGGTATACTAAAGGAGCAGTACTATACAAGCATCGTCTTCTTGTGCATCATTTCGGGCAGCAGTGCGGACCAGAGGCACCACTCCTGTTTGGATTTCTGGATCTTTTCCCACGGTACACGTGGCGGTGTGAGTCCAGCGGCAGCTGCATCTCAGGCGTTCAAGCCAGTTGTGGGTGATCACAACCTGACCAGGTGAGCAAGCAACCCATTGGGGCCACTTCTACCTGTTATACGTGATAGGGCACAATCTGCGCCTCTTTGTCTCCTTTGTATATTTTTAGATTGTTACATGTAGGGACATTATGAAGCTCAGGGTATAGACATAGGTGAGTGTCAGCAGGTGACCCGTCTCCCCTCTCATCACATGATACATTGTTACATATAGGGACATTATGGAGCTCAGGGTATAGACACAGGTGAGTGTCAGCAGGTGACCCGTCTCCCCTCTCATCACATGATACATTGTTACATATAGGGACATTATGGAGCTCAGGGTATAGACATAGGAGAGTGTCAGGAGGTGACCTGTCTCCTCTCATCACATGATACATTGTTACATATAGGGACATTATGGAGCTCTGGGTATAGACATAGGGGAGTGTCAGCAGGTGACCCGTCTCCCCTCTCATCACATATGATACATTGTTACACATAGGGACATTATGAAGCTCAGGGTATAGACAAAGGGGAGTGTCAGCAGGTGACCCGTCTCCCCTCTCATCACATGATACATTGTTACATATAGAGACATTATGGAGCTCAGGGTATAGACATAGGGGAGTGTCAGCAGGTGACCCGTCTCCTCTTATCATATGATACATTGTTACATATAGGGACATTATGGAGCTCAGGGTATAGACATAGGGGAGTGTCAGCAGGTGACCCGTCTCCCCTCTCATCACATGATACATTGTTACATATAGGGACATTATGGAGCTCAGGGTATAGACATAGGAGAGTGTCAGGAGGTGACCTGTCTCCTCTCATCACATGATACATTGTTACATATAGGGACATTATGGAGCTCTGGGTATAGACATAGGGGAGTGTCAGCAGGTGACCTGTCTCCTCTCATCACATGATACATTGTTACATATAGGGACATTATGGAGCTCAGGGTATAGACAAAGGGGAGTGTCAGCAGGTGACCCGTCTCCCCTCTCATCACATGATACATTGTTACATATAGGGACATTATGAAGCTCAGGGTATAGACAAAGGGGAGTGTCAGCAGGTGACCCGTCTCCCCTCTCATCACATGATACATTGTTACACATAGAGACATTATGGAGCACAGGGTATAGACACAGGTGAGTGTCAGCAGGTGACCCGTCTCCCCTCTCATCACATATGATACATTGTTACACATAGGGACATTATGAAGCTCAGGGTATAGACAAAGGGGAGTGTCAGCAGGTGACCCGTCTCCCCTCTCATCACATGATACATTGTTACATATAGAGACATTATGGAGCTCAGGGTATAGACATAGGGGAGTGTCAGCAGGTGACCCGTCTCCCCTCTCATCACATGATACATTGTTACATATAGGGACATTATGGAGCTCAGGGTATAGACATAGGGGAGTGTCAGCAGGTGACCCGTCTCCCCTCTCATCACATATGATACATTGTTACACATAGGGACATTATGAAGCTCAGGGTATAGACAAAGGGGAGTGTCAGCAGGTGACCTGTCTCCTCTTATCATATGATACATTGTTACATATAGGGACATTATGGAGCTCAGGGTATAGACATAGGGGAGTGTCAGCAGGTGACCCGTCTCCTCTTATCATATGATACATTGTTACATATAGGGACATTATGGAGCTCAGGGTATAGACATAGGGGAGTGTCAGCAGGTGACCCGTCTCCCCTCTCATCATATGATACATTGTTACATATAGGGACATTATGGAGCTCAGGGTATAGACAAAGGGGAGTGTCAGCAGGTGACCTGTCTCCTCTCTCATCACATGATACATTGTTACATATAGAGACATTATGGAGCTCAGGGTATAGACAAAGGGGAGTGTCAGCAGGTGACCCGTCTCCTCTCTCATCACATATGATACATTGTTACATATAGAGACATTATGGAGCTCAGGGTATAGACACAGGTGAGTGTCAGCAGGTGACCCGTCTCCTCTCTCATCACATGATACATTGTTGCATATAGAGACATTATGGAGCTCAGGGTATAGACATAGGTGAGTGTCAGCAGGTAACCAGTCTCCTCTCTCATCACATATGATACATTGTTACATATAGAGACATTATGAAGCTCAGGGTATAGACACAGGTGAGTGTCAGCAGGTGACCCGTCTCCTCTCTCATCACATATGATACATTGTTGCATATAGGGACATTATGGAGCTCAGGGTATAGACACAGGTGAGTGTCAGCAGGTGACCCGTCTCCTCTCTCATCACATATGATACATTGTTGCATATAGGGACATTATGGAGCTCAGGGTATAGACACAGATGAGTGTCAGCAGGTAACCAGTCTCCTCTCTCATCACATGATACATTGTTACATATAGAGACATTATGGAGCTCAGGGTATAGACATAGGTGAGTGTCAGCAGGTAACCAGTCTCCTCTCTCATCACATATGATACATTGTTACATATAGAGACATTATGGAGCTCCGGGTATAGACACAGGTGAGTGTCAGGAGGTGACCTGTCTCCCCTCTCATCACATGATACATTGTTACATATAGGGACATTAGGGAGCTCAGGGTATAGACACAGGTGAGAGCAGGTGACCCGTCTCCTCTTATCACATATGATACATTGTTATATATAGGGACATTTCCTTTATACCTACTTGTGTATGTATCAATATTTGGCATAAGCGGGACACGGCTCCTTTAATAGAAATTGTTGTCGTACATTTTATAAAACTATATCTGCAGCTGTTGCAATTTTTCTTTTTGTGCAGGGATTTTAGTCTCTTCGAATTATGAGGCCATTACACGAGGCAGCTGCTTCTTTTTATTAATAGTCGTTTTTGCTTTATGACTGGTGGCCGATGTGATGGAAGGATGCAGCGGCTCTGTGTGACTCTATACAGGCGTATTGTGCTGATATAAAGGATAGAGAGGATTGGCGCAATAACGTCGCCTAATCACTAAAGTGCAGTAAAGTTTTGTGCACATGTTGCGTTTGGTTGTAGAAATTTCTGCACCAAATCTGCATCCCCCGAAAAACGTACTGAAAACGCAACACGTTTCTGATGATTTTTCATTCATTCTGGGGACGAAAAACTCTGCAAAAACGTTGCAAGATTTGACATTCTGCAGATTCTGCACCGAACCTGCAAGGGGAACAAAGCAACAAGTGCACGACACCTCAGGATTCTCATTGACTTTGCAGCATGAGGATTTACATGCAGATTTGTGACAAAACCGCACTCAAAATTGCATCCAAAAAGGCAATAAAAACGCAGTGTGTGCACAGGCCCTACAGAGAACGCATCAATTGTAATGTAAGATGGTAACGTGTGATGTTTGCCGGTTGTCCATACAGCGCTGACCTATTCTGCAGCGTGGTACATAGATCACAATACTGACATCGGTCACTGGGCCGCAGAGCTTACAATCTTTTTTCTGTCGCCACTCACTGTTAAATGAAATGCGGCATGATTCTGCATGTGAGCGATCCCCGCGCCTCGCTGCTGCCCTCTGATGTTTGCAAACTGCTACATTGATTTTATTTCTTTTGTTGCATTCTTTTCTGTTTTCTTTATTTTGCATTTATTGACAAACAATCTATAGTCGCCTGTTACTTTATATAAGGTGAGTATGGATAAAAAGTCAGTCCGAGCAGTAAAGACGTCCTATTTCCAATCTTCAATCCTGGTGGATAGTTGGGGGGCCCCCAATTATTGCAAATCTTTAATAGCAATAATCTTTTTCTATAGATCAAAGGGACTTTTGGGGCCCCCTAGGCTCCAGGGCCCGGGTGCGATTGCAACCCCTGCACCTACTGTACTTACACCCCTGAGGATAGACATGCAGATTTATGACAAAACTCCACCAAACAACGCTTCAAAATCGCACTGTGTGCACAGGGCCATAAAGACGACGGACACTTTTGCAGCCACATGTTCCTGTGCATCTGATAATGAATCATCTCTGATCTACGGCTTTATTAAAAATGACCTTCTGTCTGGTTCCTGCAGCTCCTTACAGACCTATATGTTTCCATGGTAACAGACTGCGTATAACCCCATAAACCCTATACAGTGAACCCCTGCAGTCAGACTTTCTTCCATTTTTCCCCTTTATCACCATATATTTGTAATGATTGATGCAGAAGAGACCAGACACCCTGCAGCTTGTTTGCTTTGTTATCATGGAGTCACATCGAACAAAACGGCAGATGGAACAATAGCCAAAATGGACATCCCCTTTAATTCATCCCCTTTAATTCTAACAGAGCATTTCTGTTATTAGTGTGTCCGTCCTAGGAAGACCTTTGTTGAGTCTGGGACCTGAGGGTCACTTTACCTTGTGTTTTTAAATACGGTATATATTCTTTCCTTTGGTGCTGAAGAGGTTATAGACTCTTTCCTTGCAGGTTGTTCCTTGTCCCTTCAATCTCAGGTGTAGCATTTTGTGACCACTCCCCTCCACTTTAAATAGTCACCTCTTTCTTCATTTGATGCCAGTTATAGAATCCATTTCTATGGTGATCACTGTGGAAGGAGCAAATCTGGATGTTGCTGCACTAGGTGCCACTTCAAGCCCTGGTGCTTCACCGCTTTGGTGAAGTTGTTTTTTTTTTTATGTCCCTCTGTCTGCCCTCCAGTCCTTCGCCTGTTTCTTATTACTGCAGAATTGAGGCTAGGGCACTTACCGGGCTTTGCACTATCCAGGATGAGTAGAGGGACAATGAGAGGGATTAGGCACATGATGGCAGGAGGAAAAGAACCCACTTAGGGACATTAGGGAGTTTAGGGTACAAAAATAGTTGAGTGTCAGTAGGAGATGACCCATCCTCCCTCTCACTACTGCTAAGACCTTTCTCCCTTTGCATCCTCATTATTATTTTTGTGATGCCCTGTGTGACGGATGTTTCCTCATCCGTGGGTGACAATATCTCCCCTGTATTTCGGGGTACAGTCCTGTTCTTCAGTGCTGATCATTACTGGATTTTGCCCTGTATTTCGGGGTACAGTCCTGTTCTGCACTTCTGATGATTGGTGGATTTCCCCTGTATTTCGGGGTACAGTCCTGTTCTGCAGTGCTGATGATCGGTGGATTTCCCCTGTATTTCGGGGTACAGTCCTGTTCTTCAGCGCTGATGATCGGTGGATTTCTCCTGTATTTAGGGGTACAGTCCTGTTCTTCAGTGCTGATCATTACTGGATTTTGCCCTGTATTTCGGGGTACAGTCCTGTTCTGCAGTTCTGATGATTGGTGGATTTCTCCTGTATTTCGGGGTACAGTCCTGTTCTGCAGTTCTGATGATTGGTGGATTTCTCCTGTATTTCGGGGTACAGTCCAGTTCTGCAGTGCTGATGATCGGT
Organism: Allobates femoralis; assembly: GCA_033576535.1. Classification (NCBI taxonomy): domain Eukaryota; kingdom Metazoa; phylum Chordata; class Amphibia; order Anura; family Aromobatidae; genus Allobates; species Allobates femoralis. The sequence goes on from JARQOC010000008.1 coordinate 188,037,585, forward strand.
GGATTTCCCTCGTATTTCGGGGTACAGTCCTGTTCTTCAGTGCTGAAGATCGGTGGATTTCCCCTGTATTTCAGGGTACAGTCCTGTTCTGCAGTGCTGATGATCGGTGGATTTCCCCTGTATTTCGGGTACAGTCCTGTTCTGCAGTGCTGATGATCGGTGGATTTCCCCTGTATTTCGGGTACAGTCCTGTTCTTCAGTGCTGATGATCGGTAGATTTCCCCTGTATTTCGGGGTACAGTCCTGTTCTGCAGTGCTGATCGGTGGATATCCCCTGTATTTCGGGGTACAGTTCTGTTCTGCAGTGCTGATGATCGGTGGATTTCCCCTGTATTTCGGGTACAGTCCTGTTCTGCAGTGCTGATGATCGGTGGATTTCCCCTGTATTTTAGGGTACAGTCCTGTTCTTCAGTGCTGATCGGTAGATTTCCCTTGTATTTCGGGGTACAGTCATGTTCTGCAGTGCTGATGATCGGTGGATTTCCCCTGTATTTCAGGGTACAGTCCTGTTCTTCAGTGCTGATCATTACTGGATTTTGCCCTGTATTTCGGGTACAGTCCTGTTCTGCAGTTCTGATGATTGGTGGATTTCTCCTGTATTTAGGGGTACAGTCCTGTTCTTCAGTGCTGATCATTACTGGATTTTGCCCTGTATTTCGGGGTACAGTCCTGTTCTGCAGTGCTGATCGGTGGATTTCTCCTGTATTTCGGTGTACAGTCCTGTTCTTCAGTGCTGATGATCGGTGGATTTCCCTCGTATTTCGGGTACAGTCCTGTTCTGCAGTGCTGATGATCGGTGGATTTCCCTCGTATTTCGGGGTACAGTCCTGTTCTTCAGTGCTGATGATCGGTGGATTTACCCTGTATTTCGGGGTACAGTCCTGTTCTTCAGTGCTGATGATCGGTGGATTTCCCCTGTATTTCGGGGTACAGTCCTGTTCTGCAGTGCTGATGATCGGTGGATTTCCCCTGTATTTTAGGGTATAGTCCTGTTCTTCAGTGCTGATCGGTAGATTTCCCTTGTATTTCGGGTACAGTCATGTTCTGCAGTGCTGATGATCGGTGGATTTCCCCTGTATTTCAGGTACAGTCCTGTTCTGCAGTGCTGATGATCAGTGGATTTCTCCTGTATTTCGGGGTACAGTCCTGTTCTTCAGTGCTGATGATCGTTTGATTTCCCCTGTATTTCGGGGTACAGTCCTGTTCTGCAGTGCTGATAATCAGTGGATTTCTCCTGTGTTTCGGGGTACAGTCCTGTTCTTCAGTACTGATCGGTGGATTTCTCCTGTATTTCGGGTACAGTCCTGTTCTTCAGTGCTGATGATCGTTTGATTCCCCCTGTATATCGGGTACAGTCCTGTTCTTCAATGCTGATGATCGTTTGATTTCTCCTGTATTTCGGGGTACAGTCCTGTTCTTCAATGCTGATGATTGTTTGATTTCCCCTGTATATCGGGGTACAGTCCTGTTCTTCAGTGCTGATGATCGGTGGATTTCCCCTGTATTTCAGGGTACAGTCCTGTTCTGCAGTGCTGATGATCGGTGGATTTCCCCTGTATTTCGGGGTACAGTTCTGTTCTGCAGTGCTGATGATCAGTGGATTTCCCCTGTATTTCAGGGTACAGTCCTGTTCTGCAGTGCTGATGATCGGTGGATTTCCCCTGTATTTCGGGGTACAGTCCTGTTCTGCAGTGCTGATGATTGGTGGATTTCTCCTGTATTTCGGGGTACAGTCCTGTTCTTCAGTGCTGATGATTGGTAGATTTCCCCTGTATTTCGGGTACAGTCCTGTTCTTCAGTGCTGATCGGTGGATTTCCCCTGTATTTCAGGTACAGTCCTGTTCTTCAGTGCTGATCGGTAGATTTCCCTTGTATTTCGGGGTACAGTCATGTTCTGCAGTGCTGATGATCGGTGGATTTCCCCTGTATTTCAGGGTACAGTCCTGTTCTTCAGTGCTGATGATCGATAGATTTCCCCTGTATTTCGGGGTACAGTCCAGTTCTGCAGTGCTGATGATCAGTGGATTTCTCCTGTGTTTCGGGGTACAGTCCTGTTCTTCAGTACTGATCGGTGGATTTCTCCTGTATTTCGGGTACAGTCCTGTTCTTCAGTGCTGATGATCGATAGATTTCCCCTGTATTTCGGGGTACAGTCCTGTTCTGCAGTGCTGATGATCAGTGGATTTCTCCTGTGTTTCGGGGTACAGTCCTGTTCTTCAGTACTGATTGGTGGATTTCTCCTGTATTTCGGGGTGCAGTCCTGTTCTGCAGTGCTGATGATCAGTGGATTTCTCCTGTGTTTCGGGTACAGTCCTGTTCTTCAGTACTGATTGGTGGATTTCTCCTGTATTTCGGGTGCAGTCCTGTTCTGCAGTGCTGATGATCAGTGGATTTCTCCTGTGTTTCGGGGTACAGTCCTGTTCTTCAGTACTGATCGGTGGATTTCTCCTGTATATCGGGGTACAGTCCTGTTCTTCAGTGCTGATCCTTACTGGATATTGCCCTGTATTTTGGGGTGCATTGGTAGCAGCTGTCTCCGGTGCCCAGTGACACATGGTAGTCAGCGGCTCTGGTTCAGATCTTGCATTGAGCCCAGTTTTCTATGCAGTAATATCCGGAGCCGCTCACTCTCCAGGCTCCTTGTTCTGCTGAAGGACTGGTGCGGAGCCAGAAACGTTGCTTTTATCATAAACAAGGATTATTGCTGAGGTCCGGGGATTTTTAGTGCCTCCTGTAAGTAAAGCAGCACAATCAGCGTTATGTGGCGCTCGCTCTTATGAATATTTTTATTGGATTTTCTTTTCCTTGTACAATTTCAAGGACGGTATAATTTGCATTTTAATGGAAATACTATAATAGTGCAGCACATTAAGTCTACACCTCCGCTCCCACACTCCCCTGCTTATCTGTCCTTACTGGAGGGGGTTAAACTTTAATTAGCCGCTGTCTTTTATCTTGAGGTTTTTTTCTTCTCCTTTTTCAATCAACACTTCCAAATGAGCAATAACATCTTGGGAGGATCTAGAAACTGGCAAAGCATTTCAAGAATTCACTGGAACATCTGAGTGAAGACGGCGATTTATAATGTGTCGGTGCAGGAAGAAAACACAAGATGAAAAGCATTATCCGGCTTAGCTGCAGCGTCTGTTAGTGTCTTGGGTCGTCTGAAATCCACCTTCTGTCTCAGCAAAGGCTGCAGTTATGCAACAGCACTGAGCAGTGTAGATGTGAATCTAGAACAAAATGTAAAAGAAATACCAACTCGCCTTGTACAAAGACTTATTCTTATCCACGGCACACACAACACTTCCATGACATGAGGGAGTCCAGCTATCCTGTGTTTTTATAGCAAATGCTCAGAGGCAGAAGACATTATACACCATTACTGAGCAGTGTAGCTATGGATCCAGTATCAAGATGAGATAAAACGCTAAAAAACAACAGTGCGGGTAAAGAAAATGATACAGCGGCACTGAGCAGTGTAGCTGTGGATCCAGTATTAGAATGAGATAAGACACTTACTAGAAAACAACAGTGTGGAGTAAGGGATACGCCATTACTGAGCAGTGTAGCTGTGGATCCAGTATCAAGATGGGATAAAACACTTACTAGAAAACATCAGTGTGGGTGGAGAAAATGATACAGTGGTACTGAGCCGTGTAGCTGTGGATCCAGTATTAGAATGAGATAAGATTTTTCCTAGAAAACAACAGTGTGGAGAAAGGTATACAGCATTACTGAGCAGTGTAGCTGTGGATGTAGTATCAAGATGGGATAAAACACTAGAAAGCAACAGTGTGGGTGAACTAAATTATACAGTGGTACTGAGCAGTGTAGCTGTGGATCCAGTGCTAGAATGAGATAAGACACTTACTAGAGAATAACATTGTTGAGAAAGTTCTACAGCATTACTGAGCAGTGTAGCTGCAAATCCAGGTCTCATGTGAGCTGAAACAATGAATAGAAACCTTCAGTATCGGTTCTACCTCCTCCACTCTCTATCTGCTCCTCCACTTCTTCTTCCATTTCCCTCTCCATAGACCTTCCAGGACGCAGGGGAGGAGAAGAATGGGCTCATAGGTGGAGAAAAAAAAAAAGGGGTATTTCTTCGATGAGATATGTTACAAAGATTGTTATATTAATTTGTACTATTTGTTTTCTGTATTATTGACATAACGACAATCATTTAATTAACTCCCCGTCCCCTTCTTTCTCTTTTTAAATAACTTATTTATATCACCTGTTGATTAGTTTTCCCACCTTTCCACTAGGGGGAGCTTCAGGGTCTGCTCCATATATGAATACATCAAAGTTTGATTGAATCAATATGTAAATGTCACTCTCAAACCGGCATATGGCACAATACACAGGTACAATGGGATGGAACGGGAGAGAAAGACCCTGCTGATAGGGAGGGGGGGATGGGACACCTCCTGATAGTCACCTGCATCTGGTCCCTAAGCTCACCTATTGTCCCTAAGCGGGTCCTTCCCCCTTCTGCCGTCACATGCCTAGTCACTGAATGTCCCTTTACTCACCATGGATGGTGCGTAGGCCTGGATGTGCGTTGCACCCGCTGAAGGTTTTGTTGCCAATGCATGATAATATAGTGTAAAACGTGCGGAAAATTTAGGGTTATTTAATTAAAGGGGTTGTCCAGGACTTATACATTGGAGATCTATCCTTGGGATGGGTCATCATTGTCAGATTGGTGTGAGTCCAACACCTGCTCCCCCCCCTCCCCCCGATCCACTGTGACCATGTTCCACTGTGGTTGAGACAAGGTGTAACGAGCTGGAGCACCACTGCGCCATGAAGTGTGCAGTGGCCATTCTTGGTAATGCAAGTCAGATTACATTCACTTTAATAGGAGCTGATTTGCAGTACTAAGAACGGCCACTACAAGGTGTATGGAGCTACACAGATGTATACGGCACTGGACCCTGTAAGGCTCTGGACCCCTGAGATGTATAAAGCACCCGACTCTGTAATATACAGTATACAGCACTGGTCCTTGTGTTGTATAAACCTTTGTTGTATATGGCACCGGACCCTGCAATGCATATGGCAACTTGCTGAATTTTAGTATCGGTTCTACCTCCTCCACTCTCTATCTGCTCCTCCACTTCTTCTTCCATTTCCCTCTCCATAGACCTTCCAGGACGCAGGGGAGGAGAAGAATGGGCTCATAGGTGGAGAAAAAAAAAAAGGGGTATTTCTTCGATGAGATATGTTACAAAGATTGTTATATATTAATTTGTACTATTTGTTTTCTGTATTATTGACATAACGACAATCATTTAATTAACTCCCCGTCCCCTTCTTTCTCTTTTTAAATAACTTATTTATATCACCTGTTGATTAGTTTTCCCACCTTTCCACTAGGGGGAGCTTCAGGGTCTGCTCCATATATGAATACATCAAAGTTTGATTGAATCAATATGTAAATGTCACTCTCAAACCGGTATATGGCACAATACACAGGTACAATGGGATGGAACGGGAGAGAAAGACCCTGCTGATAGGGAGGGGGGATGGGACACCTCCTGATAGTCACCTGCATCTGGTCCCTAAGCTCACCTATTGTCCCTAAGCGGGTCCTTCCCCCTTCTGCCGTCACATGCCTAGTCACTGAATGTCCCTTTACTCACCATGGATGGTGCGTAGGCCTGGATGTGCGTTGCACCCGCTGAAGGTTTTGTTGCCAATCCATGATAATATAGTGTAAAACGTGCGGAAAATTTAGGGTTATTTAATTAAAGGGGTTGTCCAGGACTTATACATTGGAGATCTATCCTTGGGACTGGTCATCATTGTCAGATTGGTGCGAGTCCAACACCTGCCCCCCCACCCGATCTACTATGACCATGTTCCACTGTGGTTGAGACAAGGTGTAACGAGCTGAAGCACCACTGCGCCATGAAGTGTGCAGTGGCCATTCTTGGTAATGCAGGTCAGATTACATTCACTTTAATAGGAGCTGATTTGCAGTACTAAGAACGGCCACTACAAGGTGTATGGAGCTACACAGATGTATACGGCACTGGACCCTGTAAGGCTCTGGACCCCTGAGATGTATACAGCACCCGACTCTGTAATATACAGTAGTCCTTGTGTTGTATAAACCTTTGTTGTATATGGCACTGGACCCTGCAATGTATATGGCAACTTGCTGAATTTTAGGGGTTGATACATTGTTTCTTTGTAGAGTTGATATCTAGTATTGGTCAGATAATACGTTTTTTCCTTTCCAAATACTAAATCAGTATCCTCCGAATTCCTTCAGTCGCCATTTATTATTGACTCGCTAGTAGCCAAAGTGCCTGCGCTCCTTGCTCCTCGGCTGCAGATCCCCAGGTAGGCGATTTTATGGGAATTGCATTAATGTAGGGTTCAGCTGGAGAAACGGCGACTCTTCTCGATGGACCTTGTCCTTCTTCCTTCCTCTTATTGCTCTTGATGCTTTCATATATCACCCGCTGTGTAGTCTGCGGCGCCCTGAGATCGCAGGTGGACCAGGAAAACCGGACTTAAAAGGTATTTAAATTGGAAACAAGCTCTCCGCTGGGGACAAAAATCACTTTTCAAGATAAGAACGTTCCTGATGAGATTCGGACAGATGGCAGCTTCGCCCCAGGGATCAACTCAACAGCTTCATCCTGCAATGAAGTTTCCAGACTTCTTCTTGAGGGGAAAATATATGTATCATGTTGAACCCGCAACGCCAGAGGGTAACTTCTCTCTAAGTAAATAAAGCTCCATTAACGGGGACGGGTTTGTGCTCCATCAGTCAAAAGTCAAGGTAATCGTAAGCCGCGTATTGTGTTAGTGCATGCAAGATCCTCCAGGGAAGTTGGCGGCATCACAGCCGTAACCCTGTCATGTCCTATTATACTAACGTCCCTTTGGGGGTGGCGGAGCTGAAGGTTGAAGGAAGAGTATCACTTGTAGGCATGGACCCGTTGTTGGTGCCAGTGTCAAGGAGAAACGCCACATCTGTCTTCATTATTCTCACGAATGTTCACAGCAACTGTCGGAAAGCGGCCATCAATGATGAACGGGGTCTTGTCAGCTGGGCGTTGAGGGAAGATGTCTGGTCAAAGACAGATCCTTATTTATCTCACACGGTCAATGTCTCATCTTTATGTAACCATCGATCCAAGATGTAACCCAACTAACGAAACCAGTCGTAGGTGGACCAAGTCTTGACCAATGGGGGTAAAAGCACCAATGTAAGGGTGGGCAGGGAGGATTTACTCTATGTCTGAAAATTAGCTTCATTCTTTTTTTGTTTTTATGGATGGAACATAAGAGAACATAACCTTGAATATTGGAAGGTAAAGCTGAAGGTCGGGAGGATGAGGAAGATGTTCTATTACTTTAGTCAAAAAATGAAAAGGAAACAAGCCTTGACCATTGGGGATAAAAAGCCTTAATTCTACATATTAGCTTTTTTCTTTTTTTCTTTTTATGGATTTAACATAATAGAACAAAACCTTGAATATTGGAGGGAAAAGCTGAAGGTCGGGAGGATGAGGGGGATGTTGTTTCATTACTGTTGCCAAGAAATGAGAGGAAACAAGCATTGAGCAAAGGGTGTAAATATCCTTCTGTTGGGGCGGTCAGGGTGGATTAGTCTAGATTTTAGTTTTTTTTCTTTTATGGATGGAAGATAATCTTGAATATCGGAGGGAAAAGCTGAAAGACAGAAGGATAAGTGGGATATTGTTGTTGCATTACTATAGTCACAAAATGAAGAGTAAACAAGCATTGACCAAAGGGGGTAAAAAGCCTTATGTTTGGGCTGTCAGTGTGGATTAGTCTAGATATTAGCTTTTTTGTTTTTTGTTTTTATGGGTCGAACATAATACAACATAACCTTGAATATTGGAGGGAAAAGCTGAAGGACTGGAGGACGAGGGGGATGTTGTTCCATTCCTGTAGTCAAGAAGTGAAGAGGAAACAAGCATTGAGCAAAGGGGTAAAAGCCTTATGTTGGGGCAGTCAAGGTGGATTATGTTAGATATTCGCTTCTTTCTTTTTTGTTTTTATTGATTTAAGATAATACAACATAACGTTGAATATTGTCGGTCAAAGATGAAGAACAGGAGGATGAGGGGATGTTGTTCCATTACTGTAGTCAAGACGTGAAGAGGAAACAAGCATTGATCAAAGGCCATACAAATCCTTACATTGGGGCGACCAGGGTGGATTAGTCTAGATATTAGATTTTTTCTTTTTTGTTTTTTTGGGTGGAACATAATACAACATAACCTTGAATATTGGAGGGAAAAGCTGAAGGACTGGAGGACGAGGGGGATGTTGTTCCATTCCTGTAGTCAAGAAATGAAGAGGAAACAAGCATTGAGCAAAGGGGTAAAAGCCTTATGTTGGGGCGGTCAAGGTGGATTATGTTAGATATTCACTTTTTTCTTTTTTGTTTTATGGATTTAAGATAATACAACATAACCTTGAATATTGTCGGTCAAAGATGAAGAACAGGAGGATGAGGGGGATGTTGTTCCATTACTGTAGTCAAGAAGTGAAGAGGAAACAAGTATTGATCAAAGGGCATACAAATCCTTACATTGGGGCGGCCAGAGTGGATTAGTCTAGATATTAGCTTCTTTCTTTTTATTTCTTTTTATGTATGGAAGATAATACATTATAACCTTCAATATTGTAGGGCAAAGCTAAAGGACGGGAGGATGAGGAGGATGTTGTGCCATTACTGTAGTCAAGAAATGAAGAGGAAACAAACACTGATCAATGGGGGAAAAAGCCTTACATTGGGGCCGTCAGGGTGGATTATTCTAGATTTTATCTTTTTTTGTTTTTATGGATGGAACATTAATTATCATTGGTCAGTGCTTGTTTCCTCTTCATTTCTTGACTACTGTAATGGCACAACATCCCCCTCATCCTCCATCCCTCAGCTTTGCCATCTAATATTCAAGGTTATGCTGTATTTTGTTATATAACACAACATACCCTTAAATATTAGTGGGCGAAGCTGAAGGACGTGAGTGAGAGGGGATGTTGTGCCAATTTAGTCAAGAAATGAAGAGGAAACAAGCATTGATCAAGGGGGTAAAACACCCTACGTCGGAAGATAATTCTAGATATTAGCTTCTTTATTTTTATGTTTTTATGGATGGAAGATAATACAAGATAACCTTGAATATAAGTGGGCAAAGCAGAAGGACGAGAGGACGAGGGGGATGTTGTTGCATTGCTGTAGTCAAGAAATGAAGAGGAAAGAAACATTGATCAAAGGGCGTAAAAAGCCTTATGTTGAAGCGTTCAGGGTGGATTATTCTAGATTTCAGTTTCTTTTCTTGTTTTTATGGATGAAACATAATAAAATATAACCTTGAATATTGGAGGTCAAAGCTGAAGAACGGGAGGATAAGGGGGATGTTGTGCCATTTTACTCAATAACTGAAGAGGAAACAAGCATTGATCAAGGGGGTAAAATACCTTACATTGGGGCAGTCAGGGTGGATATTTTTAGATATTAGCTTCTTTCTTTTTTTGTTTTTATGGATGGAAGATAATACAATATAACCTTGAATATTGGCAGGCAATGCTGAAGGACGGGAGGATGAGGGGGATATTGTTGCAATACTGTAGTCAAGAAATGAAGGGGAAACAAGCATTGACCAATGGTGGTAAAAAGTCTAATGTTGAGGCATTCAGGGTGGAATATTCTAGGTATTAGTTTATGGATGGAAGATAATATGGTATAACCTTAAATATTGTGGTAAAGCTGAAGCATGGCAGGATAAGGGGGACATTGTGCCATATTAGTCAAGAAATGAGGGAAAGCTGAAGCATGGGAGGATAAGGGGCATATTGTGCCATATTAGTCAAGAAACGAAGAGGACAGAAGCATTGATCAAGGGGGTAAAACACCTTACGTTGGGGCAGTCAGGGAAGGTTGTTACATTGCTGTAGTCAAGAAATGAAGAGGAAACAAGCAATGACCACTGGGGGTGAAAAGCCCAATGTTGAGGCATTCAAGGTGGATTATTCTAGATATTAGCTTCTTTATTTTCTTGCTTTATGGATGGAAGATAATACAACATAACCTTGAATATTGTCGGGCAAAGCTGAAGGACGGGAGATTAGGGGGATGTTGTTGCATTATGGTAGTCAATAAATGAAGAGGAAACAAGCATTGACCAATAGCCCTATGTTGGGGCGGTCAGTGTAGATTATTCTACATTTTAGCTTCTTTTTTTATTTTTATAGAACATAACATAGTTTTGGTCAAGGCTGAAGGGAAGAGCCGCGTGTTGTTGCTGCAATACCATACTCAAGAGGAAGCTCCATCCGTCTTCTCATCATCGCGTCGAAGGACAATATCATCTATTCTACAAAGACTTTACAATGTTATGTAGGATACAGTGAAGATAAATTAAGCCGTGTGTGATATTCCAGTGACAATTCTACAAAGAGATCTGAAAAATATCAAACTTTCTATTGAACTTTCTCCGTCTTTCGAATGAGAAAAAAGTCCCAACTGAGTCCTTTATGGAGCCGACTCCTATGATGTCCCAAGATATTGTTCTTGATTAAATGAGGGCAAAGAGCATTAAAGCCGGTGGGGGGTGAACATTTCAGCCACTGGTCATTGTTCTTTTGTTAGCGTGGACTGAATAGGACGTGGGACTGTTGGGAAGGGGATGGCGGTAAAGAAAGGACACGACTTGTAGGTTTGGGCCGTTGTTTTGGATCAGAATCTCTGCGTCCATTATGACGTCTCACACAATGGTGCTCAGGATAATGAACGGCCTTCGTCTGGTCTTTGTTTGCCAGACGGTGATGGACAAGGACGTCGGGTCAAAGATGGTTTCCCATTTATCATTTTTATACAAAGACATGACACGGAGAAGATAAAGACACGGCGTGTGATATTCCCGCATCAAACCATTGACCAGTCTACATGACAAAGGATCTGACACCAAACACAACTGAATTATTTCCCACTTTTGAAAAATGTTCCGGCTGTTTCTTTCATGATTCGTTCTTATGATCTCCTAAGACAGCAATCCAGATAAATGAGGACACAAAGCACTAAATGTGGTTGGTCGGGAACACGGGAACGGTTCTGGGGACAGTTGTCATTCTTCACTTATGTTGATGGAATGAAGTTTGACCTTGGACAAAAATAATCCTTATATTTGTCTTGATTTTTCTTTTTTAGAGATTCCCACACAATCCATATGATGATATAGATGTGTACAATGGGTGGCAGCCAGTGGCGTAACTTGAATCTAATGGACCCTAATGCGAAAGCTCCAACGGGGCCCCAAATTATTGCAAATCTTAAATAGCATTACTCTTTTTGTATAGGCCAAAGGGACACCCTAGGCTCTTGGGCCCGGGTGTGATTGTAAGTCCTGCACCTGTTGTAGTTACGCCCCTAGTGGCAACTGATCTAGGAGGTGTCACAGGGTGGTATAGCGGATAGGGAATAAAAAGGCAAGATGGTAAGATGGGCAAAGCCTTCAGGGGAGCTAGTCTGACTCTTAGACTGGCTAACTCACCCTGTTCCCAAAGGTACCCCAGATGGCGGAGAGGTCTGGGTCACCATCCTAACCCTTTGCTCCTGATTAGCTTTAGTTTAAGAGCCCTTGCCTCCACCCATGGACTAGGAAAACACATCAACTCCAATAAAAGTGAAAAGCAGCAGTTTCAGCAAACACGTCTGTACAGCATGGGTCCTAGAAAAGGAATGAACTCTTTCTGCAACACCAAGTTCAAGGAAGTGGAGATGTTTCAAGCCTGGGTGAGTGGAGATTCGAATACTAAGACAAACCTCTCCACCTCCACCTAAATACTATCACTCTCAGAAAAAAACTCAGATGTAATCACAGCAGCAAAGCAGTCAACACATGACAGGAGGTCAAGCAATCAGCTTGTCATTGCTTCCGTATGACCTATTTTAGGATGGTTCCCTGTGCCGAACCTTGTATTGATACCCAAAGACTGTAACCATACAGATTACAAATCGTAGTGCCATGAAGTATCCAATAACTGTGCCAGGACTAACTCTCCGACCTGACTTCATAGAGTTTTATCTTTTACCACAAAGATAAAGAGTGAATATTTTTGCAAATGTTAAATAACAAAAATAAATGAAATACCCATAACAAGGAACTTTACATCACCGATCACAATGAGCAGAGCTGTATTCACAGGTACACTGCTCAGTACTGAAGTGTAATGTCTTCCATACTGCTGCTTTTATTATGTGTTTAGCTCAACCCTTAGCAGAATTAACAACTACACTGCTTAGTACTGCTGTATAATGGCCTCCATACTGATGCTTTTACTAAGTGTTTTATCTCACACCAATGCTGAATTCACAGCTACATTGTTTAGTGCTTCTGTATAATGTCTTCCGTGCTACTACATTTATTAAGTGTTTATTTCACCCCAGACTACACTGCTCAGTACAGCAGTATAATGTCTTCCAAGCTGATGCTTTTATTAAGTGTTTTTTTGCAACCCAAAGCATAATTTATAGCTCCACTGCTCAGCACAGCTGTATAACGTCCACCATGCTGCTGCTTGTATTAAAGGCAACCATCCACCAAGATTTAGCCACCTGTAAATGAGAGCAGCTGGTGACTGACATGTGCAGCATGACATCACTAAATATTTGTATTCCTCCCCTGTGTGTTTGTAGGCTGTACCCCCCTGGATGAGTCTGGATCAGAGGGTGGGGGGAGTGGGTTCGGCAGAAAGACAAGCCCATAGGGGAGGAATAAAGAAATGCAAACAATGATGTCATGCTGCACACGTCAATCACCTTGTGCACTGATTTACAGGTGGTGAACTCCTGGTGGTTGGTTCCCTTTAAGTTTTTATTTCACCCCAGAGCAGAATTCATAGCTACATTGCTCAGTACTGCTGTATAATGTCTACAATGCTGAGGCTTTTGCTAATTGCTTTATCTCACACCAATACTGGAGTCACAGCTACACTGCTCAGTTCTGCTGTATAAAGTCCACCATGCTGCTGCTGATCCCTCTGAACATGTGATTCCTAGACACTAGAGAACAGGAATCCTCCATGTCTGTGCGTGCTGCATATGGGAGACATCACAGCAGACAGTCTACATGCACCAGCTCAGAGACAACTGGAAATTTGAGATGGAACTCTCAATGGGGAAAAATGCAGAACTTAGGTCATCGAATGGCCAGAGATAGTGTTACGCACACAGGTCAGATTGATACGTTGAGTTTGTGATGTGCACACAGAACGGTCGACCTTCTCTATTCTTAATTTGGTAACCCAGGTGTTAGCAGCAGGTGTCCATTTTTTGGGGGTCAATGTTCCCCTGTCAGTAACCACAAAACATGGACCCCAGGTGATGGAACATTGCGCACCCCTCCAGGACCGGCCTTTAAGACAAGAGCGTCATGGCGCATTGCAGCCACGTGCGCCATCCGAACTCACATGATATGAGCAACACGTGGCAACAGTGTATCTAAGAATAATGTGAATTCTGATCTTCTATCCGATCCTCCGACTCAGACATGTTTTGCTCTTTCGCTTCTATCATTTCTCAGCTCCGCAGATGTATTTTTATTTGAATGTTACATTAACACGGAGTCAATAAAGGGAAATTGCTTTGTATTAAAGTTGACAATTTAATTGCGCTATCTGCCTACTTTATTATCACAGATAGAGCAGGTTCTGCCCCAAAGGGATCGCGGAAATGAAATACAAAAAGAATGGTTTTCTGAGCAGAGTCAGCGCTCACATGTCTATAGAACGGGTCAATGTGTGGATAGAGCAGGTCAATGTGTGGATAGAGAGGGTCAATGTATAGATAGAGCAGGTCAATGTATGGATAGAGCAGGTCACTGTATGGATAGAGCAGGTCAATGTGTGGATAGAGAAGGTCAAAATATGGATAGAGCAGGTCACTGTATGGATAGAGCAGGTCAATGTATGGATAGAGCAGGTCAATGTATGGATAGAGAAGGTCAATGTATGGATAGAGAAGGTCAATGTATGGATAGAGCAGGTCAATGTATGGATAGAGAAGGTCAATGTATGGATAGAGCAGGTCAATGTATGGATAGAGAAGGTCAATGTATGGATAGAGCAGGTCAATGTATGGATAGAGCAGGTCAATGTGTGGATAGAGCAGGTCAATGTGTGGATATAGCAGGTCAGTGTGTGGATAGAGCAGGTCAATGTGTGGATAGAGCGGGGCAATGTCTGGATAGAGCAGGTCAATGTATGGATAGAGCAGGTAAATGTATGGATAGAGCAGGTCAATGTGTGGATAGAGCGAGTCAATGTATGGATAGAGCGAGTCAATGTGTGGATAGAGCAGGTCAATGTATGGATAGAGCAGGTCAATGTATGGATAGAGCAAGTCAATGTATGGATAGAGCAGGTCAATGTATGGATAGAGAAGGTCAATGTATGGATAGAGAAGGTCAATGTATGGATAGAGAAGGTCAATGTATGGATAGAGCAGGTCAATGTATGGATAGAGAAGGTCAATGTATGGATAGAGCAGGTCAATGTATGGATAGAGAAGGTCAATGTATGGATAGAGCAGGTCAATGTATGGATAGAGCAGGTCAATGTGTGGATAGAGCAGGTCAATGTGTGGATATATAGCAGGTCAGTGTGTGGATAGAGCAGGTCAATGTGTGGATAGAGCGGGTCAATGTATGGATAGAGCAGGTCAATGTATGGATAGAGCAGGTCAATGTGTGGATAGAGCAGGTCAATGTATGGATAGAGCAGGTCAATGTGTGGATAGAGCAGGTCAATGTGTGGATAGAGCAGGTCAATGTATGGATAGAGCAGGTCAGTGTATGGCTAGAGAAAGTCAATGTATGGATAGAGCAGGTCAATGTATGGATAGAGCAGGTCAATGTATGGATAGAGCAGGTCAATGTATGGATTGAGCAGGTCAATGTATGGATAGAGCAGGTCAATGTATGGATAGAGCGAGTCAATGTATGGATAGAGCAGGTCAATGTATGGATAGAGCGAGTCAATGTATGGATAGAGCGAGTCAATGTGTGGATAGAGAATGTCAATGAATGGATGGTGTGGGTCAATGTATGGTTGGTGCGGGTCAACGTATGGATAGAGCAAGTCAATGTATGGATAGAGCAGGTCAATGTGTGGATAGAGCAGGTCAATGTATGGATAGAGCAGGTCAATGTGTGGATAGAGCAGGTCAATGTATGGATAGAGCAGGTCAATGTATGGATAGAGCAGGTCAATGTATGGATAGAGCAGGTCAATGTATGGATAGAGCAGGTCAATGTGTGGATAGAGCAGGTCAATGTGTGGATAGAGCAGGTCAATGTATGGATAGAGCAGGTCAGTGTATGGCTAGAGAAAGTCAATGTATGGATAGAGCAGGTCAATGTATGGATAGAGCAGGTCAATGTATGGATAGAGCAGGTCAATGTATGGATAGAGCAGGTCAATGTATGGATAGAGCAGGTCAATGTGTGGATAGAGCAGGTCAATGTATGGATAGAGCAGGTCAGTGTATGGCTAGAGAAAGTCAATGTATGGATAGAGCAGGTCAATGTATGGATAGAGCAGGTCAATGTATGGATAGAGCAGGTCAATGTATGGATAGAGCAAGTCAATGTATGGATAGAGCGAGTCAATGTGTGGATAGAGCAGGTCAATGTATGGTTGGTGCGGGTCAACGTATGGATAGAGCAGGTCAATGTATGGATAGAGCAGGTCAATGTGTGGATAGAGCAGGTCAATGTGTGGATAGAGCAGGTCAATGTATGGATAGAGCAGGTCAATGTATGGATAGAGAAGGTCAATGTGTGGATAGAGCAGGTCAATGTATGGATAGAGAAGGTCAATATATGGATAGAGCAGGTCAATGTATGGATGGTGCGGATCAATGTATGGATAGAGCAGGTTAATGTATGGATAGAGCGGGTCAATATATGGATAGAGCAGGTCAATGTATGGATGGTGCGGATCAATGTATGGATAGAGCAGGTTAATGTATGGATAGAGCAGGTTAATGTATGGATAGAGCAGGTCAATGTATGGATAGAGCAGGTCAATGTATGGATGGTGTGGGTCAATGTGTGGATAGAGCAGGTCAATGTGTGGATAGAGCAGGTCAATGTGTGGATAGAGCAGGTCAATGTATGGATAGAGCAGGTCAATGTGTGGATAGAGCAGGTCAAGTGTGAGGTGGTAAGTAGGATGGTCAGGTCAATGTGATGAAGAGATTGTGTGAGGTCAATGTTGGATAGAGCAGGTCAATGTGTGGATAGAGCAGGTCAATGTGTGGATAGAGCAGGTCAATGTATGGATAGAGAAGTCAATGTGTGGATAGAGCAGGTCAATGTATGGATAGAGCAGGTCAATATATGGATAGAGCAGGTCAATGTATATGGATGTGGGATCAATGTATGGATAGAGCAGGTTAATGTATGGATAGAGCGGTCAATTATGGATAGAGCAGGTCAATGTATGGATGGTGCGGATCAATGTATGGATAGAGCAGGTTAATGTATGGATAGAGCAGGTTTAATGTATGGATAGAGCAGGTCAATGTATGGATAGACAGGTCAATGATGGAGGTGTGGGTCAATGTGTGGATAGAGCAGGTCAATGTGTATGGATAGAGCAGGTCAATGTATGGATAGAGCAGGTCAATGTATGGATAGAGCAGGTCAATGTATGGATGGTGTGGGTCAATGTGTGGATAAGAGCAGGTCAATGTAGGATAGAGCAGGTCAATGTAATGGATAGAGCAAGGTCAATGAATGGATGAGCAGGTCAAGATTCAGTGTAATTTGGATAGGTGTCGCTATGGTTTGGTCAATGTTGTGATAGCGCAGGTCAATATAAGGATAGAGAAGGTCAATGTATGGCGGTAGCCACAGTGTTGGATGTGCGATGGAGCCGCCAAGATCGCTGTAAATCTCCACCCAGCGGGATCTTGGCATTTTTATGTTCCTATCACACAACCCTACAAAAAAGTCTCATAATGGTGCACTCAGAGCGGAACATATAGGATATTTATAGGCATTACTATGTCTTGATGCTGAGAGTATGATAGATTCTACTGCCCCATTTACTGTTACTTAATGCTAATGGTTGTCCAGGACTTATATGTTGGAGATCTATCCTTGGGATTGGTCATCATTGTCAGATTGGTGGAAGTCCGACACCTACCCTCCCCCCCCCCCCCCATCCTCATCCACTATGACCATGTTCCACTGTGGTTGAGACTAAAAGGTGTAATGAGCTGGAGCACCACTGCGCCATAAAGTGTGCAGTGGCCATTCTTGGTACTGCAGGTCAGATCATATTCACTTTAATAGGAGTTGATCTGCAATGCAGAGAATGGCCACTACAAGGTGTATGGAGCTACACAGATGTATACAGCACTGAACACTGTGTTGTGTACGGCACCAGACCCCTGAGATGTATACAGCACCGGATCTTGTGCTGAATACAGCACTGGCCTCTGTGCTGTATATGGCACTGGCTCCTGTGATGTATACAGCACCAGCCCCTATGTTGTATATGGCACCAGACCCTCCACTGTATACGGCACTGGACCCTGCACTGTATACGGCACTGGACCCTACTCTGTATACAGCACTGGACAATGCGATGTATACAGCACTGGACAATGCGATGTATACGGCACTGGACAATGCGATGTATACGGCACTGGACCCTACAATGTATACGACACTGGACCCTACACTGTATACAGCACTGGACAATGCGATGTATACGGCACTGGACCCTACACTGTATACAGCACTGGACAATGCGATGTATACGGCACTGGACCCTACAATGTATACGACACTGGACCCTACACTGTATACAGCACTGGACAATGCGATGTATACGGCACTGGACCCTACAATGTTTTTGACACTGGACCCTACACTGTATACAGCACTGGACAATGCGATGTATACGGCACTGGACCCTACACTGTATACGACACTGGACCCTGCACTGTATACCGCACTGGACCCTACACTGTATATAGCACTGGACCCTGCACTGTATACAGCACTGGACCCTCCACTGTATACGACACTGGACCCTACAATGCATACGGCACCAGAACCTGCACTGAATAGAGCACTGGACCCTACACTGTATACAGCACTGAACAATGCGATGTATACGGCACTGGACCCTGCACTGTATACAGCACTGGACCCTCCACTGTATATGGTACTGGACCCTCCACTGTACACGGCACTGGACCCTGCACTGTATACGGCACTGGACGCTGCACTGTATACAGCACTGGACCCTCCACTGTATATGGTACTGGACCCTACACTGTATACGGCACTGGACCCTGCACTGTATACTGCACTGGACCCTACACTGTATACGGCACTGGACACTGTACTGTATACACCATGGGGAGGTTTTTTAAAACCTTCTTAGTAAGTTAAATAGCAAATCAATAAAGATAAGACTCCACTTGTTCAACATTCAATTAACCAGTAAATGACTTTGCGGATTCATTATGTTCAGTGTCAGAACGCGGCGAATAATGATCCGAGCGACTCATATAAATATTTAGTAAATGTTCTTTCCGGCTATTAACAAGAACAAAGGGCGCTCGGGGCGCAGTATACATCGTCCGCTACCATAGAGAAATGGACGTATAATGGACTCCTATACCATTACCATGCATTACTGCCGGAGCTCCCAGCGGGAAGAGTAATGGGGCCACAGTATATACCGTATACTGCACCGCAAGGTCACTACTACAGGAGAGACAACCACCAGCAAAGAGGACCGAGGAGGTGACACTGTGTCCAGCAGGGTGCCAGAATCTGTGGTGTTACATAGGACTGCAGGTGACATCTACTACATTATCTGTACTCAGAGATATCACTGTGTTATCTGTGGTGTTACATAGGACTGCAGGTGACATCTACTACATTATCTGCACTCAGAGATATCACTGTGTTATCAGTGGTGTTACATAGGACTGCAGTTGACATCTACTACATTATCTGTACTCAGAGATATCACTGTGTTATCTGTGGTGTTACATAGGACTGCAGGTGACATCTACTACATTATCTGTACTCAGAGACATCACTGTGTTATCTGTGGTGTTACATAGGACTGCAGGTGACATCTACTACATTATCTGTACTCAGAGATATCACTGTGTTATCTGTGGTGTTACATAGGACTGCAGGTGACATCTACTACATTATCTGTACTCAGAGATATCACTGTGTTATCTGTGGTGTTACATAGGACTGCAGGTGACATCTACTACATTATCTGTACTCAGAGATATCACTGTGTTATCTGTGGTGTTACATAGGACTGCAGGTGACATCTACTACATTATCTGTACTCAGAGATATCACTGTGTTATCTGTGGTGTTACATAGGACTGCAGGTGACATCTACTACATTATCTGTACTCAGAGATATCACTGTGTTATCTGTGGTGTTACATAGGACTGCAGGTGACATCTACTACATTATCTGTACTCAGAGATATCACTGTGTTATCTGTGGTGTTACATAGGACTGCAGGTGACATCTACTACATTATCTGTACTCAGAGATATCACTGTGTTATCTGTGGTGTTACATAGGACTGCCGGTGACATCTACTACATTATCTGTACTCAGAGATATCACTGTGTTATCTGTGGTGTTACATAGGACTGCCGGAGACATGTACTATCTTTACTGCCTTTATCTTTCTGATTATTGTGTCACTCTGGATCATGAACCAGGAGGCTCAGGCTGATCGCAGACCCTGGTTCTTGTATATAGATGATTGTAGTGTTGTTATTCATCTTCTCCGCTGTTCCGGCATCTTTGGGCTCCCGGAATATTTCTGTCATTTCTAGGATGGGGTCTGCACGCGGTGGCGGTGGGGGGAGCAGATCCCACATAAATCTGCGCTGACAACGGATTCAATTTCCTTTTCATTAGTGTAAGGAGATAAGACACATTCACATTTCTCCACCAATCAAGGCGATTTACCCTGATGAGCGGTGAAGGGATGCATGACCAATCCGGCGGCACGTGAGGAGCCGCGCTCGGCCGTATCACTTCCATTGTCTCCGCCGCTGTGATTATGGAGAACGGCTTTCCAGCCTCATCCGTCATCCTCAGCGCTGCCGAGATGGGAGGTGTAACATGCCCCGGGCGTGGGGTGGGTGCCGGGGTCAATGTGCCATCATCAGAGGTGAAACCTGGAGCTCCTGCGCCTGAATGCACCGTATGTCCTGGGGCACCAAAATCGAGGACATTATGTGGTGGGAGATGGGTGGCTGCATGCATAACGTGTGTTTTTATTGGGTTTTATGATGCATTTTTGAGTGCAGATTTGTCACAAAACCTGAAGAGAATCCTGATGCAGCAAAAACAATGAGATCCTGAAGTCTCTGCACATGGTGAGGATTTTCTCCTTGCTGTGTCTGCCCCTGATCTAATGCTGCACCGATACTGTGTCCACCCCTGATCTAATGCTGCACCAATGCTGTGTCTGCCCCTGATCTAATGCTGCACCGATACTGTGTCCACCCCTGATCTAATGCTGCACCAATGCTGTGTCTGCCCCTGATCTAATGCTGCACCGATGCTGTGTCCACCCATGATCTAATGCTGCACCGATACTGTGTCCACCCCTGATCTAATGCTGCACCGATGCTGTGTCTGCCCCTGATCTAATGCTGCACCGATGCTGTGTCCGCCCCTGATCTAATGTTGCACCGATGCTGTGTCTGCCCCAGGTCTGATGTTGCACTGATGCTGTGGCCGCCCCTTATGTTGCACTGATGCTGTGTCTGCCCCTGGTCTGATGTTGCACCGATGCTGTTTCCGCCCCAGATCTAATGTTGCACCAAAGCTGTGTCCGCCCCTGGTATGTGTTGCACCAATGCTGTGTCCACCCCTGGTCTGATGCTGTGACCACCCCTGGTTTGATGTTGCACCGATGCTGTGTCCACCCCTGGTCTAATGTTGCACCGATGCTGTGTCCACCCCTGGTCTGATGCTGTGTCCACCCCTGGTCTGATGCTGTGTCCACCCCTGGTTTGATGTTGCACCGATGCTGTGTCCGCCCCTGGTCTGATGCTGTGTCCGCCCCTGATCTGATGTATCTCTTTGGTGTTGTTGGGAGTGGACATACAGGACACATTGACACTTGGTCCTCTGTCAGTGGCAGCCGGAGTAATTAGAAGATACAACAAGAGAAGTCCTGATACTATAAAGTTGCCGTCACTTGTGCGCCTCAATTTTAATCTTGCATCTGAATGCACATCTTCCTATGAATTGAATGATATTTTGAGAGGTGGTGCTGATGTCACAAACAGATTGACATTCGCCTGTTCAGAGGCAGCGGAGCGGCACTGCGCACCGAGATGTTCATTTCAGAAGAAAATGAGAAAAAAGAAGCTCGACGACAACTCCGGATCCATCAGTTCAAGTGGAAAGATAAAAGCAGCGAGGACGACACATGAATGACGACTCCACCCAACACCAAAGACCAAGGTCATATGTGTCATCAGATGTATAGAAAGTCTCCAATATTCGTCCGGTGGGAAGGTGAACAGTGGTTGTGCCATCGGTGAGAAGCCGCTCCTTTGTCGTAGATCTGGTCGGCACGGCGGCATTCTGTCTCCTCATGTAACCGGAGCGATAGGAATGACGATGATCGATACAATTGTAACAACTCGCCACATCGTCCGCGTTCCTCATTATTTATCTTCAGGTGGAAACGTTTCCTCAGGTCGGGTCAGGGTTCTCGGCCTTGTGACGTCTTCAGATACACGAGCAGCAGAAGACACACTGGTGACTGCACACCGGAAATTCCCATATGGATGATGTAAAAAAAAATCACAGTATCCATTATTCCCGTCCATTACACAGATGAGTGACTGCATGTAATGACATCCAAGAAGAGCGCCGGCTGCAAAGTGTCTGACTACACGCCTCAACACCTGGAAGGAAAAGTGATGGAACGATGGAAATCACCGGATGGAACGTCACTGATCTACAAATGATGAAAATAATGGAAATGTTTCCAAAATCTCTCGATGTACCCAGTACGGGCAGAACTGCCCTCATTGATAGAAATACTGAAGGTCTTGAAGCCACAGGCCGACAAGGCTCTACCTCCAGAATCATGATGTTGCATGTCTTTTATCTCCCTTCATCGATTAACTGTATTAATTCAAATCTCACTGGCAACGTGTAGACACTGTCTATTCCAAAAACTCTCCAAAAAGATAAGGGTATCCACAACAGTAATAGTACCCTGGAATAGTGCTGGGCAGACCTTTCAGAATATGTAAAAATCATTACTGTACCCTTTGTAGTTTCTTGCTATAAGCACCTTCACACCCTGCAGGCAGCTGATGCGCTAGTCCGGCTCATTACTGTCACTGCCAAATAGTTCACAATATCTAAATGTTAATTTATCATTCCCTCTCTCCCCTGTGCTCGGTGTCTCTCTAGTTTCATTTTTATTTTGCTGTCCTGCACGGTGCTTCTGATGGGGGAGAGGGAGGGAGAGATGGTAGCCCATATCCGATAGCTCAGCTAGGTAAAGTTATCTCCTCCGCCTGTGCTGTCTGTGAGAGATTCTGTGAGTTTATTTGAACATTTGTTTTGCTGTAGACAGAAGGATACAGACCTCCCACCATGTGAGTGATTTGTGCTGAACTTCCCTTGTGTGCAGTGCAGTGATGTGACTACATGAATATTCATTCCCTGGGGAGGGGGCAGCAGAGAACTAAGTGATCACTCACTGTGATTGACAGAAGGAATGAATCTCTTTATTTACAGTTTACAGAGGATAGGAGGGAGGATAAATAAAAGAAATACATGAATAGAAAGAGCTTCACCAGAGGAATTAGAAAATTATACCAGTTTAATATGGATTTTGGACCTGACATATTCCCTTTAATATTCTGCTACATTTAGTGAAGTATCTGCCCCATCCCCTAGAAAATGAGTTTCTGTTATATTTCTTAAGCAAATGTCTCTTCGGAGAGGAAGTAGACTTGAACTCTAGCACCACCTATTGGAAGCAGTCTACTTCCTCTCTGAAGAGACATTTGCATATTTAATTTCCCAGAGGAGCATTGCGGCTGTAAGTCTCCTCATTACTGGCATGTCACTCTCCACAAGGAGAGAATCTTACCCAGGGGTGTAACTACAATTAGTGCAAGGGCTGCAATCACACCTGGCCCTGGAGCCTAGGGGGCCCTAAAAGTCCCTTTGGTCTATTGAAAAAGACTAATGTTATTAAAGATTTGCAATAATTGGGGGCCCTGTTGAAGGTTTTGTATCGGGGCCCATGTGCTTCAACTTACGCCACTGAGCTTACCCATGATATTCCTTAGAAGTCTAAACTCCTGTCATCCGGTACGTCAATTATCTCCATGGGTGAGATCTGCTACAGACGTCATTGATTCACTATCTTCAGTGCAAAGGAAGAAATAAATGAATGATAATGTTTGCAGAGATGAGAGGCCGCCATGACTGCTGCCACTCATTACTCTGTCATACCCGCAGAGACGGGCCCCTCCATCTCAAAGATCTCCGTGCGTGATAGTGGCGCATGGACCAATGATGTCCAGCGAATTACACTAAACAACAAACAGGGAGACACTGGGGGAGACAAATACAGCGGAGGGTCCTGCTCATAGGGAACGGGGGAGAAGTGACCTCCTGTACACACCTGTGGCTGTGTCCTGATCTCCCTACCATCCCTATATGGGTTCTTTCAGCAGGATAGCTAGTCCCTTACTGGCCCTGATGTTAGCCCTCAGTATGTAATGTCTGGTGAGAGCACTAGTCCAAACCACTGCAATAATAACAACAAGAGGAAGGGGAGACAGACAGGGAACAACAAACAGCTTCATGTCTGCTGCCTTATTCTTTGGCAGCAGACGGCTTGGCTGTAGTCAGCTCTCCAGAATAGCACCTTCACCACCGGAAGCTCAGCCAGGAATAAGTTCAATCACCAGCAACGGATGCTGGAACCATGTGACTATATAAAGATAATGGAAGTGATCACAAAGTAGCCACACCTGGTAAGGGAACTAAGGAATCCTCTAGTAACAGAACTGTCATTAACTCCTACACTGCCTAAGGAAAGAAACACGTTTAATATGAAGTCTCAATAAAGGAATGAGATAGAAGTCCCAAAACCTGTTAGAAGTCTCCAGAGTAGGAGAGACCATCTTGACATTGGGGCAGAGTCTGGGAGCAGGCGAGCCTTCAGATAGATAATGTGTCTTATACTGAACCCAAGGATGGGAACAGAGAGATGGACGCCTCGAACTGCGGCACCGCTTCTCCTGCACCGGCGGAGCACAAACTGCATTTGTGTATATAAAGAGTGAGGGGCTCAGACACCTGAATTCAGCGTCTCCTAGACGTCTTCTTCCACCATTCTCTATTTTGCTGCCGCTTCTCGTATAATAGAAGCTTTTCCTTAAAGCCTCAATGATATGAATTGGAATAGTCAGGAATGAGAAGCGTTTCCCTCTCCAGTAAAGCCGCGGTGTCAGTTACTGTAGCAACAGACGAGGCAGCTCGTTATGGAATGAAAACATGCGCACGGGTGACGCCGCCGGATACACTCACAGGGTTCCAAGATGCAACAAGGCTTAAAATTGACTTTCTTAAAGGGGTGTAGACTTATGACAGAATTATTGAGAGCTGGAGGGGATCCTCTAGACAAAAAGCCACTGGATGTGCAATGTTCTCGGCATACGACAGGTCTTGTCGGGTTGTTCGCGGTATATGGCAGGTCTTGTCGGGTGTTCGCGGTATATGGCAGGTCTTGTCGGGTGTTCGCTGTATATGGCAAGTCTTGTCAGGTGTTTGCGGTATATGGCAGGTCTTGTGGGGGTGTTCGCGGTATATGGCAGGGCTTGTCGGGTGTTCGCGGTATATGGCAGGTCTTGTAGGGTGTTCGCGGTATATGGCAGGTCTTGTTGGGTGTTCGCGGTATATGTGTTCCTGATATACGGTGGGTTTTGTGCCATTTTTCATGCTATACAGCAGATCTCTTGGGGTGTTCCCCATATACGGAGGGTCTTATAGGGTGCTCCAAGTACACGGCACGTCTTGTGTAGTTGTTCATGGTATATGGCAGGTCTTGTGTGGTGTTCCCGATATATAGTAGATCTTGTGGGGTATTCCTGATATATGCAGTGTCTTGTGGGGTATATCTGATATACGGAGGACCTTGTGGGGTGTTCCTGACATAAGGAGGGTCTTGTGGGTGTTCCTGATATAGGTTGGGTCTTGTGGGTGTTCCTGATATAGGGTGGGTCTTGTGGGGTGTTCCCGGAAAACAGTGGGTCTTTTGAGGTGTTCTTGGTATATTTAGGGTTTTGTGGGGTGTTCCTGGTATATGCCGATTCTTGTGATGTGTTCCCGGTATATGGAGGGTCTTCTGGGGTGTTCCTGGTATATGGAGGGTCTTCTGGGGTGCTCCTCTTATATGGAGGGTCTTCTGGGGCGCTCCTCTTATATGGAGGGTCTTCTGGGGTGTTCCTGGTATATGGAGGGTCTTCTGGGGTGTTTCCTGGTATATGGAGGGTGTGTTGGGGTGCTCCTGTTATATGGAGGGTCTTCTGGGGTGCTCCTCTTATATGGAGGGTCTTCTGGGGCGCTCCTTTTATATGGAGGGTATTCTGCGGTGTGCCTGGTATATGGAGGGTCTTCTGGGGTGTTTCTGGTAGATGGAGGGTGTTTTTGGGTGTTCCTGGTATATGGAGGGTTTTGTGTGGTGTTTCTGATATGCAATCGATCTTGTGGAGTCTTTCCTGTGTACATAGGGTCTTTTGGAGTGTTATCAGTATATAGTTTGTCTTGTGGGGTGTACCTGATATACAACAGGTCTTGTGGGGTGTACCTGATATACAACTGGTCTTGTGGGGTGCTCACTTTATACGGCAGGTCTTGTGGGGTGTTCTCTGTATACGGCAGGTCTTGTGGGGTGTACTTGATATACAACAGGTCTTGTGGGGTGCTCACTGTATACGGCAGGTCTTGTGGGGTGCTCACTGTATACTGCAGGTCTTGTGGGGTGTTCCTGACATAAGGAGGGTCTTGTGGGTGTTCCTGATATAGGGAGGGTCTTTTGGGGTGTTATCAGTATATAGTTGGTCTTGTGGGGTGTACCCGATATACAACAGGTCTGGTGGGGTGCTCTCTATATACGGCAGGTCTTGTGGGGTGCTCTCTGTATACGGCAGGTCTTGTGAGGTGCTCTCTGTATACGGCAGGTCTTGTGGGGTGCTCTCTGTATACAGCAGGTCTTGTGGGGTGCTCTCTGTATACGGCAGGTGTTGTGGGGTGTTCTCTGTATACGGCAGGTCTTGTGGGGTGTTCTCTGTATGCGGCAGGTCTTGTGGGGTGTTCTCTGTATACGGCAGGTCTTGTGGGGTGTTCTCTGTATGCGGCCGGTCTTGTGGGGTGTTCTCTGTATACGGCAGGTCTTGTGGGGTGTTCCTGGTGTACAGCAGGTCTTGTGGGGTGTTCTCTATATACGGCAGGTCTTGTGGGGTGTTCCTGGTGTACAGCAGGTCTTGTGAGGTGCTCTCTATATACGGCAGGTCTTGTGAGGTGCTCTCTGTATACGGCAGGTCTTGTGGGGTGCTCTCTGTATACAGCAGGTCTTGTGGGGTGCTCTCTGTATACGGCAGGTGTTGTGGGGTGTTCTCTGTATACGGCAGGTCTTGTGGGGTGTTCTCTGTATGCGGCAGGTCTTGTGGGGTGTTCTCTGTATACGGCAGGTCTTGTGGGGTGTTCTCTGTATGCGGCCGGTCTTGTGGGGTGTTCTCTGTATACGGCAGGTCTTGTGGGGTGTTCCTGGTGTACAGCAGGTCTTGTGAGGTGCTCTCTATATACGGCAGGTCTTGTGGGGTGCTCTCTGTATACGGCAGGTCTTGTGGGGTGTTCTCTGTATAAGGCAGGTCTTGTGGGGTGCTCTGTATACAGCAGGTCTTGTGAGGTGCTCTCTGTATACGGCAGGTCTTGTGGTGTGCTCTCTGTATACAGCAGGTCTTGTGGGGTGTTCTCTGTATACGGCAGGTCTTGTGGGGTGTTCTCTGTATAAAGCAGGTCTTGTGGGGTGCTCTCTGTATACGGCAGGTCTTGTGGGGTGCTCTTTGTATACGGCAGGTCTTGTGGGGTGCTCACTGTATACAGCAGGTCTTGTGGGGTGCTCTCTGTATACGGCAGGTCTTGTGAGGTGTTCTCTGTATACGGCAGGTCTTGTGGGGTGCACTCTGTATACGGCAGGTCTTGTGAGGTGTTCTCTGTATACGGCCGGTCTTGTGGGGTGCTCTCTGTATACAGCAGGTCTTGTGAGGTGTTCTCTGTATACGGCAGGTCTTGTGGGGTGTTCTCTGTATACGGCAGGTCTTGTGGGGTGTTCTCTGTATACGGCAGGTCTTGTGGGGTGCTCTCTGTATACGGCAGGTCTTGTGGGGTGTTCTCTGTATACGGCAGGTCTTGTGAGGTGTTCTCTGTATACGGCAGGTCTTGTGGGGTGCACTCTGTATACGGCAGGTCTTGTGGGGTGCTCACTGTATACGGCAGGTCTTGTGGGGTGTTCCTGGTGTACAGCAGGTCTTTTGGGGTGTTTTTGGTATATGGAGGGTATGTTGTGGTTAAGCACTTAATTGTATGGGGAGTGAAAACGCCGTCAGGACTGAATCCATGGAAGAGTGACTGTAGCACAAATGACTGAACGCCGTGTATATATACCGTATATACTGTATAGATATATATTTCCGTAACTTACCGAACACTGAGATCCACATATTGTATGAAGCGACGCAACTACTGTAAAACGTCTAATTACAAATTCATTACAATGATATTAAATAGTGATATTGATCACGAGTCACTTCAATATCTGTGTAAATGAGCAATTATCGGCTAATTATACATTCTGGTGACATCTATTATGTTACAATCTGTGGGAAAGGAATCCACTGAGAGTAATTATGGTGTAATGTATGATCTGCTGCGGGGTCTGCAATGAGCGTGTTAGCGTGGAAGACCCCGAGGAACGGAACACGCAAAAGGGGGAAATCGCTAGAAGGTTTAACCACTTCAGGACCAGAATGGCTGGATCAGGCACAGTGGACATATCTGTAGGTTATCCTGGGACGCCTTCATTCGTACATGTGGCTTGCAGTTTTAAAAAGCCCCTGCGCTGTTATATGAGCGCTGTGCCTTTAAAAGGTTATTCTCCTGCTTATTGCATTCTCTGTGTTGGCAAAACCCAAAGTAGATTTGAAGCAGTCCCTGATCCGGCATCTGGACAAGCAAACTGCATTGGCCGACATGCAAATGTTGACATCCTGGTCACCAATTGGTGACTACTAGGTCTGAATGTCCCCCATCCTTGGGAGACCTTTGACAGATCTGGGATCTGAGGTTCACATTGCAACTTAAAGCGAACCTGTCACCCCCCCCCCGGGCATCAAAAGCTCTAATAGCCACCTTCTGCAGCACTAAGGCTGCATTCTGAGAAGGTGCCTATAGGCTTTTGATGCCCTTTCTAGTATGAAATATTAAGTTAGGTAAATGCTCACTCTTCTGAAGATCGAAGACCGGGAGGCGGGGTTTCACGCTCCTCCGGCCCGCCCCCTCTTGTCAGTCATTGTGCTTGCCTGCTGCTGCCTCCCCTCAGTGTGGAAAATGACCGCGCGTCTCCATTCTCCTGCACGGAGCCGCGCATGCGCTGTGCGCCCGGTGTCCAGGAAGTCGACACCAGGCGCACAGCGCATGCGCGGCTCCGTGCAGGGGAATGGAGACGCGCGGTCATTTTCCACACTGAGGGGAGGCAGCAGCAGGCAAGCACAATGACTGACAAGAGGGGGCGGGCCGGAGGAGCGTGAAACCCCGCCTCCCGGTCTTCGATCTTCAGAAGAGTGAGCATTTACCTAACTTAATATTTCATACTAGAAAGGGCATCAAAAGCCTATAGGCACCTTCTCAGAATGCAGCCTTAGTGCTGCAGAAGGTGGCTATTAGAGCTTTTGATGCCCGGGGGGGGTGACAGGTTCGCTTTAAGTGCAACAGGTTTTTGACCACTCCCCTCCTCTTTAAATAGTCACATGTTCCATCACCTGGTGCCGGTTATAGAAATCGTTTCTGAAGTGACCATGGATGGAGGAAGTCTCTGGAAGCTGTCATTTGCAGTCCTGGTGTTTGACTGCAACTTTGGAGTTGTTTTTCATCCTTTGTTTGGCTATATTCTTCTGTCTGTCTTACTTCCCCTGTGATCTAGTATGCTCACCAGTCATTGCATCATCCAGGGTGAATGGGAGGACAGCCAGGGACTAGGCACATGAGTGCGATGGGCGGAAGGACCCATATAGGAATGTTAGGGAGCTCAGGGTACAGACACAAGTTACTGTCTCCGCGCTCATTACCTTTAGGGCCTTACTACACGTTCCCTCCCTGTTGTAATCCCTGTGTTGCGCCAGGCGTTCTCAATCCCGAGGTGTCATGATGTGATAGAGGTGCCTGGGATGCATCCGAGCACCGGTGATTGACGTTCGTGTTGGCTTTGTGTTGCTGGGCAGATTTCCCAGGTCCTGCTAATCTTTTTTGCTCATTTTCAATATTTGGATCTTAAATTATAAAAGAAGTTAAAAATATAAATACACTCTATGAATTCTGCATTTGGTCTTCGCCAACATTCTCCATAGAAGCGAATAGAAAACATAGAGAACATAAGACGTATCTGAGCCAACACCAGGACGTCTGCAGTATAAACCCTTCTGCTTTTTTTCCTTCTTGTCATTTTTTCTGTTTTTTGTATTTTTCTTCCTTCTGCTGTTTTCTCTCAGAGACTTGGAATAATACAAATCCCCGTCTTTGCCTGTTTCGGCTCATTTTCATGAAATTAGCGCGATGTAGCGGAAATTACCAGCAGTTTGCTGTAATTACCCCATGGATAGGGGGGTACATGCTCTGCCGCTTGTTGCGCCCCCCGATGCCCCGAGTGATAGACGATCGCCGTGAAAATTAAAAACTGTTTTATTTCTGCTCAATTGACGCGGAAACACGGATACGATATGTATCAATTAGCCGGCACTCGGCTGTAGAGGGGCAAGTAGCTTCACTTTACATCTGATGATATTCAGAAGTGATTGTATTATTGGGGGGTGGAGGGTATAGAGAATACAATGTATACGGCAGAGAAGGGTTATATAAGACTCCTCGGTGTCTTCTTGTAACTGTTACATTTCTCTGGTTTTACAGCAGCGTCTCAATGAATTAGAAGATCATCAATAAGTGACTTTATTTCAGTAATTCAATACATAAAGTGACCACATCTATTATATAGAGTCATTACACACAGAGGGATCTATTTCATGGGTTTATTTATGTTAATGTTGATGATTAATGAAAACCCAAAGGTCATTATCTCAGAAAATTAAAGTAGGGAGGATGAAGGGTTAAACACCGCGCTGCTGTATTCCACCAGACATCAAAGGATGAATATAATATTGATTTATTAGTCAACGCGTTTCAGGGATCCCAGAAGCATGGCGACACGATACTTATTTGTCCTGAGGAAGGAGCCAGGGAGCCCTGAAATGCGTTGACTAATAAATCAATATTATATTTCCTCTTTAATGTCTGGTGGAACACAGCAGCGCGGTGTTTAACCCTTCATCCCCCCTACTCTATATGCACCACGCTGGGGCTTGCAGCAGCCGTGATCTGCTTTTATAGTGGTTGTGGCTCTCACAACCACACAAGGTGAAGCCTCTGATACCTATTTAGGTCATATTTTATCTCTCAGATCTTCCATCCTCCCGACTTTAATTTTCAGAGATAATGATGATTGGGTGTTCATTAATCATCAGCATTAACAGTAATAAACACATGAAATAGACCCCTCTGTGTGTAATGACTCTATATAATATATGAGTGTCACTTCATGTATTGAATTACTGAAATAAATGATCTTTTTGATGATCTTCTCATTCATTGAATGTATCTGTGTTTATGACAATGTAACAATTTGTGTTTATAAATATCTCGGCTCGATACCTGCTGTTGTGATCAATCTGTTGCTGTGTCCCAGTGGGACCAAACCCAATAACTTCACCATACAAAATATGGGGGGATCGGTTACTGTTATGAGGGGCCCTTGGTTATGTTATTCTGTACAGGATAGAGGCTCTGTCCTCTCCTTATTTGTGCTCAAGCCTCTTCTTACCCCCTTCAAAGAAGAAAATAACATGGTCTGTAGTGTCACCTATTGGAGGCAGCAATCGTACAAGTCAATACTGAACCTTTAAAAAACCCTGACACATGACTTAGGGTACCTTTACACGCCGCTACTGGCGGGTGGATACAACCAGCTACAT
This sequence comes from Allobates femoralis, assembly GCA_033576535.1. Classification (NCBI taxonomy): domain Eukaryota; kingdom Metazoa; phylum Chordata; class Amphibia; order Anura; family Aromobatidae; genus Allobates; species Allobates femoralis. The sequence goes on from JARQOC010000008.1 coordinate 188,069,012, forward strand.
GCGACAAATGTAGCTTGCATCGGCAATATACCCCGTAGTAGCGGCGTGTGAAGACGGTAGTAGCCACCCGGCAGTAGCGGCACCTGTTTCCGAGCACTGCCCGGAAACAGGTGGCTACCCAGGCGATTGTAGCGACCTGTATCGGCGTGTAAAGAAGCAACAGAAGGGATGTGTCGACACCAGGCAATGTACCTGTTATGTAGCTGGGGCGTGACACAGGCTACGGGATACCGCGCCCCATCAGCGATCATTGGAGGAAGCTCCTGCATTACGATTGGTAGACGCTGCATAGGGCGGCATATATAAGGAGCTGACCAGTCACACTACACAATTGCTCGAGCGTCATGTATTAATCAGCCTCCTGCGATGCCTGCCCAATCATGATGTTATTGCTTTGTCCTATCAGCGTACGGACGTCTCGTAATCCACGATTGTGGCACGCCTATGTGTTGTCCCTGCTGCACCAGGTCCGCCCATATTAGCTTGTTGTAGCGGTGTGTAAATGAGGTAAGCTGAGCTACAGAAGGTAACTTGTGGCACCCGGCGATGTATCTAGCTGTAGATGTAACGTAGCGTAGCGCACCTTGTTGCGGCGTGTAAAGATGGTGCGTTTACCATTTGCAACCGTTTGTGCGTGCTCGTGCACGTGAAGTAGCTGGTTGTATCCACCCGCCAGTAGCGGCGTGTAAAGGTACTCTCTATGATAAAGTCAAAACTGGAAACGTCTGCAAAATTAAATAAACCTCCATTTGAAGGCAGCTGTTTTGGGGTTATTGCCACTAATCAGTGAAAATTAGGAACCTGCTGGGCTATGAGAAGCCTGGTGGATAAAGTGGACAATTGGTCGATAAAGTGGAACATAGGCGGATAAAATGGAACTTTGGTGGATAAAAAAGGGAACATTGGTGGATAAAGTGGAACATTGGTGGATAAAGTGGAACATTGATGGATAAAGTGAAAAATTGGTGGATAAAGTGGAAGATTGGTGGATAAAAAAGGGAATATTGGTGGATAAAGGGGAATATTGGTGAATAAAATTTAAATTTGGTGCATAAAGTTTAACATTGGTGGATAACTTGGAACATAGGGAGAAAATGGAGCATTGTTGGATAAAGTGGCACAATGGTGGATGAAGTGGAACATTGGTGGATAAAGTGGAACATTGGTGGATAAAGTGGAACGTTGGTGGATAAAGTGGCACAATGATGGATTAAGCTTCTCCTTGATGAATGCATCAAGTCCGCATAGGTTGAGTTCACACCTCCGGTAATCTTCCGGTAGATCTGATCCAGCACAATCCGTTCTACATACACAATTTTTTGGTAATTTGAAACAATTGATTTCTGTAGGATCCGTTTTTCTAACATTGGAGTCTATGGAGAACAGATCCGGTAACTGATCACTATTTATCCCTCATGTGAAACTGATCCATTAAGAAAAAAAAGGATCGTTTACAAATAAGAGAAAAACAGAGGCTAAGTAGTGATCTGTTCTCCATAGACTCCAATGTTACAAAAAATGGATCCTGCAGAAATCAATTTGAGCAAATTGGACTGTACAGTTGTGTTTACAGACTGGATTGTGCTGGATCCGATCTACCGGATGATCACTGGAGGTGTGAATTTAGGCTTAAGTGAGTTTCATATATCGGGCAATGCCCTCTGGTAAGGTTTCCAAAAGCTTCCTTCAAGTGAGTTCTGTGGAGTTTCTTCCATCTTTTCAGCTTCTTCAGAGAGGGGGCTGTTTAATCAAGGCTCTCTGAAGGGACAGTACTGACTTCTGGGATTGCTGCATCCAATAGGTGGCGCTAGAGATCTGAGACAACTTCACCCCTATTCTGTTGCTGGCGCTGTTATTGGGTTCTGCAGTTCTCATTGGCTGAAGAGCAATGTAAGAAAAAATGCCATCAGTAGCAATCTGTAAAGAGATACAAGATGGAAAAAAGCTCCAAGGAACCCACTTAAAGATGATCCAGTATATTCCCAAGAGACAGGGTCCAAATCTCAGGTGTGAAGGTAACAAAAAATGATTCTCCCATTCATAAAATGATAACGTTTCACCTTAAAGGGGTTGTCCAGAATTCTACAAACAGGCTGATTTCCTTTGCAAACAGCGCCACCCCTGCTACAGGCTGTGTGTGATATTCAGTTCAGCCCATTTAAGTGAATTAGGCCTATGCTGTAATACCACATGAACCTGTAGACAGAGGTGGCGCTGTTTTTGAAAAATGCAGTAAAGTTTTATTAATCCTGAATATCTCCTTTCAGAAGGTAGTGATGATATTTGAGGTCGACACGTTGTCATTTTTATGTATGGAGAATACATTTTGGTTTAAGACAGTGATAGGTAAGAGATGTTCTTACTGCTGGGGGCCCCAGATGTGTCACTACATCGGGGGCAATGCCATGTCTGCATACTTATGGTGTTCCTGCGCCCATGGGCACCTCCAAATTATATGATTGAAGATAGCTGCACAACGGAACCTCCATCATCAGGAAAATGGGCAAAACTGTGCATGTTGACTACCCTTGACCTTCCATTGCTCAGGCTGTGTGATACAATGTATCAATGCAGGTAAAATGTAACAATATCAGAACAGACGAGAGCTGCTTTTGCTGATGTGTTCTGGACTCTTCGTACGTCTTTATTGATACTTTTGCACAATTTTTCCTTTACTGTCCATTTGTTGTGTTTTTCTTTTCTTGTGTCCCATTTTTTTTTTTATTTGACCTGTAGATATTGCAGGTGAGTCCGGCTTCTTCTTATTTTAGGAGATGATGCGTTACACGTCGCGTCGTGCACCCGGCTGGAGATTGCTCCGTCCGCTCGATCGTCTTTGTTGGCAGAGAGTCAGGAAAACTGTTACCAAAGCCAAATACGTCCCCAATATCGAAGATTACCCCGAGCGCTAAGACTGCTCAGGAGCCGAGCGTGCGCAAAATGATCACAATTCCTCTGTAAGAATGTGAGACAAGTCTTAAGAACTTAATTCCGGCTTTAGTACAGAGGTAATCTAGAGAACGCCATTACCAGCCCTCGCTGCTCACATGGAGAGGACGCTGGTGGAGACGCGAGGACGGTAATCCTCCATCGCCTGCTGCACATTTTCCTTCTGTCCTCACACTGCAAATTCTAGAATTAATTAATGAGGGGACGTTCATCGCTCCTCCTCCATTATTAACCAATGACGACCTCCAGTTCTAGTTTTAAAAGGAACCATCCAGCAGGATTTAGGGCTTGAAAGTCAAGCCAGGGCCTTACGGTTCTGGGATACTGAATGTTACATACCTTTACTTGAATGATTCCATTGTTTGATTGCAGAGAAAAGTGTCATAAAACTCCTGGAAAACAGGGCAGCAGATGATTGATGTGTGCAGCACTGTGTCACTATGTGGGGTTTTTTTTCCTCCCCTGTGGACATACTTTTTCAGCTGTAAGCCAAACCCTATCCCTTCCTTTCATCTCTACTTTCAGTTATGTCAGCGCTCCCGTGGCTGAAGTATAGTGACAGTGCACAGGAGACAGAAACTAAAAGAGATGAGAGAGAGGGTTTGGCTTACAGAGAAAGGCATGTCCACAGGGGAGGAAAAAGAAACCCAAATAGTGATGCAGTGCTGCACACAACAGTTATCTACTGCCCTGTTTTCCAGGAGTTTTATGACACTTTTCTTTGCAATTAAACATAGAATCATTCAAGTAAAGGTTTCATTGCATTCAGCATCCCAGAGCCTGTAAGGCACCAGCTTCACTTTATAACCCTAAATCCTGTTAGTTGGTTTTCTTTATGTAAAAAAAAAGGTAGTTGGGTATTTGGAAACACTGTGTTGGTTGTAATTAGTTATAGCTCTGCAGGAGAGCTAACAGCACTATGGGAGGACAGATGTTTGTCATTATTCAAAATGCTGCGCTGTGTCATCTCTGCTCTACAGGTTCAGTTCTGCTGTGTTGTGTGAGTACTTGCTGTGTTGTGTAAGCTCTGCTTTACTGGTTCAGCTCTCCTTGCTGTGTTGTGTCTGTTCTGCTGTACTGGTTCAGCTCTCCATTGCTGTCTGTGTCAGCTCTGCTGTGTTGTGTCAGCTCTGCTGTACTGGTTCAACTCTGCTGTGTTGTGTCAGCTCTGCTGTACTGGTTCAGCTCTCCTTGCTGTGTTGTGTCAGCTCTGCTGTACTGGTTCAGCTCTCCTTGCTTGTTGTGTCAGCTCTGCTGTACTGGTTCAGTTCTGCTGTACTGGTTCAGCTCTGCTATACTGGTTTAGTTCTGATGTGTTGTGCCAGCTCTGCTGTGTTTGTCAGCTCTGCTGTACTGGTTCAGTCTGCTGTGCTGTGTTAGCTCTGCTGTACTGGTTCAACTCTCCTTTGCTGTGTTGGTCAGCTCTGCTGTGTTGTGTCAGCTCTGCTGTGTTGTGTCAGCTCTGCTGTACTGGTTCAGCTCTCTTCCTGTGCTGTGTGTGTTGAAAGTCTCTGCATGTTTTGTTCACTCTTGCTAGTAACTGGGTTCAGTTCTGCTGTACTGGTTCAGCTTTACTATATTGTGGTTGTCAGTCCTTTCACATCGCGTTTTTCGCTGATCCGGCAGTTGCTGTTTTTTGTCAGCTCTGCGGTACTGGTTCAGTTCTGCTGTGTTGTGTACAGCTCTGCTTACTGTTCCACGTTCTGGCACTTCTGGTTGCGTGTCATGGCACTGCTTATGGTTCAGCCTCTGGCTGTGTCCATGTGTTCAGCTGCTAGACCTGTGTTGTGTCAGAGTCATGCTGTGTTGTGTCATTAGCTTCAGTTGCGTATCTGGTTCAGTTATGCTGTGTTTGTGCAGTGCACTCCAAACTGCTAGTTATTTCAGCTCTGCTGTACTGGTTCAGCTCTGCTGTGTTGTGTCAGCTCTGCTGTGTTGTGTCAGCTCTACTCTACTGGTTCAGTTCTGCTGTGTTGTGTCAGCTCTGCTGTGTTGTGTCAGCTCTGCTGTACTGGTTCAGCTTTGCTGTGCTGTGGCAGCTCTGCTGTGCTGGTTCAGCTCTGACTTCACTGCAGAGCTGTGTGTGATTATGAAATCAGACTGTCAGTCATTACATGTCTCCCTTTGGTTACACTCGCTGTAATTTACAATAAGCTCTGGAGTTAGATCTCGCTGAGATCTATTTCCGGCCAAGATCTTAACAGCTAATTTACATAATAAGTAGAATGTGGATTTTTCAAAAATAAGACTTCACATTGCAGATATCAAGGTATCATTTATGCTGCTTTTACATGTTGCAGTTGCAATCTCCAAAAACTGCAGCAAAAAAGTTATTTTTTTTTTGTAATTTTGACAAAATGCAACATGGCCGCGGAGTGTGAACAGAGCTGTAATGTAGGGTGTAATAGAGATAATGAGCCTCATGGTTTATCTAAGGTAGAGTTCCACTTTAATATCCAGAAATTGGCAGATACAGCGGGGATTGAATAAACAGCCGCTCTTCAATATGAACTTATTGCGGGAAAGTCTCCAAAGTCTTCCCATAATATTTTATAGGGCTGCGGGGAAATCTAACACATTAAAATGTATGTGAAAATGGCTAAATATACAGAACTACACCAGACGTCCGCAGCACGAGGTGAGGAGGATGGGAGTGACTGCGCCGGACGAGTAATAGAATAATAGAAACTCGAGGTCTGACGCATTTGTAGAATTTGCAGCTGCAGTTGGGACGTGTAATGTTACAGTAACATCGTCACTATTCAGACACTTAGAGATCATAGTCTGTGATGACATGGTGCAATAATCTCCACCCCTAACCTGTGTCCCATCTATTAGTCACTATTCAGACACCGAGCGATCATAGTCTGTGATGTCATGGTGCAAAGTCAGATGCCAGTGCCCCGGGTAAAGAATCTCCCCCCCAACCTGTGTCCCATCTATTGTCTATGTCTGTGATGACATGGTGCAGTCAGTGACAAGCACTCTCCAGTCTCCACCCCAAACCTGTGTCCCATCTATTAGTCACTATTCAGATTGTCCCATCTATTAGTCACTATTCAGACACTGAGCGATCACAGTCTGTGATGACATGGTTCATTCAACGGCCAGTGCCATGGCGAATAATCTCCACCCCTAACCTGTGTCCCATCTATTAGTCACTATTCAGACACTGAGCGATCATAGTCTGTGATGACATGGTGCAATGTCAGATGCCAGTGCCCCCGGTCAAGAATCTCTCCCCTAACCTGTTTCCCATCTATTGTCTATGTCTGTGATGACATGGTGCAGTCAGTGACCAACACTCTCCAGTCTCCACCCCTAACCTGTGTCCCATCTATTAGTCACTATTCAGACACTGAGCAATCACAGTCTACTCTATGATGACATGGTGCAGTCAGCGACCAGGGCGAGTATCCTCCAGTCTCCACCCTAACCTGTGTCCCATCTATTAGTCACTATTCAAACATAAAGCGATCACAGTCTGTGATGTCATGGTGCAGTCTGGGCCAGCTCCAATGGCAAGTACACTCCAGTCTCCACCCCTAGCCTGTGTCCCTTCTATTAGTCACTATTCAGACATTGAGCAACTACAGTCTGTGATGTCATGGTGCAGTCAGGGCCAGTGCCCGTGGTAAGTGCTCTCCAGTTTCCACCCCTAACCTGTGTCCCATCTGTTAGTCACTATTCAGACACCGAACGATCACAGTCTGTGATGTCATGGTTCATTGATGGCCCGTGCCCAGGGTGAATAATCTCCACCACTAACCTGTGTCCCTTCTATTAGTCACTCTTCAGAACTGAGCAATCACAGTCTACTCTCTGATGACATGGTGCAGTCAGCGACCAGGGCGAGTAAACTCCAGTCTCCACCCTTAACCTGTGTCCCATCTATTAGTCACTATTCAGAAACCAAGCAATCACAGTCAGTGATGATATGATGCAGTCAGCGGCCAGCACTCCGCAGTCCCCAGCTCTAACCTGTGTCCCATCTATTAGTCACTATTAAACCCCTTGTTCCCCAGTCAAATGCATTTTAGAACAATATTAATGATTTTTTTTAAATCTGACATAACATTTTATATATAAAAGTTATAATTTGTTGTATTTTTTTTTTTACTTTTCATTTGTTTTACCGTATATTACATTTTGCACTATTTTATTACTCTAAACTTCAGCTCCAGTCCCAATGTGAGTCCTACTCATATCCCTAGTTGGGGTAAGAAAACATGGAAAAATGGAACATTTATTATACCGCCATTGAGATTTTTTTTTATCTTTTTATTTTTTTTGTAATTTTGGGGCAGCTTAGGTGCCTGTCTAATGGAGGTGAGAGGAGAGTCTGGAAACAGTGCAACACTCTTAACCGAATACTTTTGCTGCCTATGCAGAGTGCGGGGGTGGTGGATGGCAGAGGTCAGACAGACCTGTCAATCAAGGCGAGGGCGAAGGAGTGAGGATCGTACAGCTGTAAATGCTTTGTTCAGCCCCAAATGCGCGTTTGGCTCATTAACATTTGTCTTCAACAACAGATTTCTATAGCGGGTGTAATATTTTCTCAGCGTGACGGCACCGACCCAACCTGCATATAGTATTAAACACAAATTCTCCAGATGCGATGACTTTATAAATGTCACACTGGAGCATACAAACTCCGAGCCGGAGGCGCAACACACGGATGATAATGAGGATAGTAAAGTAGGAAGCCCCTTATAATAAGAAGTGGGGTCACCTCCTGACTCTCACCTGAGTCTGCACCCTGCACTCCCTAACGTCCCTACACAGGTCCTTCCCCCTATCGCCATCACGTACCTAGGCCCTCGCTAACCCTAGACTCACCTTGGTTAGTGTGTAGGCCGGTGAGGAGGACACTAGCCTCACCTCTACAATAATAAGGGAGACAGAGAAAAAATAGGCAGAAGGATATAATACAAACTCCTCAATTGCAGAAAAGCACAGCAGCTGCAATTGTCACGACTCCTCAGCTCTTTCCAATGTGGACAGAATAGAAAGGGATTCTATAACCAGTGTCAGATAGTAAGAGAGGTGACTACTTATAGCAGAAGGGAGTGGTCACAAAAATTGATTAATTGCATTGTTCTAAATGTAATATTAATGTCAGCGCTGGCCTGATGTGGAGTAAAATGCATCCACTGTAATGCACGGCACGGTATTAGATCTGCCGGAGTCAGTGGTGGATACATACAGGGACATAACTACAACAGTTGCAGGCGTTGTAATCACACCCGGGCCCTGGAGCCTAGGGGGCCCCAAAAGTCCCTTTGGCCTATAGAAAAAAAGACTATTGCTATTAAAGATTTGCAATAATTGGGAGCCCCATTGGAGCTTTCAGATCGGCCCCATGAGCTTCAAGTTACATCACTGGATACGTGACTTGTGAATGCAGCTCTGGAGGTGAATGGAGCATAAATGTTATAAATCATTATGAGTAGTAGAGTGGAAATGTTCATCACTTTGGATTACTTTTCTTCTGCCTGTTAGGCACATTAGATATACTAAGATGAGCGATGATGATGAGGGTCACATTTAGCCTTCCTATAACGGCTGCTGGTCTCTCATTCATGGCAATCACTACTTGCTACATTGTTGCAGTTTATTGTCCAGTGATGTCGGCATCAATCCTATTAGAATTCATGAAAGGTTGGTAAAAGCAGTGAAGGGATCTGAGGAGACGTACGGGGGTCTGTGGATGAGCGCGGTCTGCGTGGAGGTCTGGGTTTCTATGCTTGGTGTACGGTATTCTGTATAGTTATATACACACATATATATTTACAGGAACACCTCAATGAATGAGAATATTGCCAAAAAATTACTTTATTTCTGTAATTCAATCCATAAAGTGACACACATATATTATATAGAGTCATTACATGCAGAGGGATCTATTTCATGGGTTTAATTATGTTAATGTTGATGATTAATGAAAACCCAAAGGTCATTATCTCAGAAAATTAAAGTAGGGAGGATGAAGGGTCTGAGAGATAAAATATGACCTAAATAGGTATCAGAGGCTTCACCTTGTGTGGTTGTGAGAGTCACAACCACTATAAAAGCAGATCACGCCTGCTGCAGTCCCCAGCGTGGTGCATATAGAGGAGGGAGGATGAAGGGTTAAACACCGCGCTGCTGTATTCCACCAGACATCAAAGGATGGATATAATATCGATTTATTAGTCATCATGTTTCAGGGCTCCCGGCCTCTTCCTCAGGACAAATCAGTATTATATTGCCATGTGTCTGGGAGCCCTGAAACGCGTTGACTAATAGATCAATATTATATTCATCCTTTGATGTCTGGTGGAATACGGCAGCGCATTGAGGTGTTTAATCCTTCATCCTCTCTACTTTACTTTTCTGAGATAACGTCCTCTGGGTTTCATTAATCATCAACATTAACAGAAATAAACACATGACATAGATCCCTCTGTGTGTAATGACTCTATATAATAGATGTGGTCACTTTATGGATTGAATTACTGAAATAAAGTCACTTTTTGATGATCTTCTCATTCACTGAGATGCTCCTATGTGTACATATACAGTGTATATATATGTATATCTATACGCACACCCTCCACTACTCTCCCCGAGCCTCGGCACTGTGGGAGTTCGCAGTCTGTTTCCTCATTGACACTTTGAATCGTTCTACGACTTTTAATCAGGAATTCGGTGTAAATCAAATTTCTTCGTAAAAGCCGTAAACTCCAACTGCGCTTTTTATTTTTCCTCCTTCTGATTGATAATATTGAACTGAAACAAACAAGCTCCAGACATTCCCACCACAGCCGCACTCAGGCCGCGTGTAACTACCATCTCGTACAGGCGGATAGATTGTCAGCTCTGTGTCTCAGGGACGGTGATTACATTATTCTCAAAAGGGCAAAGCATAAACCTGAGGCTTCAAACCAAACCTGACATCAGACCCCCCCGATCCTTGTCAGAAGATTTATTGTGTAGATATCCTCTATATACTGAAATCCTCAATATGCAGGAACAACAGCAACCTGTGATGTCATAGTATAGAGATAATACACACAGTGATGTCACTGTACAGAGATAATACACACAGTGATGTCACAGTACAGAGATAATACACACAGTGATGTCACAGTACAGGGATAATACACACAGTGATGTCACAGTACAGGATAATACACACAGTGATGTCATAGTGCAGAGATAATGCACACAGTGATGTCACAGTACAGGGATAATACACACAGTGATGTCACAGTACAGGGATAATACACACAGTGATGTCACAGTACAGGGATAATACACACAGTGATGTCACAGTGCAGAGATAATACACACAGTGATGTCACAGTACAGGGATAATACACACAGTGATGTCACAGCACAGAGATAATACACACAGTGATGTCACAGTACAGAGATAATACACACAGCGATGTCACAGTACAGAGATATTACACACAGTGATGTCACAGTACAGGGATAATACACACAGTGATGTCCCAGTACAGGGATAATACACACAGTGATGTCACAGTACAGAGATAATACACACAGTGATGTCACAGTACAGAGATAATACACACAGTGATGTCACAGTACAGGGATAATACACACAGTGATGTCACAGTACAGGGATAATGCACACAGTGATGTCCCAGTACAGGGATAATACACACAGTGATGTCCCAGTACAGAGATAATACACACAGTGATGTCACAGTACAGAGATAATACACACAGTGATGTCACAGTACAGGGATAATACACACAGTGATGTCACAGTACAGGGATAATACACACAGTGAAGTCACAGTACAGGGATAATACACACAGCGATGTCACAGTACAGGGATAATACACACAGCGATGTCACAGTACAGGGATAATACACACAGCGATGTCACAGTACAGGGATAATACACACAGCGATGTCACAGTACTGGGATAATACACACAGCGATGTCACAGTACAGGGATAATACACACAGCGATGTCACAGTACAGGGATAATACACACATTGATGTCACAGTACAGGGATAATACACACACAGTGATGTCACAGTACAGAGATAATACACACAGTGATGTCACAGTACAGAGATAATACACACAGTGATGTCACAGTACAGGGATAATACACACAGTGATGTCACAGTACAGGGATAATACACACAGTTATGTCACAGTACAGGGATAATACACACACAGTGATGTCATAGTACAGAGATAATACACACAGTGATGTCACAGTACAGAGATAATACACACAGTGATGTCACAGTCCAGGGATAATACACACAGTGATGTCTCAGTGCAGAGATAATACACACAGTGATGTCACAGTACAGGGATAATACACACAGTGATGTCACAGTACAGGGATAATACACACAATGATGTCACAGTGCAGGGATAATACACACAGCGATGTCACAGTACAGGGAAAATACACACAGTGATGTCACAGTACAGAGATAATACACACAGTGATGTCACAGTACAGGGATAATACACACAGTGATGTCACAGTACAGGGATAATACACACAGTGATGTCACAGTACAGGGATAATACACACAGTGATGTCACAGTACAGGGATAATACACACATTGATGTCACAGTACAGGGATAATACACACAGTGATGTCACAGTACAGGGATAATACACACAGCGATGTCACAGTACAGGGATAATACACACAGCGATGTCACAGTACAGGGATAATACACACAGGGAGGTCACAGTACAGGGATAATACACACAGCGATGTCACAGTGCAGGGATAATACACACAGGGAATTCACAGTATAGGGATAATACACACAGTGATGTCACAGTGCAGGGATAATACACACAGTGATGTCACAGTGCAGGGATAATACACACAGTGATGTCACAGTGCAGGGATAATACACACAGTGATGTCACAATACAGGGATAATACACACAGTGATGTCACAGTGCAGGGATAATACACACAGTGATGTCACAGTACATAGATAATACACACAGTGATGTCACAGTACAGGGATAATACACACAGTGATGTCACAGTACAGGGATAATACACACAGTGATGTCACAGTACAGAGATAATACACACAGTGATGTCACAGTACAGGGATAATACACACAGTGATGTCACAGTACAGGGATAATACACACAGTGATGTCACAGTACAGGGATAATACACACAGTGATGTCACAGTACAGGGATAATACACACAGTGAAGTCACAGTACAGGGATAATACACACAGTGATGTCACAGTACAGGGATAATACACACAGTGATGTCACAGTACAGGGATAATACACACAGTGATGTCACAGTACAGGGATACTACACACAGTGATGTCACAGTACAGAGATAATACACACAGTGATGTCACAGTACAGGGATAATACACACAGTGATGTCACAGTACAGGGATAATACACACAGCGATGTCACAGTACAGGGATAATACACACAGTGATGTCACAGTACAGAGATAATACACACAGTGATGTCACAGTACAGAGATAATACACACAGTGATGTCACAGTACAGGGATAATACACACAGTGATGTCCCAGTACAGGGATAATACACACAGCGATGTCACAGTACATAGATAATACACACAGTGATGTCACAGTACAGAGATAATACACACAGCGATGTGACAGTACAGGGATAATACACACAGTGATGTCACAGTACAGAGATAATACACACAGTGATGTCACAGTACAGGGATAATACACACAGTGATGTCACAGTACAGAGATAATACACACAGTGATGTCACAGTACAGGGATAATACACACAGTGATGTCACAGTACAGAGATAATGCACACAGTGATGTCACAGTACAGGGATAATACACACAGTGATGTCACAGTACAGAGATAATGCACACAGTGATGTCACAGTACAGGGATAATACACACAGCGATGTCACAGTACAGGGATAATACACACAGCGATGTCACAGTACAGGGATAATACACACAGTGATGTCACAGTACAGGGATAATACACACAGTGATGTTATTGTGGATTTCATGTTCTCCTTCTGTCCTCTTTGTACTGAGCCGTCGCTGTTAGTAAGAAGTCATGAGAATCACTCGGGAGAGTTTGGAGACCTTCCAGGGCTGATTTGCATAATGTATATTTCCCTACAAACAGCAAAATGTATAGAGAATGTTTTATTATTCTGCCAATAAAAGGGAAAACTTCAGCAATATCTACAGCAGAACAATCATAAAATCTCCGCTCTACAAGAAGCCAATTATTTCCTGTAAAAATCTGAAATTCAAAAGTTTATACAAATTAACAAATATGACAGCGAGGCTCCACCACGGCGTCCCGTCCATCCCTGCCGCTGCTGGGGAACACCGGCTCATGAAGGGAGCTCCATCATTTCCAATTGGTGAGGTGAAGCTGCCATTATTATTTACCAGCCTTCAGCCTCCGAGCCATAGTGACCTGATTGATCAATGCTCTATAGGAAGATCAATCTTGTGGGTCCACCAGGGTCTTCTCCAAGCCTAGATAGGTCCACCAGGGTCTTCTCCAAGCTTAGATGGGTCCACCAGGGTCTTCTCCAAGCCTAGATAGGTCCACCAGGGTCTTCTCCAAGCTTAGATGGGTCCACCAGGGTCTTCTCCAAGCCTAGATAGGTCCACCAGGGTCTTCTCCAAGCTTAGATGGGTCCACCAGGGTCTTCTCCAAGCCTAGGTCAACCAGGGTCTTCTGCAAGTCTAGATAAGTCCACCATGGTCTTTTCCAAGCCTAGATAGATTCACCAGGGTCTTCTGCACCGTTATCTTGATTGTATCAAGCCATAGGATTGCTGATCTTCCTCTTCTCCTTGCTCCTTCTATTCTTCCCACCATGATGTCCTCCTCCAGTGATTTCTCTCTTGGTATGATGTGTAGACAGTCGTATCTTGGTGATCCTCCTTCCAGTGACCTGTATGGCCTGATTTCTTCCAGAATTGATGTGTTTGTTCTTCTTTACATCCATGACAAGGTAGCGGAGGGCGGCTGGAGAATGTTTGTTGACTTATTCCCTTCTTAATTTGGCGCATTCTACTCACAATCTTCATGAAGGTCGATGTGTAACACAATTGTTGCACATTTTAGGTTTGTCTGGTGTGTTGTGTTATTGCTTCTCTTTCTCTTCCACCTTCTTTCTTTTGTGAGGTAGGGCATGCCTAGGGGGGTTCACTTGGCAGCATAAGTGACACCAACAACCATGTGTAGCGTAACATAAACAGCAGTTTATTATTTTTTTCTCATAAACCGCGTACTACTCACATATTTACATGATCACATATATGGTAAACATAGAACACTTTACATAGAACACCATACACATAGTAACATCACATCACACATTACCCAGGCAGTAACCACCTCTCCATAGAGTCTCAGGGGCACTAACCACAGATGTTATGGTGGTCATGGCCGCCCGGCCTTTAGCTACTTCTTACACTTACACTATACATAATCATATCACAGACTGTTCTAATGGCAGCTATGCCCGCCTGGCATCATTTACATTACATATGATCCCCAGAACCTTAGGGCGTCCCTTACTGACCCTTACAGACCCAGTCTGGTTCTAATATGCCCGCCTGGCATCATTTACATTAATATGATCCCCAGAACCTTAAGGTGTCCCTTACCGAACTTTACAGACCCACTCTGGTTCTAATGGCAGCTATGCCCACCTGGCATCATTTACATTAATATGATCCCCAGAACCTTAGGGCGTCCCTTACTGACCCTTACAGACCTAGTCTGGTTCTAATGGCGGCTATGCCCACCTGGCATCATTTACATTACACAGTCCACTGTGCCCTCGAGACATTCTCAGCCTCTCACATGGCACACTCACACACATGGACTCCAGCCCCTCACAGCCCATACAGCTTACAGAGGCCATCCCAGTGTCATACAGCCTCCACACACCTCACATGAGGTCAACAGGACCCTCACGACCTGACGGTCGGTCCCATTGGCGGTTATGGCCGCCTGGCCTCCGTGGACTCCAACCCATCATAGGGCCCACTCACACTAATCCACAGTCCCTCATGGACTTCCATGGACGTCAGCCTTGTCAGGCCCAGACCAGGTTCTGAGCCACCTGAGCTCCCAGGCAGTCAAAGCGTCCTCCAAGGTCTCCTCAACCCATGATGCCAAGCTGCCTCCAAGACCCACCAACACAGGCAGAGATCCCGGACGGCAGCCTCACCACCATGGACAGAGTGAACCCCCTATAAGTTCAGCCAGGACTCTGATACACCCAGGTGCTCCACTAACCTCTCGGCCACAGGCTTCATACGGCTCAGAGGGACCGGCGTCTCCGGCAGGGAAAGCCAGGTGTCCTGCCTCATCCCCCAAAGGGGACGGGACCCCTCTGAGACACGTCCTCTCTCTCAGAGGATCATGTCTGGTCTCTCTCTAAACACAGGCCTAGGCAGCTATTATCTTACCTGCCACACCCACACCTGGGAACTGTCAGCCATTAGCACACACTGCTCTTTTAGGGGCCGCTCATTAGTCTCATCAGCCCCTTAGGTGTTAACCCACTGTGCACCGGTTCAGTCTTACAATCACACCCAGTGAAACAGGCTGATGTGAACAGGCACCTGAGCTGCACCCCGACCATGGGACCACGCCGGCTGTGCCTCACACTTTCCATTCGCGCCTTTCTTACACTCTGTTTTATGTTTCCGTCTGTTGTTCTTTGTCTTTTCTATTTCGGGTTCCGGTTTTCAGATATTTTTTGCTGATTCATCAGTTTCCAATTTTTCAAAAACTTGCAAAATGTTTGTGAAACTGTTCTTCAGTCCTTCTTAGAGCGATCGTATATTTATTTGTCATTTTTCCATAAATTGTTTATTTTTGAGGGCCATGAAAAGTCGCTAAAAAAGGTTAAATCACAGCAGTTTTGATTTTGCAACAAAACAATGAAATATGTTTCGAAAACGTTGACATAGAAAATTACAAAAAGAAAGAGAAAAGTAAATTAAAGAAAATGCTAAAGTCTGATCGGAGCCATAGTTTCTATATATGAGTCACATACAGCGCCCACATAACAGCTGCGACCACCCTACATAATACCGCCATACAGTGACTGTATAGTACTCCCATAGAGTAATCATATTGTAGAAATAATACTCCAATACTTCCTTGTGTCCGTGAGTTACGTTTTTGACAAGTTTGGTGACTGTAACCTGTACCCGCCAGTAAAGCTGCAACCCCTCTCTACATAAAACCGCCATACAGTGACTGTATAGTACTCCTATATACTAATCACATTGTTATAATAATAATGATCTTTATTTATATAGCGCCATCATATTCCGCAGCGCTTCACAATTCAGAGGTCCATATACAAACTATGATAAGTAACAGTTATAAAAGATACAATAATTAAAGCAGAATAATGACAGCCCTGCTCATAAGAGCTTACACTCTACAATAGGGTGGGGGTGACACAGAGTACAGGGGCTTATTTACAATCATGGTCCAGCCATCTAGAGGAAGTAGATTAGCATAAGTGGTCAACAGCCAATCCTTTGGAGTGAATAGGCCATGTCTAAATGACTTCAACTAGGCACAATGATAGGCCACCCTAAAAAGATGTGTTTTTAGGGATCGCCTGAAACTATGTAAGTTGTGGATAGTCCTGATTTCTTGGGGTAGAGCATTCCAGAGAATTGGTGCAGCTCAGGAGAAGTCTTGGAGGCGGCAGTGGGAGGTTTGAATTAATGCAGAAGTGAGTCTAAAGTCATTTCCAGAGCCAAGAGAATGGGTGGGGTGATAGACAGAGGTGAGGGAGGAGATGTAGGGGGTGCTCTACTGTGAAGAGCTTTGTGGTTGAGAACAAGCAGTTTGAATTGGATCCTATAGTGTATAGGCAGCCAGTGCAATGACTGGCACAGAGCAGATCCTATAGTGTATGCGCAGCCAGTGCAATGACTGGCAGAGAGCTGATCCTATAGTGTATGGGCAGCCAGTGCAATGACTGGCACAGAACGGATCTTATAGTGTATGGGCAGCCAGTGCGATGATTGGCACAGAGAGGATCCTATAGTGTATAGGCAGCCAGTGCAATGACTGGCACAGAGCGGATCTTATAGTGTATGGGCAGCCAGTGCAATGACTGGCACAGAGCGAATCCTATAGTGTATGGGCAGCCAGTGTAATGACTGGCACAGAGCTGAAGCATCCGAGTAACAGTTAGCTAGATAGGTGATCCTGGCTGCTGCTTTAAGAATGAACTGAAGAGGGGAGAGTCTAGTGCGGGGGAGTCCAATTAATAGAGAATTACAATAATCAAGGCAAGAGTGAATCAGGGCCACAGTGAGGGTTTTTGTGGTTTCCAAGGTGAGAAAGGGGCGGATTGTAGAGATGTTCTTCAGGAGCAAGCGGCAAGAGCGGGTGAGAGATTGTATATATGGGGTGAAGGAAAGATCAGAGTCAAACATAACACCCAGAGAGCGAGCCTGCTGACTAGGCGTTATCATGGTGCCCCCTGAGGGACCCCAATAGTGAGAGGAAGAGAAGAGGTCCAAGGACTGAACCCTGCGGGACCCCAATAGTGAGAGGAAGAGAAGAGGTCCAAGGACTGACCCCTGAGGGACCCCAATAGTGAGAGGAAGTGGGGATTAGATACTTCCTTGCATCTAATCATTTCCATAAATGTGGCTGTGAGTTAAGTTTTTGACATTTCCCCCGAGGTGACTATAGCCTGGTCCCTAACGGTAAAGGCCACGGGGAAGTGCCCGTATTGCCCATAGTTTGACCATAATTGGAGAAGTTGACCTCGTTGTATAAGTACCTCGGCCTCCACTGCAATGAATTGATTATTTTTGTAAGATATTTGGCCAAATAAATTGCAAATCAAACTAAGTCTGCTCGTTCACAATGTTTTCCTTGGCATTCGCCGGTCGCCTTGTTAGAGATTTCTTGAGTTAATCAGTTATAAATATATTTTCGGGGAATTTATTTTCATGCTTCCTGGCAGCACGGACCCATCTGGGTGAGAAAATTAGATTAACATCTCTAAAAGTGTATTTAATTTATTAGCTTAACCCGCTTTAAGGAACAGATAATGTAATTATGTTTATTCGCATGTAGAGGAAAGTTACCAAGAGGTATGGAAAGTAGATGGGGGGGAGAGAGCAAATCACCAAATCACCCCCGGGGGGGCGGCTGCCGTAATGAGGGGAAACCTGATCATTAGCTGCTAAGCATAATTCCACGTCAAGAACATTTCACAGTGGAAATCTATGTAGAAAGTCAAACAAGGTTGAATGTGATGGATCAGTGTCTGTTTCCAACCTTTTTAAATACTTGTTTTTGAGGTTTTGGATCCATCTTGGATCCGTAGATGAATGATACATTTCTATGTTCACTGGTTCTTCTGAGATTACCAACATTTGAGCTACATAGACCTCTTCTACCTTGGGTTCACTGGTGAACCTTGATGCAAATAAACGGCCAAACCTTTACGTCCTTGGGTTGCTACCTGGATACTCAACTTGCCATATGGACTCTTCCAAAACCAGCCAAGCAAAGTCTGTAATGTCATCTATGGCTCATGTGGATGTCAGTAATGTTGGGTGATAATGGTTTCCATTTGTCAGTCACGAGGTTTACCCATTCTTGTGGCAGGTTTGGGAATTAAGTCTCACATTGCCTTGTGAGACCATTGCTTATAAAAACTCTTTTCTTGCTGGTAGTTTCTTGTCAGTTCTATCTCAGGTGCAGCCGGTTTGCAACCATTCCCTTTCCCCTTAAATAGTCACATGTTCCATCACCTGATGCTGTTTATAAAATATCTTCATTCTGAACTGACCACCATGGAGTGAGGAAGTCTTTGGAAGTTGATGAAGCTGAATATGTTGCAGCTCTGGTGTTTGGCTGTAGTTGTTGGTGCATATCCTTTTTCTCTGTGTCCCCCCTGTTTGTCTTGCTTCCCCTGTGTCTAATTAGTGCAGTGGTCAGAATAGCACACTCACCAGCAATAGCATTATCCAGAGTGAGTGGAGGGATAGCCAGAGACTAAGCATGTGACGGCAAAGGGGGAAAAGACCCGTATAGGGACATTAAGGATCTTAGGATATAGGCACAGGTCACTGTCAGTAGCTAACCCATCTCCCTCTCCCTAGACCTAGGGCTTTACCATCATTGTTGTTACCCTTCATGTTGCGTCGATCACTAGAAGTCATTTATCCTAGCATGACGTTATTATGAGTAACTTATGACGTATACCAATGGAAGGTCACTGTTTATTGGTTCCTACATTGATACTTTTTGTTTGTGTTCTACGTGACATCTATTTGCAAAAAATATTAATTTATTTTGTTCTTTCTTTTATTTCAGAGCCAAAATGTCTTTGGACTTGATGTCATCGAAACACCAGAAGGAGACAAGTGGCCGCAACTTATCGTCCAGCAGAGTTTGGACAGGGAACAGAGGGATACTTACGTCATGAAGATTAAAGTAGAAGATGGTGGGAATCCTCCGAGATCCAGTACGGCCATTTTACAAGTCACCGTCACCGACGTCAATGATAACCGTCCTGTTTTTAAGGATAAAGACATCGAGGTGAATATTGCAGAAGATGCCGCTGTGGGGACGTCCGTGACACAACTTCACGCCACCGACGCCGACCTCGGCTCCAATGCCAAGATTCATTTTTATTTTGGAAACCAGATCTCCAACATTGCCAAGCGCCATTTTGCCATTGATAACAATACTGGATTAATTACAGTTAAGGAACCTCTGGATCGGGAAGAATCTCACTATCATAAATTGACAGTTTTAGCGAGTGATGGCAGTTCGACTCCATCGCGAGCCACCGTCACCATCAACATCACCGACATAAATGACAACATTCCATCTATCGATACAAGGTATATCATCAACCCAGTGAATGGAACCGTGCAAATATCCGAGAAGGCTCCGATAAACACAAAAATCGCCCTGATCACCGTTACCGATAAGGATGCCGATCTCAATGGCAAGGTGACTTGTTTCACAGACCACGACGTTCCCTTCAGGTTAAAGCCCGTGTTTGACAATCAGTTTCTTTTGGAGACAGCCGCCCCTCTGGATTATGAAACCACCAGGGAATATGCAATCAAAATTGTTGCCTCCGATTCTGGAAAACCACCTCTGAACCAGTCCGCCATGCTTCTTATCAAAGTAAAGGATGAGAACGACAATCCTCCAGTTTTTACTCTTCCAGTCATTGGTCTGTCTTTTGTCGAAAACAACCCACCTGGCACCGAGCTGACCAAAATCAGTGCAACTGACGCAGACAGTGGACGTAATGCTGAGCTCAGTTACATGCTGGGCCCCAATGCTCCCCCATATTTAACCTTGATAGGCGGACGGGTATTCTCACCGCCGTAAGGAAACTGGACAGGGAGAAGCAGGACCGGTATACCTTTACAGTCATTGCCAGGGATAATGGAATGCCTTCCCTACAAACCAACACCACCGTGACCTTATCAGTCCTGGATCAAAATGATAATAGTCCCTCATTCACCCATAGTGAATATAACTTTTATGTGCCGGAGAATCTACCCGCTTATGGCACCGTTGGTCTCATCACCGTAACGGATGAAGATTTAGGTGAGAACGCCGAGTTTACGCTCTCGCTTGTAAATGCAAGGGATAATTTCATAATCGATCCCCATACAGGGGTCATCAAGCCAAATATAAGCTTTGACAGGGAGCAACAAGGTTCCTATACCTTTCAGGTGAAAGCAGTGGATCGAGGAACCCCTCAAAAGTCTTCAACCGTTAAAGTGACTATATTTGTTGAGGATGTCAATGACAACCGTCCCGTATTCGTCATCCCGTCTACTAATTATTCATATGAATTGGTGCCAACCTCAACCAACCCAGGCTCTATTGTAACCAAAGTCTTTGCCGTGGATAATGATACCGGGATAAATGCTGATTTACGTTACAGTATCATAGGAGGAAACTCAAGGGGTTTATTCACCATTGATGAAAGGAGTGGGAATATTAGCTTGAAGGAGAAAATTCTTGTCGGCGATCATGGTTTACACCGGCTCATCATAAAAGTAAATGACTCGGGGAAGCCCGAGCCGTTTCACACTCTTGCACTTGTCCACTTGTTTGTCAATGAAACCATCACCAATGGATCTTACGTTCAAGAACTAGTGAGAAGAAACATGGAGACGCCGGTCGGACAGAACATCGGAGATGGAGAGATAACGCCACAAACCAACGACTATGTCAAAATCATCATCGCAATCATCGCCGGGACCATGACCGTGATTTTGGTAATTTTTGTCACCGCTCTGGTCCGTTGCCGTCAAACCCCCCGCCACAAAGTGGTTCAAAAGAATAAGCAGAGCGGGGAATGGGTTTCTCCAAACCAGGAAAACAGACAAATTAAGAAAAAGAGGAAGAAGAAGAAGCGCTCTCCAAAAAACCTCCTCCTCAATTTCGTTACTATAGAAGAATCTAAGACGGAGGATCCTGCCCATGAACATATCAACGGCACGTTGGACATCCCAGTGGAGTTAGAAGAGCAAACTATGGGGAAATACAATTGGGGTACCACTCCGACTACGTTCAAACCCGATAGTCCAGATTTGGCCAAACACTACAAGTCCGCCTCTCCACAACCAACCTTCCAGATAAAGCCTGAGACGCCGGTTCCTCCAAAAAAAACATCACGTCATTCAGGAACTACCGCTGGACAACACGTTTGTCGTGGGCTGTGACTCTTTGTCCAAGTGCTCGTCCAGCAGCTCGGACCCGTACAGTGTCTCCGAGTGCAGCTGTCAGGGAGGCTTCAAGGCACCAGGCCCATCCACACACGACAGGTAATTTACTAAAATATTCTGGTTAATTATGGAATTTTGCAACTTTAGTTTCTTCTAATTCCTGCTTCTGCCGTAGTAACCTCAGTGTCTGATTACGAGCCAAAGAAATAGTCATTGCTTGGCGGAGGCCAAATCACAAACATCTGATTCATCAAACATGAATTTTTATATTTTACAAAATTGTTGTTTCTTTCAGGATTCTTTATCGAGGGTTTATTTTATTGAGAAATTAAAGTAAAAATGCAGCTTTTTTGCAGGTTTTTTAAATTATGTTTTTGTAATTTTTTTACAAATCAGGGTAAAAGTGCTGTTTTTTGCAGTTTTTTAAAGATTATTTTAGTTTTTTTTACAATTAAGGCTAAAGATGTTGCTTTTCTTCACTTTTTTGTAGTTTACTTTTATGTTTATGTTTTTATCATTTCCTTTACAAATTAGGGTAAACGTGCTGTTTTTAGTTTATTTTTATGTTTTTGTATATTTTTTACAAATTAAGGTAAAAATGCTGTTTTCTGCATTTTATTTAAGTTTACATTTACGTTTTGTACTTTTTACAAAGTAAGGTGAAAGTGTTTTCTGCTGCTTATTTATTTTTTACCAAATTATAGTAAAGATGCTGCTGTTTTGCAGTTTTTTGCAGTTTATTTTTACGTTTACGCTTTTGTAATTTTTTTTTACAAATTAATGTAATTACGGTAGTTTTTTTTTTCATTTTTTTTAATATATTTTTTATATTGATGTTTTTGTATATTTTATACAAAGTAAGGTAAAAGTGCCAATTTTTAGTTTTTATTTTTTTTTTTACAAATTTTCATTTTTTTCATTTTTTTTTTCAGTTATTTTTCTGTTTATGTTTTTGTATAGGTTTTATAAATTAAGGTAAAGATTCTGCTGCTGCTGGATATTGTCTGTAAGTCAAAAACAGAATCTGAAATGCATCACAGGCTGCAGATATTTGTGACATATCTCCCACTTTCTGTGCATTTTTTATCTCCCGGTATTTTTATCTATCTGCTTTCGATGTGCCGTATTATCACTTTCTGCGCATTTTGTAGCTTCTGCTTTATTTATGACATTTTAACACTTTTTTTCCTACATCCCTTCCTGTAGAAATCTAACACATAAAAATCCTGCATGTGTGTGTAAATATGAAGGAGCCGCAGCTCATCGTCTGGTGTAAGTGAAATCCTCCATCAATAGCATTGTGGCTGCTGTGACCTGCAGATGGCAATGCAGCTCTCTGCACTATTGCTTTAAGATTCTGAAGAAACATTGTGACCCTGGATGATTGTGCTCAGGACTGGGTCATCTGGGCCAGGTGCAAGCAATAAAGCTGTGGAGAATCTGATAACCGCGCCGTAATGGTAATGTAATGGCCGGAGCCATGTTTCTGGATTTTCTCCGGCTTTCTTAAGGAAAAGAAATGAGTAGTAGGTAAAAACGGTAATGCAGTAGAGTAGAAGGTAAAGAGGGTAATGCTTTCGAGTAGAAGGTAAAGAGGGTAATGCTGTTGAGTAGAAGGTAAAGATGGTAATGCTGTCGAGTAGAAAGTAAAGAACTTAATGCAGTCGAGTAAAAGTAAAGAGGGTAATGCTGTCGAGTAGAATGTAAAGACGGTAATGCAGTAGAGTAGAAGGTAAAGAGGTAATGCAGTCGAGTAGAAGTAAAGAGGGTAATGCTTCGAGTAGAATGTAAAGAGGGTAATGCTGTTGAGTAGAAGGTTTAGAGGGTAATGCAGTAAGTAAAAGGTAAAGAGGGTAATGCAGTCGAGTAGAAGGTCCAGAGGATAATGCAGTGAGTAGAAGCTAAAGACAGTAATACAATCAAGTAGAAGGAAAGAGGGTAATGCAGTCGAGTAGAAGGAAAAGAGGGTAATGCAGTCGAGTAGAAGGTAAAGAGGGTAATGCAGTAGAGTAGAATGTAAAGAGGGTAATGAAGTAGAGTAGAAGGTAAAGAGAGTTAATGCAGTCGAGTAAAAGGTAAAGAGGGTAATGCAGTGAGTAGAAGGAAAAGATGGTAATGCAGTCGAGTATAAGGTAAAGAGGGCAATGCAGTCGAGTAGAAGGTAAAGAGGGTAATGCAGTCAAGTAGAAGGAAAAGAGAGTAATGCAGTCGAGTAGAAGGTAAAAGAGGGTAATGCTTTCGAGTAGAAGGTAAAGGGGTAATGCAGTTGAGTAGAAGGAAAGAGAGTAATGCAGTCGAGTAAAGGTAAAGAGGGTAATGCAGTCGAGTAGAAGGTAAAGAGGGTAATGCAGTCGAGTATAAGGTAAAGATGGTAATGCTGTCAAGTAGAAGGTAAAGAGGTAATGCAGTGAGTAGAAGGAAAAGAGAGTAATGCATTCGAGCATAGGTAAAGAGTGTAATGCAATTCGAGTAGAAGGTAAAGAGGGTAATGCAGTCGAGTATAAGGTAAAAAGTTAATGCAGTCAAGTAGAAGGTAAAGATGGTAATGCAGTTGAATAGATGGTAAAGAGGGTAATGCTGTCGAGTAGAAGGTGAAGAGAATTATGCAGTCAAGTAGAAGGTAAAGACGGTAATGCAATCAAGTAAAAGGTAAAGAGGTAATGCAGTAGAGTAGAAGGTAAAGAGGGTAATGCAGTAGAGTAGAAGGTAAGAGGGTAATGCAGTAGAGTAGAAGGTAAAGAGGGTAATGCAGTAGAGTAGAAGGTAAAGAGGGTAATGCAATCAAGTAAAAGGTAAAGAGGGTAATGCAGTAGAGTAGAAGGTAAAGAGGGTAATGCAGTAGAGTAGAAGGTAAAGAGGGTAATGCAGTCGAGTAGATGGTAAAGAGGGTAATGCAGTCAAGTAGAAGGTGAAAAGAATAATGCAGTTGAGTAGAAGGTAAAGAGGGTAATGCAGTTGAGTAGATGGTAAAGAGGGTAATGCAGTTGAATAGATGGTAAAGAGGGTAATACAGTTAAGTAGAAGGTAAAGAGGGTAATGCAGTCAATTAGAAGGTAAAGAGGGTAATGCTGTTGAGTAGAAGGTGAAGAGAATTATGCAGTCAAGTAGAAGGTAAAGACGGTAATGCAGTCAGGTAGATGGTAAAGAGAGTAATGCAGTCCAGTCAAGTAGAAGGTAAGGAGGGTAATGCAGTCGAGTAGAAGGTAAAGAGATTAATGCAGTCGAGTAGAGGGTAAAGAGGATAATGCAGTCGAGTAGAAGGTAAAGAGGGTAATGCAGTTAAGTAAAAGGTAAAGAGGGTAATGCAGTCAAATAGAAGGTAAAGAGGGTAATGGAGTCGAGTAGAAGGTAAAGACGGTAATGCAGTCAATTAGAAGGTAAAGAGGGTAATTATGTCGAGTAGAAGGTGAAGAGAATTATGCAGTCAAGTAGAAGGTAAAGAGGGTAATGCAGTAGAGTAGAAGGTAAAGACGGTAATGCAGTCAAGTAAAAGGTAAAGAGGGTAATGCAGTAGAGTAGAAGGTAAAGAGGGTAATGCAGTTGAGTAGAAGGTAAACAGGGTATTACAGTCGAGTAGAAGCTAAAGACAGTAATGCAGTCAAGTAGAAGGTAAAGAGGGTAATGCAGTTGAGTAGATGGTAAAGAGGATAATGCAGTCGAGTAGAAGGTGAAAAGAATAATGCAGTCGAGTAGAAGGTAAAGAGGGTAATGCAGTAGAGTAGAAGGTAAAGAGGGTAATGCAGTCGAGTAGAAGGTAAAGAGGATATTGCAGTCGAGTAGAAGCTAAAGACGGTAATGCAGTCAAGTAGAAGGTAAAAAGAGTAATGTAGTCAAGTACAAGGTAAAGAGGGTAATGCAGTCGAGTAGAAGCTAAAGACGGTAATGCAGTCAAGTAGAAGGTAAAGAGTACAATGCAGTCAAGTCAAGTAGAAGGTAAAGAGGGTAATGCAGTTGTTGAGTAGAAGGTAAAGACAGTAATGCAGTCCAGTAGAGGGTAAAGAGGGTAATGCAGTTGTTGAGTAGAAGGTAAAGACAGTAATGCAGTCCAGTAGAGGGTAAAGAGGGTAATGCAGTCCAGTAGAAGGTAAAGAGGGTAATGCAGTCAGGTAGAAGGTAAAGAAGTTAATGCAGTCAAGTAGAAGGTAAAGAGGGTAATGCATTCCAGTAGAAGGTAAAGAGGGTAATGCAGTCAGGTAGAAGGTAAAGAAGTTAATGCAGTCAAGTAGAAAGAAAAGAGGGTAATGCAGTCCAGTAGAAGGTAAAGAGGGTAATGCAGTCAAGTAGAAGGAAAAGAGGGTAATGCAGTTAAGTAGAAGGTGAAGACGGTAATGCAGTTGAGTGGAGGGTAAAGAGGGTAATGCAGATGAGTGGAGGGTAAAGAGGGTAATGCAGATGAGTAGAAGGTAAAGAGGGTAATGCAGTTGTTGAGTAGAAGGTAAAGACAGTAATGCAGTCCAGTAGAGGGTAAAGAGGGTAATGCAGTCAGGTAGAAGGTAAAGAGGGTAATGCATTCCAGTAGAAGGTAAAGAGGGTAATGCAGTCAAGTAGAAGGAAAAGAGGGTAATGCAGTTAAGTAGAAGGTGAAGACGGTAATGCAGTTGAGTGGAGGGTAAAGAGGGTAATGCAGATGAGTGGAGGGTAAAGAGGGTAATGCAGATGAGTAGACGGTAAAGAGGGTAATGCAGTCTAGTTGAAGGTAAAGAGGGTAATGTAATCGGTCCTAATTTCCTTTATGAAGAAACATGAAATTATTCGGGCTCATTCTAGACTGAAGTCCTGATTTATATATGTTGTCAATCCCCGATGTACTCCTATCTTCATGCTACATACAGTGGTGGCGTCCACCAGGACAGCGTCCACTATGGGTGGCCACTCTCTGTCCACTAATAAGGCTTCAAATCAAGTAAGATCTAGTAACGGCTAGTGATGAGGAGCGCTACCATGCTCGGGAGCTCGGTACTGGAAACGAGCAGTTGGATACTCAGATGGGCGCAATCCAAACACCAGAGTAAAATGGAAGTCATTGGGGAACTCACAAAGTAGCTCGATTTCCCCCTTGACTTCCATTAAACTTGGGTACTCGAGTTGCGCCCATCCGAGCGTCCCACTCCTCATTTCGAGATCTTCCAGAAACGGAGTTGTGTCCAACCACTCGTTCTGAGTACCGAACATCGTTTTGAGATCTTTCAGAAAAAAAATGAGTTCCCCCTTGACTTCCATTATATGTGGGTACTCCAGTCGCACCCAACTACGTGTCCAACTGCTCCTTTCGAGATCTTCCAGTAAAAAGCTCTAGTTTCCCACTGACTTCCATTATACTCTGTACTCATGTTGGGTCAATCCAAGCATCCAACTACTTGTATTGAGATCCTCCAGAAAAATGCTTGAATTCCACATTGACTTCCAATATATTCTGTACTCAAATCACACCTATCCGAGCATCCAGCTGCTCATTTCAAGATCCTCTGGAAAAATGCTTGAGTTCACCATTGGCTTCTATTAAAGTCGGGTTCTCGAGTTGCACCGATCTGAGCCCTCCAACTGCTCGTTACAAGATCTTCTAGATCACGAATGTGGTGTCATGTCATGAGAACTCGAAGGGGCTTCTATAGGGCGTAATAACTGTGTATTTGTCCCTCTCCCTCTTATATTAGTTGGGAGATATGATGACCCCTCTTACTCTGCCATATAATTTTGGAGGGGAGAGGGGAGGCCCAATTAGACTTTTTACTATGGGGTCTCTGTGAGTTCTATAAACATTTGTATATAACATAGAAACATAAAGCGCTGTATATTGCTATTAATATATCCAGGGCACAGGGCAGATCTGGGAAGAGAGGTCTGTACAATACAGTTCACAGGATAATTATGGGATCAGCACATATAAAGTGTAGAAGGATGTTTCCAAAACATCAACTGAAAGCAGATATTAATAAAATGGATACATTGTATCAAACACATAACAGTGCTATGAATTAGAGTGCAGCACGCACATTCACCGGAGCCTTCTCCAGTGGCCATACAGGTAGTCCACGGCCGCTGGACAAGAGCCGCCATCTGTAAGATCTTCTGATTAATAAGCCCAGAAAGGATTGTAACACCTAAGATGAGGATCGATGGCTCAGCTGCATCAGAGAAGGGTCGGGTAAATCTTTCTGCTCAGCTCTAATATAAGAAAATCATGGGTCCTGGCAGTGGCGTAACTTGAAGCTCATGGGCCCCGATGCAAAAGTTTCAACCAGGCCCCCAATTATTGTCAGATACATTGTATCTATCGACATTGTGTACAATAGTCATATACATTGTATCTATTGACATTGTGTACAATAGTCAGATATATTGTATCTATCGACATTGTGTACAATAGTCATATACATTGTATCTATCGACATTGTGTACAATAGTCAGATATATTGTATCTATCGACATTGTGTACAATAGTCAGATACATTGTATCTATCGACATTGTGTACAATAGTCAGATATATTGTATCTATCGACATTGTGTACAATAGTCAGATACATTGTATCTATCGACATTGTGTACAATAGTAAGATACATTGTATCTATCGACATTGTGTACAATAGTCAGATACATTGTATCTATTGACATTGTGTACAATAGTCAGATACATTGTATCTATCGACATTGTGTACAATAGTCAGATACATTGTATCTATCAGTCTGTAGGACTACAGATCCAGTGTTCCATTGTGTGCAGCATTATTATTGGCTGTTCACACTGCGTTTTTGATCTGTTTTTTTTGTGCTGCATTTTTTTTTCCATTTACAATGGTGTCAATGAAGAAAACAGGAGAAAACAGATCACTAATTGACACTCATTGTTTTCTGCCCCAAAAACAAACCAGTAAAAAATGCAGCGTCTGAACTGCAAGTGAAAACTCGGTGACTTTGCTACGGATCACAGAAAGGGATCTGTTCTCCATGCAAAAACGTATCACAAAATACGGATCAAAAATGCACAGTGTGAACAAGGCCTTAAGTCTGTCTGTGACATGTAGAGGGGAGCGAGGACCCCGTATCCCCCTCACCTCCCCTGACTCTATACACTTGTACCATCGGAGGTGATTTGTCAGTGTCTTAGTTTCTTTTAGATGCTACAAAATGATGGAAATGAAGGTTGCTGTACCTGTGTGATCCCCACTATTAATAAATGACGTCCATGCCAAGTACAAGGTGTACTGACAAGTGCAGTATGTCCTCATTACCGCCCCCTAGGGCTGGAGGTAGCAGAGCCGCCAGTGCAGTCGTTATACATTACATAGTATTGTGATCTGCTCATTTATATGGGGACGACGGCGGAGCCATTTGTGCTCAATCTACACATAAACCATGCAAGATACAGCAGAGGCCAATGCGTCATCAGTTTCTCTCTGCAGCGTGGACAAGTGTTTGTCATCGGCACTTGCAATAGATTATAGAAATTGCAGATATTGAAGATGCATCAATGTTCAGTAACATTGTATCCCTGGGTTCATCTGTATCGTTTGCACATACAATGTGTCGCGGTGATTGACAATCTGCCCTGGATGAGTTAAGAAGAGAAACCGTGTCCTCTGTCAAGTGCTTTATTTTATAGGCTCATGTCAACAACGCGGCTATTAATTATAATCTTAAGACACAAGGAGGCCTGATATGGAGCTCTCCGAGGAAGGTATAGATCTACGGAGAAAGCTGAGGTTTATGGGGCTGTCGTATATCACCGGACTACCGCACACTCCAGCACATATCTATATATCTACTCTCCTTAAAGGGATTATCCACTACTTGAACCACCCCTTCTCATTCCAGTGTTGGCCCCTGTTTAGTATAAAAGCCTGAACTCACCTCTGGTGCTGGCATCGTTACAACTGTTTCGGTGTCATTACAGCAGCGTTGGTGCCGTTACAGCAGCGTTGGTGCCGTTACATCGGTGTCAATGCCGTTACAGCGGTGTCGGTGCCGTTACAGCAGTGTTGGTGCCGTTACATCGGTGTCAGTGCCGTTACATCAGTGTCAGTGCCGTTACAGCGGTGTCGGTGCTTTTACATCAGTGTCTGTACCGTTACAGCGGTGTCGGTGCCGTTACAACAGCGTTGGTACCGTTACATCAGTGTCGGTGCCGTTACAACAGCGTTGGTGCCGTTACATCAGTGTCAGTGCCTTTACAGCGGTGTCAGTGCGGTTACATCAGTGTCAGTGCCGTTACATCAGTGTCAGTGCCGTTACATCAGTGTCAGTGGCATTACAGCGGTGTCAGTGCCATTACATCAGTGTCAGTGCCGTTACAACGGTGTCGGTGCTTTTACAGCAGTGTCAGTGCCATTATATCAGTGTCAGTGCCGTTACATCAGTGTCAGTGCCGTTACAGCGGTGTCGGTGCTTTTACATCAGTGTCCGTACCGTTACAGCGGTGTTGGTGCCGTTACAACAGCGTTGGTACCGTTACATCAGTGTCAGTGCCGTTACAGCGGTGTCAGTGCCATTACAGCGGTGTCAGTGCCGTTACATCAGTGTCAGTGCCGTTACATCAGTGTCAGTGCCGTTACAGCGGTGTCAGTGCCATTACAGCGGTGTCAGTGCCATTACAGCAGCATTGGTGCCGTTACATCAGTGTCAGTGCCGTTACAGCTGTGCTGGCAGTTCCAGTGTAATCATCGATCAGTGTCCTTATCTTGTAACCCCAATGTCAGTGTCATTATCCTTGGTTCCCCATTCTCTTCTCTACCTGTAGCACCTTGTTTGCACTCTCCTCTGTACCTTTAGCACCTTGTTTCCATTCTCCTCTATCTGTGGCAACTTGTTTCCATTCTCCTCTATCTGTGGCAACTTGTTTCCATTCTTCTCTACCTGTAGCATCTTGTTTCCATTCTTCTCTACCTGTAGCACCTTGTTTCCATTCTCCTCTCTACCTGTAGCACCTTGTTTCCATTCTTCTCTACCTGTAGCACCTTGTTTCCATTCTCCTCTCTACCTGTAGCACCTTGTTTCCATTCTCCTCTCTACCTGTAGCACCTTGTTTGCATTCTCCTCTCTACCTGTAGCACCTTGTTTCCATTCTTCTCTACCTGTAGCACCTTGTCTCCATCCTCCTCTACCTGTAGCACCTTATTTCCATTCTTCTCTTCCTGTAGCATCTTGTTTCCAGTCCTCTCTACCTGTAGCACCTTGTTTCCATTCTTCTCTATCTGTAGCATCTTGTTTCCATTCTTCTCTACCTGTAGCACCTTGTTTCCATTCTCCTCTACTTTTAGCATTATGTTTCCATTCTTCTCTCTACCTATAGCACCTTGTTTCCATTCTCTCCTTTACCTTTAGCACCTTGTTTGCATTCTCCTCTCTACCTGTAGCTTCTTGTTTGCATTCTCCTCTCTACCTGTAGCACCTTGTTTCCATCCTCCTCTCTACCTGTATCATCTTGTTTGCATTTTTCCCTCTACCTGTAGCATCTTGTCTGCATTCACCTCTGTACCTGTAGCACCGTGTTTCCATTCTTCTCTACCTGTAGCACCTTGTTTCCATCCTCCTCTCTACCTGTATCATCTTGTTTGCATTTTTCCCTCTACCTGTAGCATCTTGTTTGCATTCACCTCTGTACCTGTAGCACCTTGTTTCCATTCTCCCCTTTACCTTTAGCACCTTGTTTGCATTCTCTTCTGTACCTTTAGCACCTTTTTTCCATTCTCCTCTATCTGTAGCACCTTGTTTGCATTCTCCTCTCTACCTGTAGCACCTTGTTTTCATTCTCCTCTCTACCTGTAGCACCTTGTTTGCATTCTTCCCTCTACCTGTAGCACCTTGTTTGCATTCTCCTCTACCTGTAGCACCTTGTTTGCATTCTCCTCTACCTGTAGCATCTTGTTTGCATACTCCTCTGTACCTGTAGCACCTTGTTTGCATTCTTTCCTCTACCTGTAGCACCTTGTTTGCATTCTTCCCTCTACCTGTAGCACCTTGCTTGCATTCTCCTCTACCTGTAGCATCTTGTTTGCATTCTCCTCTGTACCTGTAGCACCTTGTTTGCATTGTTCCCTCTACCTGTAGCATCTTGTTTGCATTCTTCCCTCTACCTGTAGCACCTTGTTTGCATTCTTCCCTCTACCTGTAGCACCTTGTTTGCATTCTCCTCTACCTGTAGCACCTTGTATGCATTCTCCTCTGTACCTGTAGCATCTTGTTTGCATTCTCCTCTGTACCTGTATCATGTTGTTTGTATTCTTCCCTCTACCTGTAGCATCTTGTTTGCATTCTCCTCTGTACCTGTATCATCTTGTTTGCATTCTCCTCTGTACCTGTAGCACCTTGTTTGCATTCTCCTCTGTACCTGTAGCACCTTGTTTGCATTCTTCCCTCTACCTGTAGCACCTTGTTTGCATTCTCCTCTGTATCTGTAGCATCTTGTTTGCATTCTCCTCTGTACCTGTAGCACCTTGTTTGCATTCTTCCCTCTACCTGTAGCATCTTGTTTGCATTCTCCTCTGTATCTGTAGCATCTTGTTTGCATTCTCCTCTGTACCTGTAGCACCTTGTTTGCATTCTTCCCTCTACCTGTAGCATCTTGTTTGCATACTCCTCTGTACCTGTAGCACCTTGTTTGCATTCTTCCCTCTACCTGTAGCACCTTGCTTGCATTCTCCTCTGTATCTGTAGCATCTTGTTTGCATTCTCCTCTGTACCGGTCCCTCCTCACTGTCATGATCGGCTCTGTCTATAGCACGTTCCAGCCCATCATGGCTTCTTTTCTTCTTGTACATGACGTTGTGCTTGTTTGGGCATTAATTACATTTCCATCTCATATAAATTTTAAAAGGGAAAATAAATGAACACATTGTGAGTGAAATCAGAATCTGCAGTGCTCAGCACAGGAGCGGTGCGTCACCCGGGCGGGGACTTGTCAGGTATAAGTAAATACGAGCGTCCTGCAGATATTCCCATTTCCAGGATGATCACATCCATATGTCAGTGATGGAGCTGATTCCCATCTACACATCCCGCTATGCGTTGTGTTGACGCTGCACATTGGGTAACGTGTGAGCCCCAGGGATGCCGCATTAGGCGCGCTACATTGCATTGATTTTTGTGTTATATCTGATATTTACAGGGCACCAATACCTCCCAAGTCTCTCCTAGCATGTACAATTACATGGGCTGGAGGGGCTCCCGCTAGCCGCAATAAAACCTCCCGCATCTATCATTTTTATAGTGCAACTTAATTGAACATTAGGGGCAAAAACATTTCATTTCTCTGCACTATGAGGAGTAGCGGTTTATTAATGACTTTATATGGCGAATGGCCGCTAAAACGATTGCACATTTACAGGAAATGGCTTTAACCTATGTATTAAAGTATAATATATTACTGATTAGTACCACAGAGGGCCGCGTAGACTATGAGCCACTTAATTCAAAGGGCTTATATACCTTTGTTATGGAAATAGGATTTTTTTTTGCTACTTTGTTCTCCTGGAGACGTTTAAGCTGCTATATGATGTTGGCTAATTTCTGCTTTGTTTTTATTTTTCAACCCAACTGTTCATAACTTGTGGAGCTGCAGGTTATGACCTCAGTGGGTGATTCATGTGAGCTGCATGTTATGAGCTCAGTAGCTTGTTCATGTGGAGCTGTATGTTATGAGCTCAGTGGGTGGTTCATGTGAACCTGCAGGTATTGAGCTCAGTGGGTGGTTCATGTTAGCTGCAGGTTATGACCACAGTGGGTGGTTCATGTGGAGCAGCAGGTTATGAGTTCAGTGGGTGTTCATGTGAGCTGCATGTTATGAGTTCAGTGGGTGATTGATGTGGAGCTGCAGGTATTGAGCTCAGTGGGTGGTTCATGTGGAGCTGCACGTTATGACCTCAGTGGGTGATTCATGTGGAGCTGCAGATTATGGCCTCAGTGGGTGGTTCGTGTGAGCTGCATGTTAGGAGCTCAGTGGGTGTTCATGTGAGCTGCATGTTATGGCCTCAGTGGGTGGTTCATGTAGAGCTGCAGGTTATGGCCTCAGTGGGTAGTTCATGTGGAGCTTCAGGTTATGAGCTCAGTGCGTGGTTCATGTTAGCTGCAGGTTATGGCCTCAGTGGGTGGTTTCATGTGGAACTGCAGGTTATGACCTCAGTGGGTGGTTCATGTAGAGCTGTGGGTTATGGCCTCAGTGGATGTTCATGTAGAACTGCATGTTATGGCCTCAGTGGGTGGTTCATATAGAGCTGCAGGTTATGGCCCCAGTGGGTGGTTTCATGTAGAGCTGCAGGTTATGAGCTTAGTGGGTGTTCATGTTAGCTGCAGATTATGACCTCAGTGGGTGATACATGTGAAGTTGCAGGTTATGGCCTCAGTGGGTGATACATGTGAAGTTGCAGGTCTTCATCTCAGTGGATGCTTCCTGTACGCTGCAGGTTTTGATCTCAGTGGGTTTTTCCTGTGGATCTTCGGGTTTTGAGCTCAGTGGGTGTTCATGTGGAGCTGCAGGTTATGGCCTCAGTGGGTGATTCATGTGGAGCTGCAGGTTATGTTCTCAGTGGGTGGTTCATGTGAGCTGCAGGTTATGAGCTCAGTGGGTGTTCATGTGGAGCTGCAGGTTATGGCCTCAGTGGGTGATTCATGTGGAGCTGCAGGTTATGATCTCAGTGGGTGGTTCATGTGAGCTGCAGGTTATGAGCTCAGTGGGTGTTCATGTGGAGCTGCAGGTTATGGCCTCAGTGGGTGATTCATGTGGAGCTGCAGGTTATGACCTCAGTGGGTGATTCATGTGGAGCTGCAGGTTATGACCTCAGTGGGTGATTCATGTGGAGCTGCAGGTTATGGCCTCAGTGGGTGATTCATGTGGAGCTGCAGGTTATGGCCTCAGTGGGTGTTCATGTGAGCTGCAGGTTATGAGCTCAGTGGGTGTTCATGTGGAGCTGCAGGTTATGGCCTCAGTGGGTGATTCATGTGGAGCTGCAGGTTATGGCCTCAGTGGGTGATTCATGTGGAGCTGCAGGTTATGGCCTCAGTGGGTGTTCATGTGAGCTGCAGGTTATGAGCTCAGTGGGTGTTCATGTGGAGCTGCAGGTTATGACCTCAGTGGGTGATTCATGTGGAGCTGCAGGTTATGACCTCAGTGGGTGATTCATGTGGAGCTGCAGGTTATGACCTCAGTGGGTGTTCATGTGAAGTTGCAGGTCTTCATCTCAGTGATTGCTTCCTGTGAGCTGCAGGTTTTGAGCTCATTAAGTGGTTCATTGGAGCTGGATGTCATCACCTCAGGGGATTCTTCCTGTGAGCTGCAGGTTTTGATCTCAGTGGGTTTTCCTGTGGAGCTTGGGGTTTTGAGCTCGGTGGACATTCTGATGTAAAACCTCTCCAGGTAGTTTTCATTGCTCTATTTTGAATGCTTGTGTCTCCTCTTTCTCTCCTAGTCACATGGGCCATTTGTTTTCTAGGAAATAATTAAAATAAAGAGCCTAACAAGAAGTGTGGAGGAAGCAATGAATTAAAATAACAAATTACAAATAAACCATAAAGAATGACTAAAGTAGAAATGCAGTGGATACAAGTCCTACTTAGTCTCTGGAGCTGTTCACATGTCTGTGTATTTTTGTGACCTGAGTGGTCTGTACAAAATCACAGTGACCAAGTCTCTGATTACCCCAGCCAATGCAAATCTATGAGTCCATGAAAAGTTTGGCCATACTTGCACTGTCCTTTTTCATGCACTGTGTATTATGAGAAGTTGGCGAAACCTCCATAAGTTCTTTTTCAGGTGATGCAGCTCTTTCTAAACTCTGACACTGATCAAACCCGGATGAAATTATGGTAATAAACCCGGATGAAATTTGGACTGATTTTTGCATACAAGAAAAATCACTGATGCCTGAACGAGTCCCTTTTGTGTAATCTGCAGCCATAGAGGCGCATGGATCCGCGCAGGAGCTGTATACACATAATGGTGGTGTTTGAATGCAGACTATTTCTTATCTTAGGGGCAGTTTATTAATCGAGCCCCGAGCGTCCTATTAACATGTACTTCTGATAATTAGTTCCACTGCGTTAAACCTCATCACTTGATATATTTCGGATTCATGAATTTTTTTGCATAGCCGTAAAATGATGAGAATATACGACATTGGCCCCGGTCATCTGTTTATATTCTGCTGATTTAATTAAACCATATGAGACATTGTATCAGCGCCAAAGAAGTCATATATTTCATCTTGTACGGCCAACTTTAAAGAAGAGGAACATGGCGGCCCCTCTCCATAAATCACAGGCCAAATGGAGGTGTTCAGAGTCACTTTAATGCGGTATTTGTCCTGGGCGGCCTCTGACTAGCACCGCCGTGACTTCTCGGCAATTACTCCATGAAATCTTCATCTGCCAGGAATTGACACTCGTCCTCCGCACTGACAAAATGGTCTGTGCCCTTAAAGGGAAACACTGTATTGTTAATAGGGGAATTGTATGGAAAGTGTATTTCCAGTTCCACAAACCAGTAACTTTCTAGTAGTATTATAACTTTTATGAAGTTGCTGGTTCAGGGCTTTTCAGCTTAGTAATTGAGATGAGCAAATAAGTTCTAGTTAAATTGAATTCTACTAGAATTTTCCCAAAAAAATCGCTGTGGAGACACAAGGGTCAGTGAGTGCTCTCGGGGGTCAGTGAGTGCTCTCGGGGAGTCATTGGGTGCTCTCGGGGGTCAGTGAGTGCTCTCGGGGGTCAGGAAGTACTCTTAAGTGGCAGTGGGTGCTCTCGAGCGTCAATGAGTGCTCTCGAGGGTCAGTGGGTGCTCTCAAGAATCAGTGGGTGATTTCTAGGATCAGTGGGTGCTCTCGAGGGTCAGTGGATACTTTCGAGAATCAGTGGGTGCTCTCTAGGGTGAGTGGTGCTATTGAAGGTCAGTGGGTGCTCTTGAAGGCCATTGGTTGCTCTCGAGGGTCAGTGGGTGATCTCGGGGGTCAGTGGATGTTCTTGGGGGTCAGTGGGTGCTCTCGGGGGTCAGTGGTTGCTCTTGGGGGTCAGTGGGTGCTCTTAGGGGTCAGTGGGTGCTCTCGGGGGTCAGTGGGTGCTCTTGGAGGGGGGTCATTGGTTGCTCTTGAGGGTAAGTGAGTGCTCTCAAGGGTCACGGGTGATCTCATCTACTGGCCTGGTTGTCTTTAAAAAGACAGCACAGGTTGGGGTTGAACGCCCGTACTCCTATCCCGTGGGCAGAACACTACTCGGACAACACAGAGAGAGGGCATCAGGTTCTGGTAAGACTTTATTTGTCACCAACATTTAACAGCATATAGTACATTCCAGCAATGACTCAATGTGGTGCAAGTGACAGAGTCTCCCCCTTCCACTGGCTCACCAGAGACCAAATCCTCTGCAGCTTCATAGGATTCAGACCCAACTACCCCAGCCAGCAGGACCCCACTTTTGCCGAGCATCCATTGAGAAAAAGAAGTGGTAATCTTAGAAAGGCATCCAATCACAGTGAGGTATGTGGCCAGGTGACTGGATTGTCATGCAGTCTAGTACACTGCAGGGGGCTGATGCAATCCAAAATCAGCAGACTTTCCACAAATTAGCAGACAAAACGCAGCACTAGAGAGTTTTACATGAAACAATGGCTCATGTCTCTTGACTTACAGAACTAAGGAAAACTACATCTGACATAATTAATAATAGTTCACCCCGCACAAGTGACCAGATGCTGAGTCGTCACATCTGCCCTCACTAAAATGCAGATTTTTTGGTAACTCAGTTTTGCACAGATTCAGCAGAGTGGCAGCTGATTGCCTCCATTTTTATGACCGGTAAAAACTATCAAAACTTGCACCATATTTATTGCACGTTTTAGACACTTTCATTGCCTTGATTGACAAAGGGGTGTGGTATATAGGAAAAGGGGAGTGGCCTAACTTGCAACAAAAAATGCACCAGACTTGCACCGCATCTTTTTTTTAGAGAAAGTAAGCAACTAATAGGTTGTATAAACTTAGTCTAGAATGTGTTAAACGTGAAGCAACCAATGTAAATTTGAGCGTTTTAAGACCATATGTGTAAGTTTGATTTGTGTACGGCTATGTTCACATGCAGCGTTTTTCCTGCGTTTTGGTGCATTTTTTTGGTGCAATTTTACCTTGGTTTTATGCTAATCTAAACCTGCATTTATCATTTCCAATTATGTGATTCAGGAAACGTTGTGTACATACATTAGCTTTATTTCCTTTCCTAATTGAAACCTGTACGGTTTTTGCTGCGTTTTTAAAAGAATCAGCGTCAATTCTTTGCTGCGTTTTTGCCTCGGTTTTGGATTGTCACACCTTTAAAATCACTATATTATTAATTGTACACTAAAACTAGAAAATAATGGTAAAAATGCAGTAAAATCACAGTAAATCACGATAAAATCCGCAGGAATACATTGTTTAGAAACATTTCACAGCAAAAAAAAACACCCTGTGTGAACATAACCAAAGAGTTATACAGGATTGATGAATCGGCCCCGTATGTGTAAAGGTAGGAGGAATCTCCGTACGCGGCCTGTCGGAGGCGGCACCCGTCATGTGCACGAGTCCCACGTCTCCTTTATCGCTTTGAACTCTTTGCCTTTCTTTAATTTACTTTGTTAAGCTTCACACTTGAATTTATTCTTTTCTGTCAGGTTAGAACAACGTAGCAAATTGCTTTATTGTATCCAGAACAATAAATAAATAACTTAACACAATGTATCATTATTGGGCATCGCTCTTCTTGCAGAGAACGGCTGTGATACATTGTTGCACAATAGATTCTAGAAGTTGACTCATCTTAAATGGGAAAAAATGCAAAATTCTTCACCACTTAAAAATCTTCTCTGTTCTCAGGAACGGGGGGAATACTGTAGTTAATTCTATAATTTTCTGCTTATTGCCTGTGTTACTGGTCAACTAAAGGAGTGCAACGCTTACAAGTTCTTATCTATAGAGCTTGCGAAACTGAGCTGAGGAGTTGATAATGCAAATATCCCGCTCTGACTCTTCAATTTCCCTGAATCCGGCTCCACTAAAATGGACACCGACTCAGACTCCATTACTACGACTCCATAAACATCAGGGGTGCTTCTAGCCTCCCTGCCGCCTGAGCCTTAGGTGAGGAGCGGGAGGGGGGGGAAGGGGTGCTGTCAACTTACAGCACCACCGCCCCCTAAAGAATTTCAGTGAGGAGCGAGGGGTGGCGGCGCCCATCACACAGGAAACCAGTGTGTGATGCTGGCGCCGCCCCCTTCTACATTGCCGCTGCTCAGCCTGACTGCTGCTTGATCCTCAGGGCTGGCACTGTCCAATGGACGGTGCGGCCCTGATAACCATGGCTGTGAAGTCATTAAGCCAAACATCTGGCTCCGAAATTATGATGTTTCCACCCACATGCTTCACGGTTGGAATGGTGTTCTTCGGATTGTACTCATTCTTCTTCCTCCAAACTCGCCGAGCGGAGTTGATACCAAAAAGTTGTATATTAGTTTCATCTGACCACATGACCTTCTCCCTGAATCAAACTCCAACCCCACCAAAATGGACACCGACTCCGACTCCATCCACAACAATGGCTGTGAAGCCAGTAAGATACACATCCAACTCCTCAATTTTCCTGAATCCGACTCCGACTGCACCAAAATCGACACCAACTCCACCTGCACGAGTCTGACCGACTCCAACTCCACAGCCCTGCTTACAAGTGCCG
Organism: Allobates femoralis; assembly: GCA_033576535.1. NCBI lineage: Eukaryota > Metazoa > Chordata > Amphibia > Anura > Aromobatidae > Allobates > Allobates femoralis. The sequence goes on from JARQOC010000008.1 coordinate 188,108,431, forward strand.
TTCTGAACCTGGACAGATGGATGGATTCAGCAGGATCCCGACCGGTCCCAAAGACGAGCTGGCCCCAGGCCTATCTTGTCATATTGTGCTCAGCGATGAGTTCTGCTCATTGTAGATAATAGATGTGACTCCTCCAGGTTGTTACATCTTATAATTCTCAGGCGCGGCTCCACTTGTTATTATGTAGCCGTCTGTATCCATATAATAAATGCTGTAGTTATATTGATTTTCTGGCAAAATTCATCATGGCCGATACCAACAGCAGCCTCTGATCTTGTGTCCGAGCCACTAACAAAAGATAAGATGTAATTCAGGATATAATAACTGTATGACAAGATCCGGACAGTCAGAGCCAGTGAAATGTTCCGGCTCCGGTGTCCGATTATCCAGAAAGTCTGGTAATACGGGACGCTCCATCCAGCTCTCCAGTGTCTGCCATGAAAACGTCACATTTTCCACCAGCAGGAGCCGGCGCTTCCTCTGATGGTTTTACACCATTACCAATGATTCGTATCGTTTTTATCAACCACTCCAGAATAATCCGGCATTTATTATGACCATTAAATCCAGATTAAACACATTCTTTCTGCAGCTTTTGCTTATAATGAAGCTGGAACATCACAAACCTCATGAGATCACTTTGTAGGTAGACGATTTCCTTAGATTTTTATTTTTCTTGATTATATTAATTCCACTGCGCTTTATAGACATCATCATCATCACTGCCCCATTGGGGCTCACAATCTACATTCACTATCAGTCTGTGGAGAGCGGGAGGAAAATGGAGGAAACATACGTAACACGGGGAGAACATACAAGCTCCTGATAGATGTCGTTCTTGGTGGGATTTGAACCCAGGACCCCTGTGGCGTAACTTGAAGCTTGAAGCCCTAATGCAAAATCTCCAAGAGGGTCCGCAATTATCATATATGTTTCACATGGTGTTTTTATGAGGCAAAGAGACCTTTTTGGATCCCCTTAGGCGCTAGGGACCGGATGTGATTGCAACCACTGCATTATTATCGTTATACCCCTGGAAAGGCCACCATGTTGCAAGGCTACAGTGCAAACCACTGAGCCATGGTGTAGTGCTAACCACTGAGCCATGGTATAGTGCTAACCACTGAGCCATGGCATAGTGCTAACCACTGAGCCATATATACAGTGCTAACCACTGAGCCATGTATAGTGGTAACCACTGAGCCACCATATACAGTGCTAACCACTGATCCACCATATACAGTGCTAACCACTGAGCCATGGCATAGTGCTAACCACTGAGCCACTATATACAGTGCTAACCACTGAGCCATGTATAGTGGTAACCACTGAGCCACCATATACAGTGCTAACCACTGAGCCACATATACAGTGCTAACCACTGAGCCACCATACAGTGCTAACCACTGAGCCACCGTATACAGTGCTAACCACTGAGCCACCGTATACAGTGCTAACCACTGAGCCACCGTATACAGTGCTAACCACTGAGCCACCATCATACAGTGCTAACCACTGAGCCACCATATACAGTGCTAACCACTGAGCCACCACTATACAGTGCTAACCACTGAGCCTCGTATACAGTGCTAACTACCACGTGAACCATGAGCCATAGTGCTAACCACTGAGCCACCGTATACAGTGCTAACCACTGAGCCACCATATACAGTGCTAACCACTGAGTCACCATATACAGTGCTAACCACTGAGCCACCATATACAGTGCTAACCACTGAGCCACCATACAGTGCTAACCACTGAGCCTTGTATAGTGCTAACCACTGAGCCACCATATACAGTGCTAACCACTGAGCCACCATAACAGTGCTAACCACTGAGCCACTGCATAGTGCTAACCACTGAGCCACCATATACAGTGCTAACCACTGAGCCTCCATACAGTGCTAACCACTGAGCCACCATATACAGTGCTAACCACTGAGCCACCGTATACAGTGCTAACCACTGAGCCACTATACAGTGCTAACCACTGAGCCACCATATACAGTGCTAACCACTGAGCCACCAATATACAGTGCTAACCACTGAGCCACCATATACAGTGCTAACCACTGAGCCACCATACAGTGCTAACCACTGAGCCTTGTATAGTGCTAACCACTGAGCCACCATATACAGTGCTAACCACTGAGCCACCATACAGTGCTAACCACTGAGCCATGGCATAGTGCTAACCACTGAGCCACCATATACAGTGCTAACCACTGAGCCACCATATACAGTGCTAACCACTGAGCCACCAATATACAGTGCTAACCACTGAACCACCACATACAGTGCTAACCACTGAGCCACCATACAGTGCTAACCACTGAGCCACCAATATACAGTGCTAACCACTGAGCCACCAATATACAGTGCTAACCACTGAGCCATAGTACAAGTGCTAACTACTGAGCCTTGTATAGTGCTAACCACTGTGCCCATAGCAAGTGCTAACCACTGTGCCTTGTATAGTGCTAACCACTGAGTCCATAGTACAGTGCTAACCACTGAGCACTTGTATAGTGCTAACCACTGAGTCATAGTACAGTGCTAACCACTGAGCCTTGTATAGTGCTAACCACTGAGCCATGGTGTAGTGCTAACCACTGAGCCATGTATAGTGCTAACCACTGAGCCATGCATAGTGCTAACCACTGAGTCACTGTGTAAATGAATCCCATGATGTTAACATGACAGCTGTAGGCAGTTTATTGCTGTCTAGGTACAATGTAACGTTTGTTTCACATATTGCTGTATATATTGTTCTCTAATCACATTCAGAGCAGTATTCTCAGTTTTTATCATTTGCAATGTCACCAGCTGTAACCTCAGATCTGTTTTTTCAGGCCCCATAGTGCATAAATGCGCCAGTAGATCATCAGAATGGTGACTGCAGCTCTGGCTGTGACTGGAGCATATAATAAAGCCTCCAATCTATAGGTTAGATCTATTGAAGGTTTCATGTTTCTTCTCGCTAATTATGTCCAGTTGTTACATTGCAGTTTGGTATTTCTGATGAGCGGTGCAGACGCCGGGCGCCGTGTGCTCCTGTCTCCTCTTCTGTCTCCTCCTTGTCATCGTGTCTGTACTTCTTCTATCTCCCCTTAAGATGTGACATTTATTCTTGGACAGGGTTTGCAGCCTTTGTCAGGCAGATTTCTACTTTTACTTTTCTCAACATTTCACTTTCTATATGTAAAAAATATTTAACCACTAAATTTCAGTCCCCGAGCAGCCGATAGTCCAGGACGCCGCTGGAGGGTGGAGTTTCTGGATTAATGGAATTTCCTTGTTTTAGGATTTCTGATAGTTCAATATGTCGGGTATCAGACAAGTTTACAGTAATGGGTAATACCATCCGGGAAAATGTATAAAATTCTGTTCTGTTTATGGGAATGTTCTTCACCCTGCGGCCCTCCAGTTGTGGCAAAGCTACACGTTCCCACCTGGTGAGAGTTGTACTTCTGCTGCACCTGCAGGGTCCGGGGTTGGAGACCACTGTTGGCATTTGCTGTTTGTGAGAATTGTAGACGTGCCTTTTTTATTGCTGTACTTCACCTTCATCTCTTCCCTTTATTGCAGCCCCTTCGCTTTCACTGGATACTTGACAATGCAGCGTCAGTTAATGTTGGGCAGCCTACAGCAGTGTCTTGATCACTGTTTGCTGTCTTGGTGAGTTCTCCATATCCTCAGATCCGTTTACTTTCCTTCTTCAGACTTTAATATTAGACATTCATACTAAGAGGCCGTAACTTTCATGTTCTAGAAATCTTCCGGTTGTGATGACTTTTTGTTAAACTTTGCATAGATCACGGGTGTCATCCAGCCGGAGGCTTCATAGCAAGTGGCACAATCGGGCAGAGAACATTTGTCTTAAAGTCCAATGGTTTTATTTTTAACTTCTAAGTCATGTTAAAGGGACTCTGTCAGGTCATTTTTAGTATAATACTAATAATAACCTGAGTAGTGCCTGGGCAGACCTTTCAGATTATGTAAAAATCATTACTGTACCCTTTGTAGTTCTCTTGCTATAAGCATCTTCACACCCAGCAGGCAGCTGCTGCACTAGTCCGGCTCATTATTTCACTCCTGAGTAGTCCGCAGTATGTAAATGTTCATTTATTATTCACTCCTTCCCAGACAGCTATTCCCTCCCTCCTGTGCTCTGTACCTCACTGTTAGTTTAATTCTCATTTTGCTGTCCCGCACGATGCCTCCGATGGGGAGGGGAAGGCAGGCACATATCTGATAGCTCAGCTAGGTAACGCAATCTCCTCCATTTGTTTCTCTAAGCAGCAGCCTGTGCTGTCTGTGAGAGATTCTATGTGTTTATTTGAACATTTGTTTTACTGCACACAAGAAGAGCAGAAACAGAAGGATACAGCCCCCCCCCCCCTTCCCATGTGAGTGATTTCAGTGATGTCACTACATGAATATTCATTCCCTGGGGAGGGGACAGCAGAGAACAAAGTGATCACTCACTGTGATTGACAGGTGGAATGCATCTCTTTATTTGCAGTTTACAGAGGATGAGGGTAGAGTATAAATATAAGAAATACATTAATAGAAATAGCTTCACCAGAGGAATTACCAAATTATATCAGTTACATATGGATTTTTGACCTGACAGATTCCCTTTAACCACCACTAGCACCTTATGATCAGATTTTGACCCCAAACTAGCAATTTTTATTATTTTATTGCTTTGTGTACTCCAGATAAATACCTCTTTGACCAGTTGCCCATAGTTGGCCACAATATGACTTTTGCAATTTGGTTACTTTACCATTTAAGTAATACAGAACTTGGCTCTTGTTATTTTGAAAGAACACGGTCTCTCTTGCGCCCCCTATAGGTAAATACTCTGCAGGTCAATGTATGACACATTATGCAGGCTATTGCCCAGACTGAGCCGTACATTGACTTACAGGGTAGATGCCTATGGGGTTGATAAGACAAAGAGAAGTAGAGTAGTAAAGTGTGAGGGAATCATCAAATATGTCAACTTTATTGTACTTTGTGAGACGACTTTCATGACTGTAGAAACCAGAATTAGAGACTGTAGAGTTTCATGTGAATAAGTATTATATAATTACTAGATGTGGGCCCGATGCATCAGGGAGGTGGTGTCTGTGCGCTGTCTCTCGCCTCTGTGCCTTCTCCCCCTGTGCGCTGTCTCCTCTCTGTGCGTCTTTCCCCCTATGTGCAGTTTTTCCCTTTTGCCTTTTTCTCTGCTTTGTGCTGTCTCCCCATGTGTGCTGTGTCTGTCTCTCCCATGTGTGCTGTCTCTGTCTCTCCCGTATGCGCTGTCTCTTTCTCTCCCATGTGTGCTGTCTCTCCCGTGTGTGCCATCTCCTCCGTGTGCGCCGTCTCCCCATATGCCCCCCTGTACCACTGCCTCTCCCCTGTCTCTGCCTCTCCCCCTGTGTCTCTGCCTCTACCCCCTATGTCTCTGTCCCTCTTCCCCTCTCCCCCTGTGTCCCCCTGTGTCACTGTCTCTTCTCTTTTGTCCCACTGTGTCCCTGCCTCTTCCCCTGTGTCTGTGCCTCTTCCCTTGTGTCCCCCTGTGTCACTGCCTCTCCCCCTGTATCTCTGTGCCTCTACACCTGTGTCCCCATGTGTCTTCTTGTGTCACTGCCTCTTCCCCTGTGTCACTGCCTCTTCCCTTGTGTCCCCCTGTGTCACTGCCTCTCCCCCTGTGTCTCTGTGCCTCTTCTCCTGTGTCTCCATGTGTCTCCCTGTGTCACTGCCTCTTCCCCTGTGTCACTGCCTCTTCCCCTGTGTCCTTGCCTCTCCCCCATGTCACTGCCTCCTCCCATGTGTCCGCCTGCATCTCTGTGCCTCTCCCCCTGTGTCCCCTGCATCTCTGTGCCTCTTCCCCTGGGTCCCCCTGTGTCACTGCCTCTCCCCTTGTGTCCCCCTGTGTCTCTGTGCCTCTCCCCCTGCATCTCTGTGCCTCTCCCCCTCTGTTCGCCTGCATCTCTGTGCCTCTCCCCCTGTGTCCACCTGCATCTCTGTGCCTCTTCCCCTGTGTCCCCCTGTATCTGTGCCTCTTCCCCTGTGCTTATGCCTCTCCCCCTGTGGTCCATCCTCCCCCCCCCCCCCGTTCTCACCCCTGCCTGGCGTTCACGATGCTGGCTGAAGGCTCCATGACGATAGTCTGTGTTGAGCAGGTCATGTCACACGGCCTGTGTGACTCACATCAGCCCGCCTTGTCACATGACCCGCTCCATACAGACTATCGTCCTGGAGCCTTCAGCCAGCATCGCTAACGCCAGGCAAGGGTGAGGACGGAGGGGGGCGAGAGGGGAGGATGTGGTTGGTTGGGGGTGCCAGTGGCGGGGGTTCAGCTGGCGGTAATGTGTAGCAGGCAGCACTACCACCAGCGGACGCCATATTGTTACACCCAATACTTGGGTGTATAATTGCCTTGTGGCTTCCGGCGGAAGTGACATAGCTTACAACCAGACTGATGCGAAAGCCACAAGGCAATTATGTAAGTAGATTCACATTAAACTAATTATTCCATTATAAATAATTATTATTTACAAATATTATAAAACTGAATTATTATAATAATTTAGTTTACAGAAAGCAAGTTTAATTGCTAACTATGATCAACTAACCTAATTAATGTGAAATCCAGACATGAATAGTAATAGGTGCATTATGGATCTACGCGTTTTGGATGAAAATCCTCCTTAATCATGATGCATTTTGGATCTACGTGTTTCAGTTGAAACTCCCTTTTACTCATGATGGATTATGGATATACGCATTTCATCATGATTAAGAGTAGTTTTCATCTGAAATGCGTAGATCCAAAATACATCATGATTAAGGGGGGTTTTCATCCAAAACGCGTAGATTCAGATGATCAACTTTTAGGTCACTGAGTCAGTTTACCAAACTCTACTGTCCATGGTTTGTGAGACTGATGTAAGAAGAAAATTGGTCTCCTATCCCTAACTACAGTCGATAGAGTTGGTCAACTGACTCTATGGACTACAAAGAACTTTGGTCAACTGATTATCAAACTCTACTGCATATGGATTATAATTCAGATGATCCACTTCTAGGTCATTGAAAAAGTTAACCAAACTCTACTGTCCATGATTTGTGAAACTGACCTAAGGATAATAATGGTCTCCTTTCCGTAACCACAGGCAATAGAGTTGGTCAACTGACTTAATACATTCGTAAGAACTTTGGTCAACTGATTATCAAACTCTACTGCATATGGATTATGGTACAGCTGATCAACTCTTAGGTCATTGAGTAAGTTAACCTAATTCCACTGTCCATAATTTGGAAACTGACCGAAGGAGAAAGTTGGTTATCTATCCCTAACCACGTACAATAGAGTTTGGTGAACCAACTCGACGGACCAGCAAGTACTTTGGTCAACTCAAACTCTATCATACATGGCTGATCAATTTGTAGGTCATTGAGTCAGTTTATCAAAATCTATCCATGTTTTGTGAAACTGATGGAGTTGAACTAATGAGACAGTTGGTCTCCTACCCTTAACCACGTACAATGGAGTTTGGTGAACTTGACCCAATCGACTCTTAAGAACTTTGGTCAACTGATTACTTAACACTAACATACATGATTTATGAATCAGCTGACCAACATTCTTACTAGGTTTTTGTGTCGGTTTACCAAACTCTACCCTCCATGGTTGGTGAAATTGACCCAATGAGAAACACAATAACCAAAGACGATAGTTTGGTGAGCCAACTCAATGGACTCTTAAGAACTTTGGACAACTCACTGCCAAACTCTACCAAATATTTATTAGGAATCAATTGACCAACATTCTCACCTATATAAACATATTTAAAAAGACTATTCCAAAATGTAAGAAAATGTATCATATTTTATTTAAAACATTAAAGTCATAAAACATATACAAATACCAAAGCCTCCATAGTACAGGCATGAAGAAAAGGTCGTATTGCATGTGGTGGATAGATGTATGACCCTCCCTATTGTGGTGATCCATGTTGCACAGCTTTCATTGTGTTTTTTCCTTCTATGCATCTTCTGTTATCCTTATTATGGCTGTTTAACCTTATCCCCTGTTACTCCTGTCTGTCTCAATTTGTGGCTCCTTGGGAATTGTATCACTCACTTTACCTAGGGGCATTTGGAGAAAGTTCTGACCATCTGACTAAGGCTTCGTTCACACGTTGCGTTTTTGCTGCCTTTTTTTGCAGTGTTTTTTTTTCATAAGTTTTATGCAAATTAGAAGCTACTTTTTACAGAAAAAAAGGAGCAAAAACTGCTTTTTGGAAGTTTTTACTGCCAAGAGAGCAGGTTTTAGCTACAGCAAAAATGCAAGGTGTGAACAAAACCTTATTCAGATCTGACTTTAAAGAATTACTGCTCCAGTATTTGCACTTTTAGGATCTGTTCCTGCAGCAACTATGCAAGAAATTATTATTTTTTTATCTTTGATTATTTCATTTGCTTGTAAATGTGTTGTTCCCTTGTACTTTTGGGGGATGTCAGTGTAGCAAGGATGGTTCATACATCTATAACCACATGCAATAGGACCTTTCCTCTACTATGGAGTTTTTACTATATACCGTATATTTTAGGATCTTAATATATAAATAAATAGATTTTGACTTTGCAATAGTCCCTTTTTAAAGGTTTATATACAGTGTATTATTATTATTTTGGAGTTATTATCATTAGGGTAAATTGTCCCTTAGATTTTGGTTGAACGTTCTTACTAGATACATGATCCGTGAGACCGACACAATCACCTAGGAAGAATCTTAGTCAAACTAGAAAAGTCAGTGGTGAAGTGACTCCATATATGTCTATGACAAACTGATTCCATGAGAATATAGCGCTGGGTAAACTTAGTTAAAGATCTAACATCAATCACAATGAACTGACTGAATGAACGTGTTAATAGTATAGAACAACCAAAAAGATCCAAAGGATCCCCATGAAGTAAGTACAAGAAAATGCATGAATAAATAAGTTAAACTTTATTAAATATTAATATCATAATAAAAATATTATCTCTATACATAATCATCAATTTGGCGCTTCCGGCCACTGTGCCGCTATGGAGCAAGGGCGCCTGCGCTAAACTGATGATTATGCCTACCCTGGAAGCGCCGCCATTTTTACTACACCCATGCCGCTGCCTGGCGGCGGCTCCCTCCAGCCTCCTGTCGCCGCACACTGCTGCGTCCACCGCTCTCATGCTGCCGGCGGCGCACTCGCTTTCCAAAACGAGCAAAAAAGTCAAGTTATGCACTCGCTTTCCACCCTCCAGCCTCACCGCAGCCACGGTAAGCGCCTTACAGAAACGCCTCCAGGCCCCCCGCCCCTTGCCGCAGACAGGGCCACCGCTATTACTGAAGGGGCCGCCGCCACCATCGGCAGACCCCTTCATCATACATGCTGCCCGCTGCTGCAGCCCTCCCTGTCATGCCACCGCCGCCCCACTCTCTTTGCAGCCTCCAGGCCCGCCGCCCTGCTCTTTCCTACCACCACCCCCCCTCCTCAACTAACATTACACAGCCAGCCACACTGCCTCTCATTACCCCAATCACCCACACTGCCCCTGCTCACCCACACTCACCCTCCATAGCCCTCCAAACTCACCCACACTGCCCCTCCTCACTCCTCTTCCCCCCCCATGCCCTCACTCACTCCTCACACTGCCTCTCATTACCCCCTACTCACCCACACTGCCCACACTCACCCACACTGCCCACACTCACCCACACTGCTCCAGCTTACCCCCACCCCCACTCACCCATACACCCTGCTTACCCCTCTCTCCCCCCCAAACTGCCCACAATCACACACACTGCCCCTGATTACCCCACACTCACCCACACTGACCCTGCTCACTCCTCTTACCCCCCCTATCTCATCACTCCTTACCCCTCTCACCCCCCCACCAACTGCCCACAATCACCCACACTGCCCCTGCTTACCCCCCCCCCCAATCACCCACACTGCCCCTGCTCATGCCCCCACTCACCCCACACTGCCGCTCTTTATCCCTTTCAACTCCCCACACTGCCCCTGCTCACCTTTCTTACCCCCCCACATGCCCTCACTCCCCACACTACACTCCCGATGCGACAGCATCGGGCCTTTTTACTAGTAAAAGATATGCCTCAAATGACGAACACATAAGTAACTACAAAGTGGAAACTTCAGCATCAAGAGGCAAAAAGGCCCCAAGAAGCAGCTGAGCGAAACGCGCGTCAGGGTGGAGGGACACATAAATAACCAAAGACTGATTATTATCACTACAAGGAGGAAATTATAGCATCAACAGGACAACAGTCACAGAGGCCCCCGGAAGAAGCTGGGTGAAACGCAGGTCGGGGTGGTTGGGGTAAGTTAATAATGATTAACTTACTTATGTGGTCCCTTCACCCCGACGCACTTTTCATCCACCTTCTTCTTGATGCCCCTTTGCCTGTTTGTGCTGGTTTTCCACTTTAATAAACACTTTTTGGTTACTTATGTGCCCCTCATTTGAGGCTTCTCTTTTATAATGTTTTTATTAAGATATTAATAATAAATAATGATTAACTTATGTGCCCCTTCACCCCGACGCACGTTTCGCTCACCTTTATCTTGGGGCTTCTTTGCCTATTTGTGCTGAAGTTTCCCCTTTTCTTAAACACTTTCAGGTTACTTATGTGCCCCTCATTTGAGGCTTCTCTTTTATAATGTTTTTATTATGATATTGATCTTTAATAATGTTTAACTTATTTATTTATGCATTTCTTGTATTAACTTCAAGGGAATCCTTTGTATCTTTTTGGTTCTTCTGTAGTAGAAGGGTAATTCTTAGTACAGTAGTAGTAATTATTAGTAATTAGTATTCATAAAAGGACACTTTTTGTTATAACCTGTTGCCAATATTGTTGGGTAAAGTCACTCGATGACCATGTAGTGATTGTTGCTTGTAATGATAATGATGAACTGACTTAATGACCGTATAGTATTTGGTGAAATGATTCGGAGAGGGCTTTTTCTCATGCTGTTTCTCTATTTGCCAGCTCTGAGAACGTCACCGCGTCTGAGGTCATGTACTGAGATCGTTTGCAAACACAAAATGAGGTTTAACCGGCAAACGTGGAATATGGAAACAGCACGAGACAAAACCTTTCTCCTGAATCTGATTGACGGAAGACTTTAATTTGGATGAGGAGACGACCCCATTCCAGCACCCGTAACGAAAGGTATCCAGGGCAAGACGTCATCTATGTACCTACCCTCCAAGGACAACACACTTTGTGTCATACTGTAGTCATCAAAATCCAAGGTAGAACTATGACAAAGACTCTCCCCATCGCTCACTTGGAACGATGGTTATAAATAAAATAGTGCATTGTTTTCAATTATTGCTTGTACAAATATATATCTTTTTTTTTTTTCCTTATTTTTTTATTTGCTTATTGGCTTTTTTTTTTTTTTTTTATTATTTTTATTTATATAATCTGGTTGTTGATATTGAATTAGGGAGCAATAAAACATATGCATCAATGTAAAAAAAAAAACACACAAAATGTAATGTTCTTTATACACAAACTTTTTAAAGACCTGTTTATTATAATGTACATTTAATAGACGTGTGTGTCATTTAACAGATTGCTAATTTGCTGGATTTCCCTATAGTTTTCTTAAAGAAATATACAAAATATGAGAGATTATACAAGCGGACAAAACGATGTGTATTCTGTAAAAAAAAAATGTTTTTTTTTTTTTCTTTTTCTAATCCGGAAGAGTATTTAAAGGAATATGGTGTTTCCCTCTTAACATATATTGCTCAATAAAGTGACTGCATTTTTTAAATGATTTGGTCTATTCTTATCTTGGTATTGCACAATGCACATTTTCTCATGTTAGTTATTAGTAAAAGTCACATAAGTATTCACCTTATAAAGTACACCTCTGTAGTAACACTAAGGCGTTGCTCACACGTCCAGTAGGTACCGTCAGTTTGCAGATATTGCACTATCTCTCTGGGGTGCAACGCAAAAGCCATTAAATCTCTCGGGAGTGGGTGTAAGGGAAATGTTGGCAGTGTATGCAGGAGCCAATTGATACCATATATTGTGGACTATAGGACACATTGTTTCTCTACAAAACTTGGAAGGAAATGGGCGTCCGTCCTATCATCCGGATGTAGGTTATGTACCTTGGGAGGGCGGTGGCGTTGGAGCAGCATAACAGGAGGCAGAGTTGCTGCTGCCGATGGTGGCAGGAGTGGGACGATGCTGCATCTTGGACTGGGGGAGGGGGTCTTCCATGGGTGCAACACAGAAACAATTGATCTCCCAGGAGTGGGATTCGCGGAAATGTTGGCAGTGCAATGCATGAGCCATTGATCTCCTGACTGTGGGCTTCGCGGAAATGTTGGCAGTGCAATGCATGGGCCATTGATCTCCCAGGAGTGGGCTTTGCGGAAATGTCGGCAGTGCGATGCAGGAGCCATTGATCTCCTGACTGTGGCTTCGTGGAAATGTTGGCAGTGCAATGCAGAGCCTGATCTCCTAGGTGTGGCTTCACGGAAATGTTGGCAGTGCATGAATGAGCCATTGATTTTCCTGGCTGTAGGCTTCCGGAAATGTGGCAGTGGTGATGCATGAGCCATGATTCCTGACTTGGGCTTCACTGGAAATGTGGTTGCGTTGCAGGAGCCATTATCTCCAGTATGAGCTTCAGGGAGAGTCAAGTGGTTGCAAAGCTGACACCATTGGCTGTGGGCTTCAGAAATGTCGCGTCTATGCAGGGACCCATTGACCCTCTCTTGGTGAGCTTCACGGAATGGCATAGATTCCAGCGCATGAGCAGATTTAGAATCTTGGCTCAATGTCCACTCGATCTCAATCTTGCATTGCCACACTTAGGTGCCAAATTTCCTGAAGCTCCTGCAGGAAGACAATGGATGCTAGCCTCGAACACTGACATTCCCTGAATGCATTCCCAAGAGATCAATGGTTTCTGCCTCGCACCACTGGGACATCCTTTCCTTTTAGCCCAGGGACCGCAACAATGTAGCCTACTGTGACCCCACTCTATTGCTGCCTTTCCGGCAAGCTAAATTTGTACTGTAACATGGACCCTTATTTTTACAATAACTTTTTTTCCTTTATTTCCCTCCTCTAAAATTGGGGTGCGCCATTGTCCGGAGCATCTTATAGTCCACAAAATATGGTATTCCACTGTATAGATCCATTTTGGGAAGACAAAAATAGAAATGAGACTACACGACACATTCATTTGAATGGAGACAGAATTGTCCTAAAATATCTCTGTTTTCCTCCGTTCCAACTACAATCCCAACCACTTTTTAGCTGGATTAAAAAACTTATACCAAGTATAAAGCGAGCACCTCTCCAATAGTACGAGCTTTACTTGTTACGACACTGCACATAGGTTGTAAACATGCAAAAGATTCCAAACGGTCCAAGGCCCCAAAAATCCTCCTTTCCCTAGAAAACATTTATTAACCCCAGTGCACACATCAGAAGGTTGCAGAAACCGCATCATTTCGGCCATGCAGGGCCTTAATTGAGCCAATAAAAAGGTGGCCAAAACGTTGCAGTTTTCTACAATCTTCTTATGTGTGCACTGGGATTACTAAACATTTCCTATGAAGGAGGATTTTTTCAGGGCCTTGGACTCTTATGCTGTAAACATGCCAAAGATTCCAAGGAGTCCAAGGCCCCAAAAAATCCTCTTTCATAATCCCATTGCACACATCAGAAGATTGTAGAAAAACGCAATGTTTTGGCCACCTTTTTATTGAGTTGATGAAGGCCCTGTGTAATGAATAAGCAATATTTGAGCAGTAATCCAGAGGCAGCCATGTTGTTCAGACTCTGCTATACCTCGCTCCAATCATACACCTTTTTGGCCCGAGGCAAGTCATCTCTGGGAAAGGGGAATATGTTAATTAACCTGAGGATGCTAATTTCCTAGTCAAATGGTCCAACACTAGAGCTCCTATGAAATGGAGATTAGGTGACAATCAATCTCCCTGCCATTAACCAAACTTAACTTCCCAGCCCGGTGTGAGAATGAACTTCCTCTATCTGCAGACTCAATGGAAGAGTTAATCACTGCCTAGACTGAGGGACTCCAAGAGTATAATCTTAATATGTTATGAGCCGTCGCTTATATAAAAATGTCAAGCATAAATATTGCATCCAGAAATTCAGATGACCATAGCACATATTTCATATAAGTGCAGGATCATTGTAAGTACCCTAAACTTGATATTTGCCAGTAGGGCACCAGCAGAGTAGTCATCTGTCATATCATTGCATAGGCAAAATCATAACTGAAAATTTGAAAGCATTGTCTTTAACCTATGACATTCACAGGCAAAGTTATGGCCAATAATAACTTTTGTATATCTCAAATCTCCACTCGGGGAGGGGGGTGAGATGGGAGATATGAGACATCCCAGGGGTGTGAGATGGGAAGGCCTCTTACTGTATACAAATGTCCCATCTCTTCTCCATCTCGGTATTCTTCTAAAGAGGCGTAATTACATCAAGCCAGAGTATACCCCGGAACCAGGTTGACCCATGCTGCCCTTATGGTGCCAACAGCATTAAGGTAACTGATCACATGTGTCTGTAATTCTGCGGTGATTCCATTTATCTTTTATTTGAGTAACTGACTGTAATCTTTGTAATATCTTATAATAACTGTAAATAATAATATATCTAGTGTACCAATGGTATGATTAAATATATACATTTAATCTTGAGTTGCTCTTTTTATCTTGATCTCAACCCCACATGTCCATGTGCTCATTTAAACTACCTGGGTTGGTTTCTGACCGATATAAGCCCGACCATGGACCGGACTTATATCAAATGAGGAACTGGTGGCAGCATTAAGTGCTTGTGCTATTTGGGGACTCTATCAGGGACAGGGTGGTGGTTATTATACCAGAAGGCATATATCACTCTACTGAGAGGTGCCTTAATAAACCAGCACTGATAGGGCAGCTGCAGCCCTTCTTTTACCCTCAGGTAGTTCCCTGACTAGTCTGAGTTTAACAAGAGGTGCTGTAGAGCTGCAAGGTTCTGTGGTCGATTCACCACACCCTGCGTGGCCCAAACGTTGCAGATTTCTAGAATCTTCAGATGTGTGCACTTGGTTTAATAAAACTTTTTCTATGAAGGAGGATTTTTTAGTGCCTTGGACTCTTTGAAATCTTTTGGATTAAACAAAAAAAATTCCGTTTGCAGATCTTATTTTTTTCTGGTAAAGAAAACAGCAACTGGATACTTTTTTGTAAGATTTGAGTCAATGGGAAGTGCATTACAATGGATGGACGCCTTATAACTGATTTATTATTAAGCATGGTTCATGCTCACAACATCAGAGGTGAACGTAAAAATGGATCGTCTTCAAAAAACAAACATAACAATGGATGCAAAATGGAAACCAAAGTGTGTATCCGGTATTGCTCTATTTGGAATGGATCCAAGTTTGATTTCTAACACTGAATTTATGAGAAATGTATGAGAATTGGTATAGAGCCACTCAATATCATTGTCATACACTAAGATTGGAGAAATGGGCGTCCTGACAAAAATCTGTCCAGTAAGAGGTCATCTCATAGAATAGGGAGGTCCCGGTTCTAGCAGTCAGATGATCAGTCCCCTCCATCTGCCCATCTGTGGCATAATAAGAATGGGTTAAGTTATCCATTGTGAATAATGCCAATTTTGCCCTAATTTCACATCAACCGATCCAAGTAGTTCTTGAGCTTTATGGATGGTGAGTTATTTTATCTAATATATAGAATTAAAGAGGAATTCCGGTTGGAACAAGGTATCACCTATCTGTAGGATTGGTGCAAGCTTATTGGCTGTCTCACTGCTGGGACCCCCGACCATCTCCAGGGGCACCTTTATCCTAAGAGAAAAAAAAAACAAAAAACCCTATGACAATTAAAATCAATTTGCATAATAATTTGGAACATGGTGTACAATTATTATTATTAGTATTAATAATAATAATTTCAAAATCAGTGCCTTTTTTACGTTTTTTTCTTTTCCTCTGGTTGGGATAGTGGCACTCTGGAGAGCACTCGGTGCGCACTTAAATTAACAAATAATTATTAAAGTAGTGCTAGTTATTATCAATAATAATAATGCTACAATTATATTATTAATACAAATAATAATATTTAAATAATAATAGTATTAAAATAATACAAATATTAATCTAATATATAAAGCTGAATGTGTGTGTGTGTGTATATCCGGGATTGGCGTCAACACCATCGCAACTACAGCCACAAAATTTTGCACAGTCACACGTCTGGACCCCGAGAGCGTCATAGGCTATGTTGTGAGGCGAAATTTTAACCCTGTGCATTCCAGTTCACCAAACAATTTTGCCCCTATCTACATAATGGGAAAAAGTGAAAGGAAAAGTGTTGGAGGCAAATTGACAGCTGCCAGATGTGAACAAGGGAGACTTAAAGAATGAGAGCGATGGCGCCAAAGAGTATATACCGTACAGTTGCTAAGGTGGGGCCCCGACATAGGTTACTCACCACACACGGGGATATGACCCAACATTGGATACTCGCCACGCACCCGAACACACACACACCACAAAGAGACACACACAACACAGAGACACACACACACCACACCGACCCCACCACAGGGACACACACACATACACACCCTATAGGGACACATGCACTCACCCCACAGGACACACACACCACAGGGGGACACACACAGGAACACACACACACACATACACACCCACAGGAACACATATACCCCACAGGGATGGACACACACCACAGGGACACCCCTCCCCCCCCCACAACAAGACACACCACAGGGACACACATGCACACACGCCAGGGACACACACACACCCCAGGAACACACACACCACACAGACAGACACAGATGTGCACAAATCACCTCACACAACTCACCTCATACGTGTGCTATCTTTAATTTCCAAAACTAAACATCTGATTAAAAACAGCCAATGTGCAACACATGTGCCATATAGGGAATTAAGGCAGATGTCAGTCACATGAGCTGTCTATTTTGTGTACGTGTGAGGTAACATATACTGCCCGGCCGGGGGGAGGGTTTACTGTTGCTGGAGATTTATCAGGCTGCCTATAGCAACCAATCACAGCTCAGCTCCTATTTTCCTACAGGTCATTAATATGACATATTCACATTCTATTTTGTTATAGTTAACAGCAGTTATTTATTAACCCGGGCGTAGCCGGGTACTACAGCTAGTATATATATATATATAGGCGTAGCCAGGTACTACAGCTAGTATAATAATAAAATTATTAGTATTATGAATAATAATCAGAATAATGATAATAATAATTTCAAAGCCAGAGCCTTTGTTGCGGTTTTTTTCTTTTCCTCTGGTTGGGATGGCAGCGCTCTGGAGAAGACTCGGCGCACACCTAAATTAACAAATAATTATTAAAATATAATAATAATTATTAATAATAATATTAAAATAATAATACCTTTTAAAATCAGTCCCTTTTTAAGCTGTCTTTCTAGTTTTCTGGTTGGGATCGGCTCTAGAGATGAGTCTTCTTGCACCTTAGTGCCTGATAGCTTCAGGAAATTGACGGTAATGGTTTTGATGGCGCCGTATAAACATAATGGAGGACACAGCGTGAATCCATAAGTCAATTTCATTGTACAATAACAGACTGTAAAACTTGATTTTGGAGTTGGCGGATTGGGCGCCGGTGACCTTTACATAAGGAGCGACTGAGACCCAACGGGGACATTTCTCCTAATCACTTTGTTTTTCCAAACACACCGGTGTCTGTGACCGCCCGACCCTCATTATCCAAATGACGGCTAGATTATAAAGTGTAATTCTGAACGGCATAAAAAAGAGCGAAATGGAGAAAAAAGTATTGTAATGTGTGAAAATAATTCAGGACATTAAACAAAATCTATGAGTGTGAAATAATCCTGGAATCACCGAGGCAAAACAAAGCGGATACAAAGAGGCAGATGACTATTTGTGACTTCTGCAATGAAGGTTTTAATGATATTATTATTCATTATTTATTATACTAAAGAGAGAAAAATCCAACGTGAGCAAAACGTCCAGGTTAATGTGTGAGATGTAAAGTAACAGAAGTGCTGAGGCAACACACAGAAAAATCTATCATCAATATCCCCCTTTTTTTTCGGAACCCCTGTGCCACGAGGCAGCGCTCCCCCTGGAGGGATGTGACTGAGGGACCACCCCTGATGGTGGGGATAGGTGTGTGCCAGAAGGAAGCCGCCAAGTCAAACCCAAGGGGAACCCGCGGTACAGAGGCCGCTGACCCAGGGGTTGGGGATGCTGGTATAGACTCAGATGCAGGCAGGACAGCCGTACGAGGCACACAGGGAGGCAATGGCAAGTGTGGACTGGTTCTGACAGGCATAAGCAGTGCTTGATATATGTGAGTGCTTGCTATATCTGAGTGCTTGCTATACAGAGCACTTGTTATATGTAAGTGCTTGCTGTGTGTGAGTGCACTGTGTGAGTGTTGTATATGAGTGCAGTGTGTGAATGTTGTATATGAGTGTTGTGTGTGAGTGTTGAGAGTGAGTGCAGTGTGTGCATGCACTGTGTGCGTGCAGTGTGCGAGTGCAGTGTGTGAGTGCTGTGTGTGAGTGTTGAGTGTGAGTGCAGTGTGCGAGTGCTGTGTGTGAGTGTTGAGTGTGAGTGCAGTGTGCGAGTGCAGTGTGTGAGTGCTGTGTGTGAGTGTTGAGTGTGAGTGCAGTGTGCGAGTGCTGTGTGTGAGTGTTGTATATGAGTGCAGTGTGCGAGTGTTGTATATGAGTGCAGTGTGCGAGTGTTGTGTGCGAGTGCAGTGTGCGAGTGCAGTGTGCGAGTGCAGTGTGTGAGTGTCGTGTGCGAGTGTTGTGTGCGAGTGTCGTGTGCGAGTGCAGTGTGTGTGCTGTGAGTGCAGTATGTGAATGCTGTGTGTGAGTGTTGTATGTGAGTGCAGTACACGAGTGCAGTGTGCGAGTGCATTACAATACACATTCATCATGGAGACGTCTGTCTAAGGTCAGATTAATGTTAAAGTGGGTTTGCGTTAAAAACATAGGTTTTGGCAGCCTTAAAGCAGTGCTACCGCCATGATAGCGCCGCATTAACGCTGCCAATGCTTACCTATGGTGACGCGGCCCCTAGCGTGGCTCAATCACCGGCATCTGAGTGAAATCTCGCACTCTTTCCTATTGCAAGAAAATACGCTTTCAACCACGTCTTTTCTTGTGTAAAGCGTTTGAGCCGTGCTAGGGGCCGCGTCACCATAGGTAAGCATTGGCAGCGTTATCGTGGCGCTATCATGGCGGTAGTACTGTGTTAAGGCTGCCAAAATCTATGTTTTTAACGCAAACCCACTTTAACATTAATCTGAGCCGAGCCTAATAGAGGAGAGATTGTTGTAATATCTGCTGTAGACTGAAGAGCTGACACTTCAGTTTTTCTATCTTTGATGTTTGAACATTTTCTATCATCTGTAAAATAAAGACACCAAATACATTTGTTACATTGTTCCATTGCTGTGTAGGATCCTCTTAATAATGAAGGCGGCGGTCTGTGCTGCGGATCGCTGTGCCGCGTCTGTCTCAGACTTGTAAACTGCTTCATTATTTAATCACACGATGACCTTTGTGCCGGGAAAAAATTATTTATTTATAATTCAATTTGCCAAAACCAATGAAAAAGTGAAGAAGGAAAGAAAGAACGAACTACAGAGAAACAAAACACCCAAACAACAAGTATCAGCCGGAGAATACAGGAGAGACTTAAAGGGCAGCTCCATTCACACGTCTTAAAGGAATTCTCTGATTTTGAGGGATTAGACTCGGTTCCTTTGTTTAGGACTTTTAAATATTCTATGAATCTTTCAGCCCTATGAGTTTTATGGTATTGGTGTAATACTGCGTCCCACCTCTGGGGGCACTGCAGAAACATACACACTTGCTGACATTGGCTCAGATTTTGCTGATTGCTCTGATCTTCTATTTCTGGCCATTATTTGATTTGTATCCTGCATTTTCTAACAGTTTTCTTCAGTGTCAATCTAAATATAATTCATGTATTTGAGCCATTGCTGTGATGTATCCCACACACCAGAATGATGGATTCCTGCTCTCCTCTCTCATTATAACACATATTCAGAAGCAGCTGCAGCATGGAGGTCATTATGCAGTAGTACTGATTAATATAGCCTCAAATCTAGATGTGGGGTGAGATGAAACACTTACTACAATCAGCAGCATCGATGACATTATGCAGAGGTACTGAGCAGTGTAGCTGTGAATCCAGTAATGATCTGAGATAAAACACTTACTAGAAGCAGCAGCATGGAGGACATTATTTTGCTCTATGGAATTAATAGCACTATATAAATGAATAAATATCTATTATATAATCACGAATGGGTTTTTTGCCCCTTTTGAGTCCGCTCACGCTGCGAGTCAGCGTGGTCATGTAGATACGCCCGAAGCATTGGCCGCGCAGCGGCCATTGCGAGCAGTTCTAAGGCGACTCGCTATGCCCGCGTAGCGGGCATGGCGAGTCGCCTTAGCAGCGCGAAGCATTGGCCGCGAAGCGGCCATTGCGAGTCAGAGACTCGCTCTGCTAGAATCCCGATGCATGTGCATCGGGCACCCAGCTAGTTATATTTGCAGTACTGAGCAGTGTAGATGTGAATATATGATATAAGACACTTGCTAGAAGCAGCTGCATGGAGGACATTGTATTGCAATACTGAAGAGTGTAGCAAGGAATCCATCACTTTTGTGACATAAAACACTACAAGCAACAGCACGGAGGACATTACTGAAAGTGCAGCTGAGACTCTAGCACTGACATGAGATAAAACACTAACTAGAAGCACTAACATGGAGGACATTGTATAGTGTGCTGAGCAGTGCAGCTGTGAATCCAGCACTGACATGAGATAACACACTTACTAGAAGCAGCAGCATGGAGGACATTATTCTGCAGTACTGAGCAGTGTAGATGTGAATCCAGCATTGACATGACATAAAACACTTACTAAAAGCAAAAGCGTGGAGGACATTATTCTGCAGTACTGAGCAGTGTAGCAATGAGTCCCAGCACTTTTGACAAATAAAACACTACAAGCAGCAGCATGGAGGACATTGTATTGCAGTACTGAACAGTGTAGCTGATACTCTAGCACTGATGTGAGATAAATCACTTACTAGAAGCCAGCAACATGGAGGACATTGTATAATCTTTTTATTGTGATTGATCTAAGCCGCTGTACACACATACAGCTGCCACACCCTGCCCATAGGCTCTACTTAATTGTTGCACATGTGTTTGGGCCTGTTCGACCGTCACCCATGGTTGCTGGTCTGGCAGTGTGGGGGTCAGATCTGATAATGTCCGGATGTCATGTCCGGACCTGGTCTGCCTTTATCTGCGCTGCTCTTCTGGTGCTGTAGTTCAGAAAAGCTTCAGGTACGAGTGCATTTAATATGGTTCTGCTTTTAATGCATTCAGAAGGCCATAATGGCACAGCATATATAAAAAACGTAGAGTAGGACTGCCCCATCTGAGAATGCCGTGACGTGGCGGGGTAGCTCAAAGAATTGATCTATTGTTTGCTAAATATCTCAGTGTAAAGTAAAGTTAGAAATTAATATGTGCATATCCACTTTTTGTACTGCGTGCTAACCACAGGCAGCGCTGGCTTCTTGGCTTTTTTTATTTGACATTGTATAGTGTGCTAAGCAGTGTAGCAGTGAATCCAGCACTGACATGAGATAAAACAATTACTAGAAACTGCAATATAACGTAAAGTAATACAATTGTACTGAGCAGTGTAGCTATGAATCCAGCACCAATGTGAGCTAACACACTCTCTAGAAGCAACAGCACTGTCTGTGTGTCTTTTTATTTTTCCTTTCTCATTCTCTCACTATAGGCGTCAATAAGCAGTAATCTGATCCCTCAGGTGGGATAGCATTACAATACCTCTTTAGTAGGAGGCAGGTGGATGACAAGAAGTGGCTCTTAAGTGGGAAAAGAAGCAGATTTCTTTGATTTTCTATTCTTCTATGATTTATTTCACAGAGTGTCTCATAGTCGCTTGTGCGAAGGATTTATGAAAAATTTGATGAACCGTAAACATGCAAACATTTAACACAAAAATTGCAAAAAAACTTTAAATATATATTTTTAATTAATATATTTTCTACTATTAGTAACTTATTATTAAGCGGTTCATGGCAGTCTTTGTCTATGATGTTAATACTTTTCTTTATATGATCAACAAAGTAACAAAGTATCATCTGAGGTCAGAACTCCTCCGTTCTCATGTATTTCCAGCAGCGCCCGGATCTCTGCTTTACTGAACCCGAACGCTAAAGAAGGCGATTAGCCCTGGAGAATTCACAGATGGGACCGCAGATTATCCGCAGTCGCTCCATTCACTTAACCTCCTCTTGGTCCTCGATAAATCATAGCGTCTAAATAAAGAGAGAAATAGAGAACAGGACGCAATTCACATTTGTCTTTCATACTTTTTTGCATTCTTTTTTTTTTGGTACGTCCCAAACTATATTATATCAATAAACAATGTGGCAGCAAAGAAACAATACAACATACACAACATTCTCATAACAAAAGAAGAAAAAGCTTCAACAATTATACATATATACTAACTGTAGAGCCCAGGTTTTGTATTAGTTAGTTATAAGCTGGGTGTATGTGTGTGTGCACTATATGTATCAAACCTGCCCCCACACACCTCTGCCCCCATACCTCCACCCAACCTGCCCTGGTCCCACCCCAAAACGTCTCCTGTCCCCAAATCTGCTCCCCGCACCCTCCCCAAACCCACACCCTCGCTCCCCCAAACCTGCACCCCTCAAACCTGCCACCTCCAAATCCCCCCCCCACCACAAACCTGCACCCCTACTGCCCAAGTCTGTACCTCTCCAGATCCACAAACCTGAACCCCTACACCCCCCCCCAAGAAAATGCACAAACCGGCTCACCCCGACTCTTCCCCCCAAGAAATTGCCTCCCCAACCCGCACCTACTGGGGGCTGTGTGTGACCTCCTGCAGTATACTGGGGGCTGTATACAACCTCATGCAATATACTGAGGGATGTGTGTGACCTGCTGTGGTATGCCAAGGGGTTGTGTGCGACCTCCTGCAGTATACTGGGGGTTGTGTGTGACCTCCTGCAGTATACTGGGGGTTGTGTGTGACCTCCTGCAGTATACTGGGGTTGTGTGTGACCTGCTGTGGTATGCCAAAGGGTTGTGTGCGACCTCCTGCAGTATACTGGGGGTTGTGTGTGACCTCCTGCGGTATACTGGGGGCTGTGTGTGACCTCCTGCAGTATACTGGGGGCTGTATACAACCTCATGCAATATACTGAGGGCTGTGTGTGACCTGCTGTGGTATGCCAAGGGGTTGTGTGCGACCTCCTGCAGTATACTGGGGGTTGTGTGTGACCTCCTGCTGTATACTGGGGGTTGTGTGTGACCTCCTGCAGTATACTGGGGGTTGTGTGTGACCTCCTGCAGTATACTGGGGGTTGTGTGTGACCTGCTGTGGTATGCCAAAGGGTTGTGTGCGACCTCCTGCAGTATACTGGGGGTTGTGTGTGACCTCCTGCAGTATACTGGGAGCTGTATGCAACCTCCTGCTGTATACTGAGGGCTGTGTGCAGCCTCCTGCTGTATTCTGGGAGCTGTGTATGATATCCTGCTGTATACTAGGGGCTGTGTGCGGCCTCTTGCTCTATACTGGGGGTTGTGTGCGGCCTCCTGCTCTCCATTGGTAGCTGTGTGTGCCCTCCTGCTGTATATACATACATAAATACACATACATAAATACACATACATACTCTCAGCTTTATATATAGATTATTCTTTTCATTTTCCCAAGCAAAACAGACAATGTTCTCTAAAATGTATCCAAATTAGTTTCTTACTGGAATAAACAGCAAATTAGAAAGGACAAGTAACAAAGCGTAATGTATCCTTCCTTTTCCATTCATGTTTTGTTTTGTTTTTAGCTATGAAGGTAAGGAATTATTATTCCTCCCAACAATTATCAAGGACAATATCAGATGGTGAAAGACAAATAAGCATGAAAGGTTCCGTGATGGCGGACGGCCCTGTGGGGATCCGCTGTTGTCGCATTGTCTTACATGTAACATCTGACTGTTGTGTATTTTGTGTGACCCCGTCTGACCCTGAACTACATTTTTGCAGTTTTATTTTTGTGCTTTTCACTTTTCATCTTCAGTTTGGTATCAGATTCTCGGCTTCACGTCCCTTATTACATCTGAGTTAAATCTCCAATGTGTATTTTTTGTGAATTCTTTCCTAACATTGCAGCTATTTAGCTTATACTCCGGGGTCGTGCGTGACAGCTGCGATGTTTGTTACAAATGATTCATCGCTACTTGCTGGAATATTTTTTTTTTATTTCTTATATTTTAATTCTAACGTTCTTTTGTTGTTTTTCTAGTTGTTTATTAGAAACATTAATGGCAGTAAAGTTGGTAAAGTAGAACAAGGCATAAAGTATAAGAAAAAATGAATTGATTTGGATCAGCAAACAGGCTTAAATTATACAGGGCAACTGTGATGTTAGTCAGTACTTACAGGTAGTATAAAGAGCAGTGGAGTCTGGTCATTTGGGGTAAGGTTCCAAGAGAGATTGTAGTATTTAGGGAGTAAACAGAGACGTAGTCATGCAAGAGCTCATAGTATTGAGGGAGTAGACAGAGATGTAGTCATGCAATTGTCCAGGGTCAAGTTTTCAGAAGGGCTTGTAGTATTCAGGGAGTAGACAGAGATGCAGTCATGCAATGGTCCAGGGTCAAGTTTTCAGAAGGGCTTGTAGTATTCAGGGAGTAGACAGAGATGCAGTCATGCAATGGTCCAGGGTCAAGTTTTCAGAAGGGCTTGTAGTATTCAGGGAGTAGACAGAGATGTAGTCATGCAATGGTCCAGGGTCAGGTTTTCTGAAGAGCTCATAACATTAAGAAAGTAGTCAGAGGCCTAATCATGCAACGGACCAGAGTAATTTTTCCCGGAGAGCACAAGGAAGATTCAGGGAGTCAACAGAGGCATATTCAGGTCATGGTCCAGGGGTTAACATACAAATCAGAAAAGTTCATCGGTTCCACCACCCGATACTTGCAGGACTCCCAGGCTTCCGGAGTAGCGGCAGGCATGCACACAATATATATGAAGAAAAAAGAGGGGAACTCAGGTGACACGGATGCGGTTAATCCTTTATTCCTATATAACAAAATCATCACAGATGCCCCTGAAGGGGGGTTGAACTAGTTCAACCCCCCTTCAGGGGCATCTGTGATGTTTTTTTTGTAAAGGAATGAAGGATTAACCGCATCCATGGCACCAGAGTTCCCTTTTTTTTTCTCCAGGGGTCAACATACCAAGAGATCACAACACGTACAGGGAGCAGACAAAAGGGAAATCAAGCAACAATCCAGGATCAGATAATATAGATAAGAACAGACATAGGAGCGCAGGCCAAACACCACTTCAAATGAAATGTACGACTAACTGGTTTCTGGGAAAGGCTGCTCAGTAAAGAAGCTGAGCAATCACAGGGAATATGGAGCACCTGAGAAACCCAGAACCAGAATGTAAGCCGGTGCTGTCAAGCAACTACTGACAGCTCAGAACACCAGATACCAAACACAGCAGTAACTCTTATTGTGTCCTAGATGACATGCATGCAATTGTGCCAGCAATAATACGGACAGCACCCCGGAACTTCACATGTACAGAATGGTCTTGCTTTTTCTAGCTCGAGTAAATCTGAATCTTAGGAGCCCTCAGCACTCATTGCCAGTGGTAAAGCTAGGAACTCGCCTACTTTGGCCCCATGTCATTCACAGGGCCAACATCTTGGTTATTATACAGTATATGACTACGGAGTGTGCTACATTATCTACGTCAGGGGCATTAAACTCAAGTCTCAGAGGGCCAAATCTGGCCTGTCACATCATTTTATGTGGCCAGTCAATAAAGTCCAGCAGAAAAAAGCACCGTCCGTGATAACCAACAAAAGACCAATATGTCTGGCCAAATTAAGAATACTAACCCCTGACGTGCATTCAGAAAAAGTACGTCTTCTGAACGATTTCAGAATGATTGAGCGCTAGTGTTACCATCACAGAGTAACAAGTAGGACAATATGAGATAACCCATTAAATTGGTGGCTAAAAAAGTTTTTGAACTCATACCGTATACGCCGACCATAATGCTCTCAGCCACGTCTCGGCTCATTTATTAACGTCGGTGACCTACAGACATCTTCCGGCATGATTGAACAGTCAATGAAGAGTGAACGCTTGTTCTTGGGTGTTCTATATTGTCTGGGAGTTTAGACAAGTGACGGAGCCTGGGATTTTGTGAATGTCTTTAGACATATGAAGACATTCATCACACAGACGTAACGTGCGGATGACCCTCGTGTGTTATAAATCACAATCAAGTATAACCTTGCACTGGAGGACACCAAGTATGAAGAAAACCCTAAACTATAAAAAATATCTAAAATAAATAACCAAAGTCGAAATATACCGTATCCTTCTTTATAGGTTCCATTTATGGAATTGACAATTGTGTCCGGGACAATTTTGGGGTAAATTTTGCCTTTTTTTCCCTCTTTTTTTGTGTTGTACCAATACACACAAAGGAAATAATCCTGTGTATGACAAAACATGGGGCATTGTGAGAATATTCTGGAGAAAAACATCATTTTCTGGAGCAATTTCAGCACTTTTGGCCATGAACTTCATAATGCATCTTAGGTTAATTGTTCATCTGCATTTCTTGGGTTCTGTTTTCACCAGCTTCATAGTTTCCATTGATAACTGAGCCACCTCCGCTGTGACTGACTCATTTTCTAAGTTATTCTGATGGAGTCCATTGACATTAATTGTAAATGTCCATTAAAGCATATCTGTTTGTTTCAGATACATTTTAAGAAGTGGCTGAATTGTTTGCATATATTTTGACCATTATAGACGTATTCTGCATTTTTCACCAGTTTTATCCACTGTACATTCTATCTATATCAGTTGTCTCTGAGCTGGTGGGTAAAGACTACTTATGATGTCTCCCATAAAAGCACACACAGAGATGAGGGATTTTTTTCTCTCCTGTCTTTATGTTGAACAGATTTATACGCAGTAGTAGCATGGAGGACATTATACAGCTGTACTGAGCAGTGTAGCTGTGAATTCAGCATTGGTGTGAGATAAAACACTAGAAAGAATCAGCATGGAGGACATTATACAGCCATACCGAGCAATGTAGTTGTGAATCAAGCATTGGTTTGAGATAAAACAGTTACTAGAAAGCTGCAGCATGAAGTACATTCTATAGCCATAATGAGTAGTGTAGCTGTGAATCCAGCATAGGTGTGATAAAAAAAACACTTACTAGAAAGCATCAGCATGGAGGACATTATATAGCCGCAGTGAGCGGTGTAACTGTGAATCCAGCATAGGCAGGAGTGTAACTACAACAGGTCCAGACGTTGCAATCACATCCGGGCCCTAAGACCTAGGAGGCCGCAAAAGTCCCTTTGGCCTATAGAAAGGACTATTGCTATTAAACATTTGCAAGAATGGGGGGCCCTGTTGGAGCTTTTGCATCGGGGCCCATGAGCTTCAAGTTACACCACTGAGCAATAGGTGTGAGATAAAACACTTACTAGAAAGCATCAGCATGGAGGACAATATACAGGTGTACTAAGCAGTGTAGCTGTGAATCCAGCATTGGTGTGAGATAAAACACTTACTAGAAAGCATTTTTTCTTTTTTTTTTTTTTGGTCCCATCATGTTTTTAAGTAGTTTGGAATAAAGCCATTCACTTTTGACTTTGTGATTGTTGGATTTCTTACATTTGCCTACTTTTACATCCAGTTATCAGCTGGATTTCTTTGTCTGTGTCTCTCTGTATCCGTCATCGATTCAAAGATTTACTGGAATGTGGACAGGTTAATTAAAGTTTTTCCTGTATTTCACATGTTTCTATTATACTTTTCATTTCTGATTTTGGCTTTAAAATACTGATATAAAACACTGACCGAATTACTGAACGAGCGATAGTGGCCTTGTTTAAGCTTCCGGGGTTAAGAATAACATCATATTCTTATTGCTTTAAAGTGTAAATGTCATTTCATTAAAAAAAAACAAAAAAAACAGTACTCCACTGGCTGTTAATGATGGGTCACATAGCAGCTAAGATTATGCTTTTCTTGTGCCATATTACTTATTTTCTCACATTTTTATGTGCTTTTTTTAAAACTGAATTTTATGGCTGTATGGGCACGGCCAGCGTCTGCCAGCACGGTGTGTGTATTTCTACAGCTTCTGAGACCATTGTGATAGCAGTGAAGGGGTTAACAGAGATGCCAGAAGACAGATCAGGGAGGCTTGTGCGAAGAAAAGAGGAGTTTGCACTGGACCTGGCATTGCTCAGCACTGTGCTGTAATCTGATACATTGTTTCCTCGTCAGCAGCAGTTAGCAGTGTATGCCACGCCCCCTTTCCCTTATATGGTTACATCTCCCATGTTCAGTGTGAAGACGGATCTGACTGATAATGAACATATGTCTGCTTCACACACAGTCTAGTGGGGACACCTTGTGGAAGGTTTATGAATGGTTTTCAACCAGATTTCATTAAAGTATATTTGGCAGTTTACTATAATAACTTTCTCTAGATTCTTAATAAATAAAAAATTAATGGCGGTTACACTTTAAACACTTGATACAAAATGTCATTTTGCAACATTGTAGTGAGAATTGTGACCCACCCCAGGGCTGTGTGGTACCCAGTTCCGGGCTTTGATTTCACGGGTGATGTCACGAGTGGCATGTGCCCTGACCAATTGCCCTGGCAGTCACTGAAAAAGGCGTTAAAAAAAAATAAAATAAAAAGAGTTTGTGACTCCACCTATGGTATCCGGTAATAATACTGGCACTGCTTGCAGACCTCCGGGGTGATGATGATGCAGCTTTGTTGGTAACGCTCCTCGTAGGCGGAGCCGGATCCCCGGGGCAGTCATGGATGAATATGAATGTTCACAGGGAGGCGGCTCGTCAGGTAGTGATTCTGGCAGTTAGTCTGTTATGAGGGAACAAGAGTACGGCTCCTCCGGCGCAGGCCAATAAAACATACACACAGTCTTTGACTCTGAACCGGGCTTTACTGGTGACTCAGGCAGCAAACAGTCCTTACACAGTCAACGGGTACCGCTGGCCGGGGTAGTCACCAGAGAACTAGGACATCTCACTGGGGACCCTCGGTGATGTGCCTGTTTGGTCCTTTCATCTGTCCTTACTGCGTTCTCCCCCTGTTCCTTCCTTGTGCTCCCGCACACAGCGCCCTCAGCCGGTACTCACGGATCCTTATGGACGGTCCCTTTCTTGGGGCCTCCGAACCCTTTACGGGGACTTAGGGGAAAATGCCGGGCATTGGCCGCGACTTCTGAAGAAGACTGTGCCCTCCGGTTCGGCGGCTTGGCCATAAATGCCCGCACCATCTCGGAGGCAATCCTCCAGTTTTGGACTGCATCCTTCTGTCCGGGAGTCATACCGATCCAGATTCGGGTGCACCTCAACCCCCTAGCATCCCCTACTTCCTCCGGGCCACCTGTACTGAGGTGTCCTCCACTGCGCTTCTCTCAGGGGTCGCTCTCAATCTCCTCCTCTCACTAACTTTCCCGCTCTCCACAGCTCACCTAAGCTCCTACCACCGGGACCCATTCCCTAGCAATGGTTAACCCTATGGTCCCCTGACCTAAAGTGTGTGAATGCGTGTATTGAGGGTCCCCTATTGACATCCCGTTCCCCTGGTCACAGGGATACTACACACTCTCTTCTGGGTGCAGTACCCTTACGTGGCGTCCCGACCAGTGGGGCGCCACATTTGTATCCATTATTTTATATCTGGTTACATTTTGAAGATCTGAGTATATCCTTCACTCAATGTAAATTTACGGATCCTAAGAAACCTCAGTTGGTCATAAGAGATCCATTATATTCATCCATGATATCATCATCGAGTCTATAATCTGCTCATCAATCTTCTGTATATTTTTTATACATTGTAAATATTTACTTTCCCTTTGATGCTGTAAACAATTTCCCGTCTTCTGTATTTTTAATTCATTATAAATCCTTTACAATGTATGTTTTGCTCTTCATCTTTGCGGCACTGTCTGCTCGCATTTGAGCCGTGGCCCCGGAGATTGTTCGTGGCCCCGTGCACCAGTCACTTTTAGTAACAAAATGTTGGAATGCAATGTCACATCCAGACAAGCCGGCGCAGATAAAAACGCTAGAAGGCATTAATAGGCTATTTAGTGATCTGAAAGTAGTTATCTGCCCCTCTAATAAATGGTAATATATCGCCTCTCTCCGCAGACCCGGATGCACCTGACAGAGATTAATTGACCGAGCTATTTCTTCCTGGACTGTCACCGCTCTTATGGGATTAGAGAAAAAGCCCTGATTTCTTACTAAACCTTTGTTATATTCCTCATGTTTTTATCTTAAAGGCCCCAAACCTAACAAAGATACAAAAAAATATATTTTTTTCTACTTTGATTTTACTATTTGCTATTGTTTTCTTATTTTTGTATTTTTATGTTATTTTTTTTCTGGTAATTATTTTTATATTTTATTCAATAGAATATATTTTTTTCTATTTTAATTTTACTTATTGTTTTCTTATTTTTGTATTTTTATGTTATTTTTTCTTGTAATTATTTTTATTTTTTTATTCAATAAAATATATTTTTTTCTATTTAGATTTTATTATTTGTTATTGTTTTCTTATCTTTGTATTTTTTATGTTATTATTGTAATTATTTTTTTATTCAATAATATATATATTTTCTATTTTAATTTAACTCATTGTTTTCTTATTTTTGTATTTTTATTTTATTCTTTCTTGTAATTATTTTTATATTTTCATTAAATAAAATATATATTTTTTCTATTTTAATTTTACTTATTCTTATTGTTTTCTTATTTTTGACATTATTTTTTCTTGCAATTATTTTTATTTTCTTATTATATACATTGAAAAATGAAATCTTTAAGTCTTGCTATTTCCGCACTGGTGAGAGCGCTCTCACAATACGTTACCTCTTCCTCATAATCTCATTATTATGTTGGGTGGTAAAGCCTCTGTGAGTGACGTAACGTAACGCTCACGGGACTCGATGCAAAAGCTCCAACAGGGCCCCCAATTTTTGCAAATCTTAAACAATAACAGACTTTATCTATAGGTCAAAGGGACTTTTGGGGCCCCCTAGGCTTTCCCTAAGTTGCCCCTAGGCTACAGTTAAGAATTGAGGAGAGCCTCCATAGGAGTCAACTTAACTCAATGGACAGTAGTTGTTGTTTGGGTAGGCTGCACCTTAGGGAAAGCCGCCATTGTATGGGGGCACCCAAAACTTAAGGTGAAAATCCTCCTTTGTTAGGCAGTATCTATGATATGCTTATTTAGGCCCCTATTGTGTAACCCGTTGTTGTGAATTTGGTTCTGTGACTTTCTATTTTTTGTATCTGTGTGTCTGATTTTGGATCCTTTAAAAATTTATACAGTAAAAGTTGTTTTTAATAATTTGATCCCTGTAAAAATTGGGTATTACTCTGCACCTCTATATACATTGTACTTACAGAGCCTGGTGTGGGCAGGTACAGCTCTCTGTCTATATACATTGTACATACAAAGCCTTGTGTGGGCGGGGGCAGCTCTCTGTCTATAGACATTGTACATACAGAGCCTGGTGTGGGCGGGGGCAGCTCTCTGTCTATAGACATTGTACTTACAGAGCCTGGTGTGGGCAGGGACAGCTCTCTGTCTATATACATTGTACATACAAAGCCTTGTGTGGGCGGGGGCAGCTCTCTGTCTATAGACATTGTACATACAGAGCCTGGTGTGGGTGGGGGCAGCTCTCTGTCTATAGACATTGTATATACCGAGCCTGGTGTGGGCGGGGGCAGCTCTCTGTCTATAGACATTGTACATACAGAGCCTGGTGTGGGTGGGGGCAGCTCTCTGTCTATATACATTGAACATACAAAGCCTTGTATGGGCGGGGGCAGCTCTCTGTCTATAGACATTGTATATACAGAGCCTGGTGTGGGCGGGGGCAGCTCTCTGTCTATTGACATTGTATATACAGAGCCTGGTGTGGGTGGGGGCAGCTCTCTGTCTATAGACATTGTATATACAGAGGCTGGTGTGGGCAGGGGGCAGCTCTCTGTCTATAGACATTGTATATACAGAGCCTGGTGTGGGCGAGGGCAGCTCTCTGTCTATAGACATTGTATATACAGAGCCTGGTGTGGGCAGCTCTCTGTCTATAGACATTGTATATACAGAGCCTGGTGTGGGCAGGGGGCAGCTCTCTGTCTATAGACATTGTATATACAGAGCCTGGTGTGGGGGGCAGCTCTCTGTCTATAAACATTGTATATACAGAGTCTGGTGTGGGCGGGGGCAGCTCTGTCTATAGACATTGTACATACAGAGCCTGATGTGGGTGGGGGCAGCTCTGTCTATAGACATTGTACATACAGAGCCTGATGTGGGCAGGGGACAGCTCACCGTTTATAGACATTGTATATACAGAGCCTGGTGTGGGTGGGGGCAGCTCTCTTTCTATAGACATTGTATATACAGAGCCTGGTGTAGGCGGGGGCAGCTCTCTGTCTATAGACATTGTATATATAGAACTTGGTGTGGGCGGGGACAGCTGTCTATAGACATTGTGCATACAGAGCCTGGTGTGGGCAGGGGCCGCTCTCTGTCTATATACATTGTATATACAGAGCCTGGTGTGGGTGGGGGAAGCTCTCTGTCTATATACATTGTATATACAGAGCCTTGTGTGGGTGGAGGCAGCTCTCTGTCTATAGACATTGTATATACAGAGCCTGGTGTGGGTGGGGGCAGCTCTCTGTCTATAGACATTGTATATACAGAGCCTGGTGTGGGTGGAAGCAGCTCTCTGTCAGAGGAGCGGCTTCAGCACAGTGTTGCAGAGAGAAGGAAATGGCCACTCACTCACTGCAATGTGGTTCAATCACAATCAGAGTCTACATAGGTGAATGGGGGTGGTCTTATTGGAAAGTGGGGCGAGCCTGCTGGGGACTGGGGAGGGCTTATAGGAGTCTTGGGAGGCCTGCTGGGGACTGAGAAAGGCTTGTAGGAGTCTGGCGAGGGCCTGCTGAGGACTGTGGAGGGCTTGTTGGAGTCTGGGTGTAACCAACCAGTTGTGAAGTTATAGCCAGGCTCCAAAACAAACATGCCTCTAATCGGGGGTCTGAGCTGCCCCTCTAAATGCCAACTGTCATATCTAGGTAACCATGCAAAATGCTGACAGGGTGTAAACTACGAACTGTCAGCATTTTGCAGCCTAGAAGCACACAGATTTTATGAAAAGCCCGGCCAATCCCTTTAAGTGACCTCATGCCCCACAGTCTATCATTTCGGGTTATTGTATCCAGACTGATAAAAACATTCTATTACAAGTATAGTAACACATTTGGATACATTGTGTGTGAAGTATCAAGTTACTTTGTCTGCACAATGTCAGGAAGACTCTGGCCAGATAAAGCCACGGGTAATACCTCGTTAATTCTTCCTCAATCATCTTCTCGGGATGTTCAGATAATTATTAGGAATGATAAAAAGGCACCAAGCAGAAAAGTGAAGATTATACAGAGGAGGAGCGAGAGAGTAAGAGGGAAGAAACCTGAAATGTATTTTATTATTACAAAGAAAATTGTGAACCACCCACCGTCCGCAAATGAAGCCGTAATTGCATCTCAGCTTCTTGTGACATTTCGGAAGCCCTGAAGCAATCACTGCCTTATTATAAACATTGGGGGGTACTTAATTCTACATTATTATTTTCTTTAATTTACCGTTTAGGTCTCCAAAAAATACCGCGGTGCGATGTATCACGGGAGACGAAAACACTATAAAACGGCGTCAGAGTCACAAACCATGAAATTGTGCTCACATCTATATTTACCTAAGTGAAGATAGAGGACGGGGACCGGTGACACCGCCGGGTTCAGGATGAATAGTAACTATGTGGCGCACAAAATGACCATGTGATACAAACAGATAGGCAGAATATGGCCCGTCTATGTTCAATAAAGGATTAAATGAGGCAAAAGTCAAATCCATATTGTAATTTACTTCGAGACAAATGGAAGTTGCCTCAAATTTCCCCCAAAATTTTCAATGTCCGCGAAACAGAGAGAAGCATAGGTAATCCTGCGCTGCTGATGATAGAATACAATCCGATAATCCAAAAGAAAGGAGATAACAGGTGGTTTATTCAATGTATTCCAAATCAATCCTTGCTTCTTCAGGAGGTGCCGCCAAATGAAGAAGCATTCAGTTCGAAACAGTTCAAATAAACCACCTGTTATTGTGGTTTAGCTGCCACAAATGGTATTTCTGCACAATCGATTGTAACGCCATGTCTGAAGGGAATTGGAGCTCCCTATGCTAGGAACCCAATGCATGCACGCACTGTCTGATCACTGACAAAGAAGTTGAGCATTAGGGTTTCCTGGTACAACTCAGGAGTAAGGTCTGGGTGAAGGGAGCTTGAGCTTGCCCCAAAAGACCACACTGCTTGCAGGGATCCAGTCCCTAGACTGCTCAGGAATTGCAAAGTCTGAGGGCAGAAGCTGGAGGCTGGTCAATTCCATGTTCACTAGTCTCCTAAGCGGAACTTCCGGGGCACAGTGATACAGAGGGCCAGAGAGCTGTTAGAAGACACACATCCTCACAAGACTGCATTACCTGCCTGGCTGGATGTCACCCATATGGAGCAAAAGGGAGTACAGGAAAGCTCAAATGCACCATGAAACCTATTAAAATCATTGAAATCAGCAGGAAGGCTATTTCTGTCATCCAGCAGAGCGGACTCCAATTCCCATCAGGCTGGCCAGACTGCTACGTGATGGAAATGTACTATTCTGGACTTGCTGAAACATTTGAGTAAAAGGTACAGCAAAAAGACTGTTTCCTACTGTTTATGGCTCTGCTGCCCTGCACCATATCTCCCACTACTTCCCTCATTATCCTCATTTCCCCTGGGAGTCAGCCCTGGTTGGGAAGGGTGAACCAACTTCACTACTATATCACCTATCTACCAGGGATTATCTGCAGTGTACCCAAAGGCTGGAAATCACAATTGGTGTTACAAAATTATTATTTTTATTTTTTTTATTGTTCTCCATTTTCACTCTTTGTTTTTCAATGTGAGCCGAGGCCACAGCACTGGGTGCAGCCACCGTGATTCTGACCACTGGCCCAGCTGCTGGGTACCCAAGTCCTTTATGCTCCACATTTTCTAAATTCTTTTGGATTATTGGATTCTTCTATTGTCAGAAGTCCATGATTCTTTCTGTTTCCGGTTATTTGGCCTCATCCTTTTGCTGCGAAGTCTGTGCAGCAGCTGCACCTGTGTGTTATACTGGTTGTGCGTCACAGCACCTGAGTAGGCGAGCAGTTTCCCTATCTTTCCTTAAATTGATAATTTGGATTTGGATGAGTCCCTTTTGTTTTTTTTATCAACAGATGTTTTCCTCAAAATTTTTAATATTATTAAATTTTCTTGAATTTCGGAAAATGGTGGCGGAAATTTTTCTGGGTTAAAAAGGGCCAGAAGTCACTTATAAAAATAATGGTCCCTAGTACTTTAACTGTGTATTGATCACTAGAGAGGTCTGCACTGGGTTAACTTCATTAGTCACTAGCGAGGTCTGCACTGGGTCATCTTCACAGATCACTAGTGAGGTCTGCACTGGGCCATCTTCACTGGTCACTAGTTAGGCCTGCACTGGGTCATCTTCACTGGTCACTAGTGGGGTCTGCACTGGGCCATCTTTGCTGGTCACAAGTGAGGTCTGTACTGGGTCACATTCACTGGTCACCAGTGGGGTCTACACTGCGTCATCTTCACTGGTCACTAGTGAGGTCTGCACTGGGCCATCTTCACTGGTCACTATTGGGGTCTGCACTGGGTCACCTTCATTGGTCACTAGTGGGGTCTTCTCTGGGTCATTATCACTGGTCACTAGTGGGGTTTGCACTGGGCCATCTTCCAGAATCGTCCTGCTCTGACTAGGCAGTGATGTAAAAAAAAACAGATTTATTCAGCACAGTAGCTGCCAAAATGAGGTCGGTATTGGGCCATCTTCACTGGTCACTAGTAAGGTCTGCACTGAGTCATCTTCACTGGTCATTAGTGGGGTCTGTACCGGGTCATCTTCACTGGTCACTAGTGGGGTCTGTACTGGGTTGTCTTCACTGGTCACCAGTGAGGTCTGCAATGGGTCATCTTCACTGGTCACTGGTAAGGTTTCCACTGGGTCATCTTCACTGGTCACTAGTGGGGTCTGCACTGGGCTATCTTCACTGGTCACTAGTGGGGTCTGCACTGGGCTATCTTCACTGGTCACTAGTGGGGTTTGCACTGGGCCAACTTCAAGGGTCTTCCTGCGCTGACTAGGCAGTGATGTAAAAATAACTGATTTATTCAGCACAGGAGCTGTCAAAAATTAAACTATTGGTTTCCAAATTATTGGAGTTTTAGCAAGGTGTGTCATCTTTATAATAACTTTTCAGCTGTGATGTCAAACTGAGCTCTTTCCCTTTTGACCTCTGTCTACTGTTACATCTTGATTTGCTCTTTTCATTATGTATCTTATTAAGGGTATATATTTATATTAGGCATGAGTGCAATATTTACAGTTTTCTGCAATAAAAAGAAGATTTCCCCTTGTCACAACTAACAGGAGAAATCATTCATCGAAATTCACATTGTTTAATTATTGTTCAGTTTTTGCTCCGGAGACATCAGGATGAGTCAGAGAAAACCATGAGGATATTAATAGATTTGGACATAATCTTCCTAAGACTAAACATTCATCGCGTGCGTCCCCCGAAATCACCCAGCGGACGCCTCATTCATCATCTGAAACTTCTTGAAGGGTTTGTTTTTTGTTAATCCGATCTTGTGTCATTAATAAGGGAATTTTGATTTTGGAAATTAGTTTAATTTTTTATTAATTTATTGTTCGGGGATTGTTTCCCATTAGTAAATAATTTATGTATGATGTTATGAATGCAAAACATATGCATGTCCATGAACAAAATTAATATTGCAATAATGCTGTTACCATGTACAAGGCTATAACTACTATAATACTGCCCTATATACAAGAATATAACTACTATAATACTGCCCCTATATACAAGAATATAACTACTATAATACTGCCCCTATATACAAGAATATAACTACTAGAATACTGCTCCTATATACAAGAATATAACTACTATAATACTGCTCATATATACAAGAATATAACTACTATAATACTGCTCCTATATACAAGAATATAACTACTATAATACTGCTCCTATATACAAGAATATAACTACTATAATACTGCTCCTATGTACAAGAATATAACTACTATAATACTGCTCCTATATACAAGAATATAACTACTATAATACTGCTCCTATATACAAGAATATAACTACTATAATACTGCTCCTATATACAAGAATATAACTACTATAATACTGCTCCTATATACAAGAATATAACTACTATAATACTGCCCCTATATACAAGAATATAACTACTATAATACTGCCCCTATATACAAGAATATAACTACTAGAATACTGCTCCTATATACAAGAATATAACTACTATAATACTGCTCCTATATACAAGAATATAACTACTATAATACTGCTCCTATATACAAGAATATAACTACTATAATACTGCTCCTATATACAAGAATATAACTACTATAATACTGCTCCTATGTACAAGAATATAACTACTATAATACTGCTCCTATATACAAGAATATAACTACTATAATACTGCCCCTATATACAAGAATATAACTACTATAATACTGCTCCTATGTACAAGAATATAACTACTATAATACTGCTCCTATATACAAGATATAACTACTATAATACTGCTCCTATGTACAAGAATATAACTACTATAATACTGCCTCTATATACAAGAATATAACTACTATAATACTGCCCCTATATACAAGAATATAACTACTATAATACTGCCTCTATATACAAGAATATAACTACTATAATACTGCTCCTATATACAAGAATATAACTACTATAATACTGCCCCTATATACAAGAATATAACTACTATAATACTGCTCCTATATACAAGAATATAACTACTATAATACTGCTCCTCTGTACAAGAATATAACTACTATAATACTGCCCCTATATACAAGAATATAACTACTATAATACTGCCCCTATATACAAGAATATAACTACTATAATACTGCCCCTATATACAAGAATATAACTACTATAATATTGTTCCTATATACAAGAATATAACTACTATAATACTGCTCCTATATACAAGAATATAACTACTATAATACTGCCCCTATATACAAGAATATAACTACTATAATACTGCTCCTATATACAAGAATATAACTACTATAATACTGCCCCTATATACAAGAATATAACTACTATAATACTGCCCCTATATACAAAAATATAACTACTATAATACTGCCCCTATGTACAAGAATATAACTACTATAATACTGCTCTTGAATACAAGAATATAACTACTATAATACTGCTCCTATATACAATAATATAACTACTATAATACTGCTCATATATACAAGAAAATAACTACTATAATACTGCCCCTATATACAAGAATAAATACTATAATGCTGTCCCCTATATACAAGAATATAAATACTATAATACTGCTCCTATGTACAAGAATATAACTACTATAATATGTCTTATATACAAGAATATACTACTATAATATGTCATATATACAAGAAAATAACTATATATATACTGCCCTATATACAAGAATATAACTACTATAATACTGTCCCCTATATACAAGAATATAACTACTATAATACTGCTCTATGTACAAGAATATAACTACTATAATACTGCTCTTATATACAAGAATATAACTACTATAATACTGCACCTATATACAAGAATATAACTACTATAATACTGCCCTATATACAAGAATATAACTACTATAATACTG
Source organism: Allobates femoralis (assembly GCA_033576535.1). Taxonomy (NCBI): domain Eukaryota; kingdom Metazoa; phylum Chordata; class Amphibia; order Anura; family Aromobatidae; genus Allobates; species Allobates femoralis. The sequence continues at coordinate 188,147,717 of JARQOC010000008.1, forward strand.
CCTCTTATATACAAGAATATAACCTACTATAATACTGCCCTATATACAAGAATATAACTACTATAATACTGCCCCTATGTACAAGAATATAACTACTATAATACTGCTCTTGAATACAAGAATATAACTACTATAATACTGCTCCTATATACAAGAATATAACTACTATAATACTGTCCCCTATTACAAGAATATAACTACTATAATACTGCTCCTATGTACAAGAATATAACTACTATAATACTGCCCTATATACAAGAATATAACTACTATAATACTGCCCTATATACAAGAATATAACTACTATAATACTGCCTATATACAAGAATATAACTACTATAATACTGCTCTATATACAAGAATATAACTACTATAATACTGCTCCTATATACAAGAATATAACTACTATAATACTGCCCTATATACAAGAATATAACTACTATAATACTGCCCTTATACAAGAATATAACTACTATAATACTGCCCTATATACAAGAATATAACTACTATAATACTGCCCTATATACAAGAATATAACTACTATAATACTGCCCTATATACAAGAATATAACTACTATAATACTGCTCCTTATACAAGAATATAACTACTATAATACTGCTCCTATATTACAAGAATATAACTACTATAATACTGCTCCTATATACAAGAATATAACTACTATAATACTGCCCTATTACAAGAATATAACTACTATAATACTGCTCCTATATACAAGAATATAACTACTATAATACTGCCCTATATACAAGAATATAACTACTATAATACTGCCCTATATACAAGAATATAACTACTATAATACTGCTCCTATATACAAGAATATAACTACTATAATACTGCCCTATATACAAGAATATAACTACTATAATACTGCCCTATATACAAGAATATAACTATATAATACTGCTCCTATATTACAAGATATAACTATATAATATGCCTTATACAAGAATATACTACTATATACTGCCTCCTATATACAAGAATATAACTATATAATATGCCTATATACAGAATATAACTACTATAATACTGCTCCTATATACAAGAATATAACTACTATAATACTGCTCCTATATACAAGAATATAACTACTATAATACTGCTCCTATATACAAGAATATAACTACTATAATACTGCTCCTATATACAAGAATATAACTACTATAATACTGCTCCTAACTGCCCTATATACAAGAATATAACTACTATAATACTGCCCTATATACAAGAATATAACTACTATAATACTGCCTATATACAAGAAATATAACTACTATAATACTGCCCTATATACAAGAATATAATACTATAATACTGCCCCTATATACAAGAATATAACTATATAATACGCCTATATACAAGAATATAACTACTATAATACTGCTCCTATATACAAGAATATAACTACTATAATACTGCTCCTATATACAAGAATATAACTACTATAATACTGCCCTATATACAAGAATATAACTACTATAATACTGCCCCTATATACAAGAATATAACTACTATAATACTGCTCCTATATACAGAATATAACTACTATAATACTGCTCCTATATACAAGAATATAACTACTATAATACTGCTCCTATATACAAGAATAATACTATAATACTGTCCTATATACAAGAATATACTACTATATACTGCCCTATATACAAGAATATAACTACTATAATACTGCTCCTATATACAAGAATATAACTACTATAATACTGCTCCTATATACAAGAATATAACTACTATAATACTGCTCCTATATACAAGAATATAACTACTATAATACTGCCCTATATACAAGAATATAACTACTATAATACTGCTCCTATATACAAGAATATAACTACTATAATACTGCTCCTATATACAAGAATATAACTACTATAATACTGCTCCTATATACAAGAATATAACTACTATAATACTGCTCCTATATACAAATATAACTACTATAATACTGCCCTATATACAGAATATAACTACTATATACTGCTCCTATATACAAGAATATAACTACTATAATACTGCCCTATATACAAGAATATAACTACTATAATACTGCTCCTATATACAAGAATATAACTACTATAATACTGCTCCTATATACAAGAATATAACTACTATAATACTGCTCCTATATACAAGAATATAACTACTATAATACTGCTCCTATATACAAGAATATAACTACTATAATACTGCTCCTATATACAAGAATATAACTACTATAATACTGCTCCTATATACAATAATATAACTACTATAATACTGCTCCTATTAAAGAATATAACTACTTATAATCTGCTCTTATACAAGAATATAACTACTTTTAATACTGCCCTATTACAAGAATATACTACTATAATATGCCCTATTTACAAGAATATAACTACTATAATACTGCTCCTTATACAAGAATATAACTACTATAAGCTGCTCCTTATCGAATATTATGTAATACTGTTCTTTAATGAATATATATATACTGATCCTATATCAAGAATATATTACTGATTTTGCTGATGATCAGAAGTATATACTATATGTGTACCTGCCTATCCATTTGCAGGAGTAGTGTAACTTTATATGCCTATTATTTTATTAATTGTGATACTTTATACTTATGCTCTATATTACTATGAATTACTACTATATATGCCTAATATACGATATGTTACTACTCATTATTGAGCTTGTATGAACAAATGATACAACATAATATATGTAACACTGTTCCTTATTATATCAATACTTATCATTACTATTATATGCTCCTATATAGAAATAATATTTCAATATGGTCTATACAAGTACAATAAGATCTCTAATATATCTATGCCAATATAGTAATACCATTATGTAATCTTATACTTTAGTCAATATATACTACTATAATTTGTCCCTAAATACATGAATGTAAAGATCAGGATAGGACAAGTGCCCTTTTAACAAGGATTTCCATAAGTCTTTGCTTGATCTGAAGCTTCTATCAATTAAATACAATGGTCATTTACAAAGTTTGACCTAGAAATAACTGTAATATTAGTTCATTTAATGGCGATGATGCGAGCGTATATAAAGGGTTATGAAACCGTGGAGTCTGCAAAGCAGCTTAGAAGATGTGATGTGAAGACCCTAGAGCAATATAGAATATGGTGCATCCAGGAGTATAACTACAACAGGTTCAGGGGTTGCAATTGCACCTGGGCCCTGGAGCCTAGGGGGCCCCCAAGAATCCCTTAGGTCTATAGAAAAAACTATTACTATTAAAGATTTGCAATAATTTGGGGCCCCGTTGGAGCTTTCGCATCGGGGCCCATGAGCTTCAAGATACGCCGCTACATGGAAAATAGTGTGCTATAGAGCAAAATGGGGAGGTATTGTGACACTGGGATAACCGACTCACGTGCAGTGCGCAGGGCAACACAAGGGAAACAACGGGGTGGACGAAGAGGGGGCCCTAACTGTAGGAAGAAGGGATATGGGTCAACTCCTGACACTCACCTGTGACAGTGCCCTGAGCGTCCTAACATCCCTATACTGGTTCTTCCCCCTCACAGTCCCTCCACTCAGGCTGGTAAGTGCGCTAGTCTCAACCCTGCAGTAATTAGACACAAGGAAGGAGGACAGACAAAGGGACATAGACAAAAAGGATATACAGTACTCCAACTTCAAAATTGCAGTGAAGTTCCAAGGCTTCAAGAGGCATCACTACAGGATTTCAAGAGACTTGCTCCATCCATGGTGGTCAGCATAGAAATGGATTCTATAACTGCCAACAGATGATGGAACACGTAACTATTTAAAGTGGAGGGGAGTAGTCACAAAATACTGCACCTGAGATAAAATTAACAAAGAACAACCAGCAAGGAAAGAATCATTAACCCTTGCAGCACCAGAGGAAAGAATATACATTTAAAAACCAGAGTTTCACAAGTCAATGACAGGAGACACCAATGACAATCATATGGTATTACATGGAACAGTAAATCAGGAAATGCAGCAGTGTATTAATGACTAGTGATGAACACCACTACCATGCTCGGGTACGCAGGTACTCAAATTGAGTATTTTGAAACTGGGATGGGTGCGTATAATGGAAGTCAAAGGGAAACCTGAGCATTTTTATTGAAAAGAAGGAAACAGAAAGCAACTCTACACTGGAACGTTTGTGCATTTCTGTTATTCCTCCCTTTTTAATCTATAACTGTTCTGCATATCTGCATATATTTTATCTTTTACTCTTGTTTTACAAGTGGTTTATTTTTATATTTAAGCTTAAAACTTTAATAAATTTGATCCTTATGTGCTCCAAAAGAGTCCATAGCCTTACAGAGTGCGAGACCCTGTTAGTTGTCAGACAGTAGTATATTTCGGGGGCTCTTCACCCCGTGTTTTTGATGAGTGGTGGCAGCGTGTTGTGTTGCTGCGCTGTGTGCACTGCATCGGGGTGTGATTTACCGCATGTTCACTTCGCAGCTTATAAAAGAGGTCGAGTGCTGGATTGAGCGAGAAGAGATAAATGAACCCTAGCAGGCGCAACCCAAGTCATGTGGTGAGAAGTGAATACGTGACATATAGTGAGATATGACAAGAAAACCTACTGCTGAGACACCAGATAGGACCCGCACAGTGGTGGACACATAGAGAAAAGGGTCTCTACCCAAGAGTAATATATGAGCCCTTTGCAGTCCAATAGCTCATTATAATGCATAATTACACCTGCTTTGGAGATATACACTCCCCTCACCTCTCGGGTCCCTGTGCAGTTCCACAGATTGCGCTAATGGTATGTCCACCCCTGGACCCACAGGTAGGGAAGACCTTGCCCTATACCCCTATACCTGCTCCTTGTCATCTGGATGATATGGAACAGCACCAACATTACCAAACGTCTATCAATATGTCAATATGTTGCGAGTTCTCGATCATCTGCTGTTTTCGATTATACCCAATGGCTACAATGTATAGACGTCATCAGTGCTGCCGTCCAGAGCAGGACCCGGACTTTCCTTCACTTTATCTCCATAGCTCTGTATCCCAGCACCCCCTGCACATTGTAGTCCTATATCTCAGCACCCCCTGCACATTGTACTCCTGTGTCTCAGCACCCCCTGCACCCCCAAAGTCCTATATCTCAGCACCAGCTACACCCCCTAGTCCTCTATCTCAGCATCCCCCGCACCTCCTTGTCCTGTATCTCAGCACCCCCTGCACCTCCTAGTCCTATATCTCAGCACCCCCTTCACCACCTAGTCCTATATCTCAGCACCCCCTGTACCCCCTAGTCCTGTATCTCAGCAACCCCACACCTCCTAGTCCTGTATTTCAGCATCCCCCGAACCTCCTAGTCCTATATCTCAGCACCCCCTGTACCCCCTAGTCCTGTATCTCAGCAACCCCACACCTCCTAGTCCTGTATTTCAGCATCCCCCGAACCTCCTAGTCCTATATCTCAGCACCCCCTGCATCTCTTAACCCTTATTTCAGCACCCCTTAGTCCTGTATCTCAGCACCCCCCACACCTCCTAGTCCTGTATCTCAGCACCCCCTGCACCCCCTAGTGTTGTATCTCAGCCCCTCCTGCACCTTCTAGTCCTGTATCTCAGCACCCCCACACCTCCTAGTCCTGTATCTCAGCACCCCCTGTACCCTCTAGTCCTGTATCTCAGCACCCCCTGCACCCCTAGTCCTGTATCTCAGCACCCCCTGCACCCCCTAATCCTGTATCTCAGCACCCCCTGCACCTCCTAGTCCTGTATCTCAGCACCCCCTGCCCCTCTGTTAATGCAGAACCTTATGGTTGCCCGTTTCGATGTGTTTTTGGTCTCTTTGTTGGCTCGTGCCCGGTACATGTCGATACCACACATAGGCGGCTGCGGAGGGCGGAGGTCACAGGAACGCTCTATTCATTAACTTCATTCGTGGGATTTACATAATTTTTTTCTCGTTAAAATGAAACACGCTCAATAACAATTAGAATGCCCTTGTTCCTTATTTGCATATTTTTGAACGTCTTATGCTCCCGGGGATCAACGCCTGAAGCAACCGAGATTTAACAGCTACAAAGTGACAGTGTTTATAATGGAGAATTAGGCACAGAAAATGGAAATCTTCAGTCGTTGGAGATCCCCGGACGCAGATGAGGGAGGCACGTCGTCATGCGGTACCCGAACCAGTGTGGCACAATGCCGTGTATCCAAGGTAACATTGATGGCCAAATCAGGTGGCGTTCACACTGGACTACAGCAATGTCCTACATGGAAGACACAGCGAGGAGCCTCCCTTCTCCTCTGTGGGCAGATATTGTTTTTTTTTATATTTTATGTCTATTGAGTTCATTTTTTGTGTGATGTATCACTGAACTGTGACATGGAAACAGCCGCCGGCTGGGCTATCCTGGGCTTCATATTGTTTAGTATGTATATACTTAGGATGTGATGTTATGAATTGGATTCAAGAAGATCTGAGTCACGATTCCAACACTCAAACTGCATACTCTATCTAATAGGGGTGTGCAGACCTGATGAGGCCGGGGCACTTACAACCCCGGGCATACATTCTGTAGTCCCCGGGGATTGGAGGACGTTCATTCAGTTGTTTAATGTTGTAGAAATAAATCAGATCCCAGACCTGGCACAAAACTAAAGTCATTTCACATGGCGACTGCATGGCTTTAAGAAACACTAAAAGAAATCAAGATAAATAATGTGTTAGTCAGTAACGGTTACTTTTGTAGACCGAGCAGAGGGAAAATTATGGAGTCAATCAATTCTGAGGAATGAATTATGGAATAATGACAAACAAACACACAAAACAACCCTCCAATACATCACTAGTATTTTGTTGCACCATCTCTGGCTTTTATAACAGTTTGTCACTCATTAAGTCCATGCCTCAGACTGCAAACAGTACTGTGAGTCTTCATCAATCTGGCTCCAACTTTCTCTGATAGCTGTTGCCAGATCAGCTTTGCAGGTTGGAGCCTTGTCATGGACCATTTTCTTTAACTTCCACCAAAGATTTTCAATTGGATTGAGATCCGGACTAGTTGCAGCCATGACATTGACCTTATGTGTCTTCTTTCAATTAATATTTTCACAGTGTTTGCTCTATGGCAGGATGCATTATCATCTTGATCAATGATTTCATCATCCCTAAACATCCTTTCAATTAATGGTATAAGAAAAGTGTCCAAAATATCAACGTAAACTTGGGCATTTATTGAAGATGTAATGGCAGCCATCTCCCCAGTGCCTTTACCTGACATGCAGCCCCATATCCTCAATGACTGTGGAAATTTGCATGTTCTCTTCAGGCAGTCATCTTTATAAATCTCATTGGAACGACGCCAAACACAAGCTCCAGCATCATCACCTTGCCCAATACAGATTCGCGATCCATCACTGAATATACCTTTCATCCAGTCATCCACAGTCCACCATTGCTTTTCCTTAGCCCATTGTAACCTTGTTGTTTTCTGTTTAGGTGTTAATGATGGCTTATGTTTAGCTTTTCTGTATGTAAATCCCATTTCCTTTAGGCGGTTTCTTACAGTTCGGTCACAGACATTGACTCCAGTTTCCTCTCATTCGTTCCTCATTTGTTTTGTGCATTTCCTGCTTTGGAGACATATTGCTTTGAGTTTCCGGTCTTGATGCTTTGATGTCTTCCTTGGTCTACCAGTATGTTTCCCTTTAACATGTTGTTTGTATTTACACCAGATTTGAGCCACAGCTGACTGTGAACAACCAACATCTTTTGTAACATTGTGTGATGATTTACCCTCTTTTAAGAGTCTGATAATCCTCTCCTTTGTTTCAATTGACATCTTTTGTGTTGGAACCATGATTCATGTCAGTCCACTTGGTGCAGCAGCTCTCCAAGGTGTGATCACTCCTTTTTAGATGCAGAGTAATGAGCAGATCTAAGGGTGCTTTCACATCAGCGTTTTTCGTAATTCGCGGCAGATGCGGTGAAAAAACCGCATCTGCCGCGTTTGCCGCATAACCGTTCCACTTGCGGCGCGGTTGCGGTTTTTTCCATGCAAAGTATAGGCGTACTTGCGGCAGGTGCGGCAAGTGCGGTTTTGCACTTGCGGCAGGTGCGGCCGCGAAAAAAACCGCGGCTTACTGCGGTTTTTTTCGCGGCCGCATCTGCCGCAAGTGCAAAACCGCACTTGCCGCATCTGCCGCAAGTACGCCTATACTTTGCATAGAAAAAACCGCAACCGCGCCGCAAGTGGAACGGTTATGCGGCAAACGCGGCAGATGCGTTTTTTTTACCGCATCTGCCGCGAATTACGAAAAACGCTGATGTGAAAGGGCCCTAATGTGAGGCAGGTGTTAGTTTTGGGAATGAAAATTTACAGGGTGATTCCATAATTGTTTCCTCAGAATTCAGTGATTCCATAATTTTCCCTCTGCTTGCTCTGCAAAAGTAACCATTACTGGCTATCACATTATTTATCTTGATTTCTTTTAGTGTTTCTTAAAGCCATAAAGTTGTCATGTGAAATGACTTTAGTTTTGTGCCATGTCTGGGATCTGCTTTTTTTCTACAAAATTAAACAACTGAGGGGTTGTTTTATGATAATCCATGTCGGAATGACCATGCAGTATGACTCTAATATTAAACTCAGCATTTTATGAGTCCAGGTAAAGAGAAAGGGATCATGAGACCAAGTGGATTTATAGTCTCTTCCCTCTCATCTTGAGGCTTGAGCTAAATAGTGTGAGGTGGGAGGAAATCCAGCAGCAGGGAGGAGAAACCCTGAGGAGCTATCAATCAGACTAGGTGGGTGGAGTTTAAGTGTAAAGATTCAGTTAAGATCCTACATGTTGTTATAAAGTACCGGTAAATCCACCATCCAATCCTGAGAGATCTATGTCATTATATATGGGGCATGTGCTATGAAATTTGGTAACAGATCTGTCTTGGTGTTATATTTTTTTTGTTGTAATAAATTAAAGCTCACCTTTGTAGGGGCCACCCCTTTAACACCCCTTCATGTGTCATACTATTGCCCTAACTGCTGGTGAACTGACGCATGTATAAAGGATTTGATACTTATTGAGTTACTTGCCTGAACTGTCCAGGAATATTCACACTTACTATGAATATTTACACTTATATGAATATTCACACTTATATGAATATTCACACTTATATGAATATTCACACTTATATGAATATTCACACATATATGAATATTCACACAAATGAATATTCACACTTATATGAATATTTACACTTATATGAATATTCACAATTACTATGACTATTCACACTTATATGAATATTCACACTTATATGAATATTCACACTTACTATGAATATTTACACTTATATGAATATTTACACTTATATGAATATTCACACTTACTAGGAATATTTACACTTATATGAATATTCACACTTATATGAATATTCACACATATATGAATATTCACACAAATGAATATTCACACTTATATGAATATTCACACTTACTAGGAATATTTACACTTATATAATATTCACACTTATATGAATATTCACACATATATGAATATTCACACAAATGAATATTCACACTTATATGAATATTCACACTTACTAGGAATATTTACACTTATATGAATATTCATACTTACTATGACTATTCACACTTATGACTATTCACACTTATAGGAATATTCACACTTACTATAGGGTCATTCCATGTCAAGTGAACCAATGATTATTACCTCTATATTTTTAATTCTTTTGAGATTTTGTTATTTGATAATAGCATGTCAGACAATGCAAAATGTGAAGAGAAAAATTTTTTAAAAAATTTATTTTTTTTTTAAATGATTTTCAAAGTTCGGAAAAAGTGTGAATTTCGCTGTTGCCTGCCTTTACGTTTCTCCTCATAACTAAGGCTAGGAATAAGATAGAGAGACAAAATAAACACCATTCTACTCAGAACTATACAGGCTTTCACCAGATATGTCACAAGAGGATCTTTGTTAATATTTTACCCATGTGATCGCAAGCGCAAAACTTTAAAACGTATTTCCGAAAAATCGGCGCGCTTTAAATATTTCAAAAACTGCCCATGTGTCTGCTTTGCTCTTAGCCACATCTGTACCAAATTTCAAGTTGGGATCGCAATGGGATCATATTTTAACATATTTTACTATTAATAGCGTCAATGGGTCATTCCATATCAAGTGATCTAAATATGAATATTTTTTTTTACCTGACGTCTTTAGATTTTTTTTTTTTTTTTTCCTTTATGAAGTACTACTTTAGTTAATTACAAATTAAAAGTTTGGAATTTTTTTCTTCATCAGTTAATTTTTTACAGATTTTTAAAGTTTAAAAAAAGGGTGAATTTTGGCCTGGTACGACTTTAAATTTTTTTATCTCGGGCTAGAAATAAGATAGAGAAACAAAATAAACACCATTCTACTCAGAACTGTCCAGGCTTTCACCAGATATGTCACAAGAGTATATTTGTTAATTTTAATTTTTTACCTATGCGAATGCAAACGCAACATTTTGAAACGCATTTCCAAAAAAAACATTTTAATAAAAATTTTCCAAAACTGCCCATGTGTCTTTTATGCTCTTAGCCACATCTGTACCAAATTTCAAGTTGGGATCGTGATGGGATCATATTTTAAAATATTTAACTATGGTTAATCTCATTTTTATTAAATTTTGAAAAAACATATGAAAGACATACATTCAATCTTTTAACAAAATCTTGAGACATATAAAATATAAAAAAGAGAATTCACAAAGTTATTAGTAACTTTAAGATAAGCTGCAAATTTACTTTTGCGCTTATCTCTGGTGCAATATATACTACAATCTAAATATAATTCCAAACACTCAAGTATACAACCTTTCTCAGGGTTTTGAGATGTTCTGATGTCAAGGGGACAAGCAGCCCCAGCAGAATGATTTTTATTACTTGGCCCCTTCTAACAGGTTGACCACGTAAGTGGGTCATTACCCGTTGAGGCCTAGTTGGAATAGTCTATCGACTGGTGTACCGGAAAGGAAGGCCGAAATATTAATGATCTACTCACAGCTCAGAGTTTTCGATACCTGTCTAATGTTCACTAGAATTCTGAAGGTATAGGCGTAGAAAGGAAATACCTAGACTGAATGTATCAGATGGGAAGAAAAGAGAGATAGAAAAGAAGAGAGAGAGAGAGAGAAGAGAAACAAAAACCATTAGAAAAAGTTATACTGGGAAAGAAAAGCCACGTAAGAAAAAAAAGAAAAAAGGAGGGGGGGGACGGGTGAGGTATGGGAAGGAGAAAGGGTACTCATCCCACTGGCTCCCCATCAGCCAGAGGTCGAGCCATATTATCTGTGCTGGAAAAGATACTCCTAAATTCTGCAGAGTCGTGAAAAAGAATCCATTCAACCCAAATCCCTAAGAATTTGTTCCGAGATCCCGACGCATCAGCTGCGAGCTCCTCCATTCGATATATGTCCATCAATTCTTTGAACCAATCAAGTAGAGATGGAGCCCGGCTTGATTTCCAGAACCTCGGGATCACAGCACGAGCAGCCGAGATGCAAAAGCGGAGAATATCCCTCTTCTGTAGCCCAATAGGACCTGGAAAAATGGATAACATTGCCGATTCTGGGCAGCATTCGGCTTCTTTACCTGTTATCCGGGCGTATGCATTGAAAACCTCAGACCAGAACCGCCGGATTTCCCCACAACTCCACCAAATGTGTATCATTGTACCCTTCTCTTCCCCACAGCGCCAGCAGGTATCAGGGGTTCCAGGGAACATGTTCCGGAGTGTCGTCGGGCACAAGTACCATCTAGTGAGCAGCTTATAGCTTCTTTCTTGTGCAGAACAAGCGCTAGCTAGTGAGTGAGTAAATATAAAGCATTTCTGCCAATTAGCTTCTGAAATGCTACACCCCAATTCCCTCTCCCAAGCACGTTGGAAGTAAAGGGTGCCCTGCTCTCTCATGGACCCTAAGGCCTGGTATAGAACTGATATTTTGCGCCTCAGTGGAGCCTCCAGTTGGAATAACCTCTCCAATACGTTGGGCGTCAATCTTACTCTGCAAGAGTGGTCAGCTGAATATAATTATGCTCTGTATTGGAGAAATTCGAATCACTTAAGAGGTCTCGTAGGTTCTTTGAGTTGTAGCTCTGCCATCGGGGGCAAACCACCACTGGACAGAGTCTGTCCTACTCGGGTGTCATCCACAATCCGCCAACATAAAAATCTCTGCCTGTCAAATCTGGGGGGGAAAGATGGGTTGGAAAAAAGGGGAGTCAAAGGGCTAAGTCTGTCGTTTCAGCGGAGGGTTTTCGTCACTAGGTGCCATACCTTCAAGGTGTTTCTGGTCATGTCTGTCAAAGGTACTAGGTCTGTGGAGTCTTTAGGGAAATCCAAAGCAGGTGTTTCAGCGGAATCCCCAAACCCTCTTGCTCCACCCCTACCCATTTCTTGGAGGACGCATGATAATGCCAATCTAGAGCTCTAACAAGAGAGGAAGCCACAAAGTACGCTCGTATGTTGGGTAGTCCAACCCCTCCTCTGGTCTTGGGCAAGGATAGGATATTCATTCGCAATCTGGACCTCTTGCCCCCCCAGACAAATCTAAGGATCATAGATTGCATTTTGGAGAGGAAGCCTCTATCCAATAGAACAGGAACTGTCTGAAAAGTATATAAGAGTCGGGGCAAGACATCCATCTTGACTACGTTTATTCTCCCGAACCAGGATAGCTTTAATTGTCTATAAGAGGTAAATGCCGATTCCGCGTTAGTCAAAAGGGGTTGATAATTTAAATTGAACATTTGTTTAAGATCTTTTGGTATAAGGACTGACAAGTACTTAATGGCTTCTACTTTCCATTTAAATGGGAACTGTTTAGATAGATGAGAAACCAATTCTCCAGGCAAAGAAATATTGAGTGCCTCGGTTTTGGAGCAATTCACTTTAAAGTTGCTCAATTGTCCGAACCGTTCAAACTCCATTAAGACCGAAGGGATGGAGACCAGGGGCTGGGAGATGTAAAGTAGCAGGTCATCTGCAAATAAGGCTAATTTGTGACGACTCTGTCCCAGCTTGACCCCATGGACGCATTCATTGGACCTAAGTGCAAAATATTTAACTATTATAGTGTCAATTCAAAAATCACCAAGAACACAATCAGTCATTTTTTCACAATTGCCCGTCAATAGTTTGAATTTGATATAAAGAAACATAGTCTTGTAACATCTCAAATGAAAGCTGTTACCGTTCTGACTAAAATGACGCCTCTCCCACTTCATTATCTTATTTCTAGCCTGAGATAAAAAAATGTAAAGTCATACCAGGCCAAAATTCACCCTTTTATTAAACTTTAAAAATCTGTAAAAAATTAACTGATGAAGAAAAAAATTCTAAACTTTTAATTTGTAATTAACTAAAGTAGTACTTCATAAAGGAAAAAAAAAAAAAAAATCTAAAGACGTCAGGTAAAAAAAAATATTCATATTTAGATCACTTGATATGGAATGACCCATTGACGCTCTTACTAGTAAAATATGTTAAAATATGATCCCATTGCGATCCCAACTTGAAATTTGGTACAGATGTGGCTAAGAGCACAGCAGACACATGGGCAGTTTTTGAAATATTTAAAGCGCGCCGATTTTTCGGAAATGCGTTTTAAAGTTTTGCGCTTGCGATCACATGGGTAAAATATTAACAAATATCCTCTTGTGACATATCTGATGAAAGCCTGGACAGTTCTGAGTAGATTGGTGTTTATTTTGTTTCTCTATCTTATTTCTAGCCTGAGATATGATAGAAAATGTAAAGCCATACCAGGCCAAAATTCGCACTTTTTTAAAACTTTAAAAACCTGTAAAAAATTAACAGATAAAGAAAAAAATTCAAAACTTTTTTTTTGTAATTAGATAAAGTTGTTCTTCAGATAGAAAAAATTTTTTAAAAATCTGAGGACGTCAGGGAAAAAAAATATTCATTTTTGGATCACTTGACATGGAATGACCCTATACCAATAGATAAAATATTGAGGACAGGATCCGTGAACAGCAGGCTGCAGACATTTTCTAGTCGCGTTTTTTATTTATCTAAAAAACAGTAAAAATAAACGAATATATATGAAAATAATGAAAAGGTAACAATCATCGGAGCAGGATTGATTGATGCTTTGTGACTTTGTATCTTTTCATGTCATTCTTCCTATAACTTCATGTAAGATGCGGATTGTGTTCCCTTCTTACAAAATGTGTCGCCCCAGAATTCGTGAACCTTCTCCTCTTTCCGGTGATGTGAATGTACGGTACAGACTGTTTACACCTGGAGATTTACACAAACATTTCCTCAAATATTATCAAAGCAGCTAAATAATTATGTAAACAGCGAAAATGAAGAAATTTCACAAGATTGTCACTATGTCGTGTGGTGTAAAGAGACGGTCACAACATTCCCCATCAGGTATAAATATCCTGTAACAAATATCATTAGGAGCAGAATTTGTTATTTGTAGAATTATATTCCGAAGTGTTATCAGTGGTGTTACATAGGACTGCAGGTGACATCTACTACGTTATCTGTACTCAGAGATATCACTGTGTTATCTGTGGTGTTACATAGGACTGCAGGTGACATCTACTACGTTATCTGTACTCAGAGATATCACTGTGTTATCTGTGGTGTTACATAGGATGCAGGTGACATCTACTACGTTATCTGTACTCAGAGATATCACTGTGTTATCTGTGGTGTTACATAGGACTGCAGGTGACATCTACTACGTTATCTGTACTCAGAGATATCACTGTGTTATCAGTGGTGTTACATAGGACTGCAGGTGACATCTACTGCATTATCTGTACTCAGAGATATCACTGTGTTATCTGTGGTGTTACATAGGACTGCAGGTGACATCTACTGCATTATCTGTACTCAGAGCTATCACTGTGTTATCTGTGGTGTTACATGGGACTGCAGGTGACATCTACTACATTATCTGCACTCAGAGATATCACTGTGTTATCTGTGGTGTTACATAGGACTGCAGGTGACATCTACTACATTATCTGTACTCAGATATCACTGTGTTATCTGTGGTGTTACATAGGACTGCATGTGACATCTACTGCATTATCTGTACTCAGAGATATCACTGTGTTATCTGTGGTGTTACATAGGACTGCAGGTGACATCTACTACATTATCTGTACTCAGAGATATCACTGTGTTATCTGTGGTGTTACATAGGACTGCAGGTGACATCTACTACATTATCTGTACTCAGATATCACTGTGTTATCTGTGGTGTTACATAGGACTGCAGGTGACATCTACTGCATTATCTGTACTCAGAGATATCACTGTGTTATCTGTGGTGTTACATAGGACTGCAGGTGACATCTACTACATTATCTGTACTCAGAGATATCACTGTGTTATCTGTGGTGTTACATAGGACTGCAGGTGACATCTACTACATTATCTGTACTCAAAGATATCACTGTGTTATCTGTGGTGTTACATAGGACTGCAGGTGACATCTACTACCTTATCTGTACTCAGAGATATCACTGTGTTATCAGTGGTGTTACATAGGACTGCAGGTGACATCTACTACATTATCTGTACTCAAAGATATCACTGTGTTATCTGTGGTGTTACATAGGACTGCAGGTGACATCTACTACCTTATCTGTACTCAGAGATATCACTGTGTTATCAGTGGTGTTACATAGGACTGCAGGTGACATCTACTACATTATCTGCACTCAGAGATATCACTGTGTAATCTGTGGTGTTACATAGGACTGCAGGTGACATCTACTATATTATCTGTACTCGGAGATATCACTGTGTTATCTGTGGTGTTACATAGGACTGCACGTAACATCTACTACATTATCTGTACTCGGAGATATCACTGTGCTATCTGTAGTGTTACATAGGACTGCATGTGACATCTACTACATCATCTGTACTCAGAGATATCACTGTGTTATCAGTGGTGTTACATAGGACTGCAGGTGACATCTACTATATTATCTGTACTCAGAGATATCACTGTGTTATCTGTGGTGTTACATAGGACTGCAGGTGACATCTACTACATTATCTGTACTCAGAGATATCACTGTGTTATCTGTGGTGTTACATAGGACTGCAGGTGACATCTACTACTTTATCTGTACTCAGAGATATCACTGTGTTATCTGTGGTGTTACATAGGACTGCAGGTGACATCTGCTACATTATATGTCAATACTAATAAACAGTTAACAGAAAAAATAACAATATTAATAATAAGACAATGATAATAACTAAACTAAGGGGAGACATGTATCATTTAATAATAATAATAATAATAATAATAATAACAGTACTAAAACAAATACTAATAATGATGTTAAAAAAATACAATAATTATAATTAAACCATGGGGAGAAATGTATCATTGTATCATTATTATTAAGTATAGTAAGAAACCTATTAACAGCAATAATAATTATATTAATAATAATACACTGATATAATATTGAAACCAAAGGGAAACAATGATCATTGTATTATTATTAATATTTGTATTACTGTTAATAGGTTTGTAATAATAATAATAATAATAATAATAATAATAATAATATAATGATATATTTCTTACCTTGGTTTAACTATCATATTATTATTTTGATTTTAGTGTTATTATAAAAATAATAAGAATAATAACACCAACAATAATAATAGTAATCCTAATAATAATTATACCATTATACATTTCTCCCCTTGATTTCATTCTGTATAATCACATAGGGTGATTAGATTGTCAGCTTCTGGGGACAGGGACTCTTGTTTTTTTTCAAGCTCAGTTTCTCAATTAATATTAATTGTCATGAAACTGCAAATAAACTGATGAGTGTATTATTTACATAGACATTACTTATGAGCGGCAGGAGACATTGTCCTGACTCCCTGTACATTGCATCCGGCGGCGGTCCTGGCGCTCTGACACGTTTCGCCCCTCGTCGTCCTCTCTCTGGGAGGATTAGAAGTCATTGGGAGGATTGCGGAGATTGGACTTGTATAATTTGTCGCTCGTCTGCAGATAAAACTCAGAGAGGAAAACTAAATCTAATTCACTTTCTTTCAATGTTTGAGCGTAAATAACGTTTGCAGAGAAGAAGCCAAAATTATTTGTTGACTCCAACAATCCCGGCGTCCTGATTGTTTATCAGACAATGCGCCGCCTTTTCAGGAGCCACAATTGTGAGACGCCGCGTCCGTCCAGCTGTTCCCAATCCCCCAACATCTGCAGCAAATCCTCTTACACAAAGTCATTTTGGCTCGGGCTCAGGACTGTCACAACTTGTTACAATTCACAGGAAACAAAACACATCGACACCAAAAGACAAAACTTATTGTCACCGAGTGACAACTCCAGCGTCATTTACAGGATTGTTAATACAGATGTTTCGGATTCACCCGAGCAGATGCGGAGAAATGTGTATGATTCCGCCGGTCGCGTCCTGATTCCCCATTCATGGACCCAATCAGACAATGACATGGAACGTGCTTTGTTCTGTGGAGGATTGTATGGAGATGACATCAATGTGGAGTAATTGCTTTAACTTCGCTCAGATTCCGGTGGCGGTCGGATGATCGCCAGCGCCCGTCCCCGCTTCCTCCATCCCCCATAGTTTATATCACAGTACTTCATTATTGAATGTCATCATAGAACTTTTCGGTATGGAGGAATATGTTGGCGCTATATAACTAAAAATTATTATTATTTGGACATATTTTTAAAAGGTCGAGTCAAATTTGAAATTAAGGATATAAATGAATTGGCGTCTACCCCATCTGGAGTCTGGGCTGTGTATAATGTCCAGATATTTATAGGCACTTTAAAGGGAATGTATCAGAAGAATATTATGTTTACATTTGATTGTTATTATTTGGTCACTTGTCCCGTTCTTTGCTCATCTCTCGTCTGCTCTGCTGTACAGACTGGGAGAGGATCAGCAGAAGGTGATGAATGTAACCTCAGTGCTCATGTACAGGCAGAGGATTAGACAAGGCAAAATAATATATATATATATGTATATACTCATAAAAGGAGTTGTAAACAGCTCCTCGGAACAGGCCTTTGAAAAAGCCTGAGAGCCGTCCCCCACCCGCTCATAGAGAAAGCCTGTGAGTCCTGCTTCCCCCACCCACTCATAGAGAAAGCCTGTGAGTCCTGCTCCCTCCACCCACTCATAGAGAAAGCCTGTGAGTCCTGCTCACTCCACCCACTCATAGAGAAAGCCTGTGAGTCCTGCTCACTCCACCCACTCAGAGAAAGCCTGTGAGTCCTCCTCCCTCCACCCACTCATAGAGAAAGCCTGTGAGTCCTGCTCCCTCCACCTGCTCATAGAGAAAGCCTGTGAGTCCTGCTCCTCCACCCACTCATAAAGAAAGCCTGTGAGTCCTGCTCCCTCCACCCACTCATAGATAAAGCCTGTGAGTCCTGCTCCCTCCACCCACTCATAAAGAAAGACTGTGAGTCCTGCTTCCTCCACCCACTCATAGATAAAGCCTGTGAATCCTGCTCCCTCCACCCACTAAAGAGAAAGCCTGTGAGTCCTGCTCCCTCCACCCACTCATAGAGAAAGCCTGTGAGTCCTGCTCCCTCCACCCACTCATAGAGAAAGCCTGTGAGTCCTGCTCCCTCCACCCACTCATAGAGAAAGCCTGTGAGTCCTGCTCACTCCATCCACTCATAGAGAAAGCCTGTGAGTCCTGCTCCCTCCACCCACTCATAGAGAAAGCCTGTGAGTCCTGCTCCCTCCACCCACTCATAGAGAAAGCCTGTGAGTCCTGCTCCCTCCACCTGCTCATAGAGAAAGCCTGTGATTCCTGCTCCTCCACCCACTCATAGAGAAAGCCTGTGAGTCCTGCTCCCTCCACCCACTCATAGAGAAAGCCTGTGAGTCCTGCTCACTCCACCCACTCATAGAGAAAGCCTGTGAGTCCTGCTCACTCCACCCACTCATAAGAAAGCCTGTGAGTTCTGCTCCTCCACCCACTCATAGAGAAAGCCTGTGAGTCCTGCTCCCTCCACCCACTCATAGAGAAAGCCTGTGAGTCCTGCTCACTCCACCCACTCATAGAGAAAGCCTGTGAGTCCTGCTCACTCCACCCACTCATAAAGAAAGCCTGTGAGTTCTGCTCCTCCACCCACTCATAGAGAAAGCCTGTGAGTCCTGCTTCCCCCACCCACTCATAGAGAAAGCCTGTGAGTCCTGCTCCCTCCACACACTGATAGAGAAAGCCTGTGAGTCCTGCTCCCTCCACCCACTCATAGAGAAAGCCTGTGAGTCCTGCTCACTCCACCCACTCATAAAGAAAGCCTGTGAGTTCTGCTCCTCCACCCACTCATAGAGAAAGCCTGTGAGTCCTGCTTCCCCCACCCACTCATAGAGAAAGCCTGTGAGTCCTGCTCCTCCACACACTGATAGAGAAAGCCTGTGAGTCCTGCTCCCCCACCCACTCAGAGAAAGCCTGTGAGTCCTGCTCCTCCACCCGCTCATAGAGAAAGCCTGTGAGTCCCACTCCCTCCACCTGGTCATAGAGAAAGCCTGTGAGTCCTGTTCCCCCACCCATTCATAGAGAAAGCCTGTGAGTCCTGCTCTCCCAACCACTCATAAAGAAAGCCTGTGAGTCCTGCTCTCCCACCCACTCATAGAGAAAGCCTGTGAGTCCTGCTTCCCCCACCCACTCATAGAGAAAGCCTGTGAGTCCTGCTCACTCCACCCACTCATAGAGAAAGCCTGTGAGTTCTGCTTCTCCACCCACTTATAGAGAAAGCCTGTGAGTCCTGCTCCTCCACCCACTCATAGAGAAAGCCTGTGAGTCCTGCTTCCTCCACACACTCATAGAGAAAGCCTGTGAGTCCCACTCCCTCCACCTGGTCATAGAGGAAGCGTGTGAGTCCTGCTCCCTCCACCCACTCATAGAGAAAGCCTGTGAGTCCTGCTCCCTCCACCCACTCATAGAGAAAGCCTGTGAGTCCTGCTTCCTCCACCCACTCATAGAGAAAGCCTGTGAGTCCTGCTTCCTCTGCCCACTCACAGAGAAAGCCTGTGAGTCCTGCTGCCTCCACCCACTCATAGAGAAAGCCTGTGAGTCCTGCTTCTCCACCCACTCATAGAGAAAGCCTGTGAGTCCTGCTCCCTCCACCCGCTCATAGAGAAAGCCTGTGAGTCCGTCTTCTGATCGGTGGTCATTTACCGCCACAAAGTTGGCTGTTGTAATCCAGCCTTCAGATTGTTACATTGTAATGTCTAATTTTATTAAAAAAATAATAATTAGTATTTCCAATATTTCTGCTCACAAGAGCTTACATTCCACAAGGAACGTTGTAATCTGCAGCCCACGGCAAATTTCCAACCTTAAATGAAGGCCACCCATGGAGATTCTTTGATGGACTTGTTTGAATAAAGCCAATTACCCTGTAATATTTTCAGATTTTATGCAGCGAAGATGAAAGATGTTAAAAAAGAAAGAATGAAAGAAAAGAAAACTTAAGGGACAGACGACTGGGTGAATTTTTGTAGAAGGCCCAGTTGGAATAAAATTGGCTCTAGTGATTAAAAATGCATGGTCCCGCGGCTTCCATAGGGAGCGAACAAAAGCTTCTCCCTAGGAGTTTTGAGTCATAATTTTTCCCAGTTGGATGAAATAACTTAAAAATTCCGTTGAAGTTGGACAAAATGTTTTCTTCGGCTTCTGAAAAATGCCATTCGGGAGCTTTCAAGTGTAAAAATGTCTAAGCCGGTGTGTGTCTCCGAGTGCACGTGTCCCGGGAGGGCTTCGCCTTTGTAAAACATTTAATCATTTGCGGATTCCTGTTGAGAAGTCACACTGTAACTATTTAAGGAACTCACCGGCACAAAGCAGAGGATAAATCATGAAGCTTTCAGTATGCCGCACCTATTCAAAAACACTCAACCCCACCGAGCTCGGACACATAACGAGAGGAATCTATGAATATAGAACAAAAAAGTAGCAAAAAGAATTGTTTCTTGTATCTTTTCTTACATTGTGGAACATCACCCCATACATTCACGCTTGATAAATGTAAAAATGGAGGTTTCTAAGAATAAGTCGTCGAGTCGGCTCAAGGGAAAGCGATGCGGCTCATTGTGCGGCTTTGTTGTGTTGAGGTCACTGCGTCCTCTTTGGAGCTAACTACCCAAATCACGCCAAAAAATAAGAAGAAGCTGAGGCTCGAGACTGGAGAATTTACTTTTTTTGGTTTGAGGTACTATGTAGAACCAACAGAAGGAAGCAGGTTCCTCCAACCCTACTTTTAAGGCCACCACGTCTTCCATCAACAGACACGAGGTCCTCAACTTTCATAAGACAAAAAGATCAGATGAGCATTAAATTGTCCCACGTTGGTGACTTTGGAGGGTGTTTAAGCATGGTAAAGTGGAAAATCCAATTGGGGAAGCCTTTGGGATAAATGGTACCCCTGAATTGTTAACATTAGAGGACAACGCAAGGTTTCACTGTATCCTAGTTTCAACCTGTTAGTTGGCCAAGACAGACGATCTTGTAGGTGCTCTACTTTGTAGCCACCCACTGGGACATCTGGACAAATGACAATTGAACCATCTCTAATCTTAAAAAGGTTTTCCATTATTACAGTAATGTGACCCCTTTCTTTTGTCCTAACTCTTCCTAACTAACACATTTCTATTATACTTCTCCTACCCACCCTGCTTCCGTACACTAATCTCTAAGAGTCTTGCAAATGCCTTTATTGGTGTTATAGCCTTCATCCTTCCCACTGGAGACAGGATTCGGACAAACTGAGCAGGGCATGTCACTGGTGATGGGGGGGCTGCCTCCCTGTGACACGGATACCCAGATCAGTCTTCACTCTACTCTCAGCCCCCACCAGTGACATGCCCTGCTCAGTTGGTCCGAATCCGGTCTCCAGACTGGAAAGATGAAAACTACTTCTGAGTCTCTTAGAGATCAACTTTCACGAGCAGGACAGATAGTAGAAGCATATTGGGAAGGTGTTAGTAGGAAGAGATGCGACAAAAGAAAGAAAATCATATTAGTAGTGGAAAACTTAAAGGTTTCCATAAATCGTTTTCTGACTTCCCATATACATGCCCCCCTGAGAATAATAGATCCAGCATGGCCAATACTTCTTACTCCATTATCCATTGGGTAAGAGTCTAGACCCTGCATACACACCAAAAGACGGTCCAATAGATTATCCATTGGACCAATTGATGGTTAAATAGATTATCCATTGGGTGAGAGTCCGGACCCTCCATACACTCCAATAGATGGTCCAATAGATTATCCATTGGGTGAGATTCTGCACCCTCCATTCACTTTTCCTATAGATGGTCGGCCAACTCAGGAGGTTTGGCCAATATTTATCTAAATTATCAAACTGAATTCAAGGTGTTGTCCAGGACCTCATTGAAAACTTGTTACATGGAGGGGATTTTTCTAAAATTAAACTGTTTACTAGGGTTGGGCACAAAGATTCCCTCTGCCTCAGTCTGATGTCCAGAAATCTAATAACAACAGAGGTGCCAAACATTCCGGCTGAAGACGTAAAGCATTGAATGTTCCGGAAGACTGGATGCCAGCCGGGAAGGCTCAATGATCTTTCTGCACTCTAAGGCTGGTTTCACACTATCGGTTTTTGAATTCGGCGGAGATATGGAGAAAACCTCACCCCCCCCCGCAATTGTCAAACCAGATGCATCTGGATGCTCCCATACCAGTATTTTCACCGAAAAGGCTGCCGGATTCGGCGTAATATCGGTGCGGGAGCATACAGTTGAATCAGGTTAAGTACATGATTTTGATAGATCCCGTGAAAAATGACATGCCCCCAGTGGGTGTGTCATATAAAACTGGCTTCTGGGCATGGTCAGTCAACAAACCCAGATCCATTGTCTGGATCCAGCAGGATCTGGCTTCTGCCGGATACGGGTTCCATAGAGCTCCATTTTAATGCCACCCGGATGGATCCAAGTGCTTCCAGGTTTTAACTGAGCACCAAAATCACAACATTTTGTATTTTTGGCATCGGCTAAAATCCAGTGACATCTGGATCCAGGTGGAAACGTAGGCAACCGGATGCAGGGCCGGCTCCAGATTTTTGTGGGCCCCAGGTGAAAGAGTCTCAGTGGGCTCCTTCAAGACTCACACACAGCACTGCTACATGCCCCATACATGCACATACAGACACACAAAGCTCTGCTACATGAACACTACTTACCCAGCTATGCTACATATACAATACATGCACATACAAACCACACACAAAGCTCTGTTTCATGCACTTACAAACACACAGCTCTACTCATGTGTACAATACATGAATATACAAACACACACAGCTCTGTTACATGCACAATACATGCACATACAGATACACATACAGATATACACATAGACATACACACACAGATATACACACACATACAGATATACAGAAACATATACAGATATAACACACACATTCAGATATACACATACACATACATACAGATACACGCACACATACAGCTACACGCACACATATTACCTCATCCAGCTTTTCTTGATCGGTGCCCAGCAGCTGCACGGAGGCTGCAGACGTTGAGCTGATGCAGGTTCTTCTAGGACCTTAATTTCAGTCATTTGATCAGTCACATGACTGAACTGGAAGGTCCTTCAGCTTTCTCTCCTGCTATGTACCGATCACATAGATCAGTGCAGAGCAGGAGAGAGAGAGGGAGGGCAGCTGTCTGTGATCGGGCTACTCACTGCTTCTGCTCACAGACAGCTGTGGGCCCTCTCACTTCTTCAGGGCCCCAGCATCTGCCCGGTTATGCTAGGTGCTGGCACCGGGCCTGACCTGATGCATCCGCAACTTCCTGCTTCCCTATTCAAATTCAATACAGGTGCTTTCAGTCTCAGCTGGATTCACCTGGATTACAGAAACCGGTTGTGTGAAATCAGCCTATGACTTTCCAACTCCGATTCCTCCGGTCGCCACAGCTGAGACAGGAAGTGATGACTGAAGTCACCAAGTGACCGTTGATCGGGACTATGGGCCATATGGCCTTCATATCGGTGGCTAATAAAAACTTCTACATAGAGGATTAAGCCGCCGTTCTGTAATGTTCTGCATCAAGAGCTGAAATCTTGGCGTCTTTATGAAAGTGCCGGGTGTGTCGGTCTATGTTATGGGGAATAAATCAGAATATGGACGGTTGTGGCGGCTTTATTTCATTGAGGTGTTACGTAGAGGAGAATTCACATAAAACACCGGTGCATTATAGCTGATATATGACGGGGGATTGGGGCTGCGGGGGCTGAGCCGGGGAGATCTGGATTTGGGAGCGGCTCGGTGTAGCCGGCGCGCCGTCCTATATCTGCCTCTAATTACATTGTGACTTGTGCGCACTCAGGAATCACAGAGGTCCCAGTGAGCGGCGCGGCCGCGTCACCGCCAGGTTTTATTACCGGCGTATTAGTAAGGAATTGAGGGAAAGATCCGAACAGCTAATGAATTTTGGTTTTATGGGGCGGCTGATTTACGGGCGTCAGACACAAGGTCTCGCTCTGCAATAGATGGAGCAATTATAGGCCGTGTTCACATGCTACATACAGGAATTTATTAGGTGTAATGGGAAGTGTGTGGGGAACACGCAGAGTATCAAAGCCAATATGGGGGATACAGCCTGAAAAAAGCAGAAATCACTGCATCGTGCATCATGTAACAAACGTCATTATCTACCGGGGACAGTATGCTGCTGAGCTGTGTATCTAATCCTATCCTGTGCGATACTGACAGCTAACCTATGTATCTAAGCCTATCATGTGTAATACTGTCTGCTGAGCTGTGTATCTAATCCTATCCTGTGTGATACTGTCTGCTGAGCTGTGTATCTAATGCTATCCTGTGTGATACTGTTTGCTGAACTCTGTATCTAATCCTATCCAGTGTGATACTGTCTGCTGAACTCTGTATCTAATCCTATCCTGTGTGATACTGTCTGCTGAACTCTGTATCTAATCCTATCCAGTGTGATACTCTGTTGAGCTGTGTATCTAATTCCATCCTGTGTGATACTGTCTGCTGAGCTGTGTATCTAATGCTATCCTGTGTGATACTGTTTGCTGAACTCTGTATCTAATCCTATCCAGTGTGATACTGTCTGCTG
The DNA here is from genome assembly GCA_033576535.1 of Allobates femoralis. Lineage (NCBI taxonomy): Eukaryota > Metazoa > Chordata > Amphibia > Anura > Aromobatidae > Allobates > Allobates femoralis. The sequence continues at coordinate 188,172,973 of JARQOC010000008.1, forward strand.
AACTCTGTATCTAATCCTATCCAGTGTGATACTGTCTGCTGAACTCTGTATCTAATCCTATCCAGTGTGATACTGTCTGCTGAGCTGTGTATCTAATCCTCTCCTGTGTGATACTGTCTGCTGAGCTGTGTATCTAATCCTATCCTGTGTGATACTGTCTGCTGAACTCTGTATCTAATCCTATCCAGTGTGATACTGTCTGCTGAACTCTGTATCTAATCCTATCCAGTGTGATACTCTGTTGAGCTGTCTGGTACACTGACAACTGATGGTCACATTTCAGCTGGCCCAGGGAGCGTTGGATCCGGGAGGTTCCGGGAACATCCAATTTTGAGCGGTTTTGACCCTGGACACAAAAATTGCTGCGGGGCCAAAAAACAAAAGCTGCCGGATTCTCCCGGACAGCACAAAACTGGATGGCAAAACACTGCCACACTGACATCCAGTGCAATCCTTCCCTATAGGATCACACCGGGCAGTCCTGGATCCTGAAAATCATGGTATGAAGGCGGCCCTGGAATTTAATTAACATAACTGGAGTGACGGAAAAGCTACGCTCCGGTGAACCCAAACTATGACGGAGCTTCATATCTCACAGTTTGGCGGCAGCGTTTATTGTGCAGCAATTTACCATCACACTAAGCTCCACATTCACTTACTGTTGTGAACCTGATTATTGAGAGTTTTCATTGTTTTCTATTTAAATCTTTTTACTAGATTTTGTAACAAAAAGATACATGTTACATAGTACGAGAGTAACAGCTGCTTCGATTGAACATGCATTAATAATCATTTCTCACATGAGATTCCATGCATAGAGGAGTATACTTCATACTTATACTTCATAACTTGTACTTCATACCCTTATACTTCATAACTTGTACTTCATAACTTGTACTTCATACCTTGTACTTCATACCTTGTACTTCATAACTTGTACTTCATAACTTATACTTCATAACTTGTACTTCATACCTTATACTTCATAACTTGTACTTCATACCTTGTACTTCATACCTTGTACTTCATACCTTGTACTTCATAACTTGTACTTCATACCTTGTACTTCATACCTTGTACTTCATACCCTTGTACTTCATAACTTGTACTTCATACCTTATACTTCATAACTTGTACTTCATACCTTATACTTCATAACTTGCACTTAATAACTTGAAAACAATGAAAGAGAAGAACAAAACTAAAATAAAATAAAATAACAAGAAAAACAAAGAGATGTTGTAACGATAATAATGACATGAACATCAATCGTAATCATTTCATTTTAATACATCGAGGTTTGCAAAATGCAATTGTTGATTCCAATTAGCGCCAACACGTGTGATTCTCTTTGATGTGATGGATTCACAGTCGCCACATTACAAAGGCCGACGCTTCCAAAACGTTCCAGCTATTTTTAACTTTCCCAATAACTTGCAGCTAATTCAATTTCTTTAGTTGAGCCATTTAATCGGATCAGGCGTACAATAATCCCGACACCTGAAAGGAAGATTCTGGGTCTCCTAATTTCACGCTCCTGATCAAAGACTCAGGATTGTATCAGGTGTCCCACTTCTACTTCGTAGGCCGGCTTCACACCAAGGCTTTTGTCTGTCTCAGTGGATCCTGTTTTTTGCAGGATCACCCCATGGACAGGACCAGACTGAACCTGATGGATTGAACCTGATGGCAAATATCCTGATTTTTGCAGGATTCGCTTCTTTCATTTCCCCATTGAAAAGCATTGTGAATGACTTCTCCATAGGCTATAATGGATGGAGCTGCTGTCCATGGTGCTGTAGGAGCATTCTGAGAATACTCAGTGCTAAAAACCGGATCAGGGAAACGAATCAGGTTTTTTACCGGATCCGGCACCATAGACTCCCATTATATGGAAACCTGATTGCGCCAGATCGATTTTTGCATCGGAGACAAAATATCCTGCAGGCTCCGATTTTGGGGACCGTGAAAAACCTGAAACCGGATCAGGCACAGAATACACAAAACCTGATAGCCACAAAGGACCAATCGGCACCATAGGGATACATGGGAGGCAAAACCTTATCAGGTTGTGTCTGGTTCAAACCGGACACAAGCTGATGCAGATAGCTGTGGGGTGAAGCCAGCCTTACTTCTCACTGAGGACAACTGACAATTACTGGGAGCGAGGACTCACAAGTGTTCGGCCTGACGCTGTCCAGAGCCGGAAGAAAATGCAAAGTTAGGCTGGTTTCTCACTGGTGAGTTTTGTCATCCGTGGGTTTCCGGCCTAAACTCTGTTTTAGTCCCCATTGAATTTCATTGGCGACGGATATACTTGCGTGTGCATCCGGTTGTCCACGGTTCCCCACTGCTCAGTCCGGCAAACTGGATCCATGCACCTGGAAGCTTCATGGATCAGTGGTCCATAGAGCTCCATTCGGAACGCTAGCTGGATACCCACAGATCTGTGTGGCAGCAGATTTTCTCATTGACCAACAATGTAACATGTTGCATTATTTTTGCTCGTTAAAAATCTGCAGTCACATGGATCTCTGGGTATCCGGCTAGCGTTCCGAATGGAACACAATATTAGCATAAAAAGTATGAAGGATAGAAATATGATACAATATTGCAAATTCCCTAACATTCCCTAAGGAAGCAAATAGTGAAGCGTACATTGGGGTGCATGGTAGAGGCTGCAGGAGGACTTCCTTCATTGTGAATTCTGGCCTGTGATTTTAATTAGACCTCATTGATATATATATGTATATCTTTTTAAAATTATATTATGCATTTGTGCTTTAATAATTGATTATTAGCATACTAAAAAATAAATGATATTGACCATTTATTTGTATTTTTTGGATGTTCTTTCTGTTCATCTTCTTTTTAATATCTATGACTTATGTTCAATAAATGAAGTTTTTGATTACGGTAAATATTCTTTGTTTTTTCAATTACACTGGACTATGTGTTTTTTGAAGATAAAATCTATCACAAGTCCAGATTTTATGATAGAAATTCAGTATTAGTTATAATCCTGTCTTATATCCTATATTATTCACTGCACTCATATACATACATTACATTACTGATCCTGAGTCACCTCCTGTATTATACTCCAGAGCTGCACTCACTATTCTGCTGGTGCAGTCACTGTGTACATACATTACATTACTGATCCTGAGTTACCTCCTGTATTATACTCCAGAGCTGCACTCACTATTCTGCTGGTGCAGTCACTGTGTACATACATTACATTACTGATCCTGAGTTACCTCCTGTATTATACTCCAGAGCTGCACTCACTATTCTGCTGGTGCAGTCACTGTGTACATACATTACATTACTGATCCTGAGTTACCTCCTGTATTATCCTCCAGAGCTGCACTCACTATTCTGATGGTGCAGTCACTGTGTATATACATTACATTACTGATCCTGAGTTACCTCCTGTATTATCCTCCAGAGCTGCACTCACTATTCTGCTGGTGTAGTCATTGTGTACATATATTACATTACTGATCCTGAGTTACCTCCTGTATTATCCTCCAGAGCTGCACTCACTATTCTGCTGGTGCAGTCATTGTGTACATACATTACATTACTGATCCTGAGTTACCTCCTGTATTATCCTCCAGAGCTGCACTCACTATTCTGCTGGTGCAGTCACTGTGTACATACATTACATTACTGATCCTGAGTTACCTCCTGTATTATCCTCCAGAGCTGCACTCACTATTCTGCTGTGGTGTAGTCATTGTGTACATATATTACATTACTGATCCTGAGTTACCTCCTGTATTATACTCCAGAGCTGCACTCACTATTCTGCTGGGCAGTCACTGTGTACATACATTACATTACTGATCCTGAGTTACCTCCTGTATTATACTCCAGAGCTGCACTCACTATTCTGCTGGTGCACTCACTGTGTATATACATTACAGGGTGGTCTTCTTTTTGTACCATACAGATATGAGGTGAGATCAGGTGGAGGGTCTTTACTTTGTCCCCGCTGACATTCACACAGTGGAGGACGTGTCTCCTCCTCGTCTATCTTCAGTGTTAGGGATTGTTTGGGTGAGAGCGGCCATATTGACAATATCCAGACAGGAGCAGAGCGGTTCTATTACAGCAGATTATAATGTTATTATATTGATGCTTTTTAAAAGTGTTACACGATACGTTCCGCCCGCAGGTTATATCTATATCCGTTCCTGGTACAGTTGATGTGGAGTACGGCTGCTGTTACAGATGGGCCTCATCTTCCCGGATTACTTATTTGTTAGTGATACGGTTCGTGGTCGTATTGGGAATTTATTACTCTACACTTTAAAACAATTTTCTTAAAGGGTATTGTATATGTCAGCAGGTTATTGCAACCTCATGTAAAAGCTGTGTAATGTAAGCAAAAGTGACCCTGAATCCAACGATGTATCACACAGATTACTGGGTGCAGTGGTGTCAGAGCTCAGAAAACTACCCCCACCAATACCACAGCGCTCTGTACATGGTCTATTGACAGTGAGTAGCTAATCAGAGGAGGGGGCGTGGCTGGTGTAGCAACTGGTGCAGTCACTGTGTACATACATTACATTACTGATCCTGAGTTACCTCCTGTATTATACTCCAGAGCTGCACTCACTATTCTGCTGGTGCAGTCACTGTGTACATACATTACATTACTGATCCGAGTTACCTCCTGTATTATCCTCCAGAGCTGCACTCACTATTCTGCTGGTGCAGTCACTGTGTACATACATTACATTATTGATCCTAAGTTACCTCCTGTATTATACTCCAGAGCTGCACTCACTATTCTGCTGGTGCAGTCACTGTGTACATACTATTACATTACTGATCCTGGGTTACCTCCTGTATTATACTCCAGAGCTGCACTCGCAATTCTGTTGATGGACATATATTACACAAGGTATCTTGTACTCATCCTACTTTAACAGTACCCCTATGTTCAAGAATATAACTACTATAATACTGCCCCTATATACAAGAATATAACTACTATAATACTGCTCCCTATATACAAGAATATAACTACTATAATACTGCTCCTATATACAAGAATATAACTACTATAATACTGCCTCTATATACAAGAATATAACTACTATAATACTGCCCCTATATACAAGAATATAACTACCATAATACTGCCCCTATATACAAGAATATAACTACTATAATACTGCTCCTATATACAAGAATATAACTACTATAATACTGCCCTATATACAAGATATAACTACTATAATACTGCTCCTATATACAAGAATATAACTACTATAATACTGCCCTATATACAAGAATATAACTACTATAATACTGCCCCTATATACAAGAATATAACTACTATAATGCTGCTCCTATATACAAGATATAACTACTATAATACTGCTCCTATATACAAGAATATAACTACTATAATACTGCCCCTATGTACAAGAATATAACTACTATAATACTGCTCCTATATACAAGAATATAACTACTATAATACTGCTCCTATATACAAGAATATAACTACTATAATACTGCCCCTATGTACAAGAATATAACTACTATAATACTGCTCCTATGTACAAGAATATAACTACTATAATACTGCTCCCTGTATACAGGAATATAACTACTATAATTCTGCTCCCTATATACAAGAATATAACTACTATAATACTGCCTCTATATACAAGAATATAACTACTATAATACTGCCCCTATATACAAGAATATAACTACCATAATACTGCCCCTATATACAAGAATATAACTACTATAATACTGCTTCTATATACAAGAATATAACTACTATAATACTGCCCCTATATACAAGAATATAATTATATAATACTGCTTTTATGTACAGGAATATAACTACTATAATATTGCTCCTATATACAAGAATATAACTACTATAATACTGCTTCTATATACAAGAATATAACTACTATAATACTGCTCCTATATACAAGAATATAACTACTATAATACTGCTTCTATATACAAGAATATAACTACTATAATACTGCTCCTATATACAAGAATATAACTACTATAATACTGCCCCTATATACAAGAATATAACTACTATAATACTGCCCCTATATACAAGAATATAACTACTATAATACTGCTTCTATATACAAGAATATAACTACTATAATACTGCCCCTATATACAAGAATATAACTACTATAATACTGCTTCTATATACAAGAATATAACTATATAATACTGCTCCTATATACAAGAATATAACTACTATAATACTGCTCCTATATACAAGAATATAACTACTATAATACTGCTCCTATATACAAGAATATAACTACTATAATACTGCCCTATATACAAGAATATAACTACTATAATACTGCTCCTATGTACAAGAATATAACTACTATAATACTGCCCCTATGTACAAGAATATAACTACTGTAATACTGCCCCTATATACAAGAATATAACTACTATAATACTGCCCCTATATACAAGAATATAACTACTATAATACTGCTCCTATATACAAGAATATAACTACTATAATACTGCTTCTATATACAAGAATATAACTACTATAATACTGCTCCCATATACAAGAATATAACTACTATAATACTGCTCCTATATACAAGAATATAACTACTATAATACTGCTCCTATATACAAGAATATAACTACTATAATACTGCTCCTATATACAAGAATATAACTACTATACTACTGCTCCTATATACAAGAATATAACTACTATAATACTGCCCCTATATACAAGAATATAACTACTATAATACTGCTCCTATATACAAGAATATAACTACTATAATACTGCTCCTATATACAAGAATATATTAAACATACACTGAGTTGCTACATTTGCACAATATTATTACTACTATCATGTTGCTATTTGTGTTTTTGCCCTGTAACCTATAATACATTATATGTAATTCTGCTGTGTCTTCTCAATAATTTCTCAGTGCAGATTGTGGTTCTGGAGGTTTCTGTCTCCGTCTTCTTAAGAATCTGTGATATTACAGGAACATCTTTTTATTAAAATCACTAAAGTGGAAAGACAAATATTGAAGTTCTCGTGTTTTCTACGTTTTATTAGATGAGTTTTAAGTCTGGATGTGATGAATGACGGAGCGCCGCTCACTGCTACATTGTATCCAGACGATGTAAATGAGCTGAGTCTCATAAAAGATGGAAAACTGCAGGGAAAACCGAGGAAAGTTCTATGATAGAATTTAGAATCCCGGCCTTCAACCCCAGGGTAACACCATCATTATAATGTGATCGAAAGATAGAAGCCACCTCGATGTAGCCTCTATTTATCCATTATCCTACATTGCATCTATCCATTCATCCATTTATCTATCTATAGCGGCCGTCACACGCTACGATATCTTGAAAGATATCGTTTGAACGCGCCAGATTAAACATCGCTTGAACGATGTCTGTGCGTGTGACGGCAAGATACGACGAACGATAAATGATCAAATCGCAAGATCGAGATCTGAGCTCCGGACCTCGCATCTGACGATGTCGACTCATGAGATAAACAGAATCGACGTGTCTAAACACCCGATATCGTCTACACGTTAAGGAACTGCGCTATGCCTAAATCTAGCACGTAGGCGTGGCAGGAATTTCTCATTGTGTCGCCTCCTCAGTTGTGATTAGTTAACCTTAATGGTTTCGGATTGGCTGCTTCAACATTAGCTCGCATTGGTGGAAGATGATGCGTTCCCATTGGCTGTCCTCACAGGGCGCCATTTTTGAAGAGCTGTCTTCAGCACCACACATAAGCGTCGGCTGCACTATCACGCATTGTCATGTACACCCAAACAATCTTGACAGACACCGCGCACGCACACAACGCGGCGCTACGTCACACCCATGGGATATTGTCCCGTAGGTTACACAGAAGTGGTTATTGCCGTCTTACGCCGCGTAAGGCGCCTTTAAGTTTTGTAACGTCACGCAAGGGGCGGTCCTGACGGAATGAAGTTGGTTTCAGTTTCATTCCGCCTGCAAGGTGCTAGCTCCTCCCATGCACATTGCAGCTTAGTTATGGCCGCAACACGCCGCGCTGCCACGTGGGGGATGGCGGTTTCTACCTTTTTCAGTAATAAACGTATTTTTTGTGGTATAGCACATCGTGTTTACACATGTACATTGCGAGGTACATCACAGGACATTCTGAAGATGAGGGCGCCATGTTTCCAAGGACATCTGACCGATGAGGACGCAGTACTGACCACCAATGGTGTAGTGAGGGGCGCGGCTTGTAAACCATGTAGCACGCCTATGTGCTCCAATTTAACCTTGGAAAACGCCCAAATTTACCCCAACATCGTTTACGAGGTTTTTGTGTGACTGTTTGCTAAACGATGTGCACAGATGATAAGTGCATCGCTCATACGACCGCTGGATCGCTGCATCGGAGAATCGTCTGAGCGATATCTGTGGGTGTAGCGTTGTGATGAACGATCTCACACATCGGTCGGGCGATGTGCAAATCCGACATCGTTTATGACATCGTTATCTATATCGTAGCGTGTGACGGCCGCTTATAATCTATTATTTATCTATCTTTTATCTCTCAGTTATTTATTATCTATTATCTATCTATTCATCTATCACTATTAATTATCATCTATTTACATAATTGCCCTGTGGCATATGTCATCGCCTCCTGTGTCTGATTGTCCCCATATCGCAATGAGGTATTATGACATCACAGTGGGGAATTATGAGATCATAGTGGGGTATTATGACATCATAGTGGGGTAACATATCATAGGGGGATTATGATAGCATAGTGGGGTATTCTGACATCACAGTTGGGTGTTATGACATCACAATATCGCAAGTATAAAAATAAATAACTGTCACAGGACTTCCCCACGGGGGAGAAAGACATCCGCCGCCCCCAGCGCCACAATGTTAACCCCCCTTTGTGGCATCACTGCCCTCCGTGTAGTGTATTATACATCTATTATCAATATATTTATTTATCTATCAACATACTATCTAGCTATCTTTTGTCTATTATCTATTGATATATTATTAGATATCATCAGTTATCTGTCTATCTTCCCATCTGTTTGTCTATTTATCCATCCATCTGTATTCTTTATCTATCATCTATTGTCTATCTCTATCCATTATTTATCTATATATCCGTCTATCATCTATTATTTACCATATCATCTATTATTTATCTATCAATTATTTATCTATTTATCATGTATATATCTTTTGTCTATCAATTATCTATTGATAGATTATTACCAATACCGTATCATCTCTTATCTATCATCTCGTTATCCATTATCTATCTTTTATCTATCAATTATGTATTATATATACACATCTATAATTCTATTGTCTATCTGTTATCTATCTTTCCATCTATCTATCCATCTATCAATCCTTCCACCCATCCCTTGATCATCTTTCTATCTGTTTCCATCTATGTATCCATCTATCCACACATACATTGCTCACCGAAAGCCATTCATCCATCCTTCCATCTATTGATCATCTTTCTCTCTATCCATCTATTGATCATCTTTCCTTCCATCCATCCATCCATCCATCTATCCATCCGTCAATCCATCCATGTATCTATCTATCTATCTATCTATCTATCTATCTATCTATCTATCTATCTATCTATCTATCTATCTATCCGTCTCTCTTTCCATCCTCCTTACACAGGGCATATTTTTCCCTCGATTATTTTCTTTATTATTTGCATTCATTGTATAAAGTAGAAGACTTCGCTCCGTCTTGTTGCTGACAGCCGGGCTCCTCCATCGCGATTCTTTGGAGACGCAGAAGACGAACAGTTGATTCTAGATTAAACGTTGGTAAATTTGCAAACATCCAGGAGGCAGCGCGGCTCCGAGGTGCTGAATAATTTAGGGCTAATATTTCCTTTTGTGATTAGTTCTGTTTTGTGTACAATTCCCCGGCCCGGGCTGGTTAAGAGGTTGATATCACAGCCTGAAGAATCCTGATTATATCGTTACACACTTACTATACAATGCTGTTTTATTGGAGATGGAGGAAGCGCCGGCGCAGCCACAATGTAACAGCAGTTTTCTGTCTATTTCGGTTTTTCTGTATTTTATGTTTTACGCTTTAGATGCATTTGTGTTGCACAAGATTTTGTTTATTTAGATCTTTCCTGTTCATGATGAACAGAATTACAGAACAACAGTAAATACTGACATGAAGACAGTTCAAGGAGTGAAAAAGGAGTGTGATCATAGGAAGCAAAGCGGTGACTCTCCAAGAACATTCACAGGAAACTGAACTCTCTAGTGAATGTACAAATATTCTGTTATTGGTTAAGACTTGTTACATTGTGTCAGTGTAGAGAAATGGATTGTGTCAGATTGTTTAATAGGCCTCTGCATTCTGGCTCCCGGCTGTGGAGAGGGATGATGATAAACATATAAGTATATTTAATATAAATATTTATCTAACATATGATGCCGACTGTATGTGTGTGTATGCAATATTGTAACTTGAGAATCCAGAAAAGAGTGATAAAGAGCTGGAATCAAATGCCGCGCTGACCACAAAGATAAACACAGAGTAAACACACTCTGTTTATTTTGCCTACACGTTTTCGTGGCTCATTGCCTCAGGGCATCAGATGCCCTGAGGAAGTGGCTATGAGCCACGAAACACGTGTAGGCAAAATAAACAGAGTGTGTTTACTCTGTGTTTATCTTTATGGTCAGCGCGGCATTTGATTCCAGCTCTTTATCACTCTTTTCTGGATTCTTCAGTTCTCAGCTGGGAGCCTGCAGCGACCTCCTGTGTGCTTTTATTGTAGTTGTGACACTCACAACTACATCAGGTGAGTTTAACCATTTGGGGTCTGAGGGACCTGTATAATAGCAATACTACTCTATGTGCGCTTCCTTTCTCTTTTAATTTATATTGTAACTTGAAGCTCATGGGCCCTGATGCAAAAGCTCCAACGGGGCCCCCAATTATTGCAAATCTTTAATAGCATTGGTCTTTTTTCTATAGGCCAAAAGGACTTTTAGGGCCCCCTAGGCTCCAGGGCCTGGGTGCGACTGCAACCCCTGCACCTGTTGTAGTTGTGCCCCTGATTATTGGTCAAAACTTGTTACATTGTGTCAGTGTAGAGAAATGGATAGTGTCAGGGTGTTCCTGCATTCTGGCTCCCTGCTTGCTATAGGGAGGGACGATGCACTTCGGAATGATCATAAACATATAAATATATTTAATATAAACATTTATATAATTATCAATTTCGCATCCAGTGATCGGGTAAGGTTCAGAGCGGCGCTTGCAAGTTCTTTAGCAAATAGCTTGTAAAGTCTGCACTCATTGACTAGGAGAACAGTCTCTATTGCTCATTGCCATGGTTACCAGCCACCCTGCAATTTGCTGTGAACAATATTAAAAAGCCGTCTGTTCTTGACAAAAAAACGAGGGTTTGTTAATAAGAGGTGTATTGGTTGCACTGTCAGGATTCTCCAATGAATATATAACAAAAATTTTAATGAAATCCTCCCTTCTGGTATCACTTAGTTGTCACATATACATATATATATATAATAATTTGTGGAACTAGCTTCCTTGATGCCAGGGATTCTCATTGCTCCCATTCACCTAATTTTTGCACCAATCCATAATTTTAGCCTTTGTTACCCTTTTCTCCCCTTCACCGTGTAGTCCGCTGACCTGCTTCATATGGCGGCTTATCCCTCTGTTCTCTATTACTGAGGTCCATTAGACTGATTTCAATTAGTAGGAAACCATGGTCTTCCCAGCACATTGGACTGCCTGCAATCCATGGAAAAATTATTCATGGCAAATCAGGTTTTTGGGAACCATTTGCTGTACTGGAGAATTCAGAGATCTAAGTTGGATCATCTGTGTCTTTCAGCATTTGGGTTTCATTAATAATTTTGCACTATTCTGTTCTGCAGCCTTTATGTATCACTGTGCATAGCAGGCTGCAGAATAACCAAAAGATACAGCAGCCTGTGAAATACTATCTGTAACCACTGAATATATGAAATTGGAATTGCATTACTGCTATAGAATCTAACTGCAGAAATTGACCAATTCACGAGACCCCAGCAGCCATCGAGCTCTGACTAATGTTCTCGTCTGAAACCTTCATCTTTCTTCATCTAAACTTTCTTCCACGTTGATTTATGGCCACATACTGATTTAGGTCATATTTTATCTCTCAGACCTTTCATCCTCCCTATTTTAATTTTCTGAGATAATGACCTTTGGGTTTTCATTAATCATCAACATTAACAGAAATAAACACATGGAATAGATCCCTCTGTGTGTAATGACTCTATATAATAGATGTGGTCACTTTATGGATTGAATTACTGAAATAAAGTCACTTTTTGATGATATTCTAATTCATTGACATGCAGCCATATATGAGAGACAAGAGATAAGGCCACAGATGTCACCAATAGATGGCGCTCACTGATGGATGCACAGTTTACTCATTCTGCAGTTTGCTGTGTAGTGACACACACAGGATGGATATAGGTGTCCATATTCCTCAAACACTATCACCTTACACTCCAGCTGCAGATACACTAAGTACACGGATACATTGTACCAAATCTTCAGCAGTTAAAAGTATTGTAATTGGAGAGTTTAGTGTAACTTTGGGTTATAATGGTCTCCGTTCTCTGCCAGTGAGCAGAATTCTATACAATGTTATGAACTTTAAAGAGGAGCTGAACTTTCACAAACCTTTAGATGTGTCGCAGGGTAAATTATTGATTGGTGCTGAGATCCCCAATGATTGCTAACAGGGAGAGACAGGTGCTCAGCGGAGTGCTTAATCCTCTGAGACTGTACATGGGCTCAGGGAGAGCAATCCTGACCCTGGTTTTAGCAATCACCGAGGGTCTCAGCCCCCAGATCTCCAACGATCAAAGCCGCCCAAAAGTATCCATCATCGAAAAACGTTTTGCAATTGTGTCATTAATCTCTGAACAAAACGTTTATCAGAAAGTTTCCAAAACTTTATTTCCATGTAGTAATTAAACCTTATTCACACAGTCTAGGACGAGCTTCTCATGAGGACTCGGGGCTATCACTTACAAATGTGGCAGGAGCCGAGTTTATCATTAGACATCTGTGTTAAGGAATCTCTCGCTTTGGAAATGTATCAATGAACTACAGGAGCCTCTCAATGAACTATAATATCATCAAGGTGTGGAGGTTACAGTGGTGACACTGGCATCTCTGGGCTCCAGCGGCTGGACACGGTCTTCTCTGTCTCTGCCTGTGCAGCAAGTGCAGTCTGCGGCTGCGCAGGTGCAGGCGAGCACCGGTTAATCACCACAAGATAAGTCTCTCACAGAGTCCGGAGTTTGACCGGTATTTTACTCACTGCAACGTTCTTATTTTACACAGTACGGTCTACCACTCTCGATCCCGGTTGCGGTCTGCAGCGGGGTCGGCTTACTAGAGACACCTCCCCCTCTCTTGTACCTTTCGGGCCTCTTCAATCCTGCGCACATACTCCGGGCCAGCTGTAGCGGACATTCCGGTGGACGTCCTGCTCAGGACTCATAGCCCTATGTGACTGCCTTTCCTTCGTTGTGTCAGGGTTGGGGTACGGGACATGAAGACCCCGCACTCAGCTGGTTAATTCGTGATTAGGGGCTTGAAGCTTCCCTGGCCACATCTACAGGGCCTGCCCCCTGGTGTCGACCCGGTCCCTCGGTGTACCTGTCCTCCCAGGTCCACCTTAGACCCCTTCTGCTTGCTTCTTCCTCAGTCAGTAGCCCTGGACCCGGACTGGCCCTACAGTGGCACAGGCCACCGGGTCCATGTTCTTCCTGGCAAGTATGTCAGTGCCTGGGCTGCATGGGCGTCACTGCTTTCTCCACTCTCCAAAAGCCTTCCCCAACCTAATTTTCCTAGGGTTTATTCTAGTTCCTCCACCCCTTTCCCACTTTCCTTTCCTACTCTCCTTCCAACACTCAGCTCCCCCCACTAGCCCCTGCCTGATGGAGTACTAGGTCTAGGGATTGGGGATGTGTTGGGTGTTGGTGTGGGGTGCTTAGCTCACCTGTCCCAGGTGCAGTACCATACTGTGGCCACCAGTCCGCAGGGGCGCAACAACAATATTGATTTAATAGTCAACACATTTCATGGCTGATATTGATTTGTCCGGAGGAAGAGGCGGGGAGCCCTGAAACGTGTTGACTACTAAATCAATATTATATTCACCCTTTGATGTCTGGTGGAATACGGCAGCACGGTTTTTAACCCTTGATCCTCCTTACTTTAATTTTCTGAGATAATGAACTTTGGGTTTACGTTAATCATCAACATTAACAGAAATAAACACATGACATAGATCCCTCTGTGTGTAATGACTCTATATAATGGATGTGGTCACTTTATGTATTGAATTACGAAATAAAGTCACTTTTTGATAATATTCTCATTCATTGAGACGCTCCTGTATAAGTGCTGAGACTTCACTATATGAGTTCCTGGGAAGCAGTCACACATTATCATATAGAAATTGTTACAATGTATAGACACATCACGGAATGTATAGAAGAGGTATGAGAGGCGTCCATCAGGGCCGGTCACGGAGCCATTGACGGCCTCAGCTCTGCTACATCACTATTCTATCGCCTGCTTCACTTTAAGGCTATAAATAGAGTTCAGTTTAATAATGCTAATTGACTCCTCCATTCAATAAGTATTCTAGACAGCTAAGGTTACCTGGGGGAATAGGTCGAGGAGCGCGGAGTGCGAGGTCTGTATGGAGTATAAGTGCCCTTCTGATCGATAATAACACAGCGGCTCAGGAGTGGGCAAGGTTAAACCTCGCAGAAGGGCACCGGCCATTGACGTCACTTTATTGGTTATGATCAAGAGGCTAATTGCAGAAAATTGTTTTAATGTGTATTTAATCTATAGTGTTGCGGGAGGAGGGGACGCTCCGCTAATCAATCCGGAGATGTCCGAGGAGCAGCTGAGCCTCCAGCCGGGGAGGAGACGCTCCACGGAAACTTTACATATCTAACTCTGTATAATTCAATCTGTTCTGATCCTCGATGGTTCCAGCAACTGATGTGTTAAATAATGAAACTATACAAAGAGTCTAAACGGAATAAAGAAGAGCTGGATAAGGAGCCCCACTATGGAAACAAAACCTATTTTTGTAGGAGTAAAGATCCATTAAAGGGAATCTGTCAGCAGGTTTTTGCTCCTTCATCTGACAGCAACATAATGTAGGCAAAGAAACCCTGAATCCACCGATGTATCACATAGATTATTGGCTGCAGCCGTTCTCACACAATCAAAGCATTTAGTTTTAGGCATGTAACAGAGCTGAGAGAGCTGACCCCACCCATACAACAGCTGACTCCACCCACACCACAACTGGCCCCACCCCTTCCACAGCTGACTCTGCTGACGCCACAGCTAACCCACCCACAAAGATGACCGCACTCACATCACAGCTGACTCTGCCCACACCACAGCTAACCCCATTGAGAGCACAGTTATCCACACACATGCCACAGCTAACCCTGCCCACATCATGGCTAACCCTACCCACACCACAGCTAACCCTGCACCATAGCTGACTCCGCACAGACCACAACTAATGCCACCCACACCACAGCTGACTCTGCCAAGACCACAGCTAACCCCACCCACACTACAGCTAGCCCTGCCCACAATCATAGCTAATATCACCCAAACCACAGCTAACCCCACACCATAGATGACTCCACCCACACCACAGCTAACCCCACCCACACCACAGCTGACTCTACCCAGACCACCGCTAGCCCAACGCACACCACAGCTAACTCCATCCACACCACAGCTAACCCAACCCACACCACAGTTAACTCTATCTACACCACAACTATCCTTTTGCACACCACAGCTAACTTCATCTACACCACAACTATCCTCATCCACACCACAGCTGACTCCGCACACCAGTGTCTGTATGTACAACTTCTATAGACAGTGAGTTGCCAATCACAAGTGGGGGTGGAGTTGGACAACAAGGCAGAACCAGCAAGCCACTGCAATGATAAGTCTTCATGATAAAACACTCAGTTTAAGTAAACAACAGCACGCGAGGTGACATGTGACATCGTTGAATTCTGTGTGTTCACCCCTACAGCATGCTGTCCTCAGATTACATAGCAAATAACTGCTGACAGATTCCCTTTAAGGTTGGCTGCTGTATATAAGCACAAGCTCAGCCAAAAGCAACTACATGGAAAATTGTTTTCCATTACAGCGAGAATGGAAAGGAGTTGTGTTAGAAGTCACTGGATGGGTCACTACGAGGGGCAGACATATCATTGGTGCAGCCTTTGCAGCCGTATAGGGCCCGAGAGGTGAAGGGGCCACATCTACCTCCAAAGCAGAAGGAATTGTGCATTATGGTGAGTTATTGGACTGTAAAGGGCCCCTAAATTGTTCTTTCTCAGGGGCCACTTCTGTCTTTGTCCAGTAATCACTGTAGTCATCAGCCTATGAGTTCTGGTTATATTACAGCAAAGAATTCAGCCCACACTCATATCTCAACTAGTCGGGTTTATTAGGGAGAGGTTACTTAATGTCATAAATGGTAAAAATAGCAAAGGGTATAAAAACAAGCATCTTTTCAAGTTACGTCTTACTAACAATACGCTCCGTTCTCAAAAAAAGTGGAGTTTATCAATTGTACTGTTTACTGCTCATTGCCAGGTTTACCCTAAACCTCATCCACGCTCTGTATGGAGTCAACCAGGCACTACTGTGCTTCTCATCAGAGAGTGTACAGCCGGACCTGTGGCTCAGCCCAGACCTGCGGCACAGCCCGGACCTGCGGCACAACCCGGACCAGCGGCACAGCCCGGACCAGCAGCACAGCCCGGACCTGCGGCACAGCCCGGACCTGCGGCACAACCCGGACCTGCGGCACAGCCCGGAACTGCGGAAACAGCCCAGACCTGCGCACAGCCCGGACCTGCGGCACTCCCGACCTGCGCACACGCCGATGCGGCAACAGCCCGGACCTGCGGCACAACCGGACATGCGGCACAGCCCGGACCTGCGGCACAGCCCAGACCTGCGGCACAGCCCGCACCTGCGGCACAACCCGACCTGCGGCACAGCCCAGACTCGGCACAGCCCAGACCTTGCAAAACAGCCTGGACCTGCAGCTCAGTTCGGACCTGCGGCACACCCGGACCTGCCTCAGTCGACTGTGGCACAACTGACCATGACCCAGACATGCAGGCTCAGCCCAGACATGCAGCCCGGTCTGGACCTTCATTTCAGCTCAGACATGTGGCTCACCCTGCACATTTTCTGTAAAATATGTCTGTGGCATGAGAGGCTACAATGTAGCTTCAAGTACATTCATTTCTCCAGGGAGATCTGCAGATCTCAGCTTTAGCTCCTGCCTGCAATGTTGAAGGTTGTCAGTTCTGGGATGGATGTTAAAAGAGGAAAAATTAACATTTTGCAATTGTTTCTCATTATATTTAGCAGTTTTATAGGAACAAAACAATCTTTTTCTTCACTTCAAGAATACAGTGACATAGACGTACATTGCTGTGTGTAGATGTATCTCTATGTACCTGTATAATCTGCTTATGGGTTCTTACAGTCTGCAATAAATGCTGAAAATTATCCACATTTTTCTGTCTCTCACAGAGCGGACTGTGGCTCATAGCTAGAGCTACTGCCTGCAAAATTGTGAGTCACAAATTGAGTTTTGTGTGATAAAAGAAAAAAGTATTGTCTTATTTAATTCATGCATGTGCAGACAGATGCTGGCCCCACCCCAAGGAGGAGCTACAGGGACAGCAGGCCCTGCCCCTGAGGAGAGGAGGTACAGAACCAGTGAAGATAGTGAGAAGTTTCTGTAACATTGACGACCCCGTGCTATGCTGCCTCCCTGCAGCAGGGGCACTGGCTTACTCACACCACCCGGCAGCACCCTGCTTCCCCTTTCTCAGCTGTCCATATATTTCTCTGTGGCCTCTCACTCCTGAAGGCTGTGCACGCTGGACAGGTCTTTTGGAATGTGCTTAGAGTGCATGCCCAAGCTCCTGCCCTGGTCTTAAAGGGCCAGCATGCCATTACTAGAAAGTGACACGCAGCCTATGGCTGAGAGGCATTGGGTATGTAAGGCATCCTCCAATTAGGAGAGCTGCCTGATCAACACCATTAGTGAGTCTTCAATCTAGCTTGTTGTTAGGTCCTGTCTGCCCTGTGTCCAACCTTCCCATACCTGTCTGTCCTGCCATATCTCTGCACCCTTCTGCTCCTGCCATCTCTGTCTGTTGTGTCTGTTCCTGTGGCACCTGCCTATACCATAGTCTTTGCCTGCTGTTCCAGAGATTGTACCTGCTGTCCTATCTGCTCCAGCTGCACTTGCCACACCAAAGTCTGTATCTGCCCAGACCTGTGACTGTGCCTATGTCCTTCTTGGGTTACCAGCCCGCTATACCAGTGACTGTGCCATTCCTCCTTGGGTTACCAGCCACGCTATACAGTGACTGTGCCCATGTCCTTCCTTGGGTTACTAGCCGCTATACCAGTGACTGTGCCATGTCCTTCCTTGGGTTACCAGCCCGCTATTCCAGTGACTGGGCCCACATCCGCCCTGGTTACCAGCCACCTTACTGTGACTGTGCCCATGTCCTTCCTTGGGTTACCAGCCCGCTATTACCAGTGACTGTGCTGTCTATCCCTGGTTACCAGCCCGCTATACCAGTGACTGTGTCCCTTGTCGTCCCTGGGTAACTAGCTTGCTATACAGTGATTGTGCCCATGTCTGTCCATGTTACCAGCCCGCTATTCCAGTGACTGTGCCATGTTCTTCCTTGTTTACCAGCCCGCTATACCAGTGACTGTATCCACATTGACCCCTGAGTTACCAGCCCACCATACTGGTGAATGTGCCCATGTCCTTCCAAGGGTTACCAGCCCGCTATACCAATGACTGTGCTGTCATGTCCCCTGAGTTACCAGTCCGCTATACCAATGACTGTGCTGTCTGTCCCTGAGGTTACCAGCCCGCTATACCATGACTGTGCTGTCCGTCCCTGAGTTACCAGCCCGCTATACCAATGACTGTGCTGTCTGTCCCTCAGTTACCAGCCCGCTATACCAGTGACTGTGCCCATGTCCATTCCCTGGGTTACTAGCCCGCTATACCAGTGACTGTGCCCATGTCGGTCCCTGAGTTACCAGCCCGCTATACCAGTGACTGTTCCCATGTCCTTCCTGGGTTCTCAGCCCGCTATACCAGAGTCTGTGCCCTGGGGGTAGCCGCCACAGTCCACCCCCCCTCCCTCACCCCCATAAGCATCATAGTTAAGACAAAGCCCTGAGAGCCGGGACAGCGGGACCGAGCCCTCAAATCCTGACAGTCCCACTGAAGCCGCGATGGTCGGGAGCTCGGACAAATACTCTGCAACATCAAATCCCTATAAAGAAACCAAACTTCTCCATAATTGTGTTTATTGTATTTTCGCTTTTGTTTTTTTTTCCTTTCTTTGACTAATCGGATCTAAAATGATTTTGTACTAAATTAATTTTCTGCCATTTTCTTGTTGCAAATCAAATACGAGACGAGTTCAGTGGTGTAAATTCACGAGCTCGGCGACGCGGCCCGAAATATTGGCTCTGCTGATTAATAAAGTCGGATACAAATGTCAAACTCAATTAGCTGTTTGTATCCAGATAAATGGGCTGAAATTAACTGCAGTCAAACTCGGTCTTTATGTTCAGAGTTTGGAATCTGCAACAATTCTAATTAGTTTTATTTGTGTTGCTCTTTCCTGTTTTTGTTTTCTAATGTATAAAAGCAAAATGCGACAGAAATAAAGAGGCAAAAGGCCTAACGAGCTGCTGACGAGCCACTGATGAGCCACTGCCAAGCGCTGACGAACCGCTGACGAGCCACCGCCGAGCGCTGACGAGCCACTGACGAACCTCTGATGAGCCACTGACGAGCGCTGATGAGCTGCCGCCGCCGAGCGCTGATGAGCCGCTGACGAGCCGCCAAGCGCTGACGAGCCACTGACGAACCTCTGACGAGCCACTGACGAGCACTGAGGAACCTCTGAGACGAGCCACCAACGAGCGCTGACAAGCCGCTGACGAGCACTGACGAACCTCTGACGAGCCACTGCCGAGCGCTGAGGAACCTCTGACGAGCCACTGACGAACCTCTGACGAGCCACTGTTGAGCGCTGCCGAGCCCTGCCGAGCCACTGCCGAGTGCTGCCGAGCCGCTGAAGAACCTCTGACTATCCACTGACGAGCCACTGACGAGCCCCTGACAAGCCACTGACGAACCTCTGACGAGCCGCTGACAAGCGCTGAGGAAGCTCTGACGAGCCACTGATGAGCACTGCCGAGCCACCAACGAGCGCTGACAAGCCGCTGACGAGCCACTGACGAGCCGCTGACGAGCCCCTGACGAGCCACTGACGAGCGCTGAGGAAGCTCTGACGAGCCGCTGATGAGCGCTGACGAATCTTTGACGAGCCATTGATGAGCCGCCAATGAGCCGCTGACGAGCCGCCGATAAGCCGCTGTTGAACCGACGAGCGCTGACAAGCCGCTGACGAGCCGCCACCGAGCACTGACGAGCGCTGGACATGGTCCCCAGGGAAGCCATGATTCAATGGTATATTATGCTTCAATTTATTTATTTTATGTACTTATATATTATTTTTTATTTATTTACATAATTACTTTTACTATTTTTACTAATTTGCTGGATAAGTGGAAATTGCAAAGTTCACTGTTATTTATTGTAGGTATTTATAGATTATTTTTTCATTTATTGACATATTCATTTTTATTATTTTTACTAATTTGGGAACATGCAAAGTCCACTTTTGGTGTTATTTTATGTATTTTTTTTAATTTTTTTTAAATTTTTTTACTAATTTGCTGATTAAGGGGAAAATGTCCACTTTTTATTTTGTTACTTATTTCACGTATTTTGTAATTTATTTTTTATTTATTTTGACTAATTTGCTGATTAAGTAGAAAATGTAACGACTACTTTTTTATTATTTATTTTTACTACTTTGCAGATTAAGGGGAAAATGCAAAGCACTTTTTTATTCATTTATTTCTTTCTTTACATATTTACTTTTAATATTTTTACTAATTTGCTGATTAAGTGTAAAATGTAAAGTAACCTGTTATTTAGTTATTTATTTTGTATTTGTTATTCTTTTTTTTTTATTTACACAGTTGCTTTTACTATTTTTATTAATTTGCTGGTTATGGGATAAAATGCAAATATGCTTTTTTATTTAGTTATTTATTTTATATATTTTTTATTTATTTAATTTATTTTTATTAATTTACTGATTAAGAGGTAAATGCAAAGTTTACTTTTTTATTTACCGTAGTTATTATTTGATGTATTTTTTACTTATTTATATATGTAATCTTTTATCTATTTACATATTTGTTTTTAATATTTTTACTAATTTGCTGGTTAAGAGTAAATGCAAAATCCACTTTTTTTATTTATTTATTTTATGTATTTTTTTGTTTATTTTCTTTATTTATTTTTAGTAATTTGCTAGTTAAGGGTAAATGCAAAGTTCACTTTTTTCTATTATTTTTATTGTTTTTCTTTTTTTCTACACATCCCTTTGTAAACGCTTATGCAGCTTTTTATTTTTCGAATAATTACAACCTTCTCTTGTCTGTTTCCGGAGGCATTTTATCTAATTATTATTAAGTACCGAATAGGTAAAGCACATTACATTGTTCCCTATAAAGTGCACTTAACATTTTTTTATTTTTTTAAATGAAAATATAAATATAAAAAAAATTCCGCAGACTAAAACACATTGAGCTGCTCCACGTCGGGGGGTGTCATTACGGAACGCCATTATGGTACATATTCCTTTTATTGGATACAAATCCTGTTATATCCACTTCCTAAATTGCAAACCGGTGTAGGGAGAAATGGAAGTTGTGTTGGGATCAATGTAAAGTGACTTAGGGATGAATTACTGGTTACGTCAAGGACTGTAAATAGCGAGAAGGCCGAGCTGGTAAGTGGTAAATCTCTATACATTCCTATAAAATAGAGATTGCAGGCTCGTGTAATGAAGCCAGAGAAATGCAGGATGGGTTTACAAGACTTTATTGTGGAGCCAAGTCAGATTCATTGCTCGGTGTGTCCTGACCAGCGGTGTATTAAATACATTGTGCAGAACGGCAGCCTCTCCCGAGCGCCCAACCAAGTCCCCGACGCACTAAATAATTCAGCTACAAGTTTTAAGTCAAATGGTGTGCTCAAATGGAAGAAAAAGGATAAGCAGGCACATATCACCTTTCTGACTTAGGTTTTTTTCATTCACTCTTGGTAAGATCTCTAAAGAACATAAAAGGTTTGTGAAATATTTAAAAAGTCTAAGATAATAATAATTAATAATAATTAATAAAATGGTCTTTAATGTACTAATCTATCAAGACTTTGAAAAGGTTGCATATGTCGCTTAATATATCATTTCCATTTCGATTTAATTTGCTTTTGCTTCTGTTTATTAAATTTGTGGCTCCTTGGGGGCAGGCTTTTTTTCTTTTCCTCCATTTCCTGCATTTAAGGATTTTTCCAACTGTATAGAATTAGGGTTTCCATTCTTCGGACAACCCCTTTTTCAATCTGAGTGTTTGCCCCCAGTAAAATGACAACACTTATACTCACCTAAAGTGCCAACACCAATCCAGTGGTGTTGACACTCACTCTCCCAGGGCTTAAGTTCATATGTATATGTCACATAATATAATGTATATAAATATATAATTTTCATTTTGGTTTAGTTGCTTTTGCTTGTATATGATGAATGGCTAAGGCTCCTCGGGGGCGGGCTTACATTTGTGCTTTGTCCTTTCTCTTTTTCCTGCATTTCTCTGCATGTCTCCATTCTTCTTCACTCCTTAAGTCTCTGTATTTGTATCGTGTTTGCAGTTATTTTACACAAATCTCCTGCCATACACATCATACTCATCATTGGACCCTTTGTTTTTTTCACTGTCTAGAATAGCTTAGGTTCTAGTAAAGAAATAAATAAACATATTGTCTGCTCATTAGTTTATTACAGCCAGTGGTGAATACTGGTGAATGTTAAGCCGAATTGAATGATTCAGACAGGATCTTCCCTAGGAGTTCCCTGATACATTGTAACTGTTTCTAGAATAGTTCATGACCATTTTAAAGGGTTTTCCACTTCTCAGACAACCTTTTCTCAATCCGAGGGTTAAAATGTCAACACTTATACTCACCTCCGGTGCCAGCGCTGTTCCCGAGAGGTCGACACTCACTCTCCCATGACTTTGTTGCAAAACAGATTGATTGAGAACATGTTGTCTAAGTAGTGGACAACCCCTTTAATTGTTGGAATATCATGAAGTAATTTTAAAAGTTGGTCTAGTAAATCTATTCATCGATTTGAGTTTTCTCTACAACCTGTTATCAGGACCGGCCGGCAGGTCTTGTAGAACAATGAGATGCTACAAAAACAAGATGGTCTAGAACTGGTCTAGAACTGATACACATCAGTCAAGACCATGGAAGTTTATAATTATTATTATTTATTTATATAGCGCCATTAGATTCCATGGCGTATTACATAATGAAAGGGCTAGACCACAGGGAAAAACAAGGATGCAAGCAAACCTTTATTTACACTCAAGCCAACGCGTTTCGTGGCCACCTGGCCACTTCATCAGGGCAGCAGGGAACATTGCTGCCCTGATGAAGTGGCCAGGTGGCCATGAAATGCGTTGACTTGAGTGTAAATAAAGGTTTGCTTGCATCCTCGGTTTTCCCTGTGGTCTAGCGCGGACAAACCCCGACTCTTTTTCTCCTATACTGTATGTATTTGCATCCCGGGATCTGCAGCGGCCAAAACTTCTACAGGTGGTTGTGACTCTCACAACCATACCAGGTGAGTGGATTACCTTTGTTAATAACACGCTGGTGTCCCTCATTTACCGCCTTAGTGCGCTCCCCCTCTCTCTAAATTTTTTGCAATAATCAAAGGGTGGACGAGGACAAGTACAGCATATACGTGTAGTCCAGACAAACAGTAACAGGAAGGGATGAGACCCTGTCCGCGAAGGGCTCACAGTCAATGAGGGACCGGAGGGGATACAGTAGGAGGGGGTAGTGCTGAACATGAGACGATGCGGTGGACAGGGTCTTATTGCAGGTTGTAGGCTTGTCGGAAGAGGTGAGTCTTCAGGTTTCTTTTGAAGGTTCCCAGGGTAGGCGAGTGTCTGATGTGTTGGGGAGAGAATTCCAGAGGATAGTGGATAGACTTGAGAAGTCTTGTATGTGATTGTGAGAGGAGATAAGAGGGGAGTAGAGGAGGGTTCTTGGGAGGATTGCAGGGTGCGTAAGAATAGGTATCGGGAGACCATCTCAGAGATGTATGGAGAGGACAGGTTGTGGATGGCTTTATAGGTCATGGTTGGGATTTTGAAGCGGGATCTCTGAGAG
This sequence comes from Allobates femoralis, assembly GCA_033576535.1. Taxonomy (NCBI): domain Eukaryota; kingdom Metazoa; phylum Chordata; class Amphibia; order Anura; family Aromobatidae; genus Allobates; species Allobates femoralis. Next base: position 188,197,547 of record JARQOC010000008.1, read on the forward strand.
GTGCGAAGCCAGTGGAGGGCTTGGCAGAGGGGAGAGAATGGGGTGTAGCGGGAAGACAGGTGGATGAGTCGGGCAGCGGAGTTTAGGATAGATTAGGGAGCTGTGAGGGAGGTAGCGGGGAGGCCGGTTAGCAGGAGTTTGCAGTAGTCGAGACGGGAGATGATGAGAGAAAGTGATTTAGCAGTGTCGTGGTCAAGGAAAGTGCAGATCCGGGAAATGTCTTGAGCTTGAGTCAGCAGGAAGTGGCAATGGCTTGGATGTGAGGCTTGAAGGAGAGGGAAGAGTCTAGGATTACCCTGAGGCACGTGGCGTGAGGGACTGGGGAGAGTGAGCAGTCGTTGACACTAATGGATATGTCTGGTAGAGGCGGAGAGCGACTTGGGGGGGAAGATGATGAACTCATTTATGTCCATGTTCAGTTTGAGGAAGCGAGCAGAGAGGTAGGATGAGATGGCGGACAGGCATTTTGGAATTTTGGATAGTAGGGAGGCGATGTCAGGACCAGATAGATAGATCTTGGTGTCATCGGCGTAGAGATGATACTGAAGGCCGTGGGACTCGATGAGTTGTCCTAGGCCGAGGGTGTAGATGGAGAAGAGTAGGGGGCCCAGAACTGAGCCCTGGCAGACACTGACAGATAGGGGGTACGGCAAAGAGGTGGTGTGGGAGTGTGTGATGGTGAAGGTCTGGTCAGTTAGGTATGAGGAGATCCAGGAGAGGGCTAGGTCAGTGATGCCGAGAGATTCCAGACTCTGAAGTAGGAGGGAATGGTCAACTGTGTCAAAGGCTGCAGATAGGTGAAGGAGGAGGATGAGGATGGAGTAATGTCGCTTGCTCTTGGCGGTCAGTAGGTCGGTGGTGACTTTGGTTAGGGCTGTTTCAGTGGAGTGATGAGAACGGAAGCCGATTGTAGACGGTCAAAGAGGGAGCAGGAGGAGATGTGGGAGAACAGTTCAGAATGGATGTGTTCTTTTAGTAGTTTGGAGGCGAAGGGGAGGAGAGATATGGGGCAATAGTTATATACAGATGCTGTATCGAGGGAAGATTTTTTGAGGATGGGTGTGATCAAGGCATGTTTGAAGGATGAGGGGAAGACGCCCGTAGTGAGTGATAGGTTGAAGAGGTGGGTTAGGGCAGGAATGAGGACAGTGGTGAGGTTCGGGATGAGGTGGGAGAGGAGTGGGTCAAGGGCACAGTCGGTGAGGTGTGATCATGACAGAAGGGAGGAGATTATAAAGACCCATAACCATAGATGACTTGAAACACTAACTTTCGTCAACTCATCCGATGATCTCTTGATCATGGGATCCTCCTCTAGAGATACCACTGGTCTCCCATCAATTCAGATTTATCTTACAACATGAGGGGGTCTTTGCTCTGAAGAATCAGAGGTTTCTTTGACAATAACAAGAATTACTATGTAGTAGGTTTCTTTGACAAAAAGAGACTTGACTGATGGAGGATAATAGCGATCCCAAACCATAGATGACTTGAAACACTTTTTAACTTTCGTCAATTCATCCGATGGCCCTTGATCATGGGATCTTCTTCTGGAGATTCCACTGGATCCTCATCACTTTTGATTTATCTTAGAACTTCAGAGATTCTTTGTTTCGAAGAATCGTAGATTTCTTTGACAACAAAAAGTCTTATTAACCAGGAAACCTTCAACCATGTAGCAATTCTTCAAGGCAAAGGACTCCTGAAGTGCTAAGACAAAAGGAGATTATAAAGGTTTCCCGAACTAGTGTGTTCAGTGATCAGCTGTGACTTGTGTGCGTATATGCATATATACATAATGTCACAAGTGTATCAGGAGCCCCGGATGAGGCTGTTGGGCCACTCGCAGAGGGTCGCAACATCTGGGCAAACAGCCGAAATCCTGAACTGTTGTCTTGTACCTTTAAGTGGTATTTCTCTTCTTGATGTTAGCTGGAGGTCACTAGGCCAAGGCAGATCTCCTACCTGTCCACCTTTCAGCTGTCTCTATTTAAACCCTTTGGATCACATGATGCATTGCTGGTGATAGCGTATGTTTGGAGGTGGTGTTGCTTCCTGGCTTTGCAGTGCATTGTGGATTTCAGGTGACGTTTGCGGTCTTTCTCTTCGTTCAGCTAAGTTTGCCTACCTTTCCCCCTCATCTGTCTCCTTGGTGTTTTCCTTTATTTATTAGCTGGGTGGACCAGTGTCTACCCTGTCTGATCCCTAAGTAGCTTTGTTGAGGGACAGACAGGGATGAGGTATTCTGATCAGCGACAGTTGCGGAGACTGTATAGGGTTGATAGGGGAGCCAGGTATCAGCGCTAGTGTTTCTAGGGGTCACCATCTCCCCTTTACCCTTAACATCAGGGACTCCTTACCCCTCCTCGTCGTCCTGTAATGGGTGACTCCTTACGTCCAGCGTGACACATAATTGGACAAAATCTAACAAAATAGCCAATTGATACCATAGATAATGATCATTATTGGGCAGTGGCGGACCTTATGCCAAGTGGGCCCTGGTGCAGCAGCTGAAAGTGAGGAGTGGGGGGGTGTTTGCTATTGGATGTAGGCGAGAAGCGGGTGGGTGGGGGGTGCTAGTGTATGTCGGCGAGGAGCGGGGGTGGGGGGTGTTGCTATAGCTGCTGCATCTCCTACCTGCGCCTGGCCGCGCAGTCCTGGGAGCCAGGGCGGCAGAAGAGAGGAGGGGCGGGATCAGCTGCCTCAGCCTCAGTTAACCCCCTCTCCTCTGACACAGGGACATGGGGGTTGGCTGGGGGCCCCCCTGCAGGCTTGAGGGGCCCCCTAGCCGGTCGGGGCCCTGGTGCAGCCTAACCAGCTGCACCACGGTAGATCCGCCCCTGCCATTGGGTTCAAGGAAGGAAACAATCATTGGTTTCAGTCATCGTTGAGAACACCAGTCGCACATTGTGGATTTCTTTGCCGTCGGTCAGAACTATCTAAAATTAGGCGATGTCGTCTGTGACAAACAAATCATTGATTTCCTATTTTTATCTAATGTGTATGGGGTTCTTTAGAGTTCATTATGCCTGCAGCATCCTCCTAACAATGTTGTGCAGTTCAGGTCCTCTAAAGGGAACAATCCTCATAGGAACTGTCCACCATAAGAGTTGAGAATCCCGAAGAGACGACCTTTCCTATAAACTCTTGCTCCCGAAATAGTTTGACTTTCCATAGTTTCAGGTTGGCTAGAAATATAGGAACTTACCAGCCGTAATGAAATGTTACATTTTCTGGAGCTTTCTCAGCCATGTTTCACATATCTCCTGCTTCATAAAGGCAAGCCGTGAGCTGAATTCTCTTTCGTGACCTCTATCCGGGCATTAGATTCAGTCATCTGTAGTGAACATTGCAACCGAGCAAATCTCAGGGCAGCGAGATTGTCACATTGAGGATCGGGACGGGAAAACACCATACACTATTTATTTTGTTACTTACAGGCTTTCCAGTCTCTTGTGTCGTTTAATGGCCTTGATGACAGTTTTTAGGCAACGGTAATGCGAGAAAGACGTTGGCGCTATTCATAGCTGGATCTGCTATTACGGAATTACTTATTTAAGAGATGGGTGTAAAGATGAGCAAATCGCTAAGCCAACACCATAACCGCTGCATTTCAAGGCTATTTACGCCAAGAAAATCTATACCCTATGTCACAGAAATCCTGACTTGTTGAGCAATTTGTGGAGTAAGAGTGACACTCGAAGCCGAGGCGGCCTCCACTCTCGCTGTTAGCGGAATTGATTTTTATCCTGTTTGGCATCTCCCTATCTCGGCTTCTTAATAGACAAGTTAAATGGTTCGGTTTAGAGAAAAGTCCTCAAAAATGAAGTCATATCATCCTTCAGGTTAGATTATAGCGGGTCCGGCAGGGGCGGACCGTCACCCCCGGGGGCCCTGGTGCAGCTGCACCAGCTGCACCAGTGTAGTTCCGCCCCTGGGGTCCGGCCAACTTTGCAAAGCAAATTGGACCATCCAAGACCTCGTGGACAACACATGATGGAGAAAAAAGAGCATTGGGCATCTTAACATGTCCAGTCCTCTATTCCTGAGATATTTGGCAATGGCTTCATTTAATTTTCCTATTCTCATCCAATTGCTCGGCCAACTGGAGTTTGATGTGATTGACCATTTTGCCCCTTTGGCACTGAGGTTCAACATAAACAATGTCCTTCTCCTATTTATCAGTATTTTGAGCCATCTCATTTTGTCATCTTCATCTCATGTTATCACGTCCTTGATGTCCTTGATGATATGGTCAATCCTTAGACACCACGGTTTTGTGGTTTCAGGTTCTGTCCGGTTTGAACCCAATAGAACCTGATCCAGTATTGGCCCCATGTGTCCCTACGGTCCCGGATTGGTCTTATTTGGCCTCTGTTTTTGTGCTTTTTTTGGCTGGATCCGGATGAGTTCATTTTTTGCCCCGGACTCAAATCAGAGACTGCATCATTTTTTGTGTCCAGTGCAAAAAAACTAACAAAATCAGATCCTCCCTAGCATGGGAGTCTATGGACGCCGGATCGCTCTGGATTCGGCAAAAAAATCGAACCGGTTCCCGGAAACCTTTTAGAGAATAGTGCCGGCTCTGAAATGCTGCCGCGCTCATTCAGCACCAAGGACAGCAGCATCATTTCAGAGCCACCGCTGAACGTTCAGTACCATGGAGAGCTCCACTACTCACACGGGCTGAACGTTCAGCACCATGGAAAGCTCCAGTGCTCACATGGGCTGAACGTTCAGCACTATGGAAAGCTGCAGTGCTCACATGGGTTGAATGTTCAGCACCATGGAGAGCTCCACTGCTCACACGGGCTGAACGTTCAGCACCATGGAGAGCTCCACTGTTCACATGGGCTGAACCTTCAGCACCATGGAGAGCTCCACTGCTCACACAGACTGAACGTTCAGCACCATGGAGAGCTTCACTGTTCACATGGGCTGAACGTTCAGCACCATGGAGAGCTCCACTGCTCACACGGGCTGAACGTTCAGCACCATGGAGAGCTAATAAACAGCCAGAGGCATGGGAATGAAAATCCACAATAAATAACATGTCCATTACTTATTAGTGCAGTGCAGCTCTTAAAAGAGTCCTGAGTGTCCAGAGAGCTGCATTCGCACAATAAACAATAGTTCAGTAAGTGCTGGCAGGGCACACAAGGTGGTGCAGAAAGTATCTAAAACTCATGACTAAGACAGTGTGGGTGCAAATTGTTCCATTATTCTTCCACTTTTAGCTTGATAAATCTCAATCTGTCACTGTGCCTTCATAGATGCATATGATTGTCTCACTCTTGCATGTCCACCTTTCACACTGAGATAAACAACTCCCAAAGGCCCTAACTGTAGGGAGAGAGAAGACAGGTCACCTCATGACACTCACCTGTGTCTATACCCTGAGCTCCCTAACGTCCCTATACGTGTCCTTCCCCTAGTCACCATCATGTACCTAATCCCTCACTATCCGTCCACTCTTGGGTAACACAAAGACCGGTGAGTGCGGTAATCTCACCATTGCAGTAATCAGACACAAGGGAAAGAGGACAGATAGAGAGACGTATTTTTATTCCATAAAATGGAGTGTGTTATATGCAGTTAGGGAGGGAGGGGGGTGCGGTGGAGGACGACAGGCGCACCGTTTCACGTTGCTCACGCTTCTACGGGTCCAACCATAAACGCCACAGTGCCCAGATCTCCGACAACCTGAATAGAAATCGGTTCTATCAGATGTTGGAACGCATGACAATTTAAAGTGGAGGGGAATGGTCACAAAAGTATGCACCTGAGATAGGACAAACAAAGGACTACCAGCAAACAGAACCAAAACAAATAATATACATTTGAAAACCATAGTTTCACAAGGCAACTCGTTCAATATCCCCAAGGACAGGAGACACCCACGACACCACCATTCAATAGTAATCTCCAGCCCGTGACTTTCTAATGCAACATACAACTAGTTATTCTTAGAGTTGTAACATACAACATTAAGCAACTACAACTAAAGTTTATTATGCAAAAAGAATGAATGTCTGGAGATGAGAAGCGGTTCCTACCTATTCCGGCATATACTAAACATTTGTGCGGAACGCGTGGGCCGCCAGGTTTGATTCCTTGCTTTCTCTTATCAGTATATACAACCGCCGAAACCTCCATGAATTTAGCAGATAAACACCTTAGATTGTAAATATTTACTCTCAGCGTTTTGCAGATCTGGATTATGTACAATGCATCGCAGAACATCCGTCTCCATTTCACAAGGCTCCTGTCATCTTGATAGCGTGCGGATATTGTAATTCCATTGGCTGAAATATCTTTTAATGCACAATCTTATCTCAGTGACAAGATATGGAGTAATGTGAAATTCGTTGACTTCTGACTCCTTTTTGACAATCTCCTCCTTACAGACGATGGAGAACAGAAGGTTCATGTAATAAAATAAATCAAAACGAATCAGTGCATTTATCCAACTGCAAAACCTGAAGTGTGCGGGGAGCGGCGGTGGCCGAATCTCCATCCTCGCTGGTCAATGATTCAGGTTTAGAGCTGCTAGAAATGCCAGTGACAACCGAGGTGTTTTACTTTATGGTCTCTCTTACGTTGGAGACTTGTGACAGATTTGGGACCTGTGTCTCACTCCTGTATGAGACTCATACTTCAGTTTAGGAGTTAATGTCAGTTTCTGTTGCTGATAGTTCTTTGTCCAGGTGTGACTACTTTGTGATCACTCCCATCCCGTTTATATGGTCACAAGGTTCCAGCATCCTTTGCTGGTGATTGAACTGCATTCCTGGCCTGGCTACCTGAGGTGAAGGAGGTTCTCCGGAGAGCTGTCTACTGCCAAGCCAACAGCTGCCTAGGAGCGAGGCAGCAGGCGTGAAGTTGTTTTTGCCATTCTCGGTCTGTCTCCCCTTCCATCTTGTTGTTATTATTGCAGTGGTTGAGGCTAGTGCTCCCCCGGCCATTTCCCTATTGAGAGCTTACATCAGGGCCAGCGAGAGACGCCATTCCCTATGAAGCAGGCAAATTATAGTCCTCCCCCCCGGCCCCCGGGGCATTATCTTTTCAGGATAATTTGCTGATGTTTCCTAGTGGGGATAGTTTAGTAGTTTTGTCCTATTGCATTGTAGGAGCGCAGTGACACGGAAGATTACTGGATCTAGAAATTTGACCACTCAATGGGAAACCCCATTCAGTGGGTGTCCGACCACCTAAACCCCAGGATTGGGGGGATAATGAAGTCTAATATAAAAATCTAAAGCCTGGGGAATGTTATACAGCAGGTCCTGTACAGTAGAGCTGTGAATTCAGTCTGGGGTGAGATAAACACCTAGTAGAAGTAGGAGCGACTACATGAAGGTCATGTTTCTACAGTGTAATGAATCTAGCATGGTAAATAAACATCTACCAGAAATCAGCAGTATGGAGGCCTTAATACAACAATACTGCGCAGTGTAGCTCTGAATGCAGCACATGGGTGAGTGTAGAAGGGAAGTGTTGCAGAATAATGTGACATTTATTGTGGACATTAATATTTGTATAGATACAGTATATAGTGCATAAAAAGACTCACATGCAAATGTACATCTATATGTTATTCTGGAACCCTTCCCTTCTACAGTGAGATAAAACACTTACTAGAAAGCAAAAAGTAGGAATTCGACAATGGTACTGAACCATGTAGCTGCAAATGTAGCAAAATAATATGTGATCGAATTGTAGCAATACTTTGTAGTCATTGGTGTAGCTGCAATGTAGTATATAGCACTATATTAGTGAAACATGTAGCATTACTGTAGCATTGTAGCTGGCAAATGTAATAATTATGTGATGAATGTAGCAGTACTGAGCATTGTAGCTGCAAATGTAGCAATTATGTGATTCATGTAGCAGTACTGAGCATTGTAGCTGCAAGTATAGCATTATGTGATCATGTAGCAGTACTGAGCATTGTAGCTGCAAATGTAGTAATTGATGTGAATAATGTCAGCTGTACTGAGCATTGTACTGAAATGTAGCAGTTTTAATGATGTATCAATGTGCAGTACTAAGCATATGAGCTGCAAATGTAGCAATTATGTGATAAATGTAGCAGCTACTGTGAGCATTGTAGCTGTCAAATGGCCACTTATTACATCGCAGTACAGTGTGACCAGTGATGTTTTACAGTAACATTACTGGTGCAGTGGAAATCATGGATACAATTGTCTTATTCTTGTTCTGTGTACAATTGTAACTAAATCGTACATTATTTCATGTACAGTATAGTTACGCATGTGGTATTAATCCATGTCACTGTACTGCGTGTAAGTGGCAAATGTAGCATTATGTGATCATGTAGCAGTACTGAGCATTGTAGCCTGTAAATGTAGCAGTTATGTGATCATGTAGCAGTATTGAGCATTGTAGCTGCAAATGTAGCAGTTATGTGATCATGTAGCAGTACTGAGCATTGTAGCTGTGCATACAATAATAGGGAGAGGTCAAATGTACTAATAAGAATAATCATTTTGGTATATGGGGTTTATGCTCCAAAGAAAGGAATAGATGTCCTATGGGAGCATACCCTGAAAGCATGGCACAACAAGTATCGTGCCACATGGTGGCAGGCACAGCCGATATACCACATCATGGGTCTAAATGGTTTGGCAACATTTTTGACAGAATCATAGTGACACCAATATTCAAAATTTTAAGAAGGGACCTTGGTCAATAAAAGCCTCTCCCCAAGGAGCTGTGGGGGGGAAGTTACATGTTGGGCCAGTGGGAAGACGCGTTGCGCACTGCAGGTGCGCTTTGTATCAAAATCACTGCTGGTCCAGAATACCGGCCCATGGGGCAACTGCATTCCTGCCCCCGGCCCAGTCCGTCTCCAATGCAAAACCTCAAAGTCAAGAGAAACACAGAAAGGAATCGAGTAATGAGAATGTGAACCCGCGGATGTGATGGATGCTCCGACAGCAGAAGCTTTATATCTGCAGATGACAGAGTAAGCACCGCTGTCATATCATCATCATCATCATCATCCGTAAAGCCGATGTTTTCTCCCCGCAATGATTAGATCTCGCTCGGCTTTTCTGAGGGATTTACAGCTGCAACAATTGTCTGTTAGTAATAATAAAAATGGAAATTTTCCTGGTAATGTCTTCGGAAAAATGGCCCTTTTCTTCCACATTACCTGTTTAGAGATGTAAAAGCTCTCGGCTTGACATCTTAATCACAATAATTCTGTCTCAGGTTTTTGATTTACTTTCCAGGAGAGATTGCGGAGAGATAAGAGCGCAGATGCTGGCGAATATCTGCAGGCTGGCGAGCCCCGGCGATGGATGGAGACATCAGCTCTACCCATCCAGGGGGATAACACATAAAAAAACATAGAAATATAAACAGTCATCAGGAAAATTAAATGAAAGAAAAAGAAATAAAAATGCTGCAGAAAAACTGATCTAGATTCCAGCTCTGTCGATTGATGATGAGTCCTCTGGTTTTTGCTCCTTAGAGGACAACATAATAAAAGTACTGACACCCTGATTCCAGCGATTTGTCACTTGCAGAGCTGCTTGCTGTAGTTCTGATAAAATCCCAGTTTTATCTGATGCATATGTAGCAGTTCTCTGAATGCTGAGCAGCTGTAAACCTGCCCCTACCACTGATTGGCAGCTTTCAGTGTATAACCCCGCCCACACCACTGATTGGCAGCTTTCTCTGCATAACCCCATCCACACCACTGATTAACAGCTCTCTCTGTAACACTGCCCACACCACTGATTGGCATCCTTCGCTGTATAACCTCACCAACACCTAATTGACAGCTTTTTCTGTATAACCCCACCCACACCACTGATTGGCAGCTTTCTGTGTATAACCACAACGCTGATTGGCAGCTTTCTCTATATAACCTCACCCACACCCCTGATTGGCAGCTTTCTCTGTATAACCTGCCCACACCACTGATTGGCATCCTTCGCTGTATAATCCCACCCATACCTAATTGGCAGCTTTCTCTATATAACCCCACCCACAAAACTGATTAGTAGCTTTAATATAATATTTATTCATTTATATAGCGCTATTGATTCCATAGCACTTTACATACATGAGTAATGCTGTCTATCTTGGAGCTCACAATCTACACATCCTATCAGTATGTCTTTACAATGTGGGAGGAAACCGGAGTGCCCGGAGGAAACCCACGCAAACACAGGGAGAACATACAAACTCCTTGCAGATGTTGTCCTTAGTTTCCTTGGTGGGAATTGAACCCAGGACCTCAGGACCCCAGTGCTGCAAAGGCTGCAGTGCAACCACTTGAGCCACCGTGCCACCGAGCTTTCTCTGTATAACCCCGCCCACACCACTGATTAGCAGCTTTCTCTGTATAACCCCGCCCACACCACTGATTAGCAGCTTTCTCTGTATAACCCCGCCCACACCACTGATTGGCAGCTTTCTCTGTATAAGCCCGCCCACACCACTGATTGGCAGCTTTCTCTGTATAACCCCGCCCACACCACTGATTGGCATCCTCTGTATAACCTCACCCACACCTAATACAAAAGGTGTAATGATCACAGGGCGATGTCCCCTACATTATTCTCACACGTAGAATTAACACTAAAATTATCCAATTATTGGAGTTAAATAATGCATGAGACAATTCCCCCCTAAAAGGAAAGTAACATCCCGGCTCCCTTCACCTTCATCTTCATAGAAAAACTAAAAGCAGATGGAGAAATGTAACATTTCCTTATTTCGTCTCCTTAATATGAAGGAAGAGTTGATTATAATCATGGTTGTTTATTTCGCTGCTTGACTTCCTAAACACCAGTTCTGGGGATTATAGGATAATCAGACCGGGCAGAGAATTGCCGAAAATCCCCTCTAACCCATTCATGAAGGAATCCGTCCTGCAAAGCCGATGTCAGCTCTTAATTCCTGATTAGTGAAAGACGACAGAAATTAACCGGCCAAAAACTCATCAAGAGGAAAAGAAAGTTCTTTGGCCGCGACGTAAAGTTATTAACTGGATAAAGGAGGAGAGGATCCAAATGATCTGAGTGACGAAGGGTGACGGGGAACATGGATAAGGGACCTATAACTACTATAATACTGCCTCTATATACAAGAATATAACTACTATAATACTGCTCCTATATACAAGAATATAACTACTATAATACTGCCCCTATATCACAGAATATAACTACTATAATACTGCTCCTATATACAAGAATATAACTACTATAATACTGCTCCTATATACAAGAATATAACTACTATAATACTGCCCCTATATACAAGAATATAACTACTATAATACTGCTCCTATATACAAGAATATAACTACTATAATACCGCCCCTATATACAAGAATATAACTACTATAATACTGCTCCTATATACAAGAATATAACTACTATAATACTGCTCCTATATACAAGAATATAACTACTATAATACTGCTCCTATATACAAGAATATAACTACTATAATACTGCCCCTATGTACAAGAATATAACTACTATAATACTGCCCCTATATACAAGAATATAACTACTATAATACTGCTCCTATATACAAGAATATAACTACTATAATACTGCCCCCTATATACAAGAATATAACTACTATAATACTGCCCCTATATACAAGAATATAACTACTATAATACTGCTCCTATGTACAAGAATATAACTACTATAATACCGCTCCTATATACAAGAATATAACTACTATAATACCGCCCCTATATACAAGAATATAACTACTATAATACTGCCCCTATATACAGGAATATAACTACTATAATACTGCCCCTATATACAAGAATATAACTACTATAATACTGCCCCTATGTACAAGAATATAACTACTATAATACTGCCTCTATATACAAGAATATAACTACTATAATACTGCCCCTATATACAAGAATATAACTACTATAATACTGCCCCTATATACAAGAATATAACTACTATAATACTGCTCCTATATACAGGAATATAACTACTATAATACTGCTCCTATATACAAGAATATAACTACTATAATACTGCTCCTATATACAAGAATATAACTACTATAATACTGCTCCTATATACAAGAGTATAACTACTATAATACTGCTCCTATATACAAGAATATAACTACTATAATACTGCCCCTATATACAAGAATATAACTACTATAATACTGCTCCTATATACAGGAATATAACTACTATAATACTGCTCCTATATACAAGAATATAACTACTATAATACTGCTCCTATATACAAGAATATAACTACTATAATACTGCCCCTATATACAAGAATATAACTACTATAATACTGCTCCTATATACAAGAATATAACTACTATAATACTGCTCCTATATACAAGAATATAGCTACTATAATACTGCTCCTATATACAAGAGTATAACTACTATAATACTGCTCCTATATACAAGAATATAACTACTATAATACTGCCCCTATATACAAGAATATAACTACTATAACACTGCCCCTATATACAATAATATAATTACTGTAATACTGCTCCTATATACAAGAATATAATTATTATAATACTGCTCCTATATACAAGAATATAACTACTATAATACTGCCCCTATATACAAGAATATAACTACTATAATTCTGCCCCTATATACAAGAATATAACTACTATAATACTGCTCCTATATACAAGAATATAACTACTATAATACTGCACCTATGTACAGGAATATAACTACTATAATACTGCTCCTATATACAAGAATATAACTACTATAATACAGCTCCTATATACAAGAATATAACTACTATAATACTGCCACTATGTACAAGAATATAACTACTATAATACTGCCCCTATATATAAGAATATAACTACTATAATACTGCTCCTATGTACAAGAACATAATTACTATAATACTGATAAAAAAGCCAAGAAGCCAGCGCTGCCTGTGGTTAGCACGCAATAGAAAAAGTGCATGTGCACATATTAATTTCTAACTGTACTTTAAACTGAGAGATTTTGCAAAAAATGTATCAATTCTTTGAGCTACCCCGCCACGTCACAGCATTCTCAGATGGGGCAGTCCTACTCTACGTTTTTTAATACGCTGTGCCATTACGGCCTCCTGAATGCATTAAAAGCAGAACCATATTAAATGCACATGTACCTGAAGCATTTCTGAACTACTCCCACAGCGACAGAAAAGCAGCGCAGATAAAGGAAGACCAGGACCGGACATGACATCAGGAACTTATCAGATCTGACCCCCACACTGCCCAACCAGCAACCATGGATGAGGGTAGAACTCCCTCTGGACTGTGTGTCCGGTTTTTACACTGGAGCTAGAGTTGTTAGGTCAGTCTGAATATTGGGGGGTCTGATGGCCCCTCTATTGTGTCTTCACGCACTGCCTCCCCTCCAGGTTCTTTTTGTGTTTAGTTTAGACCGGCTTCACACCATGGTTTTTGTGATCCGGGGCTGTCCAATGTGAGCCGATTTTGTATGGGGCTGGATGGCAGCTATTTGCCCTCCGGTTCTCTGCTCTCAGGATACAGGAGAATTCATTTTTGTTCCCTGGACACAGAATTTCACCTTGCAGTGTTTTTGTGTCCGGGGGAAAAATCTGACAAAATCGGATCTAGCTGGATCCTCCCGTATCTGGTGCGATCAGGCGCCCGCTAACATGGGAGGTTATGGGCGTTGGATCTGACAGAAAAATGGATCCGGCTCCCGGACGCCAGGTGCTGAAGTTCAGCACCATGGAGAGCTCCAGGCTGAGATTTCAGGACTGGCTCTAGCTCCCCGCAAGCCGCGATCCTGACATTTCAGCCGCGGACTGCCAATTCCAGTGTAAAACAGGATCGGAGGACGTATTTGCCCTTCTGTTCTGTTTGTCCGGTGCTGTCAGGCTCTGTCCGGACAGATCCTGACACCACAAAGCCGTGGTGTGAAGCCGGCCTTAGTTGTTCCCGTCATTCTTTGCTCTGGATAAATCACAGGCGTTCTCTTTCCTCTGGTTTGGAGCTGATATAATCTCAAATCAACCATAAAAGAGATTTTAGAATTGCAGATGTCATTGAAGCATAAATATAAGAAGACGCTGAAGTTCCAGGACAATTCCTCGTGTCTGGGAAGAGCGGAGATTATTCCGTGTCCTCTTCTGTCAGGGGAGAAGGACATCTGGTGTCGGAGCAGAACTTTTGGCGATATTTAACATGATGATTTTATTTCAGTCTCATTTGGGGTCGAGTTAAAGTATAAATTTGCGGCATAAACTGCTGAGTGCGGATATTGGGACCGAAGAAGGTGAGAATCCGACGGTCAGGATCACACAGATCCTCGCGCTGCTCCTCTCATTGTTCTCCTTGATACATTGTTATTTATTTTTTAATTGTTAATGTTTTTTGTTGTTTGACATTTTCATTGATACCTTTTTAGGAAGGGACTAATCCCGAATGACTTATTGTAGAATTTGGAATCTTTGTACTTGTTCATTTTCGTTTCTTTGTTTTTCTTTTCAACATGAGCAATAATGAGGGACGCCGCTCCCTGTTGTAATATCGGTCCGGTGTGTTCCTATATTCTGGTCTTCAGACTTTTATGGTTCACAGGAGACAAATTCATTGCAAACACGTCTGCAGCAGAGAAATCAATGTCTCCTGTCTGCGAGGGTTCTTCGTGCAGCTTGTGTCAGGCTACGTGCGCACTCTGCAGATTTGATGCGTTTTTTTGGTGCAGATTTGGTGCAGAATTGCATGCCTTCCCTGAAGTCAATGAGAATTTTGATCTGTAGTTCACACATTGCTTATATTTTCCATGCAGATTTGGTGGCCTTGTGCGCACGCTGCAGATTTTCTGCACTTTTGTGACATTTGCATGCCTGTCCTTACGCAGCAAAGTGAAATAAACCTGCACCCTGCACAAGTCTACAATACTCAATAGTCTCTGTGTATGTACAAAGTGCAGAGGAGTTTCGCCTTTACTTCACTTCCTGTGACTACTAAAGATACATAGTGACCTTTCAATTATAATAAAGCATGAAACTTTAGGGGGATAAGCAATATAAACCTTATTCAAGGTCCAGAGCAAATCGTAGACAAATCTGAAACACGCGTCGGGGTGGAGGGACCCTTCACTTGGGCTCCTTGCATAGTTGCATTGTCCTATAAAGATAAATCTTGACTAAGCAATGTGACCATTTGTGCCTATATTGCTTTTTCTTGTGTTGTTCTGCATTTATTTTTGGGGCTTGGTGGCAACGTGTCTCTGTATGGACACAGTTTGCCTTTAAAATGTAACCACCGTTTACATTTTTATTTAATAATAATGTAGGGCAAGTGATTATAATAAACTTTCAAATATACTCCATAGGTGAAAGAAAACCTTTCAAAAACCTTCCAGAAGATGTCCCCACTAGGCTGTTTCTATACCTGACATATGCTGGTTGTTAGGTAAATCCGTCTTCAGCTCCACACATGAATATGACTATATAAATGGGGGGCTACACAGCGTTCATGCTACTGCTGATCAGAGTCTCATGTTACCTCAGGCAGGGACAGTGTTGAGCTCATGCTGTCGGCACACAGCTCCTGTGATCTCTCTCCATTCACATCGCTCTGCTCTGTGCAATCAGCTGAGGAGCTGTGTGAAGGCTATCAGCTGATTGCACAGAGCAGAGTGATGTAAATAGAGAGGAAACAGATAATAAGATCACAGAAGCAGGGCCAGTGCTGAGCTCAGGCAGTCAGCATATAGCTCTTGGGATCTCTCTCCATTCACATCGCTTTGCTCAGTGCAATCAGCTGAGGAGCTGTGTGAAGGCCATCAGCTGATTCCACAGAGCAGAGCGATGTGAATGGGGAGGAAACAGATAAGATTACAGGAGCAGGGACAGTGCTGAGCTCAGTCTGTTAGCACCAGCTCCTGTGATCTTATCTCCTGCATTCACATTGGCTCTGCTCTGTGCAATCAGCTGATGATGGCCTCCACACAGCTCCTCAGCTGATTGCACAGCACAGTGATGTGAATAAAGAGGAGTCAGATAAGATCACAATAGCAGGTGCAGTGCTGAACTCAGGCTGTCAGCACACAGCTCCTGCGATCATATCTCCTGCATTCACATCACTCTGCTCAGTGCAATCAGCTGAGAAGCTGTGTGGAGGCCATCAGCTGATTGCACAGAGCAGAGCCATGGTGAATGCAGACGTTAAGATCACAGGAGTGTGTGCTGACAGCCTGAACTCAGCATTGTCCCTACCTAAGGTGACCTGAGACTCTGATCAGCTGTAGTGTGAATGCTGTGTAGCCCACACCTTATAAGGTCGTATTCATGTGTGGAGCTTAAGACGGATTTCCTTGACAACCAGCATATGTCAGGTTTAGCATAGTGGGGACATCTTCTGGAAGGTTTTTGAAAGGTTTTCTTCCAGATTTCACTTCTGAAGTATATTTGAAAGTTTATTACAATCACTTGCCCTACATTATTATTGAATAAAAATGTAAAGAGCGTTACACTTTAAATCCATTCTGTGTATATGGAGCCTTCCTCTAATTTTAATGGGTCGTCCCATGACATACAGACCTTTGCCAGGCTTATGGGGTTAATGATGGCGCCATTACTTTTCTCATTATTGTTCCCTTCTTTAATAGACACCAATTGACATTTAGAGGTTTTTTTTAATTATTTCTTCTACTGTATTCTTTTTTCATTGTTTAATTTGGGAGTTTAGAGGGAAGTTCATTGTGTAAAAGCTCCGGTAAGTAATTGCTGTGTACGTATTAATCTCGGCTCCTGTGTGATGTCTAATTAGGAGGCTGGCAGACATAACCTTTGTTTGTGTGATACAAAGAGAAGTGACTTAATTAATCAAACAGGCTTTAGTGATTTGAGTCTACGACTTCCACCATAAAATAGCGCAACGTCCGCACCGGCGACAGCGAAACCTCGTCCGTCTCATTTGTCCTTGAAAAAGAAAACGTTTTATGTGAAGATCTCAATTTCCACATGCAAATCTGACCTTTACCGGGGCCTTATACAGCATTAAGCCGCATTATGACTGCATGATGGCACGCCGGCCGCGGTCAGAGGAGAAAATGATTACATCTGAAGATCAGAGGTCTCCGAAAACAACCCACAAGGGAAAAGGTTACAGTTCTATTCAGTCAGGATCCTGCCGCGGCGCGCCGTCCACAGGCGGAAGCTGCCAGAACCTGTAAAAACGTTCTGCAAATATGGCGAAACTATGGCTATGGTGTCAAGAAAGCTAAAAACATCCGGTCCATATATTCTGGGGTTATTATAGAGGAAATATGGGTCTGTGCTCCCACCGGAGAAGTCAGTGGCCCCCAAAGCGGGGAGTAAAGAAATTGTTGGTTTCGCCGGAAACACTTCTGGTGCACTAAGTATTCGCTTAGTCCCAGTTCACCCACTTGAGGCTGTGACGACAGAGGTCATGAAGCATATGAATGACAGGTGACTGAAGCAAGTTCTTTTTACATCCAGAGCCCTCACCTCAGGGTACGTTGTGTTCTTACAGGATTGGTGGGAAAAAGCTGTTTTCTCATTGGTCGGCATTTCAATCTGACTGCATAAATCCCCTCTGAGTGATGTAGACAGAGGGGGCAGAGAGAATTTTACTTAGCAATAAACAAACTAGGACAATGGAGGCTCCAAGCAGCCTGATGTAGACAGAGGGAGCCGAGGGAATTTACATTTAGTTAGCAATACACAATCTTGATAATGGAGGCTCCAAGCAGTTTGATATAGACAGAGGGAGCAGAGGGAATTTCATTTAGTTGCAATACACAAACTGAGACAATGGAGGCTCTAGCAGTCTGATGTCGACAGAGGAGCCCAGGATTTACATTTAGTTAGCAATACACAAATTCGGACAATGGAGGCTCCAAGCAGTATGATAAAAAACAATGACCCACTTCTTATGAGTCAAAAAACAAAAGAACAGCACGTCTGGCAAATTAAGAACATTAACCCATGACACGCATGAAAAGGCTGTGTTGTCACAGCTACATGTGGCTCTGGTAGAGATGGCTTTATTCTAATTTTATCCCCCCTGGAGTCCACAGCAGACGTCCTGTACTATATATTGTGCCTCAACAGAAAAATATAACACAAGGGTCCATATTTTTCCATTGTGAATGAATGTACTTTTTGGCTACACAATGACATAGCTGAATAATCCAATTATATCTCTGATCTACGGCCTGTGCACAAGGTGCGGATTTTTTTCTGTGCAGATTTGTCACAAAACCGAAGGTTTCCTGATTCAAAGTCAATGAGAATCCTGGAGTCCCCTGCACACAATGAGATTTTCTCTTTGCAGATTTGGTGCAGAAATAAATCTGCAGATGACAATTCTTGCAGCGTTTTTGCTGAAGATTTCACCAGTTCTTATGAATGGGAAAAATCTGCACCAAAAATGTACGTAAAAAGTGCACCAAAAATGCAGCAAAAATGTGCATATTTGTTGCTGTGTTTTTCTTGCCAGGAGATGCAGACATTTCTGCACCAAATCCTAATATATGTGCACATCTAATATACAGCGGAGTGTTTGTATATCCACACATAGCACTGCCCATTCATATCCCCACCCCTTCATAATTGCTGGATGCACATGGTCCCACCACTCACAGTTAGCCCACCCCTTCATAATAGGCCAGATGCATATAGCTCTGCCCCTCCAGTTAGCCCACCCCTCTATGTGTCAGATGCATATAGCTCTGCCCCCTCAGTTAGCCCCATCCCCTCTATATATGTGTCAGATGCATATGGTTCTGCCCCCTACAGTTAGCCCCACCCCTTCATAATAGGCCAGATGCATATAGCTCTGCCCCTCCAGTTAGCCCACCCCCTCTATAATGTGTCAGATGCATATGGTTCTGCCCCCTACAGTTAGCCCCACCCCTTCATATGTGCGGATGCATATGGTTCGGCCTCCTTTGGTTAGCACACCTTCCAAAATGCACCAGATGCATATGGCTCAGCCCTCCAGTTAGCCCCACTCCTTTATTACACCCGGACAATGCCCCTTCATAAACCACCCCTGGATGTATCTGCTCCACCCCCTCTGCTTAGCACCACCCCTTTTATGCCCCCTTATTATTGTGACCCAGGTTCTACAGCTTGTCGCCTTATAGACACTTGCGTGTTTTTGGTGCATTTTCACTATTGTCAATGCAGGAAGGGCTGGAAAATGCTGCTAAACGCCCCAACAGTTGACAGATCATCCTCGTCTTGACCACAATCTGCACCTAAAATGCAAGGAAAGAACAAGCATCGAGGGCACAAAACTTCAGACTTCTCACACTTTGCTGGGGAAGGATCACATGCAGGTGTGCGACTAAGGCGCTGTTCACACTGCGCCTTTCTGATCCGTCTTTGCAGTGAAAATGCAGTGATCTCATCACTTACATGGATCCCGGCAAAGTCAATGGGTTTCCACTTTTTGCTGTTCAGTCCGTGCTTTCATGACCTGCTGCGATTTTTGAGTACAAAAATGATCCTTAAAAATAATGACCTGTCACTTATGGCTGCACTTTACACATCCACTTTTACCATTGAAACCATCTATGCACCAGAGAAAAAAACAGATCCAAAATGAATGATAGATTTCTGATCCTGATTTCCAGCTGAAAAAGAGAGAAGAACGCACAAGAAAAAAACAGATAAAAAGCGCACAATGTGAACATAGCCAAAAAGTGACAAAAATGCTGCAAAAAACGAAGCACAAGCTTTGAAAGGTTTCATACTTTCCAGACACAGCGCCCCCTCTGTTCACAGGATGTATGTAGTAGTGAAGCTCAGACTCATAAATGGGGAATTTCCCTGTATGTAGATTATACAATGGAGGAGAACATCTTTCCATTCGGTGAGAGAGAATGGAGCGTATATGTGTGTGTGTGTATGTGTCATAAGCCCTGCCCACTCCACATAACCCCACCCACTCCATATAGCCACACCCACTTTGCAGTCTGCATCTCCACATGTCCCCGCCTCCTTTACATAGCCCCATCCCTGGTGCTATGTGGAGGGGTGGAGCTATGAAGGGGCAGGGCTAAATATGGGGCAGGCTATGAATGGGGTGTGGCTACTGGGAGTGGGCAAGGCTATGATACATACACACAGTCATTAAAATATATGCGTGATATTACCATATATGAGCGTAACAACCATATATGGGCATTATGCCTGGGCAACGCCGGGCTGTACAGCTATTATAATAAGGGTGGAGACACTCTGTGCAAGCTGCATGGGAGTATCTCACATGCATCTCACATTACTCACCTGGCCTGTCTTCCTGCCTCTCTGAACGGGAGTGTGGAGCTCTATAGAAACATAATCGGCTCCATACTTCCGTTCAATGAGGCAGGGGCCGGGCCAGGTGAGTCATGTGAGATGCATGTGAGATACTCCCATGCAGTTTGCATAGTGCGTTTCTGCTCTAATAGAGATAATTCTGAGCACTAATTAGTGGCTGGATAAGGACTCAGTGTCAGTCTCAGGACCACGCGTTTCACTTTGATCCGCTCCATCTTTACCTTTGAAGTGCGACATACGGAGAAAAACTGGAGATTAAAGCAAAATGCAACACAATTATCATTTTACTAAACACAATCATGGCTTGTAGAATGAAGGCTCGGATAATGCAGCGTCCACGAGCCGTTCTCTCCCTATGTGACGGCGTCTTGTGCGCACGTGTCCGCGCCGCTGCATCAAATTAAAGGGAATAAAAGTCACAGTTCAGCCTCCCTCTGATTTGCAATTCGAATAATGTGATTGTATAATGCGGGGCCCGGACCGGTCAATGTCATCACTCATTATCCACGCGGTTTACAGACCGCTGCACCGAGTCACAGGCGGAGAGAGCGAAGCGATGCGGCCCTACCTGTGCGCGGCACACCGCCGATACGAGGTAAATAGGAAGCAACACGGATCCTTCCCTGCATTTCATTATTTGGGTAATGGGAAAATTATACTGATTCATGCAAAGTTATTCTTATTATCGGCTTCACTTTTACTTGTTTATGCGGCTGAAATTGTAAGTTTGTTTGAAGGTGGCGAATCGGCTGTTTATAAGGTGAGGGCGTCTAATAGGGCGAGGGCGACTAATAGGGCGAGGGCGACTAATAGGGCGAGGGCGACTAGTAGGTCAAGGACGACTAATAGGGTGAGGGCGACTAATAGGGTGAGGGCGACTAATAGGGTGGAGGGCGACTAATAGGGCAAGGGCGACTAATAGGGCAAGGGCGACTAGTAGGGCAAGGGCGACTAATAGGGTGAGGGCGATTAATAGGGTGAGGGCGACTAATAGGGCGACTAATAGGGCAAGGGCGACTAATAGGGTGAGGGCGACTAATAGGGAGAGAGCCACTAATAGGGCGAGGGCCACTAATAGGTCGAGGGCCACTAATGGGGCGAGGGCGACTAATAGGGCGAAGGCGACTAATAGGGCGAGGGCGACTAATAGGGCAAGGACGATTAATAGGGCGACTAATAGGGCGAGGGCAACTAATAGGGCAACTAATAGGGTGAGGGCAACTTATAGGGCAAGGGCGACTAATAGGACGACTAATAGGGCGAGGGTGACAAATAGGGTGAGGGCCACTAATAGGGCAAGGGCGACTAATGCACAATAGAGTGAGGGCAACTTATAGGGCGAGGGCAACTAAGTTTATAACTTTGGACCAGATCATCCACATAATACCTTGTGTGCAGATATATATATATTAATATATTATATATTAAGATGGATTGTCAGAATCCATTAAGTCTCCATTGAATTCTATTGATGCAACCAATGACGTTGTCTGCAGACACGGCCAGCGTTCTTAGGCTCCGTTCGCACAGGGCATTTTTCCCGCAGGTTTTTTTATGCTTATTTACCATGGTTTTATTCAGCGCTGCGGAACATGTTGGCACTATATAAATAAAATTCTTAATTTTTATTATATTAATAATATTATTATTAATAATCTATACCAATGTCAGTTCTTTTTGCATTTTTGCAAACACTGTTTAATATTTTATTGCGTGCGGCAGCGACGGGGCCATATACAGTGATGGGGGGGTCTGTACACTTAGTGTGATGGGGCCGTATACAGTGATGGGGGGGTCTGTACACTTAGTGCACTGTTATATCTGTAATATGCATTCCAACCCCACTCATCTCTCAGCATTGGGTCCAGCACCGAGAGGTGGGCAGCGGGATGCACTGAATATTACAGCAGACTAATGAGCGGGGACATGTGACCACACTTAATTTGCATAAATCTCATGAAAAAAACACAAGGAGTGAACGGAGCCTTCCAGCTGCAGCAAAAGCGCGGAGACCTCACAAATCTGCCCTCGAATGATTTCTTTTTTTCCTGACTGAATGGAAAACTGCTGCGTTTTTGGAAGAAGCAGCGTCGATTCTATCAGCAATTTTGCACCATTGAAAGCAACGAGAAAGTGCAAAACTGCTGCAAAGTCTTTGCTATGTTTTCGCTGCATTTTTACTGTTTTTGTGATGAATTAAAGAATCCAGAATTCTATAAACCTGACTGATTTCCTTCAAAAACAGCGCCCCCCCCTGTCTACAGGTTGTGGGTGATATTGCAACTCAGCTCAGTTGAAGGGAATGGGCTTAAGCTGCAATACCAAATGCGACCATTCACCTCTGCCCTGGTCCAGCTGCTTCCTGCAGAGTCGCAGTCACTTGTTTACCCGGCAGGTGACATTATGTAGATATAGTTATATCTTGGTCGTATTAATTATCCGGACAAGCCCTGAGTGTCTGCAGACACCTGTTATTGTGACAGCGGCGGCTCCGCTGATTTATATCATCATCCGCACATTTCATAGTTTGTATCATATCACAATTGGCGGCGTTGACTTTCCTCCGTCCACTCCTGACCTTCCATCTTTGTTGTTATGAATATTTTAATTTTAAGCTTCTTTATTAACATACATGAGAAATAATATCACATTATTGTATAATATCACCACTGCAGGTGAAGAACCAAAGTATAAAAATATATAATATATGATGAGTCATTGAAAGTTAAAGGGAACCAACCAGCAGGATTTAGGGCTATGAAGTGAAACCACTGAGTTACTGAATGCAATCAGACCTTTACTTGAATGATTCCATGTTTAATTGCAGAGAAAAGTGTCATAAAACTCCTGGAAAACAGGGCAGCAGATGATTGATGTGTGCAGCACTGCGTCACTATGTGGGGTTGTTTTTTCCCTCCCCTGTGGACATGCCTTTTTGCTGTAAGCCAAACCCTTCTCCTTCCTTTCATTTCTACTTTTAATTTTGTCAGGTGCCCTGTGGCTGGAGTATAGTGACAGTGCGTGGGAGTGATGGCTGTTTTTTGTCTCTCTATAAGATGTGGTGGTGGGTATTGATCTCTCTATAAGATGTGGTGGCTGTTTTTTTGTCTCTCTATAGGGAGTGGTGGAGGGTTTTGTCTCTCTATAGGGAGTGGTGGCAGGTTTTTGTCTCTATTGGGAGTGGTGCTGTTTTTTGTCTCTCTATAGAGAGTGGTTGGTGGGTTTTTGTCTCTCTATAAGATGTGGTGGCTGTTTTTTGTCTCTATAGGGAGTGGTGGGTTTTTGTCTCTATATGGAGTGGTGGCGGGTTTCGTCTTTAGAAGGTGAGGGCTGCTGTTATCTCTTTAGCTGATGTAAGCAGCATATATTATTCTACATATTGTGATGGAGGGTCCTTAACGAGTAACAGATATTAGGAGTGTATCATTGTCTCGGCTACTGCGCTCCACACCTCATACAGACATAATATAGAGGTAAAGTAAGCAAAGGTATCCAGCTGTTTGGATATAAACGTTCACTAGTTAATTAGTGTAACTTAAAAGCTTCCAGATACATAAATGTTGTATCAAGGCAAAAACAAACACATTCCAGACATGTGACTATCCACTGTTATAATTTGTCAAACTGCAAACAGACATAGTATAGCAGTGGACTTAAAGATCAGTGCAGGGACTGAACAATGACAGGAGTAATGCAGGGTGGATGCAAAATGAGGAAAGGAAGTCCCAGTGCCTATTGTGCTGGTAAATGCAAAGAGAGGGAAAGGAAATCCCAGTGCCTATCGTGCTGGTAAATGCAAAGAGAGGGAAAGGAAGTCCCAGTGCCTATCGTGCTGGTAAATGCAAAGAGAGGGAAAGGAAGTCCCAGTGCCTATCGTGCTGGTAAATGCAAAGAGAGGGAAAGGAAGTCCCAGTGCCTATTGTGCTGGTAAATGAACAGTGATAAGCGGATGGTGAGTTACAGAGCTGGATAATCTGTATTCAATTTAGTAGACGAAAGTCCTTTTTCCATTTTTTGTAGGGTATGAGGGTTACAAGCCTCTGCCTGTCTATAGACTGACGCTCATGTAAGTATGGGATTTGGCCATGGCTGTGTTCCTCGAGGCTGTCCATCTGCTGGACTCTTTCCTTGGGCTCCTGGCAGGAGACACATGCTGAAGCCTCAGTCCTGGCTCTTATGTGCGGCGCTGTCTCCGGTCCTGAAGCTTTGTTGGGTCTGATTTCCGCCTGACACGTCGTCTTCACCCCTCCCTCTGAGTCGCCTTTTTTTAAACCACTTTTTTTACAAATTCATTTAGAAAAGTGTTGATTTTGCCCGGCGGCCACTTATCAATGGAGCAGCTTGTGGTATTGTTATTTTATGGTATGAATAAGTGCGCGGCGCCGGCTTTGAAGTCCTGTTTTATTGATGCGCGGTCTCTGAGCTGTGCCGAGAAGCCGGACCGCATCCAAAAAGGCTGGAATCCAAGCATCCGTCATGGGGAGAGGCGGCTTTCTTGTATTCCTGAATCCCTGACATGGAACTTGCTGCTTCGGGTTTGTTTTAGGTTATAATTATGCACATTTGTGCTGGATATTTCCGATCTTCCATTGTATCAAGATAAATAATGTAAACGTGTCGCCTCCGGTCTGGAGGATTCCTAATGTTACATCAAATTGGCAAAGCTTAAAAAGGATCTCCGGCCTCATCAAGCCCTGTCCGTATGTCTGAATTTATATGTGTGTGTTAAAGGCGGCATCAGGGCAATTAACTAAAAATGATCTACTCACAAGATATATAGCACAATTAGGTTCAGTGACGATTGTGAAGGAAGCAAAGAAAATAGCGCAATTGTTGTTAAGAGTGTCCGTCATAGCGCGGAATGTCAAAGAGATAGCGGAGGGGGGGGGCACGCAAATATCCCACCACTACCTCTAATTGTCAAGGAGATAGCCGGGGCGGGGGTATGGGGGTCGCAGATATCCCACCACTACCTCCAAATGTCAAGGAGATAGCCGGGGCGGGGGTATGGGGGTCACAGATGTCCCACCACTACCTCCAATTGTCAAAGAGATAGCCGGGGGGATGGGGTATGGGGGTCACAGATATCCCACCACTACCTCTAATTGTCAAGGAGACAGCCAGGGGCGGGGGTATGGAGGTCACAGATATCCCACCACTACCTCCAATTGTCAAGGAGACAGCCGGCGGCAGGGGTATGGGGGTCACAGATATCCCACCACTACCTCCAATTGTCAAGGAGACAGCCGGCGGCAGGGGTATGGGGGTCACAGATGTCCCACCACTACCTCCAATTGTCAAAGAGATAGCTGGGGGGATGGGGTATGGGGGTCACAGATATCCCACCACTACCTCCAATTGTCAAGGAGATAGTCGGGGGAATGGGGATGTTGGAGACTCACATAGATATCCCCCCACTACTATCACTTTGTCAAGTAGACACAATGGGGGCAAGGGTATGGGGGTCATAGATATCCCAACACTGCCACCAACTTGTCAAGTAGACAGCCGGGGGGAGGGAGTGTTCGGGGGTTGGATGAGGGTTCACATACATATTCTACCACTACCACCAATATGTCAAGGAGACAGCCACGGGGCAGGGGTGGAGTGGATGGGAGTCACGGATATCCCGCTACTGCCACCAATTTGTTATAAAGACAGCTGGGGAGGGTGACACAAATATCCATCCACTACCAGCAATTTGTCAAGGAGACAGCCAAGGGTTCTGTGACACAGATATTCCACCACTGCCACCATTTTGTCATGAAGACAGCTGGTGGGGGAAGGGGGTGTTAGGTGTTGGGGGTAGTAGATGGGGGTTCACATAGATATCTCACCAATTTGTCAAGGAGACAGCCGGGGGTGCAGGGTGGAGGGGATGGAAGTCACAAACATCCCACCACTGACCACTAAAGACAACTGGGGGGTGACAAGGTGACACAAATATCCCACCACTGCCACCAATTTGTCAAGGAAACAGTGGGGTGGGGGGGTGTCACTTACATATCCCACCACTGATACTAATCTGCCAAGGAGACAGCTGGGTGGGGTGGGGGGGTATCACATAGATCCCATCACAGCTACCTTTGTCAAGGAGACAGCTGGGGTGTGGTTGCACAGATATTTCAATGCTGCCACCAATTGTCACTAACAGCACTGCTAGGCTAATTTTTGGGGAGCTCAGTGAGTCAGTGAGTGTATATTGTATATATGTGACCAATTCCAAAGCATAGAAGTGTATATACCTCAGTACAGTCACTGCCAAGTTCCACAATAGCCCAATAAATGGGCTGCTGCCACCAAAATCGGTTATACAGATATGAGAGGATGACTGTTAAGGTCGCGTACGGCTCTGGGGAAGCGTTTTCTAGAGCATGAAGAACAAAGCTATTAGATTACATATATTTAACATGAAAAATAGGCAGAGTTTATAATAATCAAAAAACATTACAAAAGTGGACAAAACAGTACAATATATACAATTACATAAAACAAAAGGGGCAAACAAAAGTAAAGTACCGTATATACTCGTGTATAAGCCGACTTTTTCAGCCCAAAAATTGGGCTGAAAAGTCCCCCCTCGGCTTATACACGAGTATATAGTGTGTGCTGAGTGTGACGGGGACTGGGGCTCTGACTGGGGGCAGGAGGAGGCAGGAGGGGGCTGCAGTGACACCGCGCGGTCACGTGGGCCCGCCTCATTAATATGCATGCATCCCCCTGTCCATCCCCGGCAAGGGGATGCAGTGCATATTGCCCCACACAGCCCCTGGCGGCCCCTGGCAGTGGTATACAGCCCCCCCGCCTAGTACCGGGCCCCCATGCTGCGGCACAGCATACAGTAGCTCATACATTACCATCTCCTGCAGCGCGCGGCTCCTCCATCTCCCAGCCGGCATCTTCCTGTAGTGTCATGTGACTGGCGCGTCCGCTCGTCACATGACACTACAGCAACAAGCCGGGCGGGAGATGGAGGAGCCGCGCGCTGCAGGAGATGGTAATGTATGAGCTACTGTATGCTGTGCCGCAGCATGGGGGCCCGGTACTAGGCGGGGGGGCTGTATACCACTGCCGGGGGCCGTCGGGAACCCTGTATACCCCTGTGCTGGGGGCTGCTGTGTACCCCTGTGCTGGGGGCTGCTGTGTACCCCTGTGCTGGGGGCTGCTGTGTACCCCTGTGCTGGGGGCTGCTGTGTACCCCTGTGCTGGGGGCTGCTGTGTACCCCTGTGCTGGGGGCTGCTGTGTACCCCTGTGCTGGGGGCTGCTGTATACCCCTGTGCTGGGGGCTGCTGTGTACCCCTGTGCTGGGGGCTGCTGTGTACCCCTGTGCTGGGGGCTGCTGTGTACCCCTGTGCTGGGGGCTGCTGTGTACCCCTGTGCTGGGGGCTGCTGTATACCCCTGTGCTGGGGGCTGCTGTGTACCCCTGTGCTGGGGGCTGCTGTGTACCCCTGTGCTGGGGGCTGCTGTGTACCCCTGTGCTGGGGGCTGCTGTGTACCCCTGTGCTGGGGGCTGCTGTGTACCCCTGTGCTGGGGGCTGCTTTATACCCCTGTGCTGGGGGCTGCTGTATACCCCTGTGCTGGGGGCTGTTGTATACCCCTGTGCTGGGGGCTGCTGTATACCCCTGTGCTGGGGGCTGCTGTGTACCCCTGTGCTGGGGGCTGCTGTATACCCCTGTGCTGGGGGCTGCTGTATACCCCTGTGCTGGGGGCTGCTGTATACACCTGTGCTGGGGGCTGCTGTATACACCTGTGCTGGGGGCTGCTGTATACACCTGTGCTGGGGGCTGCTGTATACACCTGTGCTGGGGGCTGCTGTATACCACAATTCTGGGGGCTGTATACCTGAGCTGGGGTCCACCCTCGGCTTATACGCGAGTCAATAGGTTTTCCCAGGTTTTGGGGGCTAAAGTAGGGGGGTCGGCTTATACACGGGTCGGCTTATACACGAGTATATACGGTACTTGACCTTCGATCGCAGAGATGGAAAATTCTCTTTTTGGAAATTGGCTCTCCTATTGGAAAATATGGATCGATCCTAAGCAGAAGTTCATCTTCCTGCATCAAATCTGGATTATAATTTGGCATTTGATTTTATTAACTCACATGAGACTCACTAAACTCCGCTTTGGTGAATCATAACAGGGTGGTTCATAGGATGTAGCTTCAGTTTCCAGAAAATTAGGAGATCCCAACTTCCAGGATATCTTTGCTCTTGTAGGTCTCAGGCTGACGATATCGTGGTCATGTTTCTTATCGTGATTTTGTCTTTCTATAGATAGGAAATATGGCATGGCTGGCTTCATCCAGTTGCCTGATATTAATTTGGAGCTCATACATTTGTTTTACCGTTATGATAAACTATGCATGTTCTTCCTCTGGGAATCCAGAAACTAGAAGTGTATTTCCTATTCATAGTAGATAGCTAGAATTCCCAATATTCCTAATTTTCCACCGGTGTCCAAGTGTCTGAAAAAGTCTTTGTTCCAATGCAAGACTATTTCTCCACCCTTAAATATACAGATTCCAGGATTCATGTCTTTCCCAATAGATGTACTACCGTGTTTCCCCGAATATAAGCCAGTGTCTTATATTTTTTTTTACCCCCAAAAGTCCCTCTATGCCTTATTTTTGGGGTATGTCTTATATTGGAAAAAAAAATGACGATATGTTTTTTTAACCAAAAAGTTAACATACAGTATCCCACACAGCCCAGAGGGTCACAGCCCCCAGTACTGTATCCCACACAGCCCAGAGGGTCACAGCCCCCAGTACTGTATCCCACACAGCCCAGAGGGTCACAGCCCCCAGTACTGTATCCCACACAGCCCAGAGGGTCACAGCCCCCAGTACTGTATCCCACACAGCCCAGAGGGTCACAGCCCCCAGTACTGTATCCCACACAGCCCAGAGGGTCACAGCCCCCAGTACTGTATCCCACACAGCCCAGAGGGTCACAGCCCCCAGTACTGTAGCCCACACAGCCCAGAGGGTCACAGCCCCCAGTACTGTATCCCACACAGCCCAGAGGGTCACAGCCCCCAGTACTGTATCCCACACAGCCCAGAGGGTCACAGCCCCCAGTACTGTATCCCACACAGCCCAGAGGGTCACAGCCCCCAGTACTGTATCCCACACACCCCAGAGGGTAACATTTTGTGAGTTCCTTACTTTGTACAGTAATGGTGGCTTCCCCTAATGGATTCCTCCGCGGTGCAGGGTGCAGGTGTGGCTGTTTCTTCTTGCTGGAGCGTCTGGGCCAATCAGCACTCGAGCTGCTGAGCCAATCAGCGCTCGAGATGCTGGGGAGCCGCTTGGCCAATCAGAGCTCCTGCAGGGGCAGCGGTGACGTCAGGCTGGGCGGGCACATAGTACATTAACCCATGCACTCGGGGCCACCTGCGGCTGCACATGAGGGCAGAGGAGGACAGCGGGGACAGCAGGGACAGAGGGGAACCAGGCAGCGCCGATGCATATACGGCAAAATGGTACCATGGCTTATATTTTTACTATGAACGCGTTACTACGGCTTATTTTCGGGGTATGGCTTATATTAGCTGCCCCTCCTCTACCACCCACTATGGCTTATTATCGGGGAAACACGGTAGATTTAAATTACCTGTCAACACCAGGAGGTCCAAGCTCCAATGGACGTGCCCTATCTCTGCACTTTACCAGTTATAATTAGTTTTTTCTTCTTAGGTATACTTAATCTCATATGTTTAGTGCGTGTGGGGGATTTGTCTTCTTTAGAAAGACTGAGATGTCTTATGGATTTGTAATTTCTCTATGCACAGAAGAATGCAGCCAACCATACAAATAGGATCAATCAGGAAAGAAGAATTACTTGCAGCACTCCAAGCTCCTTATAAAAGGCCCAACTTTATTTCTTATGGCCACTTTACACGCGGCTACATTTGTAGCTTGTCACCAGGTAACTTACTGGCTGCAGTGAAATCATGGAGACAAGGTTCTATCTTGTTGCTGTGTACAAATGGAATAATGTCTCCATGATTTCACTGCAGCCAGTAAGTTACCTGTGGATAACCTAGAAATGTTGCCGCTTGTAAAGGGGCCATTATGGTTAGAATACCGCATCAGGAGAGGTGCGGTGTTTGGGGCTATAAACTGTTTTGAGTCAACTGGCTCTTCAACTGGTCGAAACGGTCAATAGTCCCAAACACCGCACCTCTCCCTGATGCTGTGTTCTAACCGTAAGAAATAAAGTTGGACCTTTTATACAGAGCTGGAGTGCCGCAAGTGTTTCTTCTTTCCTCGTTGGATATCAATGTGGCCAATATGTAGGCACCCGAAGCCCAAAAGTGTAAAGGAAAGGAACTCCCACCCGATCCGAGAAAGGTTATGTAGTGCCGGAGGTTTTCTTCTTATTTCTTATCATAGATATAGGATCCCTTCTGGTTTTGGTTGAGTAAGCGATGCCTACGCACCCTACCATAAAGTCTTACCGGAGCGCGGTACCCTCAACTCTGTATTGTCTGAGTAATGTTCTGCCTACAGGGAAGGGTTACAGAATTCAACAGGAT
Organism: Allobates femoralis; assembly: GCA_033576535.1. Classification (NCBI taxonomy): domain Eukaryota; kingdom Metazoa; phylum Chordata; class Amphibia; order Anura; family Aromobatidae; genus Allobates; species Allobates femoralis. The sequence goes on from JARQOC010000008.1 coordinate 188,228,439, forward strand.
GAGGTCTGATCTGAGTGACCCTTCTTAAGACAGCTAGACCTCAGGCAAGAGCGCCCACTGATCCTTGTGTCTCCATATCGGTCTCCTATGAAGCCCAGCCGGTGACTAAGCTTTGAATGAGATCCAAGTTGGTTGCAAAAAGAACTTCCATTGGTGCAGCCTATGCAGTGGCGTTACTTGAAGCTCATGGGCCCTAATGCAAAAGCTCCAATGGGGCCCCCAATTATTGCAAATCTTGAATAGCACCCTTTCCTCCCTCCTCTCTGTCTATCACCCCACCCGTTCTCTTCGCTCTGGGAGTGACTTTAGACTAACATCTTCACTAATCCAAACCTCCCGCTTTTGGCTCCAAGACTTCTCCAGAGCTGCACCAATTCTCTGTAATGTTCTACCCCAAAATATTAGGTCTATCCTCAACTTACATACAGTAGTTTCAAACGCTCCCTAAAACCACATCTTTTCAGGACAGTCTATCATTCTCCCTAATCATTTAGACACAAGGTATTCACTATATCCCAGAATGTAACTCTGTCAAACTCCCACCAGACCCAAAAGCTCCACACAGTATGGCTGGTGGCCACTTATGCCGCTCTTATCTACTCCCCATTTCCTCAATATGGCTGGACCATCATTGTAAATAAGCCCCTGTACTTTGTGTAACCCCCAGCTCGTTGTTGATTGTAAGCTCTTATGAACAGGCCATTAATTTTGCTTTAATTATTGCATATTTTGAAACTATTTCTTATGGCTGTATATGAACCCCTGAATTGTAAAGCGCTATGGAATATGTTGGCACTATATAAATAAACACAGGAAAACCTGAGCCAAAGCAAACTTATATGAACAGGCCTGTATAGCGTATTTACAATAAACACCATATTAAATGAAACAACCAAAAAAAAGCATGTGCATGTTATGATCAGATACCTTGCAATAAAGAAATAAAATTAAAAACACAGGGTACTTGGTATAAACATATTTAAGCAATCCCCCCTCGCCAAGGTGACCCACTTCAGGACGGTCCCTACACTAACTGTATTATAACCTGCTACTGTGCCCACTGACCTTCATAAGGATCCTGTGTGTGACCGGGTCCCAAAACGGAATCACAGAAATGGGATACATTATAACAGTTCTGCTCAGTAAAGGAAGGTGTGGCTCCCCCATCCCCCTTTTAATAGCAATATTCTTTTTCTATAGGCTAATGTGACTTTTGGGGCCCCCTAGGCTCCATGGCCCTGGTGCTATTACAACTCCCGCACCTGTTTCAGTTATGCCCCCTGGTCCTATGTTTGTAAGAGGGCACAACCACTTTAAGCGCATGTAACAGCTACCGCGGACCCACGTAGAATGGTACCGGTACAAGGTGATGATTTGGGTATAAACCCGCACTGCTGTTCAACCAAGCAATAGTCTCAGATGAGTCCAAATAGATTGTGAATGATTTATTTTGGTCTACGCGTTTCGAAGCCACAATAATATATGATATGATTTGTCCTGAGGAAGAAGTTTGCTGCGGCTTCGAAACGCGTAGACCAAACTAAATCATCCATAATCTATATGGACTCATCTGAGACTATTCCTTGGTTGAACAGCAGCGCAGGTTTATACCCAATTTGTCACCTTGTACCAGTAATATATAACATGGTGACCCAGGTCTTCACATCATAACTTAAAGGGAATCTGTCAGGTCAAAAATCCATATGGAACTGATATAATTTCTAATTCCTTTCTCTAAGCTGTCTCCATTCATGTACTTCTATTATTTATGCTCCCCTCCTATCCTGTGTAAACTGCAAAATAAAAGATTCATTCTGTCAATTGCAGTGAGTTTTCGGCTTCCCACTCCCCAAGAAATGAATATTCATGCATCATTGCACTGCCCTTCTCTGATCTGTCTGCTGTGTGACTCATTGCAGAGCAGAAAGGAGAGGGGAGGAGGTGTGTGCTCTTAGTTGCAGCTCTGACATCTTCAGCACAGAGCACAGAACACCACCTTGGATAGGTGTGGATATGTAAATAGCATTTACACAGTAGGACTATTCAGCTGTGAAAGTAATGCAGCAGCTGCCTGCAGGGTGTGAAAATGCTTATAGCAAGAGAACTATAAATGGTATAATAATGATTTTATGTGTTTTTAAAAGGTTTGCCAAGCTCTATTCAAGGGTAAGATTAGTATTGAAGTGAAAAATGACCTGACAGAGTCCCTTTAACCCTCAATTGGCTCTGACAACTAGTGATTATACTTTTAACGCAAAGAAGCATAACATAACTAAAAATATATTAAAAAAATATATAAAGAAGCAGTTTGAAAGTCAAAGGTAAATACATCGTCTTCGTCAAACGAGGAGCCCAGACGTGAGCCGAAGACATCCATTACCCAGGTAGAGAAACCTGTCAGGCTCCCGTCTACGACCCAGCGACTAAACATCAATTGCAGGAAGTTTAAAGCCGCCGTGCAGATTAGCCAACCCTCAGATCTAAACCCAGACTTCAAGCTAATTTATTTTTAAGCATTGCATTGATCAAAGTTCTCCTGTCACGTCTCCAGCATCCCGTTAAGACACCTTGAAATGCCGCCGTTGACAGCCGGCGACTTGAGTGACGGCACACGGAGTTCTCCGTGATTCGTGCTGTTTGTTTGCAAAGTCTTCGGCATCAAACCTTGCGCTAATGACTGGCATTACCGCCGCCGGGATCATTAAATGCAACAAATTATTTCACCGGTAGATTCATCTTGGAGCTTTATAATGTAAGCAGCTAATGGGGAGGATGACATTCTCGTGGAAGCCGCGCACGACACACCGAGCCATTGTTTTATTACTATTTAAATTTATGGCTTTCGATATTTCAATGTGGGGATAATGTTGACAATTATCTGCATGACCGGCGACGATGAATTAAGGTTGACAATAACGCGGCCGCCAACATCGGAGCGGGACGTTCAATTCATCGCGAATTTCAATAATGTTTCTGACTACATCAAGTGGCTTCATGACACAAACATATAATTGATGCAGATCTATTACAACCAAAAGGGGAATCTACAGGAAAATTATAACAGTGATACAATGTAACATCAATAAGAGAGAACTGAAAACATTAAACAGTCCGAAAGAGGAAGTCAAAGGCTTAACAAGGCGACATACTACGCATGATTGTAGTTATATAGTTGTATATAGGAGCAGTATTATAGTAGTTATATTCTTGTATATAGGGGCAGTATTATAGTAGTTATATTCTTGTATATAGGGGCAGTATTATAGTAGTTATATTCTTGTATATAGGAGCAGTATTATAGTAGTTATATTCTTATATATAGGGGCAGTATTATAGTAGTTATATTCTTGTATATAGGGGCAGTATTATAGTAGTTATATTCTTGTATATAGGGGCAGTATTATAGTAGTTATATTCTTGTATATAGGAGCAGTGTTATAGTAGTTATATTCTTGTATATAGGAGCAGTATTATAGTAGTTATATTCTTGTATATAGGAGCAGTATTATAGTAGTTATATTCTTGTACATAGGGGCAGTATTATAGTAGTTATATTCTTGTACATAGGGGCAGTATTATAGTAGTTATATTCTTGTACATAGGGGCAGTATTATAGTAGTTATATTCTTGTATATAGGGGCAGTATTATGGTAGTTATATTCTTGTATATAGGAGCAGTATTATAGTAGTTATATTCTTGTATATAGGAGCAGTATTATAGTAGTTATATTCTTGTACATAGGGGCAGTATTATAGTAGTTATATTCTTGTACATAGGGGCAGTATTATAGTAGTTATATTCCTGTATATAGGGGCAGTATTATAGTAGTTATATTCTTGTATATAGGGGCAGTATTATAGTAGTTATATTCTTGTACATAGGAGCAGTATTATAGTAGTTATATTCTTGTATACAGGGGCAGTATTATAGTAGTTATATTCTTGTATATAGGAGCAGTATTATAGTAGTTATATTCTTGTATATAGGAGCAGTATTATAGTAGTTATATTCTTGTATATAGGGGGCAGTATTATAGTAGTTATATTCTTGTATATAGGAGCAGTATTATAGTAGTTATATTCTTGTATATAGGGGCAGTATTATAGTAGTTATATTCTTGTATATAGGAGCAGTATTATAGTAGTTATATTCTTGTATATAGGAGCAGTATTATAGTAGTTATATTCTTGTATATAGGGGCAGTATTATAGTAGTTATATTCTTGTACATAGGGGCAGTATTATAGTAGTTATATTCTTGTACATAGGGGCAGTATTATAGTAGTTATATTCTTGTATATAGGGGCAGTATTATGGTAGTTATATTCTTGTATATAGGAGCAGTATTATAGTAGTTATATTCTTGTATATAGGAGCAGTATTATAGTAGATATATTCTTGTATATAGGAGCAGTATTATAGTAGTTATATTCTTGTACATAGGGGCAGTATTATAGTAGTTATATTCTTGTACATAGGGGCAGTATTATAGTAGTTATATTCTTGTACATAGGAGCAGTATTATAGTAGTTATATTCTTGTATACAGGGGCAGTATTATAGTAGTTATATTCTTGTATATAGGAGCAGTATTATAGTAGTTATATTCTTGTATATAGGAGCAGTATTATAGTAGTTATATTCTTGTATATAGGGGCAGTATTATAGTAGTTATATTCTTGTATATAGGAGCAGTATTATAGTAGTTATATTCTTGTATATAGGGGCAGTATTATAGTAGTTATATTCTTGTATATAGGAGCAGTATTATAGTAGTTATATTCTTGTATATAGGAGCAGTATTATAGTAGTTATATTCTTGTATATAGGGGCAGTATTATAGTAGTTATATTCTTGTACATAGGGGCAGTATTATAGTAGTTATATTCTTGTACATAGGGGCAGTATTATAGTAGTTATATTCTTGTACATAGGGGCAGTATTATAGTAGTTATATTCTTGTATATAGGGGGCAGTATTATAGTAGTTATATTCTTGTATATAGGAGCAGTATTATAGTAGTTATATTCTTGTGTATAGGAGCAGTATTATAGTAGTTATATTCTTGTGTATAGGGGCAGTATTATAGTAGTTATATTCTTGTGTATAGGGGCAGTATTATAGTAGTTATATTCTTGTGTATAGGAGTAGTATTATAGTAGTTATATTCTTGTACATAGGAGCAGTATTATAGTAGTTATATTCTTGTACATAGGAGCAGTATTATAGTAGTTATATTCTTGTACATAGGAGCAGTATTATAGTAGTTATATTCTTGTACATAGGGGCAGTATTATAGTAGTTATATTCTTGTACATAGGGGCTGTATTATAGTAGTTATATTCTTGTATATAGGAGCAGTATTATAGTAGTTATATTCTTGTATATAGGGGCAGTATTATAGTAGTTATATTCTTGTATATAGGAGCAGTATTATAGTAGTTATATTCTTGTATATAGGGGCAGTATTATAGTAGTTATATTCTTGTACATAGGGGCAGTATTATAGTAGTTATATTCTTGTACATAGGGGCAGTATTATAGTAGTTATATTCTTGTACATAGGGGCAGTATTATAGTAGTTATATTCTTGTATATAGGGGGCAGTATTATAGTAGTTATATTCTTGTATATAGGAGCAGTATTATAGTAGTTATATTCTTGTATATAGAGGCAGTATTACAGTAGTTATATTCTTGTATATAGGAGCAGTATTATAGTAGTTATATTCTTGTATATAGGGGCAGTATTATAGTAGTTATATTCTTGTGTATAGGAGCAGTATTATAGTAGTTATATTCTTGTATATAGGGCAGTATTATAGTAGTTATATTCTTGTGTATAGGAGTAGTATTATAGTAGTTATATTCTTGTACATAGGAGCAGTATTATAGTAGTTATATTCTTGTATATAGGAGCAGTATTATAGTAGTTATATTCTTGTACATAGGAGCAGTATTATAGTAGTTATATTCTTGTATATAGTGGCAGTATTATAGTAGTTATATTCTTGTATATAGGAGCAGTATTATAGTAGTTATATTCTTGTATATAGGGGCAGTATTATAGTAGTTATATTCTTGTATATAGGAGCAGTATTATAGTAGTTATATTCTTGTATATAGGGGCAGTATTATAGTAGTTATATTCTTGTATATAGGGGCAGTATTATAGTAGTTATATTCTTGTATATAGGGGCAGTATTATAGTAGTTATATTCCTGTATATAGGGGCAGTATTATAGTAGTTATATTCTTGTATATAGGGGCAGTATTATAGTAGTTATATTCTTGTATATAGGGCAGTATTATAGTAGTTATATTCTTGTATATAGGGGCAGTATTATAGTAGTTATATTCTTGTATATAGGAGCAGTATTATAGTAGTTATATTCTTGTATATAGGGGCAGTATTTATAGTAGTTATATTCTTGTATATAGGGGGCAGTATTATAGTAGTTATATTCTTGTATATAGGGCAGTATTTATAGTAGTTATATTCTTGTATATAGGGGCAGTATTATAGTAGTTATATTCTTGTATATAGAGGCAGTATTATAGTAGTTATATTCTTGTATGAAGGAGCAGTATTATAGTAGTTATATTCTTGTACATAGGGGCAGTATTATAGTAGTTATATTCTTGTATATAGGAGCAGTATTATATTAGTTATATTCTTGTATATAGGAGCAGTATTATAGTAGTTATATTCTTGTATATAGGAGCAGTATTATAGTAGTTATATTCTTGTACATAGGAGCAGTATTATAGTAGTTATATTCTTGTATATAGGGGCAGTATTATAGTAGTTATATTCTTGTATATAGAGGCAGTATTATAGTAGTTATATTCTTGTATATAGGAGCAGTATTATAGTAGTTATATTCTTGTATATAGGGGCAGTATTATTGACGTAATAAAGCTAATGTATTTAATAAAGACTTTCTGCTTTTTCACATTCTTCTCGCTATTTTCCATTGCTCGGAACATTGAACGTGATGCGAGTAAGGCTGCTTTCACATAACGATTTTTCAGTTCCGATGCTGTCCGATCAAAATTGGACAGCATCGGACCGATTTTCGGACCCCATGCAGGCCTATGGGCATCGGACCGAATCGGATGTGCACTAAATGCCATCCGATTTGGTCCGATCCGAATCTGTCCGATTTTTTTATCGGTGCAAAAATCGGAGCTTGCTCCGATTTTTGCACCGAAAATAAAATCTGACAGATTCGGATCGGACCAGATCGGATGGCATTTAGTGCACATCCGATCCGACCCGATCAATTTAGCATGGGGCCCTATGGAGCAGGGTCCGAGAAAACATGTGATGTCTCCTCGGACCGATTTTAGTGTACTGAGCATGCTCAGTACACTAAAATAGCTCCTAAAAGTAAATTAAGGGGTTAATAAAAAAAAAAAAAAACTATGCTCACCTGTCCACGAGGCCCACGACGTCTCCGGCGTCTCCGGTGTCTCCAGGTATCTTGCCGTCTGTGCTGATAAGACCTGCCGTGATGTCACAATCACATGATTGCCAGAACAATAGCTGGCAGTCATGTGATTGTGACATCACGAGAGGTCCTGGCAGCACTGAGACAGAACAGCAAGGCACCGAGACGCCGGGACCGTGCAGGAGTCGTGGACAGTGAGAAAGGAGAGGAGGAGGAGGACAAGAGGAGGAGGACAAGAGGAGGAGGACAAGAGGAGAGGAGGAGGACGCATAGGAGGACCGGGGGCCAAGAGGGGAGACACAGGGATGAGAGAGACGGGGCAGAGGGAGACACAGGACGGGCAAGAGGGGAGCACAGGACCGGGGCCAAGAGGGAGACACAGGACCGGGGGCCAAGAGGGGAGACACAGGACCGGGGGCCAAGAGGGGAGACACAGGACCGGGGGCCAAGAGGGGAGACACAGGACGGGGGCCAAGAGGGGAGACACAGGACGGGGCAAGGAGAGGGAGACACAGGGATAAAGAAGAGGACCGGGAGAGACTGACAGCTCTCAGGGAGAGATCTGACAGGAGGGCGGGCATCCTATTTTCTGTCGGAATCGGATGCCTATTTGGCACCCGATTCCAGGCATTAGAAGAATCCGATGCTGTCCGATTTATATCGGACAGCATCGGATTTTACAAAAATCGTAGTGTGAAAGTAGCCTTAATATGTATTTCTTTTTAAGAACACTTTTGTTTGCAAAATTGAATTTAAGGTAAGAAAGGTGACGACAGAAAATAAAAAATACTATAAGGCTGATAAAAATTCTCATTAAAATGTTAAGTGAACTACACTTAGAAATGATTCCAATTAAAAGAGTGAGAACGTTGCGGAGTGATACGTTTCTGCCTTTCAGCTTTTTCGCTATGTAGCATTAGTAAGTAATCAGAGCTAAGTGGTGAGAGGACGTGTATCCGCCGTCCGGTGGAGGATCCGGTGAGCGCAGCTCTGGAGGTGGCAGAAGATCTGGGCACAATCGATAACTCTCCTTCTTGATATCAGTCTTGTAACTCCATAGACTCCTGGCACAGTGTATAAGGGCCGTGTCCTAGCCCCAGATAACTCCTTTAGCAATTTATCTTAGTGCATTAGCCGAGCCAAAGTCAATGTGTTGATCCTGGAGATTCTTCTGAGCTATTGACCTGGGCGGTGGCAGCCGGGACTCAGAGGCGGAATCTTGGCTCAGGATCTCGCGCTTCTTCTCTTAGTACATTTAATGGAGAATACATGTCAATGAAAGTGCACAGTTGCATTGGCAAAGATCAGGTTTGGACTGAAGACTTTACTTGCAAACTGTTGGAAAGAAAATGTTGTGGCTTTTTAATTTGAATTTGTATTCTTGGAAAGTCTTAGGCTAAGGCCGGAGGTACACGGTGCGAGATACTCACACGAGCCTCACATGCCTCACCCGGCACAGCCACCATGTTAGCTGCATAGAAACTCAAGAAGCTGCCATTCTCTTGTGCAGAGTCGATGGCCTGGCCGGGTGAGGCATGTGAGTATCGTGTGAGTACCTCACATGCATCTCACACCGTGTGTCTCTGGTCTATGTTCACGTGTCCAATGTAAACTTGGAAGGTTGCTATCAGGATGCAGCGCATCGTAGATCAGACAATGTCAGGGATCTAGGTATTTATGATGAATGTAAGTCGGAGTAGAGAGCTTAGAGTAAATCACTGAAAAAGTGTTTAGTTGAAACGTACGTAGGCGTCACCACGGACCAGGGCATTGGAACTGGGTGCATAGGCGGTAGCTACAAAATCCAGCATTATGGGTGAGTCTTATTGGTGGAATGTCTGTTACTATGCAAATTCCTTGTGATTGAGTCCAGCCCTTAATGTGAGAGATTTATATCAGTAACTGTGTCTGAGCCCAATCTAGTGGTACTGCCTTGACGTGGTACTATCCTGGGGATCTCCTCACCAGTTATGTATATTACCCTGTTGTTATATGTATGTATGTTTTTATTCTAATAAAGTGATGTTATCGATCTGCTGCTTATTTTGAAAACATTAATTTCTTCAGGATCTAATTTTTTTTGTAACATTGGAGTCTATGGAGAACCGATCCGGTAACTGATCACCATTCATCTTCTATGTGAAACTGATCCAGTATGGAAAAACGGAGGATAAATAGTGATCAGTTACTGGATCCGTTCTCCAAAGACTTCAATGTTACAAAAACGGATCCTGCAGAAATCAGTTATTTACAAATAGACAAAAAAAATAGTTGTGTTTGCAGAGTGGATTGTGCTGGATCCGATCTAACGGACGATCACTGGACGTGTGAACACGGCCTAAAGCCAGTTTCAAACATTTGTGAAACCACTGACGTGTGAGAGAACACAGTTTGTGGGTGGGGCATGGATCATGTGACACATGTGTGCTATTAGTGCACACTCACCTCCCTCCAGCACCGCTGTTCCTCTCACTTCCGGCTCCGTGAACTGAATATTCATGAGCCTTATGAGCGGCACCGGAAGTGAGAGGAGCAGACAGCACTGGAGGGAGGGGAGTATGAAATTGTTTATTTTAACACTTTAAACTTTTGCCCGTGGTCTGTGCACACGGATGTCACATGGTGAACATCCGTGTGCATGGACGTTTTGGGGCAAAAGTGGTCCAAACTTCCGGAAAAAATGGACACGTCGCCTTGTGGAGCACATGGACACGGGTCTGCTCCATGCGGCGACACTGACCATGCGGAATGACAGACGTCTAAAGGGGGCCATAGGGGATCATGTGTCCCCGTATAACCATACCTCCGGCATGTGTCAGCACGGATGTGTGAACAGGCCTAAGCTGCATTTTTCACTTTTCGTAATGCAAAGATTGAGGAAATGTTGCAAAATGAAACAAGTGAAAAATGAATGAGCTCTAAATAATGAGAATCCGCTGCAGTTAATAAGACATGTCCGCTTGTGTCTGGCAGCATGGATTCATTCAGATCAATGGGTCAGTGCTAAAAACGTCCTGCACGCGGATGTCATCCATGTGACATCTGTGTGTACAAGTATAGGGGAAAAGGTAAGAAATAAAGCATTTCATACTTGCCTCCCTCCAGCGATTTGCTGTCCCTAATATTCTAATATTCAGTGCAGCAGCCCCAGAACAGAGAGGGACCGCAGCGCTGGAAACAGGTGAGTATACAAAGACAGGTTGTGTGGATCGCACATGGACAGCACACGCTTGGACCGCAGTGCATGTTTTGCATGGATGTGTGTGGATTTGCTGCTGTTTTCTGTAAAGTCTCCGGTGTGAACATGATCATCACTGATGTAAATTGGGAATCTGATGACACCTGGGGAGATCCCAACACCTGAGGGTCTGAGCAGCACAAGCAGGCGAGCTGCAGGTAGGAGCCACACTCTGGCCTTCTGGTTTCTTATATTTGCAGCATTTAATTGTGTTTTTTTGCTGGATATTAAGTATTTCTTCTTTGGTGCACAAAAATGTATATGGCCCACGTCACACACACAGATAATTGTGCAGATTGTTGGCAGATCTCTGGGTGCAGTGAAATCATGGACACATAGTTCCATTTTGTGGCTGTGTACAAATGTAACAATGTGTCCATGATTTCACTGCAACCAGAGATCTGCGAACAATATCTGCACAAATATCTGTGTGTGTGACCCCAGCCTAAAGTGAATGTGGTTACATCATTACATGGATGAGGACTGGTGTTATGGGGTCACCTACACCAGAGCGGGCGGAGGGCACTTACTTCAGAGATAATGAGAGATCTGTGCCAGGAAATCACATAATACAGTGTATGAAAACCGGAACCAGAACCAGGGCACAAGTACAGTATACACATACAGCGCCACAAACCAGCAACACCAGAGAAAAGAAGCAAAAATAAGCAGAAATCCGAAAATAAGTAAAATGCAATAGTGCAAGAAAATGGAAAAAATATGAATTATTATTATTATTATATTTTTTTTTTTAAGTGACATTTTGGTTGGGAACATTTTCTTTACTTAATGCTGGAAATTGTAACAAATGTATCAAGAAAGGGAATATTCCATTGTAAACTGTTTCTACAGGTCTTCAAGATTGTGTCCTTAAGGCCGGTTTCACATTGGCGTTAGACAGCCCAGCATATGATGCGTATTTCTATTTTTGCGTATTGCGCACCTATCTTTAATATGATGAACGCAGAGACCTGCGGTGGAGTCAGTATGTATGCATCCCTGTGCTTGGCTTTTCTTAGCCCGGTGAACACAACATGTTGCATTTTTTTGAAGTTCGAAAAACATGCAAGCATGCGCACGAGTGCATAAAAACAATGTATTGGTATCTATGGATATGCATTTGTTCGCAACGGCTTGCGTACAGCTGCGTTCAATGCGCATGCGACAGTGCGCATGCCCGTAAAGCAAAAATGTAAGAAAATCAAAAATATTGAGCACATGCGCAAGAAACACACAAACATATGCACATATGCATACATACGCTGCGTTTTTCTAGACTTGCTTACGCTGCTGCGGAAGAAAAACCCAGTGTATCCATGCGTTTCCGCATGCGTAACATATGCAGCACTCAAAAACGCTAATCTGAGAGCACCCTTACAGGGAATATCATACACAGCTTATACCTGGAAGTGAAAGTGTGCAAAAATTATTTTTTCAAAAAACATTACATCAAATTGTGCTCACACAGGTGCAGGGCATCAGAGAATAAGCACAAATTGTCCTGGAACACTCGGCCTCCATTCACACTGGCCGTTTTTGCTCAGTTTTTGTTTTTGCCAAAACCAGGAGAGGAGCAATCACAGGAAAAGTATAGAAACCCGTCACCACTTCTGGATTTATCACCCACTCCTGGATTTGTCTACAAAAACTGTGAAAACTGACCAAAAACGCCCAGTGTGAATGGAACCTTAAGGCCGAGTTCACGCCTCCAGTAATCGTCCATTAAGCCCCCGTCACACATATCGAGATCGTTGTAAGGTCACAAAACCTGTGACGTTACAACAATCTCGCTAACTATCTCGTTATGTGTGACACTTAGCAGCGATCAGGCCCCTGCTGTGAGATCGCTGTGAGATTTTTAGGTCGCTGGTCTCCCGCTGGTCAGCACGCAACGTCAGCAATCTCACAGGTTGGTAACCATGGTAAACAGCGGGCAGGGCCGGCTCCAGGTTTCTGTGGGCCCGGGCGAAAAGGTCTCAGTGGGCCCCCTTTAAGTACATATCGCGTACTATACTATATATTGCCGCACACTTACTGCAAGCCCCATAGACAATGCATGGGGCTTGCCGCAAACGTGTAGCAAGTGCAGCCGCTAGGCGGAAAATGCGGCAGATGCGGGTTTTTTTTTACCGCAACTGCCACATTTTAAAAAAAAACTCCTATGTGAAGGCGCCTTACAGGAACAGTGACTGCCGAATCCAGCAAGAGCTGCTCCTGACAGTGAGTATATTACACGTTGTTAGGACTAAAATGCGATTGCGTTCTCTTGCGCTTTTTAAAAATACCCTTCAAATGCAAAATGTTGCATTTTTGTGCGTCTAAGGATGTTTGGTATATACACAAGCATCCTGAAGCGCACAAATAATGCAAGCAGCTCAATGAAGCCACACTGCATTAGGGTGGCACTGCAGCCAAGCGGAGTGTCTGGCCGTCCGGATCTCTCTTTCTCCTCACCTTTCTTCTTGCCGCTCCGGTCTCCTCCGGTCGCTCTGCAGATATCAGCACAGTGATGACATCGTGCCCCTCCATGCTGAGCTGCAGAATGCAGACAGCGGCAGAAGAGACTCTGGAGAAGAATGCTGCTGGCAAAGACGGCTGGGACTATAGGAGCGGAATCCGCGGGGGGCTACCACAGGTACACATACCTCGTACACACGCGGCTCTGCTCCGTACACCTCGTACACACGCGGCTCTGCTCCATACACCTCGTACACACGCGGCTCTGCTCCGTACACCTCGTACACACGCGGCTCTGCTCCGTACACCTCGTACACACGCGGCTCTGCTCCGTACACCTCGTACGCATGCGGCTCTGCTCCGTACACCTCGTACGCATGCGGCTCTGCTCCGTACACCTCGTACGCACGCGGCTCTGCTCCGTACACCTCGCACGCACGCAGCTCTGCTCCGTACACCTCGCACACATGCGGCTCTGCTCCGTACACCTCGTACGCACGCGGCTCTGCTCCGTACACCTCGTACGCACGCGGCTCTGCTCCATACACCTCGTACGGACGCGGCTCTTCTCCGTACACCTCGTACACACATGGCTCAGCTCTGTACACCTCGCACACACGCGGCTCTGCTCCGTACACCTCGCACACACGCGGCTCTGCTCCGTACACCTCGCACACACGCGGCTCTGCTCCGTACACCTCGCACACACGCGGCTCTGCTCCGTACACCTCGCACACACGCGGCTCTGCTCCGTACACCTCGCACACACGCGGCTCTGCTCCGTACACCTCGCACACACGCGGCTCTGCTCCGTACACCTCGTACACACGCGGCTCTGCTCCGTACACCTCGTACACACGCGGCTCTGCTCCGTACACCTATGGCTCTGCTTCGTACACCTCGTAGACACACGGCTCCGCTCCGTACACCTCGTACACACGCGGCTCTGCTCCGTACACCTCGTACACACGCGGCTCTGCTCCGTACACCTCGTACACACGCGGCTCTGCTCCGTACACCTATGGCTCTGCTCCGTACACCTCATACACACACGGCTCCGCTCCGTACACCTCGTACACACGCGGCTCTGCTCCGTACACCTGGTACCCACTCGGCTCCGCTCCATACACCTCGTACACACATGGCTCTGCTCCGTACACCTCGTACACACGCGGCTCTGCTCCGTACACCTCGTACACACTCGGCTCTGCTCCGTACACCTCGTACACACGCGGCTCTGCTCCGTACACCTCGTACACACGCGGCTCTGCTCCGTACACCTCGTACACACGCGGCTCTGCTCCGTACACCTCGTACACACGCGGCTCTGCTCCGTACACCTCGTACGCACGCGGCTCTGCTCCGTACACCTCGTACGCACGCGGCTCTGCTCCGTACACCTGGTACCCACTCGGCTCCGCTCCGTACACCTCGTACACACACGGCTCTGCTACATTCACACTGTAAACGCCTCCTGACCACACACAAACTTCACCTTATTTGAGCATCATTCATGGTGGCCAGCAGAGTCCTGGATACACTGAGGAGCCGATCATGAGACCCCTGACTCCTCCCCATCCATTGACATCATCACAGGTCCTGTAAGCACACTAGCACAGAGTGTGCAGCTCTGTCGGCTCCCGTGGAGGGGGAGGAGGGAGACCTCCGATGCTGCAGGAGCCTGAAAATGACCCCCCAGCTGCCCCCTGGATATGGCCCTGGCTGTGGGGGCAGTGCTCAGGGGCCCCTGAGGCTAGGGTCACACTTGCATTGTGACCCTAGCCTTATGCAAGTATTGTATGTTGCAGCGCATAGCGTTTAATGCTATGCGCTGGAGGCAGCCCATAGAAACCCGACGTTTACCTTGACAACCACTGGTTGTCAATGTAAACATCGGGTTTCTATGGGCTCAGTTGCTGGCAGCGCATAGCGTTAAACGCTCTGCGCTGCAGCAGACAATACTTGCGTCAGGCTAGGGTCACAACACAAGTGTGACCCTAGCCCTCAGGGGCCCGTTGGGCCCCCTCCAAGCAGTCGGGCCAGGTGCTGACGCCGGCCCTGACAGCGGGTATCTAGGCAGCGCGCGCTGCCTGGATACTCGCTGTTTATCATGGTTGCCAGCGCTAAGCAGGGAGGACGCTGGTAATTATGATAAACACCAGGTATCTAGGCAGTGTGAGGGCAAAAAGCGGGAAGGAGATGACGGAGGGCAAAGTGAAAAGTTTTTTTTTTTTTTTTTTTTTAAAGTACCCAGTAAAGTCAAGTTTAGTTAACACCAACTGTACGGTTGTATGAGGCCAGAACAGTTAGAAAAATGATACTCGTTGTGTTGTAACCCAATGGGAAACTGATCTTAAGATCCACATGCAAATTATCCAGGAAGTGCATGTGGGCGTGTCCATGCACCAGGTGCAACACATGTCCAGCGACTCCGCATGTGGTCCCAAAACGCGTCCACGTCGGATTACAATAAAGCTTTGTATATATACAGCCGCAACAATACTGTCATTAATAAAATCATCCTGACTGTTCCCAATTATGTAGGATTATTTGTTTAGTGAAATTATTCTCTGACGGCCGCCGTCCTCCATCAGAAACACTCAATCATGGAGCGCCGGAAAGTCCAGAGTTCAGTTTTTACTGCACAATTTGCATATAAACAAACAACATGAAAGCGGCGTCACTGCATGAAATATTAGGAAGCGAAGCCTGGGGGCGAAATAAAGGAAAAACTGCAAAAAAAAACACAAAGCAAAGAAGTAATAATTGCGGCTCCGGCGTCTGTGCTCCGGCCACCTCTTAATGAACACATTGTGTAAGATACGTTCCCCGGGGGCTCAGAGCATCACGGATCTAAATTAAAAATGCACCAATAAATATTTAAATCTGATCTGCAACTTCTGAAAAGTTAATAGTCAGCAAGTAAACAACTTTACTAACAAAGCGGGAGAATATGCAGAAAACTTACCAATAAGTAAATATGGGGGATTCAGTGCAAATAAACCCCAGAAAAAGATGCAAAACCCACAAGTAAAAGCAAAATGAAAAAATGGCAAAATACGGACCCACATATTATTTTTTTTTTTCCTGGTAAGCAGGACCCATTGCGTCCTTGTCTATCCATATTTAGAATATTTGCTATCGTAGCTCAGCTGCATTGGGACTGACCTGCAATACCGGATTTAACCTGTTGACCGGTTTAGCGCTGTTTAAAGAAGGCGGCAGCCATACTGTCCTATTAGTGTAGAACCTAATTGTGGATCTCATCCAGCATCCTTGTCGGACTCCATCTTTTGTGTGATGCCATCACAAGTAATTGATCGTTTTTGTGTGTCCAATTGCTACATTCCTGCAGAATTTAATGCCTCGACCTTTCACTGATTGCCAGATTTTGCTGCAGTGTGATCCATAAAACCTTGTGACCATGAACAATGATTTTATGACCGCGCCCTGACGTTCGTTCCCCTGTTCCTCTGCTGGCGATCTCCCGTTATTTCATTCGGAGCCCCCCATCCCCCTCCTGCTCCACTTTGTGAGTCGCCTGTTAGTCCTGAGTAATGATTGGACATAAAAGTGCGATTCATTTTTTTTCTTTCCTTCCATTCCACCCCAGGATTATAAAAATAAGCTCCATAAATTAAGAGCCTTGTATTTGTCAAAGATCCCAATGATGTGGATTAATGTTCCTATACGATTGCGGCTGAGGATCGCGCTCTTCCTACCTAATTAACATCACAAATCTCCAGACAGTCGTACTCGGAGCCCCAGATCCAGACTCGCCGATCGCACCTCGTGATGACAATGTGAAAGGCGACGCGCTGCAATTAAGTGCTGAAAATGAGACCCAAAAAATGATTTGGCACCGGCGGTGGTCACGTCACCCATCACACGTCTCCAGGTGCGGGACAGGTGGCCACGTCTGCGTCAAGTCTGTAATTGGGATCAATGACATCTCTCCGGCGTAAGAAACAGACTGAGAAGAGGGAAGATGACTTGTAATACTTAGTTTTAGTAGAAAAGTCTGAGTTGGTGTATATGTCTACGTATGTGCAGTGGAGAAAGTCATGGTTCAGGCTCTCCGCAGAGCCCTGTATCGCATCCTTCATGGCAGCAACGATCAAAGGAAGGGATCTGCTAAAAATAAGGGAACTGGTTCAGTGCACATTGAATTGCATTTGTAATTTTAGGAAATGTCACGCCGGGCGTAGAGACCTACCCAGTTCGGGATGACGAGGAAAGAGGAAAGAGTCTCTGAGGGTATGGACAAAAGGAGGAATGGTGACCCCTAGAAACACTAGCACTGACACCTGACTCCCCTAACATTCCTATACAGTCTTCACAACTGTCGCCGAGCAGGATACCTCATCCCTGTCTGTTCCTCAACCAGGGGTGCATAGAGAGAGGAGTAGGGGTGGGGGTGGGGAGGTGCTGTTGGCGGCGGATGAGGAGCGGGGGGGCTGGCACGGGTGCTTTTGTCAACCGCAGAGGGGGAGGGGTGTCTGTTGCTGTTGGCGGTGGCGGCCCGCAGGAGTGGTGCGTTACCTGCTAACATCCAGGAGCTGAGTGTAGCAGCTGGCGCCGCCCCTTCAGCACAGCCGATCTCCCTGACTCCTTGCCGCCTGAGCCTGAGGCCTCACATTGTCCAATGGACAGTGCGGCCCTGCCCTCAACTAAGACTACTTAGGGATCAGGCAGGGTGGACATTGGTCAACCCAGCTAAGAACTAAAGGGAAACGCACAAACGGGAAAGGGAGATCCAGACAGCAAACGACACCGGAAATCCACGAAGCACTGCAGAGCCAGGAAGCAACACCAACTCCAAACATGCTATCACCAGCAATGCATCATGGGAGCCAAGTGGTATAAATGGAGACAGCTGAAGGTAGGCAGGAAGGAGACCTGCTGGGTCCTAGTGACCTCCAGCTATCACCAAGCAAAGAAATACCTTTACAGGGACAGAACAACAATTCAAGATTTTGGCTGTTTGGCCAGATGCTGCGACCTTTTGCACGTGGCCCCCAACAGCCTCATCCGGGGCTCCTGATACACCGGTGACAGGAAGTTGTTGAACCGAAAAATTCAGAATAATTTGTGATTCTCTTTGTTGAAGTTACCAAAAAAAAGCTGTTCCCGTTTTAGGGTGTTTTTACACCTACGTTGTGTCCACATCGGGCTGGATACGGGCGCATCTGCATCCATTCACGCATGTGAAAACGCATGCAACCGCAGCACTGGATCAGGCAAGAAATGCACTGCGGGTGCATCCGGTTTTGACTTGATCCGTCTGATTGATCTAAAAAGCTCAGTGTGACATCCGGATCAGGCTTCGCTGCATTCGCCCCCTTAGAAGTCAATTCTAGTCTTTCTCGCAGTGTGACGGATCCGGTGACATCAGGCTTTTTCACCAGATGCAAAATCACAACATTGTGTGTCCGGGGAGAAGGTCAAAAGTACAAAATTGTAAGAATAGACCGGAAAACAGATTGCATCCAATAGATAAGGTTCACATGATGAGAGTGAAGAGACTGGGTCACTCCAAGATCAAAATGACCTTCAGTTTATTAAATCTTCATTAAAAAGATACCGCAGTCGAGTGACGCGTTTCGACTAGAAAGTCTAAATCGTAAACGCGACAACATGTTCACTTCACTGTGGTATCGATATAATGAAGATACAATAAATTGACAGATTTTATTCTTGAAGTGACCGGCAGTGTTTTTTCTCTTATTGATTGTTACTGTCCCATGGCCGATGGGTTAACTGGAGCTTCAGACTTTATATGCGGTGGTGAATCCAGTGCAGTGCTGAGTGTGCTTACTTTTCTATGTATGTAAGGTTCACCTGATCCCTGTCCAACCTTGCCCATAATTCTGTCATGTGTGGACTGATTTGCAGTCCATGTGTGTTACTGTTGTGGTTTAAATCAGAATTAGTCTATACCGGGACCCCGTGTGATTGAGACATTTGTGCTGGTTCTTTCTGCTGTTTCTCTCCCAGTAGGAGTTGCTGTGCTTCCTGGTCCGTGGATGGAGGTATTGGCTCTTAGCACGGCTTATTAGGAGCATAGGGCAAGGGTGGCAACCCAGACCTCCTTACCTTCAGAGGTACCTCTGGGAGCAGGGTGAGCCAGGGAATCCCAGTCTAAGGGTTAGACTTGCTCCACAGAATGCCTTTATCCCATTTTTACCATCTTGCTACCTGACTCCCTTACAACTACACCACCCGTGACAAATGCCTTGCAGCTATAATATCACATGGTACTGTACAGCCAATCAGAAGGGACTATCATAATCTATAAAAAAGCTGAGGCAGGGAATGCAGCTGCCATTTTATGGCGAATCTGGAAAGGGGGACTTTAGGGTTTGGAGATGGAGATTAAATCATTGAAGAAACTGTACAGATTGTATGTGAAAGCAGAGATACGGGAAAAGTCAACAATTTATAGATTTAATTAGGAGTCGCTTATTTTCAGAACTATTGAAGGTTTTTCTGAGAAAAATGAGCAAATCTGAATTTCAAAAAATGTGCTAATTTTTATTAACAACACATAGGTTATTATTATTGTTAATGATCTATATTGCACCAGTAATATCATGGTGCTGTACATGAGAAGGGGTTACATACAAAATTATACATATAGTTTACAGTAAACAAATTAATAATGACAGACTGGTACAGAGGGGAGAGGACCCTGCCCTGGGGGCTTATATTCTACAGGATAATGGGGAGGAGACAGAAGGATTGAGATGCGGCAGCTCCAGTGGTGGAGGTGGGGTGGCAGCTCCGGTGGTGGAGGTGGGGTGGCAGCTCCGGTGGTGGAGGTGGGGTGGCAGCTCCGGTGGTGGAGGTGGGGTGGCAGCTCCGGTGGTGGAGGTGGGGTGGCAGCTCCGGTGGTGGAGGTGGGGTGGCAGCTCCGGTGGTGGAGGTGGGGTGGCAGCTCCGTGTGGTGGAGGTGGGGTGGCAGCTCCGGTGGTGGAGGTGGGGTGGCAGCTCCGGTGGTGGAGGTGGGGTGGCAGCTCCGGTGGTGGAGGTGGGGTGGCAGCTCCAGTGGTGGAGGTGGGGTGGCGCCTCTGGTGGTGGAGGTGGGGTGGCGCCTCTGGTGGTGGAGGTGGAGTGGCGCCTCTGGTGGTGGAGGTGGGGTGGCGGCTCTGGTGGTGGAGGTGGGGTGGCAGCTCTGGTGGTGTTGAGGCAGCTCCAATGGTGGCGGTGGGGTGACAGCTCTGGTGACGGTGAGGCAGCAGCGTGCTCATTGTAGGCTGTAAGCTTTCTTGAAGAATTGAGTGTTCAGGTTCCGTCTGAAGGATCTGAGCTCGGTGGTGGTAAGGTGGCAGCTCCGGTATTGGTGAGGTGGCAGCTCCGGTGGCGGTGAGGCAGCAGCGTGCTCATTGTAGGCTGTAAGCTTTCTTGAAGAATTGAGTGTTCAGGTTCCGTCTGAAGGATATGAGCTCGGTGGTGGTGAGGTGGCAGCTCCGGTGGTGGTGAGGTGGCAGCTCCGGTGGTGGTGAGGTGGCAGCTCCGGTGGTGGTGAGGTGGCAGCTCCGGTAGTGGTGAGGCGGCAGCTTCGGTGGTGGTGGGGCAGCAGCGTGTTCATTGCTGGCAGTAGCTTCCCTGAAGAGATGAGTTTTCAGGTTCCGTCTGAAGGATCTGAGCGTGGTGGATAATCGGACGTGTTGGGGCGCAGAATTCCAAAGGGTGGGGGATATTCAAGAGAAGTCTTGGAGGCGCGAGGAACAAACAATTGTGAAGGAGAGGAGCAGGTCTTGGGAGGATCGAAGATTATGTGAGGGAAGATAGTGGGAGATTAGTTCAGAGATATAGGGAGGGGACAGATTGTGGACGCCGTTGTAGATCAGTGTTAGTAGATTGAATTGGATTTGTTGGGGAATTGGGAGCCGGTGGAGGCATTTGCAGAAGAGAGAAACAGGGGAGCAGCGAGGAGAGAGGTGGATTAGTCGGGCAGCAGAGGTGAGGATAGACTGGAGAGGTGCAAAAGTGTTAGCAGGGAGGCCGCAAAGGAGAATGTTGCAGTAGTCAAGGCAGGAGAGGATGAGGGCATGTGCAAGTGTTTTAATAGTTTGAGGGCTGAGGAAAGGACAGATTTTGGAAATATTTTTGAGCTGGAGGCGACAAGAGGTGGCGAGAGTATGGATGTGCGGTTTGAAGGGCAAGGTAGTGTCGAGAGTTACTCCGAGGCAGCGGATTTCAGGTGCAGGAGAGAGTGTGATGCTATTTACCATAATAGATAGATCTGGTAGGGAAGATGCATGAGATGGAGGAAAGATGAGGAGTTCGGTTTTGTCTACATTGAGTTTTAGGAAACGAGAGGAGAAGGAGGAGGATATGGCTGATAGACACTCCGGGATTCTGGACAACAGAGAGGAGACATCTGGGCCAGAGAGGTAGATCTGAGTGTCATCAGCGTACAGGTGATACTGGAAGCCATGGAACTTTGAATTGTTCTAGGCCAAGGGTATAGATCAGAGGTCCCCAACTCCAGGCCTCGAGGGCGCCAATAGTGCAGGATTTCAGGATTTCCTTAGTATTGCACAGGGGTTAATGTGATCAAATGCACAGGTAATGATTCCAACCCCTGTGCAATACTAAGGAGATCCTGAAAACTGCACTGTTGGCGGCTCTCGATGCTGGAGTTGCGGACCTGGTATAGATGGAAAAAAGTAGGGACCCCAGGACAACGCATTGAGGGACCCCAACCACGTGAGGGTGGGATAAGGAGGTTGTGTGGGAGTGGGAAACGCTAAATGTTGAGCGAGCAGTACCATGCTCGGGTACTCAAAATGGTCATGGTCTTTTGGAAAAATGCTTGCGTTTCCCATTGACTTCCATTACACTTGGTTCATGAGTTGAGACCATCTTTTTTTTTTTAGTCCACTTTCCCTAAAACATAAGTTTTCTTTCTCTTATGAAGGTGATGTTTTACTTTAATCTCAAGAGGGAAAAAAAAGTCTTCTTGACCTGAAGCTTCTCGGAATAAATGAAAAGAAAGGTCAAGTGATCCATCAACACTTACAATACAAGAACACTTTCCATCCTTCCTCCTGAAAATACAATCTCTAGTCAGCCTGAGAATGGAGACGGTTGTATAAGACGAGGGAGCGAGGACGTCTCCCCGAGCCGCTCGTGTGGTGAACCAAGAAAAAATATGGCTTTGACCTCATCCAAAAATGATGATAAGGGGATCTAGTCTGTCAATCGGCCTTAGAACCTGGAGCGGAGAACGAGGCGTGCCACTGGGAACGTGGGCAATGAAAGACCCTTCCATTCTCATTAGCCTTCAGCCGAGAAGCAGAAGTGGGTTTAGAGCCGAGTAACAAGCGGCTCAACCTGTCAGTTATTCTCCTAATGATTCCCGGGAAGACAAATTGCCTATGGAAGGGAAGATGGTTGAATCTTCAATACAAGTCGCCATGCGATCATACCGGCTTTGCCGCTAATGATCAAGCAGATGTTCCTCTTTGAGAACCAAGTTACTTCCTGCTCCATTTGTCTTTGCAATTTGACGTTGGCCATGGTCTACCCTGTGAATCTCCTGGACCAAGTGGAAGGTATTTGTCATGTGTGTCCCATTCGGCTGACACTTTTGTAGCATCTGGGAATAGAAGGTCTCAGCAGTTAGCAGATCCCAGGAATCCACTCTGCGATTAACATGAGTGGAGCTGATTTTTTTAGTATTGAAGGGTTAACCGGTCCTTTTTGATCCTGTTGAGAAACCGATTAGCTTTAATCTCAGCTGCTGCCACTCCCTTCCATTATTTAAACTCACTCCTTTACTCTTGTGCCAGTTATAGTTGTTCTATTCTGACCTCCCAGGAGAAGTTGTCCTTGTGGAAGCTGTGGAGTTCTGTTTGTTGTTTTATTTCCCTTGTTTGTGTTTCTCTCTCCCTGTGTTATCTTAGTGGGACCAGTGTTTTGCTGCCCTAGAGTCAGCTAGTCAAGGCCTAGGCACGTTATCATGTACGGTGGGTAGGACCCATCTAGGGACGATAGGAAGTGCAGAGTCACTCCCTCTATCGTCAGGGCTCATTTTTACCTTTTCACTGGTTTTTCTCTTCTTTGTGCCACTCGCCAGGCATCTCCTCGCTCTTTCATGACAGTTCTATGGAAGTCATAGAGATGGCAGATATGATACTGTGGTGAATGCCCCGGCTTCCCATTTTCATCACTGATGATTGGAAACAATGTTGCATCATCTGAGCATGGAGATCCAATGTCAAAAGTCTTCTGTGATGAGGAGGATGTTTTTGAATAATAATTTTTGCATGATTATGTATAACAAAACAAAACGCGCCTCTGGTCGGGGGCTGAGCTGCTCCTCCACATGCAGAATGGTGATATCTAGGTAAAAATGCAAAATTCTGACAGGGTGTAAATTACAAACTGTCAGCATTTTGCAGCTTAGATACACGTAGAGATTTTATAAAATGCCTGGACAATCCATTTAAGGCAAGAGGGCCACTTGTGAAAGCTGCACATTGCATCATCCGGAACAGCAGCTGACTCTCCGGAGCATAGTAATACTTGTAGTTCCACGCTCCTGTCCGGAGAGCCAGACAGTGGAGAATGGAGCAAGAATGGCGGCTGCAGGGTCAGACTATGAATCGTGACACATCGCTTTTGCATTGGGGCTGCGTACACAAATACAAGGTGTTACGTGTTGACTGCTGGAGTATTGTTGCGTTGCTATTTAATTGTTTTTTTTTCCTTAGTCTGCTGCAGGTGGAGGAGTGAGTCATAGCTCAGGTGAAGGGGGTGCCTGAGCTTTCCGCTCTCCACTCCCTCAGCCTTAAGTAGTTCTACTTCCCTCCACCAGATGTTCATTTTAATCTAGGACCCATGCTGTGCAGACATGCTGCTGGAGCAGCTGCTATCCCCTTCCTTTAGAGTGGTGTCCTTTTCCTGGCCTCTGGGTGGCTCCTATCTGAGCAGGTTGAGGATTTTCAGGGAAAGGGTAGTGGCCTGAACCTACTCACCTTCAGAGGTACCTTCGGGAACAGGGCTAGTCAGGGACCCCAAGTCTTCCCATTTGCCTTTGCCCGTTATCCCTTAGTGCTCCATTCCCCTTGTCCGCTCCATGCGTGATACAAGGGGGTTTCTTAACTAGACTTTTTCAGTTTTTATCTTAGATGCTTTGAAGCAATAAGAAAGTTGTCACCAAACTCACTGAGGACGTTGTTGCTTCTCCTTTCTTAGATAATTGCCGTTTCCCGTCTTTTCGTGGTAACATCATTCTGGTATTTCATGACTTGATTTTAGTTTTCGTCCTTTACTGCGGAGTGAAGATAACCTTTCCGCCATGATACCGTGGAAAGGTCACCTGCATCCAGTCCTCAGACATCAGATCAGATGTCAGGATTGTGCGGCGGCGCTGACATTTCCTCTGGAGTTTGTTGGGTTTCTCTTTCAGGAATGTCACCGATGTGGAAAAAACGTTATAATCGAGTTCTTCTCTGATGTAGATTAATAGGCGCCGGTCTGATGGTTAATTACACAATTGTAATGAATCTCACTCCTGATGGTGGTAATTAAACACAATACAGCGACATTGTGGACTTCAGGGTTGGATTTTGGCTTTTTGTCCAGGAAAAATCTATTTAATCCCATTTTAAATGTGCAATTACAGAAGCCGCGCCGTTTCTCCTTACTGTCACGGGTTTATCGGGATACGAATCAGGCTGTTGGGGGCCACTCATAGAACGTTTCAGCATCTGGACAAACAGCCAAAATCCTGAAATGTTATCCTGTCCCTTTAAGAGGTCATGTGTTTGATGATAGCTGGAGGTCACTAGGCCCCAGCAGGTCTTTTACCTGTCGACCTTTCATCTGTCTTTATTACCCCTTGGCTCCCAAGATACATTGCTGGTGATAGCTTGTTTGGAGGTGGTGTTGCTCTCTGGCTTTGCAATGCATCGTGTCTTTCCGGTGTAGTTTGCTGTCTTTGACTTTGTTCAGCTAAGTGTTCCTTCCTATCCCCCATATTTGTCTCCTTGGTGTTTTACTTTAGTTGTTAGCTGGGTAGACCAGTGTTCACCCTGTCTGATCCCTAAGTAATCTTAGTTGAGGGACACACAGGGACGAGGTATCCTGCTCGGCGATGGTTGC
Source organism: Allobates femoralis (assembly GCA_033576535.1). Taxonomy (NCBI): domain Eukaryota; kingdom Metazoa; phylum Chordata; class Amphibia; order Anura; family Aromobatidae; genus Allobates; species Allobates femoralis. The sequence continues at coordinate 188,253,703 of JARQOC010000008.1, forward strand.
AGAGACTGCATAGGATTGTTAGGGGAGCAAGGTGTCAGTGCTAATGTTTCTAGGGGTCACCATCTCCCCCTTGCCCTTATCGTCAGGGACTCCTCCCCCCCCCCCCCATCGTCCAGTGCTGGATGTCTCCCTTTACCCACTGTGACCCTTGCATTCCGCCGCTCCTATCCTCACACTTTACTAAAAGTTGAGATCGGTATCAAAATGCAAAATGTTGCAATATGTTTAGTGGTTTTACATCAGAATTCTGTCACATATGTTAATGGCTGAGGCCCGGGCTGCAGCGCCGTGTATACTGTGATCAGCGGGGGATCAGCGGCTTGATGGGGAGCGGAAAACTGTACAGAGGAGCGACGCGCTGCTGTGGGGACGACCTGATACAAGAAACTGGACGACTCCTAGACGAGGCAAAAATGGTTACACCCAGTCATCTATCACAGCTGACAGTATCACACTTGATGGAATTAGATACACAGCTCAGAAGACAGTATCACACATGATTTATTATATATACACTTAATAGGCAGCATTGCACACGATAGGCTTAGATACAGCTGGTCTTAAAGGGAATCTGTCAGTAGGTTTTTGCTATCTTATCTGAGAGCAGCATGATATAGGAAATAGACTCTGATTCCAATGATGTATCACATAGATTACTGGCTGCAGCTGCTCTCACACAATGAGTTTGTAGATTTAGCAATGCAGCAGAGCTGAGAAAGTTGACCCCGCCCACACCACAGCTGCCCCCACCCACGCCAGGCTCTCTCTGTACAATTCTATACATAGTGAGCTGCTAATCACAGCAGGGTGTGTGCAGGATTGGGGCTCACAAGCTTCTGTATCCCAGCAATGATAGGTTTCTGGCGCTAAAACAAAAATTGCAGGTAATCAACAACAAAAGGAGCGATAAAAGGCACATTGATAGCATGCTGTAGGGGTTAACACAGATTTTATCTCCAGATTACATAGCAAAAACCTGCTGACAGATTCCCTTTACCATCACATTATCACTCTAGATACAGCCGCTCAGCAGACATTTCTACACATGACTGGCTTAGATACAGAAGCTCAGCATCCCCTGGTGATGCTGCTGGACATAGCTGAGATGTGCGTATCCCTTGTATCCCAGCCATCCTCCCACTCACGTTCATGTAGATTGATCGTCTCTATTATTAGCCGATGTCATATTATAGTAAGAAATTGTTATTTCCCGATGGTTAATTCCTGCGGCAGTAACGCGGCGGCGCCTCAATTACAGGGACATGAAACGCGACACTTTCCGTTTAGTCGCGGCTCTCGCGGTGCAGCTGCTTCATCAGTAATTCCGGAGCGACTCGCTGAGACGACAGAAAGGGTTTAAGGCAATTATAGAGTTGGTATTATGACCCTATAGCTGCCAGGGATCCCTGAAGCCAAGAGCTTCTCCAGATAAGGAAGGGAAGCACTTACAAGACGTCTTTAATAGAACTCAAACTTAATGGTGAACGACATTTCAATTAATGGAGTAAGATGTGTTGAATATTTGCACGGCTGAGTATCCAATCTCTGCGGTACTGTGTATCCTCCTCCTCCTCCTGGTGACGGGTGGATACGACTGGTGCTCTCCACATGTTCTCATTCACGGTGACCTGATTACCGGATCCCCCGGGCACCGGCTGCAGTAAACATTGTATTTTATGCACATACAACCTGTCACGATGTGTTGTTTATGTTGATACAATGTATCAAGTGGAAGTGTCGCCGGTAATGAAGAGCAAACAAGAGGCCAGACGTCCCCGGGTTCATTACCCGCGATGTATTATTTCATGTTTTCCTATTTGTTTCTACATTTTTTGGAGGCTAAAGTAGAGAAGTAGATTAAATAATTTAATATATATAGATATGTTTTAATATAATGATTTGGGTTACAACATTCTGAAGTGGAAGGGTGCAAGGTTGTCCCTTCCATTACTAAATGTTATGAGCGCAGTAACCCAAATCATTATTAACACATTCATCCCTCCACGACCCACCACGTGAGGTTTGGAGGTTACTTGCTGCTCCACCAAAGGAGGTTAGGAAAGATATGTCATATCGGATTATCCACGTCTCCCTCTATATAATATCCCACATCCCCCTCTTATAAGGCTGCCATGTCCCCCTCTATAGTAGGAGGCCACGTGCCCCTCTATATGTAGGAGGCCACGTGCCCCCTCTATATGTAGGAGGCCACGTGCCCCCTCTATTGTAGGAGGCCACGTGCCCCTCTATATGTAGGAGGCCACGTGCCCCTCTATATGTAGGAGGCCACGTGCCCCTCTATATGTAGGAGGCCACGTGCCCCCTCTATATGTAGGAGGCCACGTGCCCCTCTATATGTAGAGGCCACGTCCCCCTATGTAGGAGGCCACGTCCCCCTCTATATGTAGGAGGCCACGTGCCCCCTCTATAGTGTAGGAGGCCACGTGCCCCCTCTATATGTAGGAGGCCACGTGCCCCTCTATATGTAGGAGGCCACGTGCCCCTCTATATAAAATCCTGAACACCAGTGTCCAATTAATAGGAATATATGTTTGTACATGTAATTAATTTTTAAATAATGATTCTTTTATTTAGTTTTGTTTTCTTTTAAGAAAGGCTGGAGTTTTACATTTAAGGCTTAGTTCACACTGTTGTTTTTGATCCATTTTTTGTGATCCGTTGTTGGCATGGAAAGTGGATCACTCTCTGTGACGCCGGCAAAGTCAATGAGTTCTCAGTTGCTCTTCAGATGCCACGTTTTTTACCCGTCCATTTTTGGGCCACAAAACGCAGAAAATCCAGAAAAAGATGAGCGTCAATTATTGATCCGTTTGTCTCTCCTCAGTTTTATCCCTTAAAAGCATTGCTTATGGGGGAAAAAACGCAGCAGTCACAAACTGATGATGCGTTTTCGATGCTTTTTAAAAAAAAACGGATCCAGTTTTGCTGCTGAAAATGACACAAAACAAATAAAAACGTACAGTGTGAACAAACCCTTGGTCTATGTGTCCACCTAGAGGATTTAATGCTTTTTTGATGCCTTTTTCCTTGCAAATATTCTAAAATCTTAAGAAAAAATGCATGCCAGCAAAGTCAATGAGAAGTCTGAAGCGCTGTGCACACCTTCAGGCTTTTTTCCTTTTAGATTTTGGTGCAGAAAAAAAGCAATATGTCCATTCTTTTTGCATTTTTCCCTCTGTTTTTCTCATACAATATATGATGTCAACACATGAAAAACAAAAGAGCACATAAAATGCTAAAAACGCAGTGTTTTTTCCTGCCAGGAGATGCAGATTTGGTGCACAAATAATCTGCTCAGTGTGCACAACATGTAATCCTTATGGATGATTTACATGTTGTCTGTGTAGTTTGGATTTTTCCCCAGTTTATCTGCAGCAGAATCTGCACTTGTTACTATTCTGGGTGTTAAATGCAGTGCAAGTATAGATGCCTGAAGTATCAATCCCTCTGATATTCATATTGACCATTGCACTCACATGCAAGCATCTTCAGATAGTTCGAACTCAACCACACTGGCTTGTAATAAGAGTCCAGGAGAAATGCAGATGATTTTCAATGAAAACATCTATTGAAGTACAATGAAACAGGAAAAAGTGATTCTGAAGAGAGCAGTAAACGTGTCCTTACTGTAATGGCAGAAAAACAACTACGGTACATGGGGAAGAATTGAAGAGTAAAAGCCGAGACCACAAATCTACAGGGAGGGGAAAGGGACAAAACACAAAGGCAGGACTTCTGCCTAGCAACAGAGAAAAATGCAATACATAGCAAACCACAACCATTAATTATTGCTATTCATGGGATATGACAGTCACATATGGATTTTGCTGCAGATCTGGAGCAGATTTTTATTTTGTTCACTGCAAAATGTGAAATCTTTACTGTTTCTGCCCAAAGAGTTAACATGCTGTAGATTTTTAAATGTTTGCTAGGATTCGGCGCCAAAAGAAGCTATGTGTCGAAGAGATGGATGCTGTACTGTGAAATACTGCAGATTTATGTGTGTAAAATCTGCAACAAATATGCAACATGTGAACCTGCATTTACACTGAATTGTACAGTTTATACTTGGACTCCAATTCATTTGTCTCGAGGTTTCTGCATAATTCCTGCCAAAAAAAGAAACAAAGAGCAAAAGACTTCAATTAGGAAAATAGAGTCCAAGACTAAATTGTAACTTGTTCAACCTCTTTGGCTGAATCCAACTTTTGAAATTGACATAATAACATAGTAATAAAAACTGCAAGTTTACATGTTAATTATTCTGGATTTATATAAACTGTGCATCTAGTAAATTTTTTGAGGCTTGAAACAGATTCTATGGCTGAAAAAAATGTATCTATACAGAGGTCGCTTTTACTTTGTATCCAAGCTCGGACTGGCCGGCGGGTGAACGGGGAATCCTCTGGTGGGCCTCTCTGCAGCATTACATCAATCACCCCCCAACATGATCAGTATTTCGCACAATAACTTGTTTCACTGTGTAGAGATAAAGGAAATCATCTCATTCATTTTACAATCTACCCAATATATTATTATATAGAAGCAGAGGTAAATATGTAAATGCAATATCTGCATGTAGTTGATTAGTGACCCCCAAAGTTACTGTTACTTGAGGGCCCCCAGTCTGACATTGCCTTCTACAGGGTGAGATATAACATTTGCTTAATGTTCATGACCAGAGGATATATTGGCCAAACCTGAGCAGATTTGGAGGTCTGTGTCAGGGACAGATCATTGGTGCAGCCGCACAGGAACCAAAGGGGTAATGGGGCCCATTTCCATATCCAAAGCACATTTAATTTTGCATTTTGATGGAGTATGAGACTGAAAATGGGCCCCATATACTGTTCTTGCACAGGGGCCCATTTCTGTCTGTGTCCGTCAGTTGTCCATGTACACCCGATACTTGCTTAGATGGGCTCGTCCTTTTGGTTGCATGATCATGGGTTATTTAATACCTAAATTATCTTCCTATTATGCTCCATGGTTTTATAAGAATTACCAAATATTAATACGAAATACAGAATAATTTCTAATCCATATAATTTTTTCCTTATTTGTTAGTGATTTGAACAAGCGTTAAAATAGAAGTGTAACTTTTCATGCATCAATAGTTCAGGAGAATATAAGAAACTTTGTAATATCTGATCAGAGAGATCTCCTTCCTCCTTCCTCACTTATCAGTCACTCTTCCTTCCCTTCCTTCGACTCTCTTCTACAAAAAAAAGCAAAAATCTGTCAGGTGACAGCCCATAATACTCTACTGACAGAGGAGGAAGATGAGGAATAAAGAGCAAGGAGAGGAAACAAGCAAAGGTAGAGAGAGAAAGATTAAGATGAGCTTTCTAACAAGTCATTTACCTCACCCCAAAGTTTAGTACTGCTGGATTATTTCCTCCATGCGGCTGCTTGTGTCTGGGTGCTAAAAACTGAACAAAGAGCAGGAATCCACCTTGTGCTGTGTATAGGAGAACTATAGCAGCTGGACCCCATCCCCACCCCCTTCAGAGTGGACTGCACATTATAAAGCCGTAAGGGGCACGCTGAAGAAAATGCAGAATACAAGTCATGTAATGACTGGAATAAGTATTCCTCATGCACCACATCACAAATATCTGAAACGTTACTTGAACGTACAGTTACCCTTTAAATTCACGCTCAAATATATTATTTTTTTCTGTTAAATGTGAAAACCTCATCATATTCGAGTTGTTCACTTAAAATATTTCCCCGTGGTCCGACGTACTTACCATGATGCATTCTTGGCAGCAGTCGCTTCCTTGACTGTGCAGTTTGCCTTTAGGAACGATGCCAATGAATGTTAATCCACAGTTTTATGAAGTCTTAGTGAACGAGGACTGCGGAACGGAAATAAGCAACTTTTTATTGTCACACCCTGAAGTTCACAGCGATATAGAGCAGCTGCAGCTTCTCCAATGAATCAGACGTCCTCAGAGGAGCAACGAGAGGCAAGAATTGGTGAAAGATGGACATTGTCTTCACCCTAGTATACAAAGCGAGATGTGAAAAATGATTTATTTTATCCTGATTCACTATAATACCGCACTTTATTTACAATACTATAACTACTATAATACTGCCCCTATATACAAGAATAAACTACTATAATACTGCCCTATGTACAAGAATATAAACTACTATAATACTGCTCCTATATACAAGAATATAACTACTATAATACTGCCCTATATACAAGAATATAACTACTATAATACTGCCCTATATACAAGAATATAACTACTATAATACTGCCTATATACAAGACTATAACTCTATAATACTGCTCCTATATACAAGAATATAACTACTATAATACTGCCCTATATACAAGAATATAACTACTATAATACTGCCTCTATATACAAGAATATAACTACTATAATACTGCCCTATATACAAGAATATAACTACTATAATACTGCCTCTATATACAAGAATATAACTACTATAATACTGCTCCTATATACAAGAATATAACTACTATAATACTGCCCTATATACAAGAATATAACTACTATAATACTGCTCCTATATACAAGAATATAACTACTATAATACTGCTCCTATATACAAGAATATAACTACTATAATACTGCCCTATATACAGAATATAACTACTATAATACTGCTCCTATATACAAGAATATAACTACTATAATACTGCTCCTATATACAAGAATATAACTACTATAATACTGCTCCTATATACAAGAATATAACTACTATAATACTGCCCTATATACAAGAATATACTACTATAATACTGCTCCTATTACAAGAATATAACTACTATAATACTGCTCCTATATACAAGAATATAACTACTATAATACTGCCCCTATATACAAGAATATAACTACTATAATACTGCTCCTATATACAAGAATATAACTACTATAATACTGCCCTATATACAAGAATATAACTACTATAATACTGCTCCTACATACAAGAATATAACTACTATAATACTGCTCCTATATACAAGAATATAACTACTATAATACTGCTCCTAATACAAGAATATAACTACTATAATACTGCCCTATATACAAGAATATAACTACTATAATACTGCTCCTATATACAAGAATATAACTACTATAATACTGCTCCTATATACAAGAATATAACTACTATAATACTGCTCCTATATACAAGAATAATACTATAATACTGCTCCTATATACAAGAATATAACTACTATAATACTGCTCCTATGTACAAGAATATAACTACTATAATACTGCTCCTATATACAAGAATATAACTACTATAATACTGCCCCTATATACAAGAATATAACTACTATAATACTGCCCCTATATACAAGAATATAACTACTATAATACTGCTGCTATGTACAAGAATATAACTACTATAATACTGCTCCTATATACAAGAATATAACTACTATAATACTGCCCCTATATACAAGAATATAACTCTATAATACTGCCCCTATGTACAAGAATATAACTACTATAATACTGCTCCTATGTACAAGAATATAACTACTATAATACTGTCCCTATATACAAGAATATAACTACTATAATACTGCTCCTTTGTACAAGAATATAACTACTATAATACTGCTCCTATGTACAAGAATATAATACTATAATACTGCTCCTATGTACAAGAATATAACTACTATAATACCGCACTTTATTTACAATACTATAACTACTATAATACTGCTCCTATGTACAAGAATATAACTACTATAATACTGCCCTATATACAAGAATATAACTCCCATAATACTGCCCCTATGTACAAGAATATAACTACTATAATACTGCTCCTATGTACAAGAATATAACTACTATAATACTGTCCCTATATACAAGAATATAACTACTAGAATACTGCCCCTATGTACAAGAATATAACTACTATAATACTGCTCCTATATACAAGAATATAACTACTATAATACTGCTCCTATGTACAAGAATATAACTACTATAATACTGCCCCTATATACAAGAATATAACTACTATAATACTGCCCTATATACAAGAATATAACTACTATAATACTGCCCCTATATACAAGAATATAACTACTATAATACTGCCCCTATATACAAGAATATAACTACTATAATACTGCCCCATATACAAGAATATAACTACTGTAATACTACCCCTATATACAAGAATACAACTACTATAATACTGCTCCTATGTACAAGAATATAACTACTATAATACTGCCCCTATGTACAAGAATATAACTACTGTAATACTACCCTATGTACAAGAATACAACTACTATAATACTGCTCCTATATACAAGAATATAACTACTATAATACTGCTCCTATGTACAAGAATATAACTACTATAATACTGCCCCTATGTACAAGAATATAACTACTATAATACTGCTCCTATATACAAGAATATAACTACTATAATACTGCCCTATATACAAGAATATAACTACTATAATACTGCTCCTATATACAAGAATATAACTACTATAATACTGCTCCTATGTACAAGAATATAACTACTATAATACTGCCCCTATGTACAAGAATATAACTACTATAATACTGCCCCTATATACAAGAATATAACTACTATAATACTGCTCCTATATACAAGAATATAACTACTATAATACTGCTCCTATATACAAGAATATAACTATTATAATACTGCTCCTATATACAAGAATATAACTACTATAATACTGCCGCTATATACAAGAATATAACTACTATAATACTGCCCCTATATACAAGAATATAACTACTATAATACTGCTCCTATATTTCACTCTAATATCACAAAGTATCAGATATGTGATACCCTTTCTATGTGATGTACACAGTGTTTTGTAGGTTTCCCGTTGTCTTGTGTGACAGGTCAGTGTAACTTGTCTTGTTTTCTTCTTGGCTTGTTTTAAATTCACAATTTTGTTCTCTGATTCCTGAAGTTTTTCCTCTCAATCTTCCTCCGTTTCTCTCTCTCTGCCGTGTCCTAATTATAATAATCCATTTACATTTGGGTAAATTGCATAATCTATGGTAATTTTTAATCCGCGTCACCTGAACCTTTATTAGTTGTGATGTGACAAATATACAATGTTTAGGAAGTCGTCATAGTGGAGCGCCGTCACTTTAAAAGATTTAAAAGATAGATTAAATTATCGTTGATTGAATGATCCGCCTGTCAGGAAGCCACTAATAGAGATTTTGATCCGGAAAGTTTTCTATGATTGGTCTTTGTTGGAGATTTTTCTTGTTTACCAGGATGCGAGATATATACTAGGATGGGGGACACACATACCAGGTTGGGGGGTATATATACCAGGATGGTGATAATATATACCAGGGTGGGGAACAATATACCATGATGGGGGCCATATATTCCAGGATGAGGACCATACAGTATAACAAGTTGGGGACCATATATACAAGGATACGCCCAAGATGAGGACATGCTGTATAAAGCAATTTCACCCCTGTCCCTGGTGGTCATGTCTGGTATTGCAGCTGTAGAAGGGTGATGCTATTTGGGGACAAAAATAAGAAACACCTGATCTATTTTTCCTCTCTACTGTAGAAAATCCCTTTTAAATATATTTGATTGTAACCAAACTGCACTAAAAATAAGAATCTTTTGATAAAGCTTCGCCTTTCCTTTCAGCACAAGTCTATCATTGGGATTTATTTGCTGATGTATTTTTGCATGTAGCCCCTTTGCTTTCACAGCACCATGTAATAAAATAAATATTATTATTAACCAATCAATAGAAAGTTCTTATTTTCTTTATATCGCACATCCCAGTTCTGGAAATGGATGTTACCATGGCAACCGTATATTTTTTATTGTTCCATTTTTTTTTGCCTTACAGGGATTTTCACACTAAATATATTAATCACAAGTCTGATTGCGCGGAGATTAATCATTGGATTTTCACCAAAAACAGAGATCCAGAATGTCACTTTGTGACTTGAAGAGGGGCTGAGACTGGAAAGACAATCGGGGTCTCCTGTGGTAACAGGGAGATGTGCGCACAACCGCTGTACTCCCATAAAATGGCCCATATGGAAGAATACGCTGGAGGTGAAAGGGAAGGGGTTAATGTCGTGAGTATAAACAGACGATGAGACCAGCGTTTCGCAGTTAGTGCTCCATCAGGACATATCACAGAAGGGGTTAATACGTGCTGCCATATGTAGAGATATGAGACTAGGATCCTGGACAAAAGCTTATCAACGCGTTTCACAGTGCTCCATCAGGACAATGACCATGTGTGATATCCCCTGATACAGCACTAGCTGTGAAACGCGTTGATGATAACTCCCTTATTCAGGATCTTGGTCTCATCATCTGTACATACGGCAGATCGGATTAACCCCTTCTGTGATGTCCTGATAAAGTACTAACTGCGAAACATGTTGATGATAAATCACTTGTCCAGGATCCTGCCTTAAAGAGACGATGAAACCAGAATCCTGGACAATGGATTAGTCCACACTGCTGTGAGTATGAAGAGGAAGTAAACGTGTTTCGTAGTTGGTGCTCCATCAGAACAATGACCTCATTTGTGATGTGTCTTGTTGGAGTACTAACTGCGAAACGCATTGAATTTCTGGTCTCATTGTCTCTTCATACTCATGGCGGTGTGGATTAACCCCTTCTGTGATGTGTCCTGAAGGAGCACCAACTGCGAAACGCTTTGATGATAAATCTCCTTTGGCATCTTGGTCTTATCAACTTTTCATACTCGCCCCTTCTTTTATATGTCCTGATGAAGGAGCACCAACTATGAAACGTGTTAATGATATAATTTCTTGTCCAGTACCCTGGGCTCATCATCTCTACATACTCACAGCATTAACCCCTTCTGCGATAAATCCTGATAAAGAACTAACTGTGAAAAATATAGATGATAAATCCCTTGTTCAGGATCCTGGTCTTGTCATCTCATCTGTGATATGTCTTGATAAAGTACTAGCTGCGAAACACGTAGATAAGTCACTTGTTCCCGATCCTGCCTTGAAGAGATGATGAGACCAGAATCTAAATGCGTTTCACAGTTAGTGCTCCATCAGAAAAATGGGTGTCATTTGTGATATCTCCTGATGGAGCGCTGGCTGCGAAACACATTGAGTTTCTTGTCTTGTTGTCTCTTCATACTCGCGGCATTAACCCCTTCCACCTCTAACTGTGAATTGAGTGACAGATCATCGGAGACTTTCCCTTTCTGATCGAAGCCGGTCCTGTTCATTGATATTAATGTTGAGTTCTGCTCTTATTATGTCCTGTATACTCCTGATCACTGACAGCCTGCGTCTTGATTCTGTCCGTCGTTTCTATTGTCTTTTATATTTTTTCCTATTTTTCTGTGTTTTCTTTGGTTTTCACTGTTCCATTTCTGGATATTTCTGGTTGCCTCCCTGTGTCGCTCCTCACGGGAGGCAGATTGAGGGATTGGGCGATTTTCTTTAATAAATAATAGAAAGTGAAAAAAAGTAACAACAATGGGGAAGAGGACGGGGGGGATTTTTTGGGTAGAGATAGCGGCGCAGGCTTTGTCAGGGCACATACAGCGGCGGCCGGGTGTGCGCGGACATTGGGCACATTACCGCCCTTCTCTCTATTGGCGGCTCTTTGACTCGTCGTCTGTGCAGTATAATGTCTTCTGTCGGTCCCCGGCGCTCGGCTGGACACGCCGCCATCTCCACCGTGTTTAGAGGCTTTATTATTTGTCATATTTACCGTCTTTACTTCTAAACCGTCTGTCCACAATGTATCAGAGGTTTACAGACAAAATATCAAACAATATTTGTGGATAATGCAATAACGATACATTGTATGGAGGGACCTTCGGGGCCGCGGAGATCTCCGTAACCTTTTTCTTTCTTTGCTTTAAAGAATGTAAAGTGTAAAAAAAAAATAAAGCAGTTGATCCCGCAGTCGAGTTTTACACCGAGGCGTTTCGCTGAATGCTGGATAACCAGGGGTTTTAACCCTTTATTTGCTGCATTTATTATCACAGATTAGAAGGAGAAAATATCTACTTGCATAATGGTGCCGTCCCGCCCGTCATCGACTTCCGTCCTAATGTCCTGCTATAAAGCGCTCTCCACTTCCGACGTGCCCGCCAACTTTAGACACCTAAGTGATGGGTGTACAAAGATGGCGTCCGCTAGCGACAGCATCCGGCTTCCATCTAGTATAAATATCGATGTGTATACAACAATGTACAGTAGATTGCATAGCTCCCCCTAGTGGTGGCAGTGATCAACCAGAATTATTATATTAAAGGATTATTGCCATTTATTTAACGTTTCATCTGTTCTTGACAGATTAATACTTGTGCTTTAAATGCAAAAATGCAACATGTGAACTTCACTTTAAAGTAGCAGTGAACTCTGTGTGATCTCCTGAGGGTCGGGGTGTCCTCGCCCCTCTTCCCTGTACACGTATTATTGATGGTTGGATGGAGCTTTCTATTCCGCCAGCTTCTCTTCCATCCGCCGGGCTCACCGGAGGTTAGGTGTCCTTGTGATTGCCGGTCACTTAGGTGATGTGGCTGCTCCTTTGTCACATACTCCTCAGCGGGGCGTTCAGTACCTTTAATCCAATTATCCCTGTGCGTCCTGCCCTAAAATGACTCCCAACAATACAGCTGCTCACAATCTATAATCCCGCTGAAGCACTTCTAACAATCCACTTCATTCCCCGTCTGCGCGGTGCACGCCGAGGTCACATTCTTTAACTCTCATTCTTCTTTTACTCTTAAACCAACTTAAACTAAAATGCTCCAAAATGCTCGATTGCTCCTTTTAGATAGTAACAAGTGACGCACAGATCCGAAAGCTCGGAAAATGCCCATCAACTCAATGCTTTCCAATCATTGTCATGTTCTTCCCCCATGTCTGTTCATTCCTACATAGTACATTTCATTCCACCACCCCTACAGTCATGTCATTCCACACTCAGTACAGTCATTCCCGCCCACCCTCATTAACGTTCATTCCGACACCCTTCATTAATTCATTCCACCACACTTATGTACACGTCATTCCCACCACCCCTTACAGTACACGTTCATTCCCACCACCCCTTCAGTACAGTTCATTCCCACCACCCCTACAGGTACAGTTCATTCCCACCACCCCTCAGTACATTTCATTCCCACCACCCCTACAGTACACGTTCATTCCCGCCACCCCTACAGTCTGCATTCATTCCACCACCCCTTCATTACACGTTCATTCCCCCACCCCTACAGTACACTGTTCATTCCCCCACCCCTACAGTACACGTTCATTCCCCCACCCCTACAGTACACGTTCATTCCCACCACCCCTACAGTCACCGACCTTCATTACATCTCCGCCACCCCTACAGTACACGTTCATTCCCAGCCACCCCTACAGGTTACACCTTTCATTCCCAGCCACCCCTACAGTACACGTTCATTCCCGCCACCCCTACAGTACAGTTCATTCCCACCACCCCTACAGTACACGTTCATTCCCGCCACCCCTACAGGTACTCGTTCATTCCCACCACCCCTACAGTACACGTTCATTCCCAGCCACCCCTACAGGTACATGTTCATTTTCCTCACGCCACCCCTACAGGTACATGTTCATTCCCCACCACCCCTACAGGTACACGTTCATTCCCACCACCCCTACGGGTACATGTTCATTCCCACCACCCCTCAGTACAGTTCATTCCCAGCCACCCCCTACAGTACAGTTCATTCCCACCACCCTCTACAGTCATTCACCACCCCTACAGTCTGCATCCACCACCCCTTCATTACACGTTCATTCCCACCACCCCTTACAGTACACGTTCATTCCCCCACCCCTACAGGTCTCATTCCCACACCTCATCGTTCATTCCCACCACCCCTTCAGTACACTTTCTTACCACCTACGTCTCATCCACACCTTCCGTCATTCCACCCCCTACAGTACACATTCATTCCCACCACCCCTACAGTACAGCATTCATTCCCCCACCCCTACAGTACACGTTCATTCCCGCCACCCCTACAGTACACGTTCATTCCCGCCACCCCTACAGTACACGTTCATTCCGCCACCCCTACAGTACACGTTCATTCGAGCCCCCCTACAGTAACACGTCATTCGAGCCACCTACAGTACACGTTCATTCGAGCCACCCCTACAGTACATGTTCTTCCCACCACCCTACAGGTACATGTTCATTCCCACCACCCCTACAGGTACATGTTCATTCCACCACCCCTACAGGTCTGCATTCATTCCCACCACCCCTTCAGTACACGTTCATTCCCGCCACCCCTACAGGTACATGTTCATTCCACCACCCCTACAGGTACATGTTCATTCCCACCACACCTACAGTTCGGCGTTCATTCCCACCACACCTACAGTTCGGCGTTCATTCCCACCACCCTTACAGGTCTGCGTTCATTCCCACCACCCCTACTGTACATGTTCATTCCCACCACCCTTACAGGTCTGCGTTCATTCCCACCACCCCTATAGATCTGCGTTCATTTTCACCACCCCTACTGTACATGTTCATTCCCACCACCCCTGCTATAAATGTTCATTCTACCACCCCTACAGTACCTGTTCATTCCCACCACACCTGCAGGTACATGTTCATTCCCACCACCCTTACAGGTCTGCGTTCATTCTCACCACCCTACGGTCTGCGTTCATTCCCCCCACCCCTACAGTCTGCGTTCATTCCCACCACCCCTGCAGTACTCTTCATTCCCACCACCCCTACAGGTCTATGTTCATTCCCACCATCCCTACAGTACACGTTCATTCCCACCACCACTACAGTCTATGTTCATTCCCACCACCCCTATTCTCTTCCAGAAGACTTTCCATGGTGGTCCGCGGTCTCGGGCCGTTGTGAAATCCTTCCCGTTCCGCTCATCTCTGTAGAGGAGACTTTACAGGAGCCACCGGCTGTAACTTTCAGACGTTGCTCTTTGGATGACCTTTCCTGGTTTTCTTCCGAGCACAGTACAAGTAAATAGCCGTGTGATACTTTTTGATTTTACGAGATGAGAAAGCGTCCAATGATGTTAACTAGCAAGAAAAAACCCTCTTTACAAGCTGACAGCCTTAAACTGATTAAAGAGCGGCGGCGCTCCTCACGCTGCGGGTCGGATAATGTTCTTAGAGAGGATTTTTTTGCATTTCGCCTTCTCTTTTATGACCTCACCCATCCCGTCCTGCGGGGATCGCTCTTCTACCTTTTGTAGTTGATCTTTTAAGCTTTGTATCTTTTTTCATCTTTTTTTCCAAGAAGACGATTTCCTAATAAATAATGGTGAAATGTCATCTAATGGGGATATGCTTTTATTTAAAAAAAATTACATTTCTATATCTCTTCTGACTAATAATAAGGTGTTACTTAGTGTTATCCCTCACAATTCTTCAAAATAACATTTCTGATCATATATCCTGCATTTTTCCACCAGTTGTCTCTGAGCTGGTGGATGTCTCCCACACACAGCGCACACAGACATGAGGATTCCTGCTCTCCTGTCTCTATGTAACCATGTACAGAAGTAAGCAGCAGCATGGAGGACATATACAGCAGTAATGAGCAGTGTAACTGTGAGTCCAGCATTCGTGTGAGCTAAAACACTTACTGGAAAGCATCAGCATTGCAGGCATTATGCAACTGTACTAAGCAACATAGATGTGAATCCAGCATTTGTATCAGATAAAACACTAGAAGCATCAGCTTGGAGGACATTATACAGCTGAGCAGTGTAGCTGTGAGCCAAGCTCTAGATGAGATAAAACACAAGAAAGCATCATCATGAAGGACATGCAGCAGTATTGAGGAGCGTAGCAGTGAACCAAGATCTCTGTTAATAAACACTAGAAATCATCAGAATTGAGAACAATATACAGCAGTACTGGTACTGAGCAGTGTAGCTGTGAAATCGGCATTGGTGGGAGATAAAATGCTTACCAGAAAGCATCAGCTTTGAGGACATTATACTGTTGGCCAGTGCAGCTATGAGCCAAGCTCTGGGTGAGAGAAAACACAAGAAAGCATCAGCATGGAGGACATCCAGCAGTATTGAGGAGTGCAGCTGTGAACCAAGATCTCTGTTGTTAAACACTTATTAGAAATCATCAGTGGTAACCACTGAGCTCCCATACAGTGGTAACCACTGAGCCACCATACAGTGCTCACCACTGAGCCACCATATACAGTGCTAACCACTGAGCCCCCCATACAGTGGTAACCACTGAGCCACCATACAGTGCTAACCACTGAGCCACCATATACAGTGCTAACCACTGAGCCACCATATACAGTGCTAACCACTGAGCCACCATATACAGTGCTAACCACTGAGTCACCATACAGTGCTAACCACTGAGCCACCGTATACAGTGCTAACCACTGAGCCACCGTATACAGTGCTAACCACTGAGCCACCATACAGTGCTAACCACTGAGCCACCATATACAGTGCTAACCACTGAGCCACCATATACAGTGCTAACCACTGAGCCACCATATACAGGGCTAACCACTGAGCCACCATACAGTGCTAACCACTGAGCCACCATACAGTGCTAACCACTGAGCCACCATATACAGTGCTAACCACTGAGCTACCATATACAGTGCTAACTCTGAGCCACCATATACAGTGCTAACCACTGAGCCACCATATACAGTGCTAACCACTGAGCCACCATATACAGTGCTAACCACTGAGCCACCGTATACAGTGCTAACCACTGAGCCACCATATACAGTGCTAACCACTGAGCCACCATATACACTGCTAACCACTGAGCCACCGTATACAGCGCTAACCATGAGCCACCGTATACAGCGCTAACCACTGAGCCACCATATACAGTGCTAACCACTGAGCCACCATATACAGTGCTAACCACTGAGCCACCATATACAGTGCTAACCACTGAGCCACCATACAGTGCTAACCACTGAGCCACCATATACAGTGCTAACCACTGAGCCACCATATACACTGCTAACCACTGAGCCACCATACAGTGCTAACCACTGAGCCACCATATACAGCGCTAACCACTGAGCCACCGTATACAGCGCTAACCACTGAGCCACCGTATACAGTGCTAACCACTGAGCCACCATATACAGTGCTAACCACTGAGCCACCATATACAGTGCTAACCACTGAGCCACCATACAGTGCTAACCACTGAGCCACCATATACAGTGCTAACCACTGAGCCACCATATACACTGCTAACCACTGAGCCACCATATACAGTGCTAACCACTGAGCCACCGTATACAGTGCTAACCACTGAGCCACCGTATACAGTGCTAACCACTGAGCCACCGTATACAGTGCTAACCACTGAGCCACCATATACAGTGCTAACCACTGAGCCACCATACAGTGCTAACCACTGAGCCACCATATACTGTGCTAACCACTGAGCCACCATATACTGTGCTAACCACTGAGCCACCATATACAGTGCTAACCACTGAGCCACCATACAGTGCTAACCACTGAGCCACCATATACTGTGCTAACCACTGAGCCACCATACAGTGCTAACCACTGAGCCACCATACAGTGCTAACCACTGAGCCACCGTATACAGTGCTAACCACTGAGCCACCATACAGTGCTAACCACTGAGCCACCGTATACTGTGCTAACCACTGAGCCACCATATACAGTGCTAACCACTGAGCCACCATATACAGTGCTAACTACTGAGCCATCATATACAGTGCTAACCACTGAGCCACCATACAGTGCTAACCACTGAGCCACCGTATACAGTGCTAACACTGAACCACCATATACAGTGCTAACCACTGAGCCACCATATACAGTGCTAACCACTGAGCCACCATATACAGTCCTAACCACTGAGCCATCATATACAGTGTTAACCACTGAGCCACCATACAGTGCTAACCACTGAGCCACCATATACAGTGCTAACCACTGAGCCACCATACAGTGCTAACCACTGAGCCACCATATCCTGAAGAGGAATGTTGACAATTGTAGCAGAAAGGTTGGCAGATGAGGCGTCACCACGGGTTGGCGCCCATTACTGGCAGCTGGATATGGAGGGAGTGGCGCTCTGAGGATTATAGTGATCCCTTTATTATAAATGACCGTATTCCAATGATCTCAAGGTTGAAGAACTTATGACGGGAATTGTCCCTTTAAACGTTGTGATGAAGATCTAGAAATAAGAGCTTTGATTTGTTTCCGTTGTGTCGGGTTGGAGAACACTTTCTGTATCTGAGAAGTGGCTGAAACATTTGTATTTTATTGATTAACTCATTAATAAAAATGAAAACAACTGCAGAGATCAGACCGGTTTATCTGCGGCGGTAACTCCTCCAGAATATTGAAGGATGTGAGAAGCAATACAATCTTTTGTACACAACATCAAATCAATGCTCGCTGCTTCTTCACCGGGAGAACAGCTTGCCCCAACCATCGCTTCTTGTCTGATCGCGCCTTCCTGTTATTTGTGCGCCCCTCACTGCAATCATCATTTCTCTGCCTTCACAGAAGTTGGCTCCTGCTATTTATCAGCAGACAATAGACCGGACCAACAATGTTTTTTCCCCAATCTTCGACGAGGTAAATCATTTCTATGGCTCTGTTGTGTGCAGCGCTGGAAATCTGCAGAAAACAGAAGAAATACAAGGATGGAATATTGTTATTGTAACAGAATCTAAGATGAGGCCACGACGAGGCAGCTGTGGGGTCTATGGAATCCTCTGTATGTCCAACACCATCAATTAATCTCCATTAGGGACCTCCAATGATGGATGGAAAGGGTGTGAGCACTTTTGCAAAGATTGCTTCTGTGCATCTACAAATGAGAATTTAGCAACTAATCTGCATTAAAAAAGATATTCTGTGGTTTTGTGGGTGCAGATTCTGTGCAGAAGTTTGTGTCTCCCTGACAAGTCATTAGGATTTTAGCCTTTTATTAAAATATAGAGATAATAAAACCAAAACAAAAGGATGAAAAATGTAAAAATATAATTGGGTTCAGACACTTCTCATCAGCTGCTTGCAACAGGAAGATAAATGTTCTGCACAAGGACCCACGGAGACCTTGGTTGGCCCTGCGGAGACCTTGGTTGGCCTGCGGAGACCTTGGTTGGCCTGCGGAGACCTTGGTTGGCCTGCGGAGACCTTGGTTGGCCTGCGGAGACTTTCATTGACCCCGCAAAAACCTTTGGAGACCTCCACAGTCCCGCAGAGACCTTTGTTGATTGCAGACATTTTCGGAGACATTCAGAGACCCACAGAGACCTTCGAAAGTGTCTGTAGGTCAACAAAGGTTTTTGCAGGTCTCCGAAAGTGTCTGTGGATGAACAGAGACCTTCAAAGAGCCGTAAAGATCTCTGTTGACCCGCAGACACTTTCGGAGACCTGCAGAGACCTTTATAGACTGACAGGGACTTTAGTTGACCCGCAGACACGTTTATTGACCCGCAGACACGTTTATTGACCCGCAGACACGTTTATTGACCCGCAGACACTTTCGGAGACCTACAGAGACTCCCATAGTGAAAAGTAATTGCAGACACTTGCAGATCAGCACCATCGTGTGTGGACAGCAACCAGCAGTGTCCTATAGACCAGCACTACCACCTAATCTTCCTTTTCTTTCTCTTGCTTCTCTCCTTTTCTCCCTTTTTCTTCTTTACATATTTATTCACCTTTTTTCTTCTTTTCCTACTTCTCATTCTGTTTTTTTTTTTTTTCTTTCTCTACAATTATCAATTACAAAACACTGGGTCTTAATTATTGCACAAGGGTTTTAGGTTTCTCTCCTTTTTGCCTTTTTTTGCTAGGACATTGTTATGCATGCAGAGGGGCAGTGAGCATCCAGGAGTTGACTTACTGGACCCACAGGGTGATCTGTGGCAGCTGACCCAGGGTAGGACTCTGGAATAGCAGGTACAGCCTGGGTGGCAGTATCAGACAAGCCAAAGCACAGTCACTAGTGTGTACAAACACAGTCTATGGTATAGCAGGCAGGTAACCCAGGGACGGACACAAGCAGACAGGATGACAGGATCAGAGGGGTACAGGCAGGCAGAACAGAAGGGCAGGACCTGACAACTAGCCAGCAGGAAACACTAACTAAAAGTGTTTTTATCAGGCACCTCCCCTGGTGGGAGGATGCCTCATATACCCAGTGCCACTAAGCCAAAGGCTGAGGGCATCTCCTGGAAATAACATGCTGGCCCTTTAAATGCATGGCTGGAGCGTGGCCATGCACCTTGTATGCATTTACGGGAGATGGGAGAGACCTCATCACATGTGGACGCCAGCGGAGAGGAGGGGCATGTTACGGCCGCCATGGTGAGTGACCCGGCAACCCTGCTGCAGGGAGGCAGCATAGCACAGACATCGGGGTTACTGATATTCAGTGCTGCCAGAGGCCATTTATGAGGGTTTAGACCCAGTAGAGGCGCTCGGTGCATCCTGAGTGTGCACCTATCTGTACAGCACAGCTGTTAGTCAAAAATGAGTGAGGTGGAGATATAGAAAACAAGAAGGTAGGAAGGTGCACTTAAATGGGTTTTCCATAATAATGCATCGCCGCAAGGGCTAAGATACTTGGACACTCTGTGAGTATCAGTCTGTTCAGTAATCATGGTGGCAAACCAGAAGCCATGGCAATGGTCAAGCATGGCAAAGGGGTGTATTTACATGGGAATAAAGTTTTAAGGTTTTTTGTAACACCCTCTGTGTCTGGTCAGGGATTACCAATGCTGCTTGTATAGGTTCCCAGGGGATAGTTGTTGTGGCCGGTTTGATGTAACACTCCCCACAGACGGAGCGGCCCCTGGGGTGTAGAATGTGGTGGACAATGGTAATTGCAGGATAGCGCTGAAGAAGTGAGCAACACAGGGGTTGCAGTTCTTGCCAGTCTCTTACTGTAGCTTAGTTCAGTGGCAACCCAGCCGGTGCTGTGCTCTCCAGATGGCAGCTTGCCACTCTCAAGCAACCGGGCCCACTCCCCCCAGACACCATTCATAAGCCTTTCCATGCTGCTCTGTCCTTGCTGCATTGTTCTCCCCTCTCTTCTCTCATGTGCCTTTGTGCTACTAGTTCCTAGGCAGGCGACTGCGGGTCTTGTTGAATGACGGCCGGCACATCCTCTTGACCCTCTATAGTCACTGTGCCAGGGAGAGTACATGGTGATGGCCACTACATCTGCAGTTCACTGTCCTCCAGTTTTTTGGCTTGGTCCTAAAGTTCCACACCAAATTGGGGCCGGTCCCCTCATGCAGCCAGTTCTTCTACTACGACCTGGAAGTCGGCTGTAGATTCGGGGGCATCTGGTCCGGGGGTTCGTGGCTGACCACCCACAGATCCCACTAGGCCCCGGCTCCAGTGACCCCTAGAACTCCATCTTCCTTCTCCTTCTTCTCACTCCCTGTCTCTGTCTCTAACTTCCTTCCTCCCACCCCCTAAATCTACTCCTTCCTCCAACCAGTAGATGGGGCCTGCCCTCCAGAGGGGTTTCTTCCGCCCTTCATCTCCATGGTCTGGAGTTAGGATGGGTGTTGGGTGTGTGGTTGGGTGCCTCACTTTTGTGTTCCCATCTTACCTGAGAGCAATGACACCACACCTGTGAAGAAGGTGCAGTACCACTGTGGCGCCCAAGACGTAGGGGCGGCACAAAAAGTTCCACAATTAGATGTTAAGTAAAATGTTCCTGTGTTTGAAAATATTCTTATACTAGTGCATCTCCATGAATTAGAAGATCATCAAAAAGTGACTTTATTTCAGTAATTCAAACTATAAAGTGACCACATCTATTATATAGAGTCATTACACACAGAGGGATCTATGTCATGTTTATTTCTGTTAATGTTGATGATTCATGAAAACCCAAAGGTCATTATCTCAGAAAATGAAAGTAGGTTTAAACACTACGCTACTTTGTTCCACCAGACATCAAAGGGTGAATATAATATTGATTTATTAGTCAACGCGTTTCAGGGCTCCCTGAGACATGACAATATGATATTGATTTTTGATGATATTCTAATTCACTGACAATGCACTTGTAAATGTGTTTCTGCTGTGTCCTGTGGTTGCATTGGGTTGCTGCCGGTTTAAGCGATGTGTGGCTGATGGAGCCATAGTTCTACAAGATGGACAATAATGGGAAATTTGCATGAAAAAAGTTAAGTGTGAGGCCTTGTCTGTGAGTTGTCCGTTGCTATGTACTTAGTGGTGGGAGTCGTGGTGCCTCCATGTAAAAGGAAGAAATATTTTAGAAAGGAGTCCATGTTTTGGCTATTTATTGGTCACATCATCAGGTGCATCTTCTCCATTAACTCCATCAATGTAGGGACAATTCCAGTGATCGACCCTCACGGTGACTGACCGTCCCTGAGACGACCCTTCCAGAGACCGACCATCCCAGTGACTGACCCTCCCGATTACTGACCTTTCCGGTAACTGACCCTCCTAGCGTCCAACTCTGCTGGTGTCCAGCTCTCCTGATGACTGACCCTCCTCGTGACTGACCCCCACTTTGACCATACTGGTGGCTGACTCTCCCAGTGACTGATCCTCTCAGTGATCAACCCTTCTAGTTACCGACCTTCCCGATGACTGACTGCCCCCTCTTTGGTCGACCCTACCGGTGACTGACCCTTCTGGTAACTGACCTTCCCAATGACTGACCCTCCTGGTGTCCAACTCGCCTGGTGACTAATCCCCAGGTGACTGACTTTCCCGGTGACTGACTGACTGACTTTCCCGGGGACTGACTGACTGACTTTCACGGTGACTGACTGACTGACTTTCCCGGTGACTGACTGACTTTCCCGGTGACTGACTGACTGACTTTCCCGGGGACTGACTGACTGACTTTCACGGTGACTGACTGACTGACTTTCCCGGTGACTGACTGACTTTCCCGGTGACTGACTGACTTTCCCGGTGACTGACTGACTGACTTTCCCGGTGACTGACTGACTGACTTTCACGGTGACTGACTGACTTTCACGGTGACTGACTGACTGACTTTCCCGGTGACTGACTGACTGACGTTCCCGGTGACTGACTGACTGACGTTCCCGGTGACTGACTGACTGACTTTCCCGGTGACTGACTGACTGACTTTCCCGGTGACTGACTGACTGACTTTCCCGGTGACTGACTGACTGACTTTCCCGGTGACTGACTGACTGACTTTCACGGTGACTGACTGACTTTCACGGTGACTGACTGACTGACTTTCCCGGTGACTGACTGACTGACTTTCCCGGTGACTGACTGACTGACTTTCCCTGTGACTGACTGACTTTCCCTGTGACTGACTGACTGACTTTCACGGTGACTGACTGACTTTCACGGTGACTGACTGACTTTCCCGGTGACTGACTGACTGACTTTCACGGTGACTGACTGACTTTCCCGGTGACTGACTGACTGACTTTCCCTGTGACTGACTGACTAACTTTCCCTGTGACTGACTGACTGACTTTCCCGGTGACTGACTGACTTTCCCAGTGACTGACTGACTGACTTTCCCGGTGACTGACTGACTGACTTTCCCGGTGACTGACTGACTGACTTTCCCGGTGACTGACTGACTGACTTTCCCGGTGACTGACTGACTTTCCCGGTGACTGACTGACAACTTCCCGGGGACTGACTGACTGACTTCACGGTGACTGACTGACTGACTTTCCCGTGACTGACTGACTTTCCCGGTGACCTGACTGACTTTCCCGTTGACTGACTGACTGACTTTCTCGTTGACTGACTGACGACTTTTCACGGTGACGACTCGACTTTCACGGTGACTGTCTGACTGACTTTCCCGGTGACTGACTGCAGCTTCCCGTTTGGTGGACTGACTGACTGACCGTTCCGCGTGACTGACTGACTGACTTTCCGGTGACTGACTGACGGGACTTTCCAGTGGACTGACTGACTGACTTTCCCCGGACTGACTGACTAGACTTTCCCGGTGACTGATCTGACTGACCTTTCACGTGCAACTGACTGACTTTCACGGTGACTGACTGACTGACTTTCCCGGTGACTGACTGACTGACTTCCGGTGACGGACTGACTGACTTTCCCTGGACTGACTGCTTTCCCTGTGACTGACTGACTGACTTTCAACGGTGACTGACTGACTTTCCGGTGAGTGACTGACATTCCCGGGACTGATGACTGACTTTCGGTGACTGACTGACTGACTTTCCTGTGACTGACTGACTGACTTTCCCTGTGACCTGATGAGACTTTCCCGTGACTATGACTACATTTCCCGTGACTGACTGACTGACTTTCCCGGGACTGACTGACTGATCTTTCCCGTGACTGAACTGATGACTTTCCCGGTACTGACTGACTTACTTTCCCCGGTGACTGACTGACTGACTTTCCGGGTGACTGAATTGACTTGCTTCCTGTGACTGACTGACTTTCCCTGTGACTGACTGACTTTCCTGTGACTGACTGACTTTCCCTGTGACTGACTGACTTTCCCTGTGACTGATGACTGACTTTGCACGGTGTACTGACTGACTTTCTCCGGTGTACTAGATGGTAACTGACTTTCCTGTACTGACTGACTGATATTCCCTGTGGACTGACTGACTGACTTTCCCGTGACTGACTGACTTTCAGTGACTGAGCTGACTGACTTTCCGGAGCTGACTGACATGACTTCCCGGTTTGACTGACTATTGACTTTCCCGGTGACTGACTGACTGACTTCCGGTGACTGACTGACTTTCCCGTGACGTGACTGACTGACTTTCCCGTGCGTGACTGACTGACTTTCCCAGTGACTGACTGACGACTTTCCCGGTGACTGACTGACTGACTTTCCCGGTGACTGACTGACTGACTTTCCCGTGACTGGACTGACTGATTCTTCCCTGTGACTGACTGACTGACTTTCCTGTGATGACTGATGACTTTCCCTGACTGACGTGACTTTCCCTCCGTGACTGACTGACTGACTTTCCCGGTGACTGACTACTGACTTTCCCTGTGACTGACTGACTGACTTTCCCTTGACTGATGACTGACTTTCCCGGTGACTGACTGACTTTCCCGTGACTGCCCTGACTGACTTTCCGTGACTGACCTACTGCGACTTCTCCTGTGACTGACTTGACTGACTTTCCCGGTGACTGACTTTCCCGGTGACTGACTCTCTTCCCGGTGATGACTGACTTCCTCTCCGGGACTGACTCTCCCGGTGACTGACTCTCCCGGTGACTGACTCTCCCGGTGACTGACTCTCCCGGTGACTGAACCCTTTAATTATAATGAATGCGGTGAGTTTTAATTGTATTGTCACCAGAGTTAAAACGGTTCACAATGTGTATTTTCATACAGGGGAAATGTTGTTTTTTTCCCTTTTTTCTTCATACTGATTAAGGATGATTGAACCTTCTTTCTTTTCATGTTGCTTGATTTATCGCCTCTTCGGTGCTCGCATTAGGCCTCCACAGAAGCCCGATGCAGCTTACGCCTGACCTTGTCAATGTCAAATTTCAACCATTTTTGCCTTGAAATACATTTATGCAGCCGATGTATCAGGGGAGGTCGCCATGTTTCTCATTTGTTTTAGTGAATTTCTATGTGGGATTAAGCAGTGAGGTAGCGTTATACTGCGGGGGATCACAGCGGGGCGCTCTGCCCTCCAGCCGGGCGCTCATGTGGATTGGTGGGGAACTGGCAAATTACTGATTCTTATTTACGGAATAGTCTACGAGTGCAGGAACTGTATGGGAACACGTATGATCACTTCTGTGAATGTATAGGGTATATATCGGTGTATGAGAAGGGTCGATATGTTTCCTCCAGTGAGGACTATAGGACTCATCGCTTCTCCATGGAGCAAAGTAAAGCCACAATGGAAAATGAGTGATTCCGTGCAAAATTAAGATGATTGGAATGGAAATGTCCTACATGTCTTACATGGGACTGCATTCGTAGGTCATGTGTAGCCTGTGCTGCAGTCTTTATTGAACCACTTAGTGTGATTTAGTATAAGTCCAGTTTGTTAACTTGGAGTTAATGTCAGAAGCTGCTGCTTTCTATGGTTAGTTACGGCTCTTCAGATGAGGGGGTGAGTCAGGTTATGCTGCTGTCCAGGCCTGTGGGCATTAAATAGTTCCTTCTTCCACCACCAGGTGTCGCTGATAGAGTTAAGGCTCTGCAAAGACCTTGAGCTGTGAAGACGTTGGTGTAGTTGTGCTGAAGCCGTCCTGCTGTTTCTACCTGGAGTTTCCTTACTTTGTGGGAGTTAATGGGATTCCCGAAATGTGTGTGTGGGGGGGGGGGATTTGGTGTAGGGCTGATCAGGAGCTAGGGCAAGTGTGGCGTCCCGGACATCCTCACTTTCAGTGGTAATTCTGTGAGCAGGATGAGCCAAGGAACTGCAATCTAAGAGTCAGATTAACAGAATAATTCCCCTGATCGCTTTTTTGACCATCATTACCATCCTGATATCTTAATCCCTTGTCTGTTATTCTACTCAGTGACAAGTAGTAATTGGTTTCTCAGCTGGATCAAAAAAAGTTTGTACAACTTATCTCTTCAACCCTCAAACCCTCAATAATGGGAAGCCTGAGAATCTTTTTTTTTTCTTTTTTTTTTTATTATTTTGGTATCATATTGAAGGGTCGTCTGTTCTACCCTCCGTATTTTAAGCACTGCACATGCCCAGATACCAAGGACACATCGAGTAATAACAGAGATGTTCCAAATAATACAAAACCAGATGCAAATTGGAAAAAAAAAAAAATTGTTTCCATTTTGTTCCATTTGTAACAGATCTAGTTTTTTTTAATACTTGATCCAATAGATTCAGATAACAACACGACCTATGAAGAGAGCCTAAAAGGAGCCGGTCAACACGAAATGACTTGTTCAGACCTTGCCCACGTTGGCGCTCCCTTATGAACAGTTCCCTGCCCCCTCACACCTACTCATTTGCCATCAATCTTCGACTCCTCTAGTTTCTTCAGTATAGGGAAAGGTCAGGCAGCGCCTATAGAGGATAACAAGGGTTTCTATTTACCCCCAATTGTGGCGCATGTGACTTCTAAGAATCTTCTTGGCATCAGGTCCATGTAGAAGAGTAAGGACAGCGTCTCACAGGCTGACAACTCAAAATACTTTCTTTATTCCACCATCTGTAATGTTTCAATTCAAAGAGGAGGAACTTGGGGTGACACGATGGCTTAGTGGTTAGCCCTGTATATGGTGGCTCAGTGGTTAGCACTGTATATGGTGGCTCAGTGGTTAGCACTGTATATGGTGGCTCAGTGGTTAGCACTGTATATGGTGGCTCAGTGGTTAGCACTGTATGGTGGCTCAGTGGTTAGCACTGTATATGGTGGCTCAGTGGTTAGCACTGTATATGGTGGCTCAGTGGTTAGCCCTGTATATGGTGGCTCAGTGGTTAGCACTGTATATGGTGGCTCAGTGGTTAGCACTGTATATGGTGGCTCAGTGGTTAGCACTGTATGGTGACTCAGTGGTTAGCACTGTATATGGTGGCTCAGTGGTTAGCACTGTATATGGTGGCTCAGTGGTTAGCACTGTATATGGTGGCTCAGTGGTTAGCACTGTATATGGTGGCTCAGTGGTTAGCACTGTATATGGTGGCTCAGTGGCTAGCACTGTATATGGTGGCTCAGTGGTTAGCACTGTATATGGTGGCTCAGTGGTTAGCACTGTATATGGTGGCTCAGTGGCTAGCACTGTATATGGTGGCTCAGTGGTTAGCACTGTATATGGTGGCTCAGTGGTTAGCCCTGTATGGTGGCTCAGTGGTTAGCACTGTATATGGTGGCTCAGTGGTTAGCACTGTATACGGTGGCTCAGTGGTTAGCACTGTATATGGTGGCTCAGTGGTTAGCACTGTATATGGTGGCTCAGTGGTTAGCACTGTATATGGTGGCTCAGTGGTTAGCACTGTATATGGTGGCTCAGTGGTTAGCACTGTGCGGTGGATCAGTGGTTAGCACTGTATATGGCGGCTCAGTGGTTAGCACTGTATATGGTGGCTCAGTGGTTAGCACTGTATATGGTGGCTCAGTGGTTAGCACTGTATATGGTAGCTCAGTGGTTAGCACTGTATATGGTGGCTCAGTGGTTTAGCAGTGTATGGTGGCTCAGTGGTTAGCAGTGTATATGGTGGCTCAGTGGTTAGCACTGTATATGGTGGCTCAGTGGTTAGCACTGTATATGGTGGTTCAGTGGTTAGCACTGTATGGTAGCTCAGTGGTTAGCACTGTATATGGTAGCTTAGTGGTTAGCCCTGTATGGTGGCTCAGTGGTTAGCCCTGTATGGTGGCTCAGTGGTTAGCACTGTATATGGTGGCTCAGTGGTTTAGCACTGTATATGGTGGCTCAGTGGTTAGCACTGTATATGGTGGCTCAGTGGTTAGCACTGTATACGGTAGCTTAGTGGTTAGCCCTGTATGGTGGCTCAGTGGTTAGCCCTGTATGGTGGCTCAGTGGTTAGCACTGTATATGGTGGCTCAGTGGTTAGCACTGTATATGGTGGCTCAGTGGTTAGCACTGTATATGGTGGCTCAGTGGTTAGCACTGTATACGGTGGCTCAGTGGTTAGCACGTATATGGTGGCTCAGTGGTTAGCACTGTATATGGTGGCTCAGTGGTTAGCACTGTATATGGTGGCTCAGTGGTTAGCACTGCATATGGTGGCTCAGTGGTTAGCACTGTATGGTGGCTCAGTGGTTAGCACTGTATATGGTGGCTCAGTGGTTAGTACTGTATATGATGGCTCGGTGGTTAGCCTCGTGTTGTGGCTCGGTGGTTAGCACTGTATGGTAGCTCTGTGGTTAGCCCGTGTGGTGGCTCTGTGGTTAGCCCCGTGTGGTGGCTCGGCGGTTAGCACTACAACCTTGCAGTACTAGGGTCTTGGGATCAAATCCCACTGAGTACGACATCTTCAAGCAGTTTGTATCTTCTTCCCATGTTCTCATCGTTTCCTCCCACACTCGAAGGACTGGTAGGATGTTTTGATTGTGAGCCCCGATGGGGACAGTGTTGTGAATGTATGCAGAGCGCTATGGAATTAATGATGCTATATATAAATGAATAAAATTGTTATATCGATATGAACTATAGAAAGGAGCGGCACTCACTGATTTGCAGTCATATGGATGTTTATTCAGTCTATTGCAGGGTTACAAGTGCAGGGAAGGAGGGGGTGCAGAGCAGGTGATTGGACCTATTGAAGCGCTGATTGCGTGAAACAGTTGATTGTTGTCCGGTTCTGCACCCCCTCCCTCCCTGCACTTGTAACCCTGCAATGGGCTGAATAAACATCCATAAGACCACAAATCGGTGAGTACCGCTCCTTTCTATAGTTCATATCGATTTGTCTTGTGCTCGAGCTGAGTGTTTGTGTCGCAGCTCACATATTGGATTTGGTGGCCCGAAGACAGGACCCAGTGCCCGGCTTTCTCCTCTTAATCTGCAATTATTGTTATATCCTTTACTTTGGATCGCAATGTTGTCGATGTGGAATAAAGGAAATCTTTAGAATCTCCAGCCTGTGAGACGCTGTCCTTGCTTTTCTATGCTCCTCTGGTTCCTGTCAATCAGGGAGAACAAATAGGAGGCGTGGTACACTAGACTGCACTTAGCTTGGTTTGAACAGTCGTTTCACATAACCGGATTACATTTCTTGCTCTTGGCCTCTTAAGATTAGAAATTGCTGATAGACAGTGAATGACGTCACTTCTATAACTTTCCTGAACTGTGTAAAGTCTCCTGAGCGGGCGATTCTTCTAGAACCAGCGTCTTCAGTTTCCAGTATATCTGATAATATATTAAAAGCACTTATATATTCTGGTGCAACCTGGCTAATATTTTCTAATGGTTTGTTCAGGGTGACCTCGGCATTTCTCTATAAATGTTTCAGCGCTGCGTTCTGCCTCGTCAGATATTCTGCAGAGAAAGAGCCCATTGCCTTGGAGAACTTTAATAATCGTTAGTGGGCATTGCCATGGCAACGCAATAATTGTTTAGTGTATGGAAATAAAGTATATGGTTGTTTTCAAGGAACGCACGTTACCACGGGGCTTGTGG
This sequence comes from Allobates femoralis, assembly GCA_033576535.1. NCBI lineage: Eukaryota > Metazoa > Chordata > Amphibia > Anura > Aromobatidae > Allobates > Allobates femoralis. The sequence continues at coordinate 188,283,896 of JARQOC010000008.1, forward strand.
ATTTGTGTTCTGAGACTTCTAATTAGTATGTAAATACCCTGAGATCTGCACGACTGCCATCGAAACGCTGCAAATGAGCCAAAACTGGAGTCTGGAGACACAGGGGTGCAAGGCAATATCCAGGGCATCCCTCTGGTTTACTGGAGTAAAAAAAAGGCTGTTTAATACCCCGAGAGGGGGAAATGTTTACTGAGATGCAGAAGCTGCCAAAGGCGGCGTGAGAGGAGGTGATTGTCACACAAGTGGAAGGATTAGATAAGTAGATGTGATTATCCTTCTATGATCCTCAATGGGGTTTCATGAGCTGGAGGAGGATGGAGCGGAGTCAATCACTCCGACCTCATTGTCAGAGGTTCTATGACTCACAATTCTTAAAGGAGCCATGAATATCGGTGGAGCGTCCCACTGTCCGGTCCTCGGAAACCGCATGACCGGACTGATCCCTGGGGAAAGGTTGTGTAATAATTATAATGGAACACTCAGGAATCTCTTAGCTTGATACAATGACTCAAGAGAGCAAGGCTAAGATGATAAAGTCTGTGTTTTACACACAAACTAAAGTGCAGCAGGGGAGCAAAGATCGTCAATACTAGAGAGTCACTAGAAATAGCTTAGTAGAAAACACAGTCCATACCCAGGGGGCCTAGGTTACAGAAGTCTCTAAGAATTAGTTCCTAAAACAGTGCAGAGCAGTGAGCCATAGGAAGGCCAAACTGCCCAGAGTACTGCTACTGCACATTTACTTTCTGTACGTATATTTTCTAATGCACCATGTACTGTAAAGCGCTGCGATAGTTGGGCTATACAATAAGTTTATTATATTAAAAACTGCTAAAAGCAGCAGGGCTTACATGACCAGATGCAGGCTGAGCAGACGTGAGAACATAGCAGCAAGTTGCAGGTGAGTCACGAGAGAGAGGTTGGAAGAGCTGAGCCAGACTTACTTAAGATAATCTTCAGAACAAAGAGCTAGGGATTGAAACAGAATACTCAAAAATTGACTAAAGGGTAAACTAGGGTTTATAAAGGCAGGGAAGGAGGTTCACAAACAAGAGAGAAGCAGCAGACACCATTTTGAAATTGCTATAATGTACAAAAGTTAAATGGTAGATCCAGAGTCCTGACAGGTTGTGTCTTTTCAGAGAGAGAAGTCCAAATTACAGATTAATGCCTCCAGGCAGAAAACAGAATGCTTTTCTCTCGTGATTGATGTCAGATTGGCGCACAGAGTTTTCTAGCAAAAACTAAAAGAAATGACTGGATACAATTGGTCCAGCCAAGGTCATTGACATATCAAAATGGGCACAAGAAAGTCTTAGTAGGAGGAACTCTGTCCGATTGTGTCTCCACCCTATGACCTGATGGAAGCGTGGCCTGATGATACTTACTACTTATGACAGTATTTTTTTTTTTTTTTTTTTTATAAAAATGAGAATTGTCAGATCTTGTAGGTCCAGAAAACTTGAGTAAAAGTCTGGAGTGCTGGAAATGGGAAGCTCTAGTGTCATGTTTGTCTCCTGTGCCTATGGGACATGTGATAGGTTTGGGACCTGAGTCACTTTTTTTATTGAGACTTGATATTAAACGTGTTTATTTTCTTTGGAAGTGCAGGAGTTAATAGCACTGTTTCTAGCAAAGGTCCTAGGTGCTCTTCCTAGGTGAGACTACTTTGTGATCACTCCCATCTCCTTTATCTGGTCATATGATACAGCATAGATTGTTGGGATTGAACTTTGATTCTTAGCCAAGCTGCCTGGGTGGAAGGAGCTATTCTGAAGAGCCAATCATTGCCAAGCCATCTTCTGCTTAGGAGAGTGGCAGCAGTGGTGAAGTCGTGTTGGTGTTGCCCTATCTTTCTTCCTTAACTTTTTGTTGTTTTTGTGAGCAGTTGGGACTAGTGCTACGGTCATTCCTAGTGAGGTTAACATCAGGGCCAGCAAAGGGGACTAGTTATCCTGCTCAGCATGGGGAGAAAGAACCTGTATAGGGACGTGGGAGATCAGGCACAACCCCAGGTGAGTGTAGGGGGTCTCCTTTTTTCCCCTGTGTACCCCCATTCATAGTTTCGATTGTGCCCCAGACACCTTTGACCATGTCATGCACTGTATCTAGATCACCCAGTCCGTGTTTGACATCAAGGTGAGGGTCCACCCCTTCTCTTCTCTTACACATGCCATCATCGTCTGTTAGATTGATCCAGCAGAATGTCCTACATACACAACTTTTTTGTCCGTATTGAAAAAAGGTGAAAGGACCAGTATAGGAATGGTAGGGAGATCAGGGCACAGTTGCAGGTGAGTGCAGGAGGTGTCCATTCCCCTGCTCCCTAAGTGCAGGGCCCACTGTTTTATTTGTCCCCCCGCCGGTGTTTCCACGTCTGTTGTGGTGTGTAGTGCGCCGGACTGTTGGTCTGTGCTCCACTATCGCGCACGGTGTCCGGACGCTCCCAATTCCATGTGACAGTCAGAAAGTAATGTAGTCTTTGTTCCCAGTTGCGGTGAACACGTCTCCCCATCGGTTCAGCATTCTTCATGTCGTGTTCGGAGCTAACACAGAAACTAATAAGAGAATCAGTTTTGCGGTCTCATTCTGTCTCTCGGTTGTAACTGGTGGGTGCGAGCGGATGATGACGGTACTTTCACAGTGAGACATTTTGGAGGGTAGATAAGATTGTGCAGTACATTGCAGATTGATGAAAGCTGAATTTAGGTTACTTTGCCCATAATGATCCCAAATTGGCTCTTTCGGCTGAAGGTTGAGCCGTTCCTGGAGATGCGGCGCACTTTGCACTCTCTCTAATCTCGTCAGGAGTCAGAAATCCTTGGAAGATCTATGGCGGAGACGGTGACGGGTCGAGTGATTTACAGAACATGTAGCAGATGCATTTATGCCGTGATTTTTATTTTTTTTTTTTCCCCTCGGACGTAACTATCAGACGGATTATACTCCATCGGCTTTGAAAAATATCTGCCTTAAAATGTTTAAGCCAGGCGTTTAGCACAAAGAGCGGGAACGTCTCCTCCCTGCTTCCTTATGCTGATGGATTTGCAGAATTCAAAGGTTTTAGGTGTAATTTTGCAGTGAACTGACACAATTGCTTCTGAGATTAAAGCCTCCGGGGAAGGATGGGGCCGTTTGAGCTCGTACAGTAGATAAGACGAGAGTACATTTGTAATGTAACATAACAAAAGTGGTTAGAGGTGATCCGTCGAGTGGCTGCAGAAAGTGTTCGGCTTTGTTGCCTGCATTTAAATACAAGATAATGTCGTCTTTTTTTATTTTTTAATAGTCATCTTCCTTTTAACTGAGGGCGAACGGCAATTGTGTGTTTGTCTGGAGAAGTTAAAGTTGTGCGTGAATCAATAGTGCAAACATTCTGCTCCAAAAACAGCCCTTAAAGGGAACCTTTACCTTTTACACTGAATGTGTTCCAACATCTAGAATGTATGGGCAGATTACTCCATCAGCCAATCACAGAAGCCCATTCTCTGTGACGGCATGTGTGATTGGCTGTTGGGTCCCTCTGTAGTGAATATTCAGGAAGTTAATGAGCGGCCCCAGGACACTAATGAGTGGCCCCGGGATACGGTAAGTATGATGATGTTTAATAACTATCTTCTTTATTTTTACAGCCCCCAAACCCAAACCCAAACTGAAACAGACTTCCGTGTTCAGGATCTGTGCCCAAACACTAGGTGTTCGGTATGCATCCCAACCTTTACAGTTTGGGTTGACCCATCACTACTTGTCAGGGGCGGACTGGCCCAGGTGACAGGGAGGCATTTGCCCCCCAGGCCGGTGGTATTGTCCTAGTTTAGGGCCGACCCCTACAGTGATGGCGGCAGCACTTTGCAGCCGCAGCTGCCGCAATCACAGTGGAACCCGGGAAGTAGCCAGTGGGCCGCGGCAGGCAGCACAGTGGAGGCCGGTGAGTGAAGTAGCATACTACCCCCCCACCTCGCCTCCCCCCGGCTCCTTGCTCGGCTTCACTCCGATAGCCCCACCCCCCCCCCCCTGCTCCCCACCCAGTCCTCATTTGGGCTCTGGCTGAAAGAAGTAGACTCCCCCCCCCCCCGGGGCAAGATCTACCAGCCAGTCCCTGCTACTTGTCCCCCTTTTGTTTGATTTTAGAGTAGGGGTTTATAGATCAAGAGGACGGAAGCTATTGCATTTTATATATTTAATCTGAAAGAGTAGGCAATGTTTATAAAATACATATAATTTTACAACAGGGAACAATACAATACGATATAGACAATTACATAAAATAAAAGGGATGAATAAAAAAAAATGACTACACCTGGGTCACTGAAATGGTTCAGATATATGGAGGGAGGTACTACTTAAGAAAACATGGACATTACTCTACACGGCAATGTATCCTCCTGGCATTAACACAGATTATAATTAGCTGATAGGGATATCTCCCAGTTGTATAAAAACATTCGTCTTCTTCAGCTTGTGATAACTGCAAGAACTATGCACACACCAATATTTATAATTTTCTACTGGTGCCAAACTGTCTGACAAGGTCCCTTTGATAACTGAATGCTAAGGAAGGCCTTTTTGAACACAAAATTCAGACTGGCTGTTTCCCTTACCAGTTGTCCCATACCAGGGGATCTTGGCTTCAATAAACTTTTCTCTGCTTAATTAATCTTTCCAACTGATCCATTATCTTTAGTGTTGGTGAATAGATGTATGTCCCTTCAGAGAGAGATCTCATGGCTTTATGATTTTCTTTCCATGACACTCTACATTCAGCTTTGATGTGTGAGTATAGGGTCATAATGGAGATCACTAAAAGGAAGAGAAGACTTACAAACTCCCCCAATGAGAACAAGCTCACTGATTGTTTTTCAGTTAACTCACTCTGCAGCCTGCAATACATAGTACAACACAAAGGCCATAGAAGACAAATGGTGCCACATTTTCAATGAAACCCCATTGCAATAAAAGTAGCCCAAATACATGAATTTAAGAATAAAAAATGTGTATTAGTAACCTGAGGGAGCAGAGTGCTTTCTGCCGCCCATAGCACTTAACTCGTGTACATCATGATTCAGGCAACTGATTGACAATATAGAGGTAACAAAGAGATTAATAATTACTGGGCTACATGACTATATGGTGTACAAAGTTACTGACAGACTCCACTTTATGAAGAGCTTGGTTTGTCAAGTCCTAGAATGTGGCAGCCACCGACAGGGGCGTGACTACAACAGATGCAGGGGTTGCGATCGCACCCGGGCCCTGAAGCCTAGGGGGCCTCAGAAGTCCCTTTGGCCTATACAAAAAGACTAATTCTATTAAAGATTTGCAATAATTGGGGGCCCCGTTGGAGCCTTCATATCGGGGCCCCTGGGCCTGAAGTTACACCACTGGCCACCGACTACACTAAACCTGATCTGCCCCAACTAAACTTCCACCCCCTATTATTCTGTCTTGTTCCCCTACAGAGAACCCTTTGGCTGTGACACTGACGGATACAGACAGAAAAGGGCCCTGGGCAAGAATAGTTTACCGGGTCCCTTTGCAGTCTTATAGGTCCTCAAAATACACAATTCCACCTGCTTTGGATGTGGAAATGGGCCCCCTAACTTCATGGGCCCCTGTGCAGTTGCACCAATGATATGTCCGTCCCTTGGGTTGTGTCTCTTGCCTGATGGTCAATGTCCTCCGTGATGGCGGCAGCGTTCCGCGCACCGGCGGCGGTCCAGCCCCGGCTCCTGCACACTCTGCCTGGTTCGGCACACCTCATCTCGCTGCTTGTTTTGGAGCCTAATGAGAGGATTCATCCTTTGTTTGTTTCTCTGCCGGAGATTTACAATCCTCTGTTTGCTCAGCACATCGGTGTAATAAATGTGCTTGTCGAGGAGCGGGGAATGCGCTCATGTTGCTTAGCAATAAATTGTGTAAAAATTATTTCAAAGTTCATAGAACACAAAAATAAAGTGATTTAATTTATTTAAATCCCCTCGATTAGACAGGATTATTGTTTTTTAGGATTGTGTACAGACATATATATATTGTGAAGGGAAAACAAAGCCGAGGAAAAATGAAAAGACGGCAAAATAATTAATAGAAACCGATCGTAATGAATCATTAGGTAAAGAGGGTTCATGGGATCCAGCTCCTTCTAAGACCCTAGAAGACAAGAAAGCGGATTATCCAGCTATGGGGCCACCGCTCCTGGAAGAGCACGTGACTCCAGATAGGGAATGTGGGTGTATAAACACTGTTGGGTACAATGGCTCAGCGCCTCCCACGTTGGGCGCCAATTGCAGCTAGAGATAAAAATGCCAAACTCTTGGCCAATCAGGGCCCTGAGCAAACCTTGGCCAATATCTTTAATAGCAATAATCTTTTGCTATAGGCCAAAGGAAGTTTGGGCCCCCTCATATCTATGGCCCGGGTGTGATTGCAGCCCCTGCACCTGTTATAGTTAACCCCAATATGCACAAAATATTGACCCATCAGACCCCCAGAAACATTTATCTTGCAAACTCTTTGTAAACTTCAAAACAACTTTAAAAAAAGTTTATTTTTTTAATCAATTTTTTAATTATCGTGAGGCTTTAAGCTTCCAGATCCAAACCCCCAAAAAATGCACCTGGACCTTCCCCTACCAGTTCCATCGATCTTACTGGGGTCTTTTGGTGCAGTAGAAGGACATTAGATTTGCTGCAGCTGCTGAGGTACCTCCGCCCCTCAAGATCATACACTCCTGATGTCCATGTTATGTAGGCTGAGCTTACATGGTGCTCGCTACTACGTTTAGTTCTTCCATCCAGACCCCCATATAATTGTATTTGGGCCAATCCACCAACAAGGCCAATGATGAAAGTGAAGTCGCTGCATCTCTCTCGTGCCTCATTTATGGCTGTATATGCATATTGGAATAAACAGCAGTATATAGTCGATCTGATGGCACATGCTAGTCAGCCTTACAATGACAGAAAATAAAGACGAATACTTATCGCACCGATGCCATACTCAGTGGCGCACCGCCAATAGCGACAGGTCACATGACTGCTTTCGGGGTCCTGTAATTACTATGCATGTCCCTGGCCATACCACTCCTGTGATGACGCTTCCCTGATTCTGACCAATCTAGAACAAAAAATTTGATGAATTCTTATCTTATCCACCCTGCTGACTGCATAGTGACTCTTACCTTGTCCCTTACCAGTCTCTTTGTACCTGTCAAGAGGGATGGTATAGCGGTAGGGATTCAGGAAGCAGGATGGCAAATGGGCTAAAGGCGTTCGGGGGAGCGAGTCTTACCCTTAGACTGGGGTCCCTAGGATACCATGCTCCCAGAGGTACCACTAAAGGTGAGGAGGTCAGGGTCACCACCCTTGCCCTACGCTCCTGATAAGCCCTAGACTAAGAGCCCCTAACTCCACACATGAATGGGAAAGCACAGCAACTCTCCATGTAGAGAATAAACTCTATCAGCAACACCTGGTGGATGGGAGTGAGAGTAGACAACCAAGTGATCTGACATCCCCCTATGCATGCAGAGCAGAACACAGAAATACAGCAGACTCTGCACATTAACACTGAATGTGCCAAAGGAAATTAACTCTGATTTAGATCACAGCAACATCTCACATGGACTGCAAAGCAGTCAACAGGCGACAGCCACTAGCTTTGAGCTGACATAATGTGACCGCTGCAGCCAATCACTGTCCATAGTAGTGAACTGAGTGATGTCACCATTTATCCATTGCGGTCTGTGATTGGCTACAGTTGTTGTTTGTCAGAGTCGGCGACCCCGCCACTGAGCTGGGAGGCGAGGTGAGGGGTGTTACAGCCCGGATAACCCTGAAATAACTCAGTCTTCTGTGCTTGATTTCTGTGCTTTGTTATAAGGACTCTGCTGTCTTCTTAGGAAACCATGGACCTGACATGGGCTCCATCGTTGGATTACTTGTGTGCGCTCGCGGGCTCGGGGCAATTGACCTTTGCGCCGTGTAAAATGACCCTGATTGACCTTGTTGGCCTGTGCGTTGCAATGAGGATTGTCAAATGCTGAACTCGTATTTTACCAACTTTTTATTGTTAAATTTCATCGCCATTTAGGATTTTGCTGACTTGTCGTACAGCGGATCCCTCCAGGGCACACTTTCTTCTGGCAAGATTCATTGCAAAAAAAAAAAAAAAGAAAGAAAAGCGTATTTGTTACTGGTAATAAAAAGGCCGTTAATACAGTACAGGAACGGATCCATAAAACAATGCACTGACGAAAACCTCCAGATCTGGGTCTAAAAAATCCAAATTCCTATTAAACCATCAAGATAAATATTTAGTATTTCAAAGTAACAAATAAACAAACAGATACATTCTAGAACCATCCACTATGCAAAAGCCCTATCCAGTCTGTCTGTAAGTTCGTCCCGAAAATAGCGCCACCTATAGGACATCGTGTAAAGTGGAGCTAAACTGGACTGTGAAGAAGCCCATAAGTTTGGTTGAGCAATCAAAGAATACAGCGCCACCTACGGGACAGCTGTGATGGGGGGGGGGGGGCTCACACACCATCTTGGACACTGGTCGCAGCGCAGGCGTTTAATATAGCCTGTGCCTCGGTCCACTCACAGATGTCGCACTGGGGTGAGACAGTGCACAATGGGGGGAAGAGCGAGCGCACAAAGGGAAGAGTGCACCGGGGGGAAAAAGAGTGCACCGGGGGGAAAAAGAGTGCACAGGGGAAAAAGAGTGCACAGGGGAAAAAGAGAGCACAGGGGGAAAAAGAGAGAGTGTACGGGGGGGGGAAAGAGAGTATGCACGGGGGGGAAAGCGTGTACGGGGGGAGGGGGAAAGAGAGCGCGCACGGGGGGGGGAAGAAGAGAGCGTGCACGGGGGGGGGGGGGGGAAAGTGTGCACGGGGGGGGGGGGGAAAGAGTGTGCACGGGGGGGGGGGGGAAAGAGTGTGCACGGGGGGGGGGGGAAAGAGTGTGCACGGGGGGGGGGGGGGAAAGAGTGTGCACGGGGGGGGGGGGGAAAGAGTGTGCACGGGGGGGGGGGGAAAGAGTGTGCACGGGGGGGGGGGGGAAAGAGTGTGCACGGGGGGGGGGGGGAAGAGTGGTGCACGGGGGGGGGGAAAGAGTGTGCACGGGGGGGGGGGGAAAGAGTGGTGCACGGGGGGGGAAAGAGAGAGCGCACGGGGGGGGGGAAATAGAGGGCGCACGGGGGGGGGGAAATAGAGGGCGCACGGGGGAAAATAGAGGGCGCACAGGAGGAGAGTGCACAATTGGGGAGAGTCAGCACAAGGAGAGACAATACATAGGGAAGAGAGTGCACAGGAAGAGAGAATACAAGGGGAGAGCACACTGGGGGGAGAGAGTGCACAGGGAGAAAAGAGCGTGCAGGTGGAAGAAAGGGCTCACAGGGGAAAGAGAGCACAGGTGGAGAGACAGCACAAGGGAAGAGAGCGTGCTCAGGGGATAGGGACAGCATAGAGGGGAGAGCGCACACAGGGGAAGGCGAGCAGCAGCAGTGCCTGCCAAGCCACATCCTCCCCATGTAGCGGTGTAGCCCCCGCCCTCCTCAGTTGCTCTGTGATTAGTAGCAGGAGAAGTTGGAGTAATATATATATATATATATATATATAATATATAATCTCGCACATTCTGGAATCACCTGATGGATAGAATCGAGCCCCCGTCTAGTTAGTATAATTAATGGATGGTCCGAGCATTGGGACATTGGAAGTAAATTGCCCCTGGCTATAGTATTAGGTCACGGTAATTAGCAGAGCGCTCATAATGACTATTATATCTCATTCTTCTTCCTCTATGTACATTGTTTTGTTATCTATAGGAACAAGAAGCCTAAAATAAATGTTTCCGATAGAATCATGAAGTTTAAACTTCATGATTGTATGAGGTTCATATACACCAACATCTGCAATGACCCGGCCTCAGTCAGCAGAGAGCCCATATGTTCTGCGCTGGATAATGGATTATGTTTGTTTTTTTCCTTTGTATGGAAAAATGAACATATATGAAAAAGGAAAGTGTGCAATAAGCTCCCAGGAGGGGCCACACTGTGACCCCGCACTGTGTCAGAGGTAAACCAATGTGAACAGCGCCATCAATGAGCCGGATACAAAGTATCAAGCATTTCTCATCCTAGAATATTGAGAAGGGTTTAGTCTATGGGAACACGAGGAGTATTCGGTTGTAGAAATTTCTGCATCAAATCTGCGTTCTGGCAAAAATGTCAAATACAATGTGTTTCTGCTGTTTTTCATGAGTTTTCTTGCTTTCGGAGTGGAAAAAATGCTCAGAACTGATATGCCAGATAATTTTCTGCACCAAATCTGCAGTGAATAAGCCAGTCAAATAGATCTTCATCTGCTAGATTTTCTGTAGATTTGTGAAAATTGCACTGAAAAATGCATTTAAAAACGTGACGTGCACAGTGTTAATGTGTTGTCTAGAATAAGAAAAACCTGACCGCTTTCTTCCAAAAACTAGGAGCCAACCTTTCTACAGCCTGAGAGATACTGATTGCACGGCACCATTGAAGGGAATTGGGAGGAGCTGCATACCACAAATCTCCTGCAGATACTGGGGGCGCTGTTTTGTGGTAGAAAGAAGCCAGCTTTTTATGAAGTAGCGCAATCTCTTTTTAAATGGGCATCTTAACATTGATGACTTCTCGCCAATATAATATTAGTAGGAGTCGAGCACTGTGCACCCCCATATGTCAGCTGAAGTGTCATAGGTCTGTACATATTAAGAACAGTCCTGAAAGCTGTCGTTACATGAGCGGAGACATTGTCTGATCACGAGTATCAGACCTGTCAAAGTTTATGTATAATGCAGCGGTCATAGGGCCAGAGTATTGACTCTCCAGGGGTTAGCAGTCTGGGGAATGTCACGGTGGCCGTACCTGGAAGTCGTGGCCGCAACCGGTTGTTTAAAACTGGGGTAATTTGTACTGGAAAACTTTTTCATGACGCCAACTGGAGTTCTGGCCTGTAGGTGGCCAGGGGCTGCTGTGGGGGACCCCCAAGGGACGATGGTAAGGCAGCCAGGTGTTGGGCCCACTCCAGCTTGGGCCTAAGTCTCTTGGTAGGTGTAGGTGGCCAGGGGTGCAGAAGGAGACAAGAGGCAGGATCACAGCTCTCTAGCTTTACTGGAGAACTTGTAGCACAAACCAGGACTTCTGTGTTGAACCAGGTGTGCAGCTCGACCGGTCCGGAGAGGAATAAGACCTCCCACTGGACTAAGGTGTTGCTGCGCTTATACGCACTTTTCTAGCCTCTGTAACTCCTCCAGCTTCTCCTAGGCTCTGTGGATCCTTCCAGCCAGATAGACGACGCGGACCCTGGGAGTGACTGTACCACCAGTCCTCTAGCCTCTATCACTAAGCCCGGACAGATGCACAACTGTGCGGCTACTACACATGAAGCCCAGCAGCCTCCAGGATCGCTGCCAGTCAAAAAGACCTGGCAGCTTAGGGTTCCTGGTACCCTTCTTGCAGGTTGAGCTCTGCACAGCCCAAAGGCTATAGACTGCTCACTAACGCCTCCCTTTGACCAGAGTCAGTCACAGCCACCAACAGAATTCAGATGTGTTGGATGTTCATGGGAATTCCAGCAGCATGATCCTTACCCCTCTCCAGGCATGACACTGCAGGGTGTTCAGTGCAGTACCACTAGTGACAGCCAGACTACAGGGGCGCCACATATGTCCTGCTCGTGCGCGGACAGGCGCTACTGTGCATTGATTGGTAAGAAAACCATATGACGCCTGCAGAATATGGTGCAATGATTTATAACGGTCCCGGTGCAGGATGTTCCCCGCTATCGTACAGCCGGACTGGCACGGTGCCGCGCCTGGAGATCCGCTTTGCCGCTTCCATTTCTTCACCTTTATTTTCTCCTTATGTGACAATTAAACATAAAATGCCGTCGTGAACCGATCCCCTCCAGATACACAATCCAGATGAGACAATACAGGGAACAAAATGGTGCAATTAGCTGATATGAGAGAATAACACCATCCTCCTCTACGGCTTGTTATATACTTGAAAGGTGTTTGTGCCGGTTTCCCCCTGTTAGCGAGGACATGGCAGACGAAAGGGATCGAAAAAAAAAAAGGTGAGATCTCATTAGATAAGAAACATTTTGTAGCGTCTCTTCTCCTTCGGCTTCCAATTCTTCCTCCGTCCAATTATGCTCCTAATGTGAGCCGGTGCCGTGTTTATCCGTGGCGCGCTCTCATCCCATTTGACATTTAAAACTATTAAGACAGAATGAAAATTTATTGCAATCAAAGTGGTTGGCTGCGATGGAGCCGCGTTACCCTGGAAACGCTTGTGTTATTCGTGCGCCTCAGTGTAATAACGCGGATTGTTTAGAAGATGCGCTTTCTAGAGAAGTTGTTCATAGTTTTCATGTCGAGAAACCCTCGAAGAACTGGAGGAGAGATGTTTGTGAAAGGAGTCGGTGTGTGAAGTATCGGCCGCTCGGTGGATTTATGATTTACTGCAACATTGTGTCTGCGATCGAAACTGTGTTCACTACGTAATGGTGGGTTTACACATCCCGATATCGGACCGATATCGTAGCCAACGACGCGGGAGCGCGCATTTTGTGCGCGCTTTTCCCTGGATCGCATCGGAGGTTTACACGGCGCGATATCGGGATGCAACGTCCGTACGATGTCTACGCCCCCCCGACCAGGAATGACCATTTAACATTGGAGTGAATGTGTGACGTTGCCCAACACATCAGAGTTGGGCTGTCACACAGGACGAACCTGCTCCAACCGGCATCCGATATCGGGCGGTCGAATAGCACGCTCATTCGACCCCCGATATCGGTTTCCCATCGTTCCTGCATCGCGTTGTACGTTTAAACAGTACAACGCAGGTACGATATCGGGTCCCACTCGCGAACCACGTGACTTTTGGTCGGAGTTGGACGCTGATATCGCAACGTGTAAACCCACCATAACAGTCTGATAGTCTGATCCGACCACACCGCCTGTGCCGACCGCTCCCGACCGCCTGTGCCGACCGCTCTGGAGCGCCTGTGCCGACCGCTCCCGACTGTGTGTGCCGACCACTCCCGACTGTGTGTGCCGACCACTCCCGACTGTGTGTGCCGACCACTCCCGACTGTGTGTGCCGACCACTCCCGACTGTGTGTGCCGACCACTCCCGACTGTGTGTGCCGACCACTCCCGACTGTGTGTGCCGACCACTCCCGACTGTGTGTGCCGACCACTCCCGACTGTGTGTGCCGACCACTCCCGACTGTGTGTGCCGACCACTCCCGACTGTGTGTGCCGACCACTCCCGACTGTGTGTGCCGACCACTCCCGACTGTGTGTGCCGACCACTCCCGACTGTGTGTGCCGACCACTCCCGACTGTGTGTGCCGACCACTCCCGACTGTGTGTGCCGACCACTCCCGACTGTGTGTGCCGACCACTCCCGACTGTGTGTGCCGACCACTCCCGACTGTGTGTGTGCCGACCACTCCCGACTGTGTGTGCCGACCACTCCCGACTGTGTGTGCCGACCACTCCCGACTGTGTGTGCCGACCACTCCCGACTGTGTGTGCCGACCACTCCCGACTGTGTGTGCCGACCACTCCCGACTGTGTGTGCCGACCACTCCCGACTGTGTGTGCCGACCACTCCCGACTGTGTGTGCCGACCACTCCCGACTGTGTGTGCCGACCACTCCCGACTGTGTGTGCCGACCACTCCCGACCGTGTGTGCCGACCACTCCCGACCGCCTGCCGGCCAGTCTGATAGATGGAGATTACTAGGAGTGTCGTAGACTCTACAGCGGAGACTCCGGCCATAGAGAAGAAATAGCAACCCAGACGGACACTGCCAGGAATGTCTTGGACTCTACAGCGGAGGCTCCAGCCATACAGAGAAGGAATGGCAACTCAGATGGAGATTGCTAGGAATGTCCTGGACCTTAAAGTGGAGGCTCCGACCATAGAGAAGAAATGGCCACCAGACGGAGATTACTAAGAGTGTTGTAGACTCTACAGCGGAAGCTCCGGCCATATAGAATAAATGGTGACCCAGATGGAGATTACTAGGAGTGTCGTGGACTCTATAGTGGAGGCTCCGGCCATATAGAGAGGGAATGGTGACCCAGATGGAATTATGTCTGAGGAGTGAGAATTGTCTCCACCGGTATGAGCCGTCTTCAGCAGGACACAGTTGCGTCACGATTGTGATGTTCCCGGTGTTTGCGCCCGGTGCATGGAGCTATTTATATTGCACAATACTAAGTGCCTGGATCTTCAGATAATCACATGTTCTCCTTATAATGTTTTACATTAGGAGCAGAGCGATTGTTCTGCAGGGCGAAAAACATTTTTATCCCGTGGTGTAATTGCAGGACTCATTTTGCTAAAACAGTGCTATTTTAGTCTGTTACCATTGTGCAGATCAGCTTATATACATAAAACCGACTGTCACATGCAGAGCAAATAATTAGATTTCTATGCTTAAATAAATAAATAAAAATAATCCCATTATTGTGAAAATGCATCACAAAACGAGAACCGCGTGCCCTTCGATTAATGGGAAGCTTCTGCCGCCCAACGAGGGCTGGAATAATGGCCGCTCATCACTGTTACATTGTTCTTACACAGACTAATGGCCTCAGAAAGAAAAGTCTCCTACAACATTAGGAAAATCTGTTGTTAAAAATGACAATTCTACAAAACAGCTCAAATCAGACAAGAGAAGCTTTATCCAGATCTAGAAAATGACTACAATGAGGAATGAGGGATATTCTTATATAGACACATAAATCACTGTATCAGGGGCTGTTTATATACCGGGGTAAAGTATCGACCATATTCTACTCCACATAGGGAAGTATTATAGTAGTTATATTCTTGTATATAGGGGCAGTATTATATTAGTTATATTCTTGTATATAGGAGCAGTATTATAGTAGTTATATTTTGTATATAGAGGCAGTATTATAGTAGTTATATTCTTGTATATAGGGCAGTATTATAGTAGTTATATTCTTGTATATAGGGGCAGTATTATAGTAGTTATATTCTTGTATATAGGAGCAGTATTATAGTAGTTATATTCTTGTATATAGGGCAGTATTATAGTAGTTATATTCTTGTATATAGGGGCAGTATTATAGTAGTTATATTCTTGTATATAGGGGCAGTATTATAGTAGTTATATTCTTGTATATAGGGCAGTATTATAGTAGTTATATTCTTGTATATAGGAGCAGTATTATAGCAGTTATATTCTTGTATATAGGGGCAGTATTATAGTAGTTATATTCTTGTATATAGGAGCAGTATTATAGTAGTTATATTCTTGTATATAGGAGCAGTATTATAGTAGTTATATTCTTGTATATAGGAGCAGTATTATAGTAGTTATATTCTTGTATATAGGGGCAGTATTATAGTAGTTATATTCATGTACATAGGGCAGTATTATAGTAGTTATATTCTTGTAATAGGAGCAGTATTATAGTAGTTATATTCTTGTATATAGGAGCAGTATTATAGTAGTTATATTCTTGTATATAGGAGCAGTATTATAGTAGTTATATTCTTGTATATAGGGGCAGTATTATAGTAGTTATATTCCTGTATATAGGAGCAGTATTATAGTAGTTATATTCTTGTATATAGGAGCAGTATTATAGTAGTTATATTCTTGTATATAGGAGCAGTATTATAGTAGTTATACTCTTGTATATAGGGGCAGTATTATAGTAGTTATATTCTTGTATATAGGGGCAGTATTATAGTAGTTATATTCCTGTATATAGGGGCAGTATTATAGTAGGGGCAGTATTATAGTAGTTATATTCTTGTACATAAGAGCAGTATTATAGTAGTTATATTCTTTATATACTAGCTGGGTGCCCGATGCACATGCATCGGGATTCTAGCAGAGCGAGTCTCTGACTCGCAATGGCCTCTTCGCGGCAATGCTTCGCGCTGCTAAGGCGACTCGCATGCCCGCTGCGCGGCAATGCTTCGGGCGTATCTACATGACCACGCTGACTCGCAGCTGAGCGGACTCAAAAGGGGCAAAAAACCCATTGTGATTATATAATAGATAGGAGCAGTATTATAGTAGTTATATTCTTGTATAGGAGCAGTATTATAGTAGTTATATTCTTGTATATAGGGGCAGTATTATAGTAGTTATATTCTTGTATATAGGGGCAGTATTATAGTAGTTATATTCTTGTATATAGGAGCAGTATTATAGTAGTTATATTCTTGACATAGGGGCAGTATTATAGTAGTTATATTCTTGTATATAGGGCAGTATTATAGTAGTTATATTCTTGTACATAGGAGCAGTATTATAGTAGTTATATTCTTGTATATAGGGGCAGTATTATAGTAGTTATATTCTTGTATATAGGGGCAGTATTATAGTAGTTATATTCTTGTATATAGGGGCAGTATTATAGTAGTTATATTCTTGTATATAGGAGCAGTATTATAGTAGTTATATTCTTGTACATAGGAGCAGTATTATAGTAGTTATATTCTTGGACATAGGGGCAGTATTATAGTAGTTATATTCTTGTATATAGGGGCAGTATTATAGTAGTTATATTCTTGTACATAGGAGCAGTATTATAGTAGTTATATTCTTGTATATAGGGGCAGTATTATAGTAGTTATATTCTTGTATATAGGGCAGTATTATAGTAGTTATATTCTTGTATATAGGGCAGTATTATAGTAGTTATATTCTTGTATATAGGAGCAGTATTATAGTAGTTATATTCTTGTATATAGGGGCAGTATTATAGTAGTTATATTCTTGTATATAGGAGCAGTATTATAGTAGTTATATTCTTGTATATACAGTTGTGGCCAAAAGTATTGACACCCCTGCAATTCTGTCAGATAATACTCAGTTTCTTCCTGAAATTGATTGCAATCACAAATTCTTTGCTATTATTATCTTCATTTAATTTGTCTTCAATGAAATAACACAAAAGAGAATGAAGCAAAAAGCAAAACATTGATCATTTCACGCAAAACTCCAAAAATGGGCCGACAAAAGTATTGGCACCCTCAGCCTAATACTTGGTTGCACAACCTTTAGCCAAAATAACTGCGATCAGCCGCTTCCGGTAACCATCAATGAGTTTCTTACAATGCTCTGCTGGAATTTTACACCATTCTTCTTTGGCAAACTGCTCCAGGTCCCTGATATGTGAAGGCGCCTTCTCCAAACTGCCATTGTTAGATCTCTCCACAGGTGATCTATGGGATTCAGGTCTGGACTCATTGCTGCCACCTTAGAAGTCTCCAGGGCTTTCTCTACACCATTTTCTAGAGCTTTTTGAAGTGTGTTTTGGGTCATTGTCTGCTGGAAGACCCATGATCTTGAGGGAGACCAGCTTTCTCACACTGGGCCCTACATTATGCTGCACAATGTGTTGGTATTCATAGACTTCATAATGCCATGCACACGGTCAAGTAGTCCCGTGCAGAGGCAGGCAAAGCAACCCCAAAACATCAGGGAGCTCCGCCATGTCTGACTGTAGGAGCGTGTTCTTTTCTTTGAATGTCTCTTTTTTTCTCTGTAAACTCTATGTGATGCCTTTGCCATAATCTCTACTTTTGTCTCATTGACCAGAGAACATTCTTCCAAAACGTTTTAGGCTTTCTCAGGTAAGTTTTGGCAAACTCCGGGCCGGGCTTTTCTATGTCTCGGGGTAACAGTGGGGTCTTCCTGGGTCTCCTACCATACAGTCCCTTTTATTCAGACGCAGTGGATAGTACGGGGTGACACTGTTGTACCCCCCGGACTGCAGGGCAGCTTGACTTGTTGGATGTTAGTCGACGTTCTTTATCCACCATCCGCACATCTTGCGTTGAAATCTCTCGTTAATTTTTCTTTTCCGTCCACATCCTAGGGAGGTTAGCCACAGTGCCATGGGCTTTACACTTCTTGATGCACTGCGCACGGTAGACACAGGACATTCAGGTCTTTGGAGATGGACTTGTAGCCTGAGATTGCTCATGCTTCCTCACAATTTGGTTTCTCCAGTCCTCAGACAGTTCCTTGGGTCTCTTTCTTTTCTCCATGCTCAATGTGGTACACACAAGGACAGAACAGAGGTTGAGTCAACTTTAATCCATGTCAACTGGCTGCAAGTGTGATTTAGTTATTGCAACACCTGTTAGGTGCACAGGTAAGTTACAGGTGCTGTTAATTAACAAATTACAGAAGCATCACATGATGTTCTAACAGTGCCAATACTTTTGTCCACCCCTCTTTTTTATGTTTGGTGGAATTAGATCAATTTGGCTTTAGGACAATTATTTTGTGTTTTTTCATTGAAGATAAATTAATGAAGATAATAATGCAAAGAATTTGTGATTTTCAGGAAGAAACTGAGGATATCTGAAGAATTCGGCGGGTGTCAATACTTTGGGTCACAACTGTATATGTTGTTATTATTAGATTAATTATAAGAAAAATATACGGTATGGAATAGCACAAAAAAGAAAATAATTCGGTGCAGGCCCTCTACCATAATTCCTTAGGTTTAGATATTAAGAAAAAATCAACAGCTGCACATCTTTAAAAAGTGAAAAATGTTGATTTATTCCCAGGACCACAACGTTTTGGTTGTCAGTACGGCTGGATGCTTGCAAAAGGCTTGACAAGCCGAAACGTTGCGGTTTGGGAATTAATCCACATTTTTCACTTTTGTGCTGCTGTTCATTTTTTCTGAATATATATATATTATAACTCGTGAAATGAGAATGGAAACTCCAGTCAGATACAAGCACTTGAAAATTGTAAATTGAAAAATCTAAAGTGCAAGAATTGTCCCATAATTTCCTACAAGTGCCGTCATTTTCTGCATCAAAGAGTAAATCTATGTGAAATGGAAGGAAAATATTGTATAAAAGGACACTAAAAACACCGAGATGATTGGTTTCTTCTGTTTCTCCGTCTTCTCCTTAATGTCAGGCAGTAAAATAGGAGAATATCGGCTCTTCCTTGTGATTATTACTGGAGGAGACTCTGCTGATCTGATGTCATCTATCAATAGGAGATAGAAATGTATCTAAATTGTTTATTTCCTTTGTAAATTTCCCTGAATGATTCTGATGACACAATCTAATGCAGAGAGCATGATGCCATGAATTAAAGGGATTGCACCATGATGTCCGCTTCACAGCTGCACTGCTCATTATTGCTGTATAGTATCCACCATGCTCTTCCTTCTAATAATTCTCATCCTTGTGCTGGATTCACAGCTGCACTGCTCATTATTGCTGTATATAATCCTCTTGCTGTTGCTTCTAATATTTCTGACCCTTGCACTGGATTCACAGCTGCACAGCTTATATTTTTGCTGTTTAGCAACATTCATTCTGTTGTTTGTAATATTTTCTACCTTTAATAATTCTCATCCTTGTGCTTGGTTCAAAGCTGCACTGCTCATTATTTCTGTATATCATCCTTCATACTGTGGCTTCTAATATTTCTCACCCTGGTGCTGCATTCACAGCTGCGCTGCTCATTATTATTACTATGCAGATGAAGTCCATGGAGCCTCGGTTAAGAGTCTACAACATGGACACCAGCCAGTTATCCCACCAGGGAAGGACCTAGCCCAGGGTATTAGTAGCCCTTAAGTCACTATCCAGCCCTTGCGAGCTTGAAGATATGGCCAGGGGTTTACCATGGACTAGGTATCCAACCACAGACAGCTGTTTCGGGGTTGTTGCCCCTCATCAGTGTGGCGCAGGATTCTGGCTGGGTGGGAGCAATGCTTGATAGACCGACATCACAAAGCACCACTGACCTTGTGGAGATCAGTGGAGGATAACACTGCGGGCACCAGTTAAAGCACTCAAACACAGTGAAACCCAAGGTGCATTGCTCCCTAGAAGTTGAATATGCACATGAAGTCCATGGAGCCTCGGTTATTATTACTGTATAGTATCCTCCCTGCTGTTACTTGTATCTAATAAGTATCTGTCGCACATGTGCTGGTTTCACCGTTACATTGCTCAGTAGTGCTGTATGCTTCTGGATTTGGATTTTATATAGAAACAGGAGAGCAGAAATCCCTTTTATTTGTGAGTGCAGTATATGGGAGTCATTGTAGTTGCTGGCCTTCACCCACTAGCTCAGGGATAACTGATAGTTATCAAGCCTGGAAAGGAGAAAACGTCAGGAAGAAGCAGGATACATGTTGAGTCTGAGTGTTGGGGTGTGATACAAGTGATCTAGCGATGTAGTAGAAGCTGTGACTGTATTATAAGGTGTATGCTGGTTTCAGTAAGACGTTTTATCCTATAATAATCATCTGCGGTGTTATAGGGGTCGTATTCTGCATGTCTGTACACACCGCTGTCTGGTGGCCTCCATTGCTATTATAAGCTGCACCGGTGCTGCGGTTTTGCACATCTGCCATCCGGTTCCATGCACGCCCTCTGACTTCCATTAGTCAATTAGTTCTACGCAGCCATTTATATAAACAGGTAAATACGGCGCCGGTGCCAATGTTTGATTGCATCTATTAGTAATGAAGTGCACACTGCGCGCTAATGACTCCGATGGCTTCCAAGTCTCTTAGTAAAATACCGTGACGCTTTAATATATTGACTCATGAAATGCAAATTTTCAGCTCGATTCTGACTTCTTCCTCGGCGTGCAGCAACGCCGGAGCCACCAGAGAGCTTAGTCTGCAAATGAAGCCGCGCTCTCAAACTTGGAAGCCGACGAGACGAGATGTAGGTCTGAGCTCTCCTGGGTTCAGGGATGTTTGAAATCACATCTGCCGCGGTGACAGCGGCGTCTTGAATGGCGGCTCGGCAGACACGGGGTCACCTGCTAAACGAACGGAGTCAAAAAACTTGGACAAACATGGTGTCGTAGAGGTGCCAGGCTGAGCCAAGGCACCTGCCGCTGGAAGATGGTCAACTCGTGACTGTGTATCAGGGCAGCTGTGGACGGCGGGGGGCTGGATGTTACTAAATATTAAATGTGACTGGAATTATAATTCTCTTTTCTGATTAATTTCTGTTAAGTAAATCATGCGCCCGTCCTCACATACTTCTTATGGCGGAGGCTTTCCACTGCATGGATTGTAAACTGACATAGAAGTGATATACACTTAGGCTGCCTTCACATTAGAGTTCCCCTCCGCAGCGTTCTGCGGAGGGGAATCGCCATGTGTGCGCAGCCAGCGCAAGCCCCTATGTTTAGAATGGGGACGCACGGTGCTGCGCTTGACAGCGCAGCACCGTGCGCACCCATTCACTCCCATATGTGATCTGTGCGCAGGCGTGCCTGCACACAATCACTCACTCCTGCCCGCACCAGGGACGCACATGTCGCGTACCTGTGCGGAAGACTGTGTGATCTGTGCGCAGGCATCCGACTGCGCACAGATCAATATTGGAGTGAATGGTGCGCACGTCCTGCGCTGTTAAGCGCAGCACGTGTGCTCCCATAATAAAGATAGGAGCTCGCGGCCTGCGGTCACATTGCGACCCCTCCGCAGAACGCGCGAGAGTCCAAATGTGAACCAGCTAGAGTAATCATGCACTATAAATTGTGTGATATAGTTCTATCTACACTTAGATCTCGCGCCCCGTTGTCTTTCCTTTTTGTCTTTTATTCTATGATGTGATGATGGTGGTTAAGAGGTGTCACCGGTGGTATAATGAACAGGGAGTAGATGCAGGGAAGGCAAAGTAATCAGTAAACTAACTGCCCATCCCTCCTTGGCATCCTACCTCCGCCGTGCGCCTCATCCCTCCTTGACATCCTGCGACCGGCCGCGCACTCATCTTCATTGAATCCTTCGTCTAGCCACGCGCCTCATCCCTCCTTGGCATCTGCGTCACCGCCGCGTCATCATCTTGGGATCCTACGTCGGCAGTGCACCTCATCCCTCCTTGGCATCCTACGTCCGGCAGCGCACCTCATCCCTCCTTGGCATCCTACGTCGAGTGCACCTCATCCTCTGGCATCCTACGTCCAGCCATGCGCCTCATCCCTCCTTGGCATCCTACGTCCGGCAGCGCACCTCATCCCTCCTTGGCATCCTACGTCCAGGCCATGCGCCTCATCCTCTGGATCTACGTCGCCACACGCCTCATCCTCTTGCATCCTACGTCAGCAGCGCACCTCATCCCTCCTTGGCATCTACCTCCGCCATGCACTCATCCTCCTTGGCATCCTCTCAGCAGCGCACCTCATCCCTCCTTGGCATCCTACGTCGGCAGCGCACTCATCCCTCCTTGCATCCTACCCTGCCACGCGCTCATCCCTCCTTGGCATCCTGCGTCCAGCAGCGCACCTCATCTCCTTGCATCCTACGTCCGGCAGCGCTCCTCATCCCTCCTTGGCACCCTACCTGGCACGCGCCTCATCCCTCCTTGGCATCCTACGTCCGGCCACGCGCCTCATCCCCTTGCATCCTATGTCCAGCAGCGCACCTATCCTCTTGGCATCTACCCTGGCCACGCCCTCATCCCTCTTGGCATCCTGCGTCCAGCCGCTGACTCAGCACCGAATGTGTGGAGAGAAGGGAAACTTCAACTTCTTTACAAGTTGGAAATAGAGTTAGCAATGATGTTTTAATGAAGAACTATTGAGTGTCTGGGAGGGGAGCGGCGCTGGCGTCTAGACGCCACCTGATATCAGATTAGGTCGGGGCGATGGTGAGCCGGGGTGGAAATCAGAGATCCGTCTCGGACTCTCAGACTAAGTTTTCCAATATTACTCAGGTGAGGTTTCAATAAAGTCATGTAATGGTCTTGTTCTTTAGAGATTGTTAGAATATACCAGGAATTCACCCATCCCCCTCCCCGGATACATTGTATCAGCCAATGGATTCTAGAGATTCTGCCAGTTAACTCTTTGTGGGACGATCCTCTCTGCGTTGCACGTCCTATACTTAATCTACAGACTCTTTTCTTGGAATAAATGAATTCCTCTGTAAATACATTCAATATAAATCTCTGGCAGGATGGAAAACGAAAACCTTTTCTTTATTTTTGTCCTATAGTTTTGTCCTCGGCTTCTTGTGTCCATCGCTGCCAAACGTCTCAATTTCCATAAGAGATATATGTTAATTTATTTTAACGGGGCGCCCCAGGATTACACAGGGGTGAGGCTCAATGTGTCATTTCAGGTGACCTTTGGGATAACCCGTCTTGTGTAACTGTATGAGGAGTTGCTATTCAATGTGAATCTATGAAAGCCACATTCTTGCTCTCATAGACTTACACTGAGCACTTGTGACTGTGACTCTGGACTTCA
This sequence comes from Allobates femoralis, assembly GCA_033576535.1. Taxonomy (NCBI): domain Eukaryota; kingdom Metazoa; phylum Chordata; class Amphibia; order Anura; family Aromobatidae; genus Allobates; species Allobates femoralis. The sequence continues at coordinate 188,307,207 of JARQOC010000008.1, forward strand.
TCAGTCAGAGGTGTGGTTAAGGTCTGCGCCGGACTGGGCTGCGTCTGTAAAAGGTGAAGATGCTGGTAGGTGAGTAAAAGACAAAGCTCGGTGACCTTGGATTAGATGCGCCACTCCACTGACAAAGATGTCAGCATTACTGTCTGTGTCTGCCTCCGTCACTCCGCTCTGCATTCCCTCCCTTACATCAGACGCCATAGTTTAGTCTAGAGGAGAATCCTCTGATGAGAAATTACAAAGTTTCTGATATTCACTTGATCTAATAATTTATGCAAAGTTTGTTAATACAACGATCACTTTACATTGTCTGTAACTTTATTATTTAATAAATATTGTGCGTTAATTTGTAGCAAGACACTATGGCTACAAATCCATCTACTCCAGTGGACACATCCTGATAGACAAGTTCACACTGAAGGCAATAATGTATCAATCAGATCTCCGCACAGTGAGGGATCCAGGCAGGGGGTGGATTCCAGCACCGAGATTGACTTTCAGCAAGAAAAACTGAAGAAGATGGAAAGGATGACCGATATACATTGCTCAGTGGGATCTAATATGGCTGATGGGGAGTAGATATCAGACAGGTAAGGTGGGGGCATCAATGACAAAGTTTACTAAACAAAAAGACTGCAGAACGGAGCTAAAAAGAAGTCACATTTCTGGTTTATTTGTATCTTTCTGTAATTGTTATAATGGATAACTCTGGAATCTTTTTGTGTGGAGCAAAGACCCAACAGAACAGTTTATAGGTGAAAAAGTATAGTATAAGACACGGTGACAAACAACAAAGTGCAGAGGAAAACTCCAAGCCCATTAACACAGTGTAAAAGAAAAAGAGGGGAGGGGGACAAGAGGCGCAATAGTGCCCTTATCACTTAGACACTAACTTTCAGCGGTGAAAAGGAAAAATCCACTCACCTATTCCAGTTGTGTGGCCCACAACTGGCTTAAGAGCATGTAGGATAATATCCTGATGGCTGCTGCTGGACCTCCACCGTTTCCACGAACACGTGGTTAAAGCAGAAAATTCAGGGGAAGAAGGTGTACTCCGGTCCGCGCTGCCCGACTCATCAAAGAAAACCCAAGACGAAGTTCTGATCCAATCCTCCTTTATTTTCCTCCTACGCGTTTCAGTGCCCACCTGGCACCTTCATCAGGGATCCCTGATGAAGGTGCCAGGTGGGCACTGAAACGCGTAGGAGGAAAATAAAGGAGGATTGGATCAGAACTTCGTCTTGGGTTTTCTTTGATGAGTCGGGCAGCGCGGACCGGAGTACACCTTCTTCCCCTGAATTTTCTGCATTAACACAGTGTAGATACTGAATGAAGCCTTAATGAAATGTCTGGTGAAAAACCTCACAGGAAAATGCAATCAGCGGAGCAGTCTATAAAGCGAAGTTTACACTTGGAGATGCTGTAAAAGGAAAGTTCATGGCAAGTCCAAACACAAGAGATGTATAACCAAGTCCATATAACACATTAAATCATCCAGGGAGGCCTGGGAAAGAAGGTCTTTTAGAAAGTCCAGAACCAGATGCAGAGCAAATTCCTAAGTTCGGAACAGCCTCGTGCTCTGCATCTATTTAAATGTAGGAAGTGACAGAGCACTTAACTAAGCAACCAGCTTATGTTTCAGCAAAGGTAGGTGAGGCAAGACCCGCAGAAGAGGGAGTAGCAGGAGCAGCCAGAAGCAGACGGAACGCTCGCAACAGGTGTAGGTAGCAGAACCTCTGATGAGCAACAACAGGAGATTCACACAGGATTTGCAGGAGTAGGCAGAGAACCTAAGAAGCCACTAGGAGCAGGAAACCAGGCAGAATACTCAAGAAATGACTAGAGGCTGGGATGGGGTTTATAAAGGCAGGAAGACCAAGGCTGCATGAAGTAAAGGACACCCTCTTAGAAGAGGGCAAGAATGCCTAAAGGGTAATCAAAATATTTGGAGTCCTGCAACTTTCTTTTCATGCTGTTCCTGATCTTTTTTCTTTTACAATCTATTAGATATGTCTTGTATCAATAGCCGCTCACTTTACATGAAGTAGACACAATCGTATTTCCCAACTTCCTCTTTTTTTTTACCCAAATTTTCCCATAAAACTTACTCTTTGAAATAGTTCTAGATCTATGTTCAAAAGCAAATATCTGGCTGAGGGGCAGCGTGCTCCTGAATCATTGGGATCAGTGGCATAGCTACAACAGCTGCTGTCACACCCGGGCCCTGGAGCCTAGGGTTGCCCCAAAAGTCACTTTGGCCTATAGAAAAACTGTAATGCTAATAAAGATTTGCAATAATTGGGGGCCCTGATGAAGCTTTCACATAGGGGCCCATGGGCTTTCAGTTATGCCAGTGATTGGCAATACCTCTGGTTTTATACTGGGTGCTCCCTATTGGCTAAAAAAATCATCCAAACCTGAGGCTGTGTTTTTTTTTAATAATTATAAATTGCATTTTTTCTTGCTTCTACTCACCTTTTGCAATTTTTACCCATCTATGATGATGAAAAAAAGACTCCTTAAATAAATCTCTACAGAATTTACAAGAAATATATTAATGTATTCATGCATTTCCTCCTATAACCTTCTCTTTTCCAATGAAAAGTATTTGGCTGCAGCAGGATCCTCCCCCCTTTTGACTTTTCTGCAGTAGGACTCCTTGTTCAATGGAGGGAGCTTTATTTTTGTCCCAGGGTGACAGAGTAAAACATGGGGGGTATAGACCAAATAGATGTGGTCACTGGTAGTCCTTCTACAGTTCAGGAATTGATGGGTTGTGGTCTAGCATAGGGGGCAGAGGAGGGGTTACATGTCCAATTGTTACTTAGTCCAACATTAAATGGCGTGACATTGAAAGATTGTTGATATTTCAGCACTATTTCTCCAGTATCACCTACATTGGTCAGGAAATCAAGGGAGGTCCACACCATCGAGGTTGACGACAGCTACTATGGGACCCTTAGACACATCTCGGTCTTATCCCTTTTATTCTTGGGTGCAAAACTTCTGTCTCCGAAGGAAAAGTATAGTTAAGTCAGCTCCTCTCCTTAAAGGCACAGTTAAGTGTAAAGAAGGTGCTAAGGAAGGTACAAACCTCAAGCTCTTTAATCATTCTTTTAAAAAGTGGGTCCTTTGGTATGGAGCCCCTCTATGATCCCCTCAGATCAGGTGTCACTAATGTATCCCACCTGGGGAGACCTATGACGAGGCTGGGATCATAGGGTCTACAACTTGCTTTAAATTAATCTAATTTGTTTTAGCGCTGCAGGGGTAAATGACTCTTTCCTTGATGGCTGTAGTCTCAGGTGTAGCTCTTTTGTGACTACTCCCCTCCACTATAGTGACATTCCTTACTGTCTGATGCCCATTATAGATGCCATATCATGCTGTTCACTTTGGAAGGAGCCTATTTTTGAAAGCTGATGAGTCGTGACAATTGTAGCTGTGGTGTTTTGTTGCATAGAAGGAATTCGGAGTGTCTTTTTTTTTTTTTTTTTCGTTTTGTGGTTTTCCCTCCATCTCCCGTCCTCATGTTGTGTTATTGCAGTGGAGAGATTAGTGTCCTTGCTGGCCTGTTCACTAGTCAGGGTTAGTGTTGGGCAAGTGAAGGTCTAGGTAGAGGCATAGATACAACAGGTGCAGGGGTTGCTATTGCACCTGAGCCCTGGAGCCTAGGGGGCCCCAAACATCCCTTTGGCTTATAAAAAAAGACTAATGCTATTATAGTGTTTTAATAATTGGGGTCTCCGTTGGAGGTTTTGCATCGGGGCCCATTAGCTTTAATTTACACTATGCCATTGGGTCTAGGCACACCACAACGATGGCGGGGGAAAGACCTGTATAGGGAAAATAGGGAGTGCAGGATTCGGCCTCAGTTGCATGCCAGGAGGTGATAATTCTCCACTTTCTCTATTGTCAGGAGACTAGTGTCCTCACTGTTCTTTTCACTAGCCAGGGTTAGTGCAGGGTAAGCAAGGGTCTAGGCATGTGATGGTGATGCGAAGAACCCATATAGGGACATTAAGGAGCACAGGGTTCAGCTCAGGTTGAGTGCCAGGGGGTGTCCTCTTTCATCTTTCTCTATTATGTTGAGACTAGTGTCCTCTCTGGCCTGTTAACTAGCCAGGATTAGTGCAAGGTAAGCGAGGGTCTAGGCACTTGATGGTAATGGACAGAACCCATATAGGGACATTAGGGAGCTCATGATTCAGCCTCAGGTTGAGTGTCAGGAGGTGTCCTCTTTCCTCTTTCTCTATTATCTGGAGACTAGGGTCCTTGTTGACCTGTTCAGTAGCCAGGGTTAGTGTAGGGTAAATGGGGATCTAGGCATGTGATGGTGACAAACAGAACACATATAGCGACATTAGGGAGCACAGGATTCAGCCTCAGGTGAGTGCTAGAAGGTGACGTCTCTCCCCTTTCCCTATTATCGGGGCCATTTCCGTTGTCCACTGTGTTGTGCTGTACGCTGAGCATCCGTACGACATGAGATGTTGTGTAGAAGTGTAGCAAGGGTTATTGCAGGACAAGTGAGGTTCTAGGCACATGTTGACGGTGAAGGAAGGACCTGTATAGGGAAATTAGGGAGCGCAGGAGTTGACCTCCCTCACCTTTCCCTATTATCAGGGCTATCCCTTTGTGTTGTGCCGCATGCTGGGTGTCTGTACAGCACGAATGAAGTGACGTCAGGAGGCAGAAAAACCTTCTCTTTGTGAGTTTGCTCAGATTAAAAAGTTTGTATCCTGCTTGGCTGAAGTTCCAATGGAAGCGTTTGGCTCGTGCTTGACTGCAATCTGTAACTGTAATTTTGTTACTTTGTATTTATGTTTTGTATTTTGTACCCTTGGCTGCCGGTGCTCCAGGGTTCGGCGCGGTGCAGATACTTGTTTAATGCCATTTGGCAGTGGAATACAAGAAGTGTTTATCATTAAGTGCAGGTTAGACGGCGTCCAACAGAAAGGCCTCGCGCTAACGGCGCGTTTCGCCGACTTTGTAATTAGACCCGGTGCTGTCGGTGCAGCTGGACACGGCTCCATCTAATTGTAATTTCAATCTTTTGCCGCGGCCTCCAGTCGGTGTGAAATAAGTGCAATATAATGACTCCGAGAGAGGATGGAATTTTCATTACACGGGAAGACGAAAATTGCCGTATTGTGTCGCTTTACAGCTTAAACGTCTCCTGATCAAATCTCCCCAATCCTCAGATTAGCGCTTTCTATTCATTTATCCGGCAAAGTTTTGGCCGCTCCTCGTCGCCTCTTTACCAGCGAGGTATTTACAACTCAATAAGTCCTAAGTGACATCTGCTCGGTCGGGATCTCGGCAAATTCCGGCACGTCGGCGGTAAAATTACCTCGCTGACAGAAGCGCGTCTTAGTTTACAGAAAAGGGGCCTGTTGTGTGCAGAAAATTGCCGTATCAAATGTTATTTAATGCTTAAAGTATAGATCTGAGATCTCGGAGTCTCTCCAGTCACAAGGCTCCTCCAGTTCAATTGTCCTCCAAGACGGAAAAGATAATTTATTTTTTATTTTTTTATTATTTATTTTCGTTTTAGCCGGATAATGACTGTTAAGTGCCACTCGGAGACACATTCAGTCCTGCTGTGTAAAACACTGAATTATGGGATCATGTTTATCTGGATGAGATTTGCAAACCCAGGTAATTGATAGGTTCTGGTGTTAGCGGGAAGGTTGTGGATATGATGACAAAAGCTTCTCTGGAACTGAACAAATCACTGATAAAACATCTCAATATCGTAAAAATGTCTCAAGACATCGAGGATTCTGCTTACAGGAATATACAGTGATGAGGATGAGCGAGGACTACAGTGCCGGAGTGCTCAGGACTCAAGACCACAAGGTTGGATGTGTGGACGGGCTCAGCTTGTATAATGGAAGTCAATGGGAAACTCAAGCGTTTTTCCAGAGATTCCGATTGACTTCCATCGTGCTCCATACTTGAGCTCATCATGCTGCTTTGGAGTATCGAACATTGTATTGCACACTCCATGACTAATATGGACTAAATGGCTCAGTGGTTAGCAATGGTGGGTTATAGTGGTTATATTCTTGTATATAGGAGCAGTATTATAGTAGTTATATTCTTGTATATAGGAGCAGTATTATAGTAGTTATATTCTTGTATATAGGCGCAGTATTATAGTAGTTATATTCTTGTATATAGGGGCAGTATTATAGTAGTTATATTCTTGTATGTAGGAGCAGTATTATAGTAGTTATATTCTTGTACATAGGGGCAGTATTATAGTAGTTATATTCTTGTATATAGGAGCAGTATTATAGTAGTTATATTCTTGTATATAGGAGCAGTATTATAGTAGTTATATTCTTGTATATAGGAGCAGTATTATAGTAGTTATATTCTTGTACATAGGAGCAGTATTATAGTAGTTATATTCTTGTACATAGGAGCAGTATTATAGTAGTTATATTCTTGTATATAGGGGCAGTATTATAGTAGTTATATTCTGTATATAGGGAGCAGTATTATAGTAGTTATATTCTTGTATATAGGAGCAGTATTATAGTAGTTATATTGTATATAGGAGCAGTATTATAGTAGTTATATTCTTGTACATAGGAGCAGTATTATAGTAGTTATATTCTTGTATATAGGGGCAGTGTTATAGTAGTTATATTCTTGTATATAGGAGCAGTATTATAGTAGTTATATTCTTGTATATAGGAGCAGTATTATAGTAGTTATATTCTTGTATATAGGAGCAGTATTATAGTAGTTATATTCTTGTATATAGGGGCAGTATTATAGTAGTTATATTCTTATATATAGAAGCAGTATTATAGTAGTTATATTCTTGTATATAGGAGCAGTATTATAGTAGTTATATTCTTGTATATAGGGGCAGTATTATAGTAGTTATATTCTTGTACATAGGGGCAGTATTATAGTAGTTATATTCTTGTATATAGGTGGCAGTATTATAGTAGTTATATTCTTGTATATAGGGGCAGTATTATAGTAGTTATATTCTTGTATATAGAGGCAGTATTATAGTAGTTATATTCTTGTATAAAGGGGCAGTATTATAGTAGTTATATTCTTGTATATAGGGGCAGTATTATAGTAGTTATATTCTGGTATATAGGGGCAGTATTATAGTAGTTATATTCTGGTATATAGGGGCAGTATTATAGTAGTTATATTCTGGTATATAGGGGCAGTATTATAGTAGTTATATTCTTGTATATAGGAGCAGTATTATAGTAGTTATATTCTTGTACATAGGAGCAGTATTATAGTAGTTATATTCTTCTACATAGGGGCAGTATTATAGTAGTTATATTCTTGTATATAGGGGCAGTATTATAGTAGTTATATTCTTGTATATAGGGGCAGTATTATAGTAATTATATTCTTGTATATAGGGGCAGTATTATAGTAATTATATTCTTGTATATAGGGGCAGTATTATAGTAGTTATATTCTTGTATATAGGAGCAGTATTATAGTAGTTATATTCTTGTATATAGGGGCAGTATTATAGTAGTTATATTCTTGTATAAAGGGACAGTATTATAGTAGTTATATTCTTGTATATAGGAGCAGTATTATAGTAGTTATATTCTTGTATAAAGGGACAGTATTATAGTAGTTATATTTTTTAGGCACTTCTGTTGTTGTGTAGCTATGTGCAGATATCACCACTGATCATTGTCTCTGATTCCTGTATGTGGTATGTGTGCACCCCATATAAAATATTAAGTAATATGTGGCTCTGGTGTTTGTCGGTATTATATATGTATAGTGTTGCAGCTCTGGTCTTTATATCAGTATTGTATATGTTTGGTGTTGCAGCTCTGGTCTTTATGGCGGTATTATATATGTATAATGGTGCAGCTCTGGTCTTTATGGCGGTATTATATATGTATAATGTTGCAGCTCTGGTCTTTATGCCGTTATTATCTATGTATAGTGTTGCAGCTCTGGTATTTATGGCGGTATTATATATGTATAATGTTGTAGCATTGAGCAGTTATTGAAGCTGAAGGACCTCGCTGTGACTCGGTCTCCTCCTCATCTAATTGTCTCCTTCAGTTTAATTCTTCGCCTTCGTAGACGGGAGGTGACAAACTTAAATACTGGACATTGCCGTGAATGAATCCACTATGGAATAATGTGTTAATGGCCGTTATCTCCGTCTCCATGGTTTATGGTCCCGGCTCCCGGATCGGTCCGGTCTGTGCTGATGACGAGCCGCTCTGGCAGAATTGGAGCAGCGTCCGCGGAGCAGAGTGATGCCGCTCTCCTTCCCGTCTAATAGAGCCGTACATCAATGTTCACATTCTGCTGACGCCGCACGTTTTGCTGATTATAATTCACCTGCATTACTATCCTGTTCTGCACAGGACGAGCGAGCGCGGCATCGCACTGCGGGGATGAAATATCTGGGACTGGGGGAGATTTATTTCTCAGATGACTGTAGATTAGAGGGTGGAAACCTGCGAAACAAAGGATTAAAGAGCTGGAAACAATCAGAGCAACGTGGAGCCGCTGCGAGGAATCCAGTGCATCAAAAGCTTCATGTTGCCCCGATCCAGTGATCATCCGGTAGATCGGATCCAGCACAATCCATTCTGCAAACACAAAAACGGATCCTGCAGAAATCAATAAAGTTGTAACATTGAAGTCTATGGAGAACGGATCCGGTAACTGATCTGTGCCTCATTCCTGTATTGAGACTTCATATTATACCTGTTTCTTTCCTTTGGCAGTGATGGAGTTAGTTAGTTTTCTGCTGCTGCAATGCTCCTTAGTTCTCTTCCCAGGTGTGGCTATTTTGTGAGCACTCCTGTATCCTTTATATGGTCACGTGATCCAGCATACCTTGCTGGTGATTGAACTTATTACTCATTCCTAGCCTGGCTACCTGAGGCGAAGGAGCTATTCTGGAGAAGATCATCGTTTCCAAGCCATCTGCGGCCTAGAAGAGTGGAAGTTGTTTGTTTCCGTGTCCGTCTCCCTTCTCCCTCTTGTTGATTTTAGTGCAATAGTTAGGACTAGTGTTCCCGCCGGCCATCTGCCTATTAAGGGTTTACATCAAGACCAGCAAGGGACTAGGTATCCTGCTCGGTGATCAGATGAAAGAAGCCATATAGGGACAGTAGGGGGAGATCAGGGCACAGCTGCAGGAGAGTGCAGGAGGTCACCTCTCCCTGTTCCCTATGAGCAGAGCCCTCCGTTGTTCATCCCCCTCCCGATGTCTCCCCATCTGTTGTTGTTTGTAGCACGCCGGACACTGTTGGTCCATGCGCCCGTGTCACGCACTGTATCCGGATGCTCCCTGCGTGACAAAGTAGAAAATAGACTTAAAAGAAGAGTTTGACCCACAACAAACAACCTCTAAAATGGCAAACACTAGAGGAAAAGTAGATGTAAATACAATGAATCGGCCCCAAGATTCCGGCTGATTTTCTGTTGTATCACTTGGATCACAAGTCAAGGGGAGCGCGGAGAAACCGATCTGGAATCATTAGGGTGAATTTATTAATGGATTTGACGCATCTTTAAAGTACCGCTCGTGCACCACTGTCAGGGATGTTACTCCAATCAGGGGCTGGCAAACCCTGCTTTGCCCCAATTCTCAAAAAGTTGGGAAAAATGTTCAAAATTTGCAAATGTTGCAATTTCAGTTGCATAAACGTTTTGTGATGGTTCAAGCAAGTTTGTTGGAGAACTGGCAACAATTGGCAGAGGTTCTACTTTGTATCTCTTGTTTGCTCCTTTGACTGATTATATAATAAACTAGCTGTGAGCCCGATGCAAATGCATCAGGATTCTAGAACGTGCATTAATTTGATTATAGTAGTTATAGCTACTTTTTGGGGGGGTCCAATACTTTTTTTGGGGGGTCCAATACTTTTTGGGGGGGGTCCAATACTTTTTTTGGGGGGTCCAATACTTTTTTTGGGGGGTCCAATACTTTTTGGGGGGGTCCAATACTTTTTTTGGGGGGTCCAATACTTTTTGGGGGGGTCCAATACTTTTTTTGGGGGGTCCAATACTTTTTGGGGAGGTCCAATACTTTTTTGGAGGGGGGGGTCCAATACTTTTTTTGGGGGGTCCAATACTTTTTTTGGGGGGTCCAATACTTTTTTTGGGGGGTCCAATACTTTTTTTGGGGGGGTCCAATACTTTTTTGGGGGGGTCCAATACTTTTTTGGGGGGTCCAATACTTTTTGGGGGGGTCCAATACTTTTGGGGGGGGTCCAATACTTTTGGGGGGTGGGGTCCAATACTTTTGGGGGGGGTCCAATACTTATATTTTAATTAGTTAATGTAATTAATATCTTAATTTAATATATTTTTATTTTTTTTTTGTTATTATTATTTTTTATTTTCTTATTTATTTATATTTTTTTTTTTACTATTTTTATTATTAATTTATTTATTATTTTTTATTTTAAGTGAATTTATTTGTATTTAAATTATTTTATTTTATTAAAAAACCGCATCTGCGGCGCGGCAGCGGTAATCCCCATACAAAGTATAGGGGGACTTGCGGCAGGTGCGGCAAAACCGCACTTGCCGCACCTGCCGCAAGTCCCCCCTATACTTTCTATGGGGATTACCGCAACCGCGCCGCAACTTGCACTTGCGGCGCGGTTGCGGTAATCCTTATGGGGATTACCGCAACCGCGCCGCAAGTGCTCGCACTCAGCCAGCGACACGCAATGCGGCGCGGTTGCGGTAATCCTTATGGAAGCGGCCATTGCGAGTCGCTGGCCGAAAATAGAACCAGAGGCTCGGCCACAAACCTAGCGATTTCCCGCTGAGGCTAGCGACTCGCTACCTGAGCGGGAAATCGCTAGCTTTGTGGCCGAGCCTCTGGTTCTATTTTCGGCCAGCGACTCGCAATGGCCGCTTCGCGGCCATTGCTCGCACAAAGCTAGCGACTCGCAATGGCCTCGCGGCCATTGCTCGCGCAGCTAACGACACGCTACGCGGCCAATGCTTCGCCGTGGTGACGTCACAGTGTGACATAGCCACGGCGATTTCGGGGGCCGACACGAAAATGCCTACGGCAATTATATAGTAGATAATAATCTAATAATAATCTAATGTTCTGTGATGTCCCTGCGTCGGTCCGTTCCTGACTCAATCTCCTCCGTTCGGGTTTCGGTTCCTTGCTTTGGGATTCTTCTTTGTACATTTTCCTTCTGTCACTCGACACTTTGTATCTTTAATATCTGTCGGATTCTCTGTTTGTTTAGTTTATTTTTTTTCATTTCTGATTTCCGTCTCCGGTCTGTGAGCGATGGATCAATCTTTGTGTATATTTAGGGTAATACTATGCAGAGTCGGCGATGGGTGTGATTAGAGCACATCGCCATATGTCAGGATTTAGGGATCTGTCAAAACAAAATATTGCAGCACAGATGAACGTGGATTACAGCCCGCTCTGTGTAAAACCGGAATCCATTTTTTTTTTTTTTTTTTTTTGCTCTAAAGCGTGGCGCCCATATGGAAACTCAGGAAATATTAGAATGGAGGGAAGTCAAATGAGAAGTTCTCAAATTAAACTGTATCGGGGGCGGATGTATATGGGGGCGGGTGTATATGGGGGGCTGATGTGTACAGGGGGCGGATGTGTCTCGCCCCTGGCAGGGACTGTGGGGTACTCTGAACCAGGCCCTCTCGTCGTCGTCGTCTGGGGCTGCAGGATGTCATGGTGGCGTGACCCGGTCCATGATCCACTCGTCGGGGCGATCAGTAAAAAGCGGGAATTAGAAAAATGGAGAAAAATAAAATAAAGCAAAAATAAGAGTGTCGTGACGCCACCCGTGGAAGGCGGCCGGTACAGCCACTGCTGTAGTCGGGACCTGTGGGGATGATGGGAGTAGCAGTGAGGATGTTGCCCCCTCCACGGGAAGAGCGGGTCCCCAGGGCAGCCGTGAAGTCTATGAATATGCAGGTTCATCTGGGGGTCCGGAGCTCACAGTCATGTGTAGCCTCCTGCTGCCTGATTACAGAACCAATCAATCTCCCGCCAGGCACAATAATCGCAGCCTTCATCAACATTGAGCTTTAACCAGGTTTTACGTTTTCTCAGCAGTTGGCATCGTTCACAGCGTACATTAGCGGCTTTGGTGTGGTCTAAGCAGCCAGGATGGTTAATTTGCATAACCCCCTTTTATGTCTCTTTCAGGCCTTTTCGGTCTGTCCGCACGCTAGCTACGATCCAGCGGTCACATGCTTTCAGTGGGTGACCTGCCGGGTCCCCTAGCCCTAGTACGACTGCCTTGTTCGTGTTTGGAGCATACAGCATCCTGACCACTTCAGCAGAGCTGGCATTCTGGTTCCGGCCCAGTCCCATAGTGTCCTTGCTAATTCAAGTACACCTGTGACTCCTTCTCTCTCTCACCACGGTCTACAGCCTTGGACCTGGGCCAGTCTCAAGTGGCACAGGCTGCCGGGTCCGTGTCCTCTCAGTCCTGCCTGATGGTGTTCTCGCATCTCCTTCTACTGACTGGACTTCACTCTTCGACTTCCCACGGCTGACTGGTCTGGTCTCGTCTCTCCTTGAACTTGGTGTTGAGTCCTTTTATAACCTCCCCTAACCGGGTTCTTCTGCAACTTTTCACCCACCACCTGGCTCCTCCCGCTATCCCGTTACTTGGCATGGAGTCCCTAGATTTAGGATCGGGAGTGTGTTGAGTGTGTGTGGGGATTTACCAATCCCGGCTGCTGCGCCATCTAATAGCAACCGGTCCGCAGGGATGCCACAGATGTATACTGGGGGGGACGGATGTATATTGAAGGGTAGGATGTAATACCAGGGGGGTTACAAGGGGTGTGGATGTATACAGGGGGGCGGATTTATACAGGGAGGCAGATGTATACTGGAAGACGGATGTATACCGGGGGGCAGATTTATATTGGGTGTGGATTAATACTTGGAGGTGGATGTATACTGGAGGTGGGGATGAACCGATGTAGGAGGTGTACCTGAACTCCGGAGCGGTACGGATATTGTGGAACATGGCTCATTTGGTGGAGGAAGGTCTGGGGTTATACATTGCGGTCAAACGTCCACACAATACACTTCATAGTTGAGTTTCAAACATACGAAAATTACAAGACATTCTGATACATTGACAAAAACAATAAACATGAGTCAATTTTGTGTTACTTATTCCTGGGAGAGGCCATTGTGAGCTAAAAAGTAACTAATAGTAATGAGCGAGCGTGCTTTGTACTGCTCGTTACCCGATCGAGTATCGCGGGTGATTCAGCACCCGACTCCCCACCATGGAGGCTACCTACTGGCATTACTGTGATTGGTTGGCAACATCCCATCATCAGATCTTATGATATCCGGGGGCGCGATGTGGGGAGAGAAAGTCCTGCCCTATTTTTGATAACCAGCCAAGATAAAGCAGACAGCTGGGGGCTGATAGTATCAGGTTGGGAAGGTTGATGGTTATTCGGCCCTTCCCATCCCAAATATAAAGAGGGGCATTACATTTACCCGGCTCTTCCCGATAACCAAATAACCCAATATGACAATTAACACTTCTCCAGTCATTTCCTTCACTCGTCGTCTGTTCCTCTAAGTTGGTGGAATAATGGGGTAAATGATCCTTTCTTGGGATTTCGGGGCCCCAGTGTACGGCCGCACATTGGACACATCCGCTGCAGAATTTATCCTATAATAAATTACCCCCAATATCGTGACTACGGAATTCAAAATCCTAATTCTATTTACCTTCTGTTTTTCTGTCCTTTGTAAAGGATCCATTTTTTTCTTACCAGATCACTTTCACATGAGGGATAAATAGTGATCAGTTACCGGATCTGTTCTCCATAGACTCCAATGTTACAAAAACAGATTCTGCAGAAATCAATTTTTGCAAAATGGACAAAAAGGTTATGTTTAAAGAATGGATTGTGCTGGATCCAATCTAAGGGCAGAGACGCACTATGTCAGATGCATGCAAGATATTTGCATGAGTCTCGCATGACTCACCCGGAACAGCCGCTGACTCTCTGAATGGGAGTTTTGAGCTGCATAGAAACACATGCAGCTGATGTGCTCCCATCCAGAGAGTCAACGGTCATTCCAGGTAAGTCATGTGAGCATCTTGTATGGCTCACCAGGAACAGCCCATGCCTCTCTGAATGAGTGTGTGTCTGCTCTATAGAAACACATGCAGCTGACACGCTCCTGTCCAGAGAGGCATTCGTGTATCTCGAATAGTGTGTCTCCAGCCTAACAGATAATTACTTGACACATGGACTTAGCCTAAGAGCATAGACACACTTATGCGAGCTGCGTGCGAGTGTCTTGCATGCATCTTGCTTGACTCACCCGGCCCAGCCCCTACCTCTTTGGACAGGAGCGTGCAGCTGATTGTGTTTCTCTGCAGCTCCACTCTTCTGTCCATTGAGCCACAGCAGGGTGAGTCATGTAAGATGCGTGCGAGATACTCTACTGTATCTTGCATAGTGTCTCTCTGCCCTAGGGAAGAAAAACAGTTCTGTAAGGCGTCCCCCATTACCATGTGAGGGTCCATACCATCGTTACACTTGTTCTTATCTTTTTAACTTTGTGTCATTGTTACATTGTCTATATCTTGTTGTTCGGTGACTTCTGTTCTTCCCGTTCTATCCGGAGGTTTTGTGCTTTTTCTGTGATTGTATCACATCAATCTTCTGCCCGCTCTTCTCCGCGCCGCGCTTATTACTGATGACAGGCAATTAGTTTACTGCAATTAAATATATGTTGCGTTCAATCATATTAGATCCATTCAGCACCTCCTTTGTTGTCAGAAGTCTCTCTCTCTCCTTCCCTTCAGTCTGACATTGATTCCTTTTATGTTGTGCGTCGTTCCCTTGTATCATTCTGTTCTTGCCAGGATGACGCGGGGAGACGACTGTCATTCCGGTGATTGTTTTGTGTCGCCCGCGTTGCGCCGTGTTGCGTTCCTGACGGGGTCGTTTGCATTGTTTGGAGTTATTGAAGCTTCCCGGCGATCGTCTTGGGTCAGAGCGTTCCCTTGATGGAGGATTCCGCGCTCGAATCCGGATGTGCAGAACAATCTATTGATACGTGATTGAAGCTGAGGGAATCCACAGCTGCTGCAGCGATAATGAAGGGGTTAATTGACTTTGTGTCATGGCGGCATCGGGCGCTGTTCACACTATAGACTCTGATGCTCCACACTGAGGTTTCTGTGATGCTCAGGCTTCAACCAGCTTTACTCTCACTAGTGATTAGGCTAGCAGGGGTTAATCTCCCACCCTGATTACCTCCAGGATCACATGTTCTGGGTGCCCAATCACAGGTGCTCTCTGCCTGTTTAACATGGTGGAATCCATCTTCTCATGCTGACTATAGCTTATGCATTACCGGTCCATGTACCATGGTGATCCAGTTGCTGATGATCTATTGATGTGCAGTTTGGTGTGCTGTGGTGATCCAGTTGCTTATGATCTATTGATGTGCAGTTTGGTGTGCTGTGGTGATCCAGTTGCTGATGATCTATTGATGTGCAGTTTGGTGTGCTGTGGTGATCCAGTTGCTGATGATCTATTGATGTGCAGTTTGGCGTGCTGTGGTGATCCAGTTGCTGATGATCTATTGACCTGCAGTTTGGTGTGCTGTGGTGATCCAGTTGCTGATGATCTATTGACCTGCAGTTTGGTGTGCTGTGGTGATCCAGTTGCTGATGATCTATTGACCTGCAGTTTGGCGTGCTGTGGTGATCCAGTTGCTGATGATCTATTGATGTGCAGTTTGGTGTGCTGTGGTGATCCAGTTGCTTATGATCTATTGATGTGCAGTTTGGTGTGCTGTGGTGATCCAGTTGCTGATGATCTATTGATGTGCAGTTTGGTGTGCTGTGGTGATCCAGTTGCTGATGATCTATTGACGTGCAGTTTGGTGTGCTGTGGTGATCCAGTTGCTGATGATCTATTGATGTGCAGCTTGGTGTGCTGTGGTGATCCAGTTGCTGATGATCTATTGATGTGCAGTTTGGCGTGCTGTGGTGATCCAGTTGCTGATGATCTATTGATGTGCAGTTTGGCGTGCTGTGGTGATCCAGTTGCTGATGATCTATTGATGTGCAGTTTGGTGTGCTGTGGTGATCCAGTTGCTGATGATCTATTGATGTGCAGTTTGGTGTGCTGTGGTGATCCAGTTGCTGATGATCTATTGATGTGCAGTTTGGTGTGCTGTGGTGATCCAGTTGCTGATGATCTATTGACCTGCAGCTTGGTGTGCTGTGGTGATCCAGTTGCTCATGATCTATTGACCTGCAGCTTGGTGTGCTGTGGTGATCCAGTTGCTGATGATCTATTGACCTGCAGCTTGGTGTGTTGTGGTGATCCAGTTGATGATGATCTATTGATGTGCAGCTTGGCGTGCTGTGGTGATCCAGTTGCTGATGATCTATTGACCTGCAGCTTGGTGTGCTGTGGTGATCCAGTTGCTGATGATCTATTGACCTGCAGTTTGGCGTGCTGTAGAAATCCTCTTGTCTTATTTTCCTCTTTATACATGTATTGTCTTATATCTCTGTGTGAGTGAGAATCTTTGGTTTCCCTGTTGTCCTATTTGTGGGGGGTTTTATCTCTCCTGTCTTGACCCCCTTAGGTGGGGGAGAGGGTGTATTAGACCAGGGCTGGCTAGGAGCAGGGCAAGGGTGGCAGCCCAGACATCCTCACCATCAGAGGTGACTATGTGATGAGGGACAGCTAGGGCCCCCGTATCCTGAGGGTCAGTGTAGGAGACCCGTTCCCCGTTATTCTTTACTTCCCTGTGATGATGTCCTAGACAAGTGAAAGCAGAAAATGAGTAAATATAAGGCACAAAGCTTCAGATTGATGGTGACGGCACGGGCACACGTTGTCCAATTCCTCCCATATCTATACAATGTGTCGGCTCCAGGTTCTCTCTTTTCCTCCATACTCCTCGCCTCAGCTCTGCAGCATTGAGGTCTGTGCACACTGACTTTGTGGTTGTACAAATTTATGCACCATTTCTGTATCTCTTGGAAGGAAAAATACAGCAGCAAAGATTGACTATTTTGAGGGGCTTTTGGTGTTTATTTTTCATTGTATAAATCAATGGGATATATTAATATATTTATGGGGTAACTGACAAAGGTCCAGTTTGAGGCCAAACCATTTACCTCTACTCTGGATTGCTTTGCTTTTCAAATAAATGACAATAAATTACATTATTTCACCTTCCTGAAGAGCCACATTTACCTTCACTGAATGATGGGACAGGATCCCATTTGTGCAGCCACTTCCAGAACTACCATGGCTATTTTACATTGATTGGTTGAACCAGGAGGCACAAGTTCAGTTGTCCTGTAATGATAATATCCTGCTGATAAAGCACTGATTGTATTGAAACAGCAAAACACGTCCTGTAAGTGACATAACCCTGTCATCAAGGTCTCTTATCACACATCATGCTCATACTACAACTGCTGACAGATTCCCTTAAATTGATAAGCAAATAAGGCTTTAGAGTAATTGCAGATCTCAGTCCTCTGTCACTCCAGCTCTACTCTCCTCAGAATCCTGCTTGACTGGCGGCTCCTTTTTTCTAAATCTGCAAAGCTCAGAAGCTATAAGACAGGAGAGGGGAATTCCAGTCCTCAATGACCGCCAACAGGTCATGTTTTCAGGATTTCCTTAGCATTGCACAGGTGTTGGAATCCTCACCAGTGCCTGTGATTATATTCTCTCCTGTGAAATGCTAAAGAAATCCTGAAAACCTGCCGTGTTGGTGGGCCTTGAGGCCTGGAGTTCCCCACTCCTGCTTTAAGACAATTGGAAGGAAGCAGTGCTGGGCAGGAAATAGAGCTGGAGTGACATAGGCTTCGGATCTACTAGTAGATCCTCGGCCTCATTTCCATATGAAATCACTCTTTTCTCAGTAACAGGGGAATGCACCAGATATTGCTGTACTTATCTATGAAAGAGTTACATGGTTTGTGGAGGGTGAAATCCTGCGGCATCTATGTAGTTGTTGTCAACTCCGATCATGAGTAAATGATGAAGATAGTGAATGTTAAGGTGGTCTTAGATCCAGTGATCCCCCCGATGGGGTCAATCATCTCCCGCACAGAGGACTGACCTCCGTCACTGAATGAAGAATCTGCAGAATACGGATGAAGAACCCGAACATTCCGCTTGTTTAGAAATCTACAAATCTGCTACAATGTATCTAATTTCCATCTTTTCCATATTGAATCATTTTCTAGGAATGTATCGCCGGCTCTTACGTCAATTATCAGAATCCGAGGAGATGGATTCCTATAACTATTTTATTGCCTCTGGCAGCAGAATGAAATCAGGAGGTGACTTTTACCGATGGAGTCAATTTCCCGTCACAAGACGGACGTCTTCAGAACGGCGAAACCTTGCAATGATCTGTAAATTGGGCAAACGACCCATAAAATTCTTTATAGAATCTGCTGAGTCCAACTGTAATGCCTGAAATTATCAGAATATCCATCAGGATGTGAAGAGATAAGAAGATGAATTTTCATTATTCTTAGACTAAGGAAGGCCATGAACCCCCCCCCTGACCCCTTCCACCCCCAAGTCACATCCCAAAAAAAAAAGGAAATCTGCCTGAGGAAGACGACATAGTGCTGTGGAAACGCGTTGTGGTTGCCAATAAAGGAAGACTTTAAACTCATAATTTCACCCCAAATTGTGCTCCTGCGCTGCCCAAAAAGTAACAAATCTGTAACTGAATGGAATCCCACCTTTGGTGTGGGTTGCTGGAGCTGATCAGTAATGTCCCAGTAGCAGTATTGAGGAGGTGTAGGACCTGCGGTGATGCTGCGGTCTGTGATTCGCCGGAGCGCGATCACATGACCAGGACACCGGCGAAAAGAACCTGGAAGTGAATCCCAGTGTGGAGCCCGTGACAAAGCGCTAACTGTGGTTGTGCGGAGGCGGCACAACCCGGCAAGGTGGGAGTCCACCACACACACTGCCACCCCTGCGTCCCCGAGCAATTGTACACCAACTTCTCCCCAGGGAATGCTTCTCCTGTCACTTTTTTTTGGGATGTAAGACAAAAAGAGAACTATTCACGTACCTCAGCATTTTTCGGTGATGAAGCTCCAGACGCCTCCTTTATGAAGACACTGGTCCCTGCATTGTATGGAGACACCGGTCCCCGCATTGTATAGAGACACTGGTCCCTGCATTGTATGGAGACACTGGTCCCTGCATTGTATGGAGACACTGGTCCCTGCACTGTATGGAGACACCGGTCCCTGCATTGTATGGAGACACCGGTCCCTGCATTGTATGGAGACACTGGTCCCTGCATTGTATGGAGACACTGGTCCCTGCATTTCTCCTGTATGAAGACACTGGTCCCTGCATTGTATGGAGACACTGGTCCCTGCATTGTATGGAGACACTGGTCCCTGCATTGTATGGAGACACTGGTCCCTGCATTGTATGGAGACACTGGTCCCTGCATTGTATGGAGACACTGGTCCCTGCATTGTATGGAGACACTGGTCCCTGCATTGTATGGAGACACTGGTCCCTGCATTGTATGGAGACACTGGTCCCTGCATTGTATGGAGACACCGGTCCCTGCATTGTATGGAGACACCGGTCCCTGCATTGTATGGAGACACCGGTCCCTGCATTGTATGGAGACACCGGTCCCTGCATTGTATGGAGACACTGGTCCCTGCATTGCTCCTGTATGGAGACACTGGTCCCTGCATTGTATGGAGACACTGGTCCCTGCATTGTATGGAGACACTGGTCCCTGCATTGTATGGAGACACCGGTCCCTGCATTGTATGGAGACACTGGTCCCTGCATTGTATGGAGACACTGGTCCCTGCATTGCTCCTGTATGGAGACACTGGTCCCTGCATTGCTCCTGTATGGAGACACCGGTCCCTGCATTGTATGGAGACACTGGTCCCTGCATTGTATGGAGACACTGGTCCCTGCATTGTATGGAGACACTGGTCCCTGCATTGTATGGAGACACTGGTCCCTGCATTGTATGGAGACACCGGTCCCTGCATTGCTCCTGTATGGAGACACCGGTCCCTGCGTTGTATGGAGACACCGGTCCCTGCGTTGTATGGAGACACCGGTCCCTGCGTTGTATGGAGACACCGGTCCCTGCGTTGTATGGAGACACCGGTCCCTGCATTGTATGGAGACACTGTCCGTGCATTGTATGGAGACACTGGTCCGTGCATTGTATGGAGACACTGGTCCCTGCATTGTATGGAGACACCGGTCCGCATGCTTGTATGGAGAACCGGTCCCTGCATTGTATGGAGACACCGGTCCCTGCATTGTATGGAGACACTGGTCCGTGCATTGTATGGAGACACTGGTCCCTACATTGTATGGAGACACGGTCCCTGCATTCTCTGTATGGAGACACCGGTCCCTGCGTTGTATGGAGACACCGGTCCCTG
The DNA here is from genome assembly GCA_033576535.1 of Allobates femoralis. NCBI lineage: Eukaryota > Metazoa > Chordata > Amphibia > Anura > Aromobatidae > Allobates > Allobates femoralis. The sequence goes on from JARQOC010000008.1 coordinate 188,327,684, forward strand.
CTTTGTATGGAGACACCGGTCCCTGCGTTGTATGGAGACACGGTCCCTGCATTGTATGGAGACACTGGTCCCTGCATTGTATGGAGACACGGTCCCTGCATTTGTATGGAGACACGGTCCCTGCTTGTATGGAGACACCGGTCCCTGCTTGTATGGAGACACGGTCCCTGCATTGTATGGAGACACCGGTCCCTGCTTGTATGGAGACACCGGTCCCTGGCATTGTATGGAGACACCGGTCCCTGCTTGTATGGAGACACCGGTCCCCTGCATTGTATGGAGACACTGGTCCCTGCATTGTATGGAGACACTGGTCCCTGCATTGTATGGAGACACGGTCCCTGCATTGTATGGAGACACCGGTCCCTGCATTGTATGGAGACACCGGTCCCTGCATGCCTGTATGGAGACACCGGTCCCTGCTTGTATGGAGACACCGGTCCCTGCGTTGTATGGAGACACTGGTCCCTGCATTCTCTGTATGGAGACACTGGTCCCTGCATTGTATGGAGACACTGGTCCCTGCATTGTATGGAGACACTGGTCCCTGCATTGTATGGAGACACTGGTCCCTGCATTGTATGGAGACACTGGTCCTGCATTGTATGGAGACACCGGTCCCTGCATTGACTCGTGGAGACACCGGTCCCTGCGTTGTATGGAGAACACCGGTCCCTGCGTTGTATGGAGACACCGGTCCCTGCGTTGTATGGAGACACCTGGTCCCTGCAGTTGTATGGAGACACCGGTCCCTGCTTGTATGGAGACACTGGTCCCGTGCATTGTATGGAGACACTGGTCCGTGCATTGTATGGAGACACTGGTCCGCTTGACATGTGTTGAGAGAACACCGGTCCCTGCATGTTGTATGGAGACACCGGTCCCTGCATTGTATGGAGACACCGGTCCCTGCATTGTATGGAGACACCGGTCCCTGCATTGTATGGAGACACCGGTCCCTGCATTGTATGGAGACACCGGTCCCTGCTTGTATGGAGACACCGGTCCCTGCTTGTATGGAGACACCGGTCCCTGCTTGTATGGAGACACCGGTCCCTGCGTTGTATGGAGACACCGGTCCCTGCATTGTATGGAGACACTGGTCCCTGCATTGTATGGAGACACCGGTCCCTGCATTGCCCGTATGGAGACACCGGTCCCTGCGTTGTATGGAGACACCGTGTCCCTGCGTTGTATGGAGACACGGTCCCTGGTTGTATGGAGACACCGGTCCCTGCGTTGTATGGAGACACCGGTCCCTGCGTTGTATGGAGACACCGGTCCCTGCGTTGTATGGAGACACCGGTCCCTGCGTTGTATGGAGACACGGTCCCTGCGTTGTATGGAGAACACTGGTCCGTGCATTGTATGGAGACACTGGTCCCTGCTTGTATGGAGAACACCGGTCCCTGCTTGTTGGAGACACCGTCCCTGCGTTGTATGGAGACACCGGTCCCTGCGTTGTATGGAGACACCGGTCCCTGCGTTGTATGGAGACACGGTCCCTGCGTTGTATGGAGACACGGTCCCTGCGTTGTATGGAGACACCGGTCCCTGCATTGTATGGAGACACGGTCCTGCGTTGTATGGAGACACCGGTCCCTGCGTTGTATGGAGACACTGGTCCCTGCATTGTATGGAGACACCGGTCCCTGCATTGTATGGAGAACCGGTCCCTGCGTTGTATGGAGACACCGGTCCCTGCTTGTATGGAGACACTGGTCCCTGCATTGTATGGAGACACTGGTCCTGCATTTGTATGGAGACACACGGTCCCTGCATTGTATGGAGACACGGTCCTGCGATTGTATGGAGACACTGGTCCGTGCATTGTTGATGGAGACATCGGTCCCTGCATTGTATGGAGACACTGGTCCCTGCATTGTATGGAGACACGGTCCCTGCATTGTATGGAGACACCTGGTCCTGCATTGTATGGAGACACCGGTCCCTGCATTGTATGGAGACACTGGTCCCTGCATTGTATGGAGACACCGGTCCCTGCATTGTATGGAGACACCGGTCCCTGCTTGTATGGAGACACCGGTCCCTGCATTGTATGGAGACACCGGTCCCTGCATTGTATGGAGACACTGGTCCCTGCATTGTATGGAGACACCGGTCCCTGCATTGTATGGAGACACCTGTCCCTGCTTGTATGGAGACACGGTCCTGCGTTGTATGGAGACACGGTCCCTGCGTTGTATGGAGACACCGGTCCCTGCGTTGTATGGAGACACCGGTCCCTGCGTTGTATGGAGACACCGGTCCCTGCGTTGTATGGAGACACCGGTCCCTGCGTTGTATGGAGACACCGGTCCCTGCGTTGTATGGAGACACCGGTCCCTGCGTTGTATGGAGACACCGGTCCCTGCGTTGTATGGAGACACCGGTCCCTGCGTTGTATGGAGACACCGGTCCCTGCGTTGTATGGAGACACCGGTCCCTGCGTTGTATGGAGACACCGGTCCCTGCGTTGTATGGAGACACTGGTCCCTGCTTTGCTCAGGTGGATTTTGGCCCATTCTTCCACACAAACTCTCTGCACCTCCTGCAGGTCCTGTGGATCCTTCTATGATCTCGGAGCTTTAGTTCCTTCCAGACATTTTCTATTAACTCAGCTGCGGTGATCGGCTCGGCCATTCTAGCAGATTTATTTTCTTCCTTGTCTGTGTGTTTGGGATCATTGTCTTGTGAAATGTCGCCTTCGTTTCATCTTCATCATCCGGGTAGATGCAGCAGATTTATCAGGAATGTCTCTGTACATTTGTCCATTCATTCTTACTACAGTTATATGAAGTTTGCCAGAAAATCAGCCACACACCATGATGTTCCTACCTCCACACTTCACTGTTGTTGGTGTTTTTGGGATGATTTTCTTTTTGGCCTCCAGTCATGGTGTATTATGGCCTCCACAAAGTTCAGTTTTGGTCTCATCTGACCACATTATATTCTCCATTATTTCACAGACTTGTCTGAATGTTCTTGAGCAAACTTTAAATGCTCTTGAATCTGCTTTTTGTTCAGCAATGGAGTTTTGTAGTGTGAGAGTGCGCAGAGGGGCGTGCGAAGAGGGGTTATGGTTTGAATTACTGAGATAAAGTCACTTTTTGATGATATTATACACACAACTGCATCTCAATGAATTAGAATATGAGTCAGGCCCTCTCTGTTCTACACAGAGGGATAGGGGGTGTGGTCATGGGGACCTGGGGCCCACCGGAGGATTGCCCGGCTTCCCGGTGGGCCAGTCGACCCTGTATATATATGATCTATATTTACACCCTCTAAACACACTAACCTATCCTGAAAGTCCCCGATAAGTGCGATCACCTTGACGCCTCCGGCTGAATCTGAATATTTTCGGGAATCTCGTCTTCTCGCTCTTCCTCCCTCTTCAGGCGGTGAAGCTGTTGTGTCTCTGAATGTATAACGATCCTGACAAGCGAGCGGGACCCTTGTACAAACAATCACAGATAAAACCTGGATATGTGACCCCCCGATCCAGATGTTCTCCTCCACAGATCCCGCCATTCTTCTTCGTCTTCCTCGCCCGCAGATGTGTTTACTGCAAACAGCTGCGATTCCTCCCATTTTCGGGGCTGGTGAAGTGCTCGGCTCTGTAATTTCAATAAATGATTTAAAATGGTAATCATGAATTTTAATCTAATTCTCGGCAACATGCTAATGTAAGGAGATGCTAAGTAACCTTTGCGGCAGGCGGTGATATATGAGCACTGGCAGAAATGTCAGGAGACATATTTTTCACTATTCCTTGTATGAGCGACTTGAGGACGAAAAGTAGGTTTTGGGTAAGTGCCAGGCGAGTGTTACATAGGCGGAATCATTATGGAAACAGTCAAGACTTCACCGGCAGAATCTTCTTTAGTCGCTGACAATACTTGTAAATGTCTACAGGCTGCGAGCTTGTCGTGTGGATCGGGACGCTCAACGTGCCTCGCCTGTAGATTAGGATTTCCAAGAATATTCTGTATCATAAGTATCTGAATCCTCGGTGAATAAAGTCCTCAAGTTCTACTCATCATTAGGGAGTCCCGGGTACAACCGGCTGAGCAAAAAGATTCTCGGGACCCTCATCCGGATCAGGGCACTGCCAACCTCCGCGCAACATTGGCGCCTCCTGTGATTAGTAGGAACTGCAGCATCATGCGAGTGTCTCACCGATACATAATGACCTCACGGTGGCCAAATATTGAGAAGAGGCGCCGAGGGGAAGGCAGGTAACAGCGGGTTGCAGTGTCTCACTCCGGCAACAACTGGGGTTCTGGGAATCTTTTTGCTCAACTCTATTGACAACAATGTGGCCATCGTTACAGCTTGTACCAGGGATTGTCAATCGGATTGTCCTGACCAGGGCATTCCCTAGTAATTGGTACAATCGGGTGAGGGAATGCCCGGCGCAACACAGAGGAAACATCGGGGATGGAAAAAGAGGAAGACCCTAACGGTAGAGAGAGGGGAGATGGGTCCCCTCCTGACACTCACCTATACACACTTATCTAACCTACATATATAATTAACTGGCCTATACACACTCCTCTGAGCTATACGCACTTATCTTGCCTATAGGCACTTATCTTGCCTGTGCACACTTATCTTGCCTATATATACTTATAGGGCCTATACACACATACTGTATATCTGACCTATACACGCTTATCTGATCTATACACGCTCACCTGGCCTGTAGACGCTCACCTGGCCTGTAGACGCTCACCTGGCCTGTAGACGCTCACCTGGCCTGTAGACGCTCACCTGGCCTGTAGACGCTCACCTGGCCTATACACGCTCACCTGGCCTGTAGACGCTCACCTGGCCTGTAGACGCTCACCTGGCCTATACACGCTCACCTGGCCTGTAGACGCTCACCTGGCCTATACACGCTCACCTGGCCTGTAGACGCTCACCTGGCCTGTGCACGCTCACCTGGCCTGTGCACGCTTATCTGACCTATACTGTATACACGCTCGTCAGACCTATACACACTTGTCAGACCTATTGTTTCTATTTTTATTCTAGTTATCACATGCAAGGGTTAATCTATCTCCTCTCACTCAATCCAGCTCTCAACCTCAACTCCAGTCTGGAAATGAAGCATAATCACACCCCGATACACACCACCCCCCAACACCCCCCAGCTTCACAACAGCATCCACCACTCATGGAACATGCAGGGCGATGAGTCCCGGAACTAATATTGTCAGACAATCCTCGGGATCACACACTTCCTAGGGCTGTGAATCCTTTAGCACATAAAAGGTTCAAACTTATTAAAGATTTATGTTTTGATACAAAAGTTACAGTGCCTTCAATAAAAAGATATAAAAGACGAAAATAAAACGGACATTCAGATATGCAAAACAGTTATAAAATAGGAGAAAGTGACAGAAAATACCTAACTTTGCAGTCTAATATTCTTCTGCTTCCTATGGGGAAGGAGGAATGAAAATATGGATCACAGCAATATTTCAGCTGCCCCAAATCTGTGAACAAGCTTTCTTTGTGAGGAGACCCAGTATATAGCCTCCACCTAGAGGTCAGATTTACAGACCAGCCTTTCATCTTAATATTCTAATTCCCGGTTTATGACTGGACCATGGCTTCATTAGCAATCAGTACATTATTTTCCTCATTGTCTTAGCATTCTCTTTCCCACAGACCATATGGAATGCAAGGCCCTGCCATGGTTGACCATTTGGTGATCTCCATTGAAGTCCATCAGAGGTGAGAAGCTTCCGACCTGTGTCCCCCCTCAGGAAGGTACCCCTGGGGTTCAGACCCTGACTAGAGGAGTTTAAGAGGTCCTAATCCAGATAATATAGGTTATGACCTTTGTGGAGCGAGGCGGCCTGAGAACCGATGCTGATTTACTGCCGGTCATACATTGCATATTTTCACTACACTAATCATAAAACATTTCAGTAGAGGAGGTTTCATCACTATTATGTTGTTTTTTTTTTATGTTCTTGAATATTTTTTATATTTTCTTTTATATCTAAACAGATCCAGTTTTCATGTGATGTTTTAATTACCCGTTTGCATCCAGTAAATGGAGAAATGTGCCAGGTTGAGCAGCTTTTCGGTCCGTTAGTCAAATCTTACAGTCGACTGTGTGTTTTTTTCATCAACACAGAAGAAGAAGAACCCCCGGGGAATCACATGTGGAAACGAAATGTGTATTACACCAGTAATTTAGGAAATAATATGTATGCAAATCTGCTCAATGTGGGGAATCGTCAGGTCCTGGTGTCAGAGAGAAGGTTAATATATAATACTGCGCCCGAGTAGCAGCACATTGCACCGGATGGCGGGACGCCGCGCCTGATATACGGTCATCTAATCGCTGAGCCGGAAAGTCATCATTATGATTTCAGCTCTTGGGGATCAATTTTTCAAAAGACTTCAAACTTGTTACATTTTTATTTAACCCCTTTATAATGTTCTACAATCAACCTGTAGACTGGATACAACTGTAACAAATCCACTGTGACGACATGGACTCTTTCTGTGTATAGCATGAGTTAAGATTCTTATATTGGCCAGACATGTTGGTCTTTTGTTTGTTCATTTGTGATAAGACACTCATTGTTTCTACCAGACTCTTTGGAGTCTGGACCAGTGTCCAAACTCTGTGTTTACTAATGTAATTATCTCACCCTTTTGTCACAGAAGGTCACAATTAGAATTAAGTATGCAGAGTGTTAAGGCCCAGTCACACATAACGACGCACCAGCGATCCCGATAAAGATGTGCAGAGATCGCTGATGCGTCGCTGGTAAGATGTCAAACAGGGATCTCACCAGCGATGTGAATAACGACGCACCAGCGATCCAGGATTATACCGAGGTGGTTGGGAATTGTCGCTCTATAGCATAGCATTGTCATTGTCCCTGTCAAACACAACGATGTAGCGCTCCCAGCAGGAAAGCAATGACGTAGAAATGATCCAGAGCAGTGTGTAGCGATCAACGATCTCACAGCAGGGGCCAGATCGTTGGTGCATGTCACACATAACGAGATCGCTGTTGCATCACAAAATCTGTGACATTACAGCGATCTCGTTATGTGCGACAGGACCTTTACTTTTTCCAAAGATGTGTATTGCTGATTCAATATAATTTACCTGACCCATCATCCCCTCTGCCAGAGACTCATGACTCCTAGAGATATTATGTATGCGGCTTGAAATCTAGACAATGAGAGCACAGTCTTATTCCACCAATCGTGAAGTCCCCGATGTCCTTAAATGAGTGCTTAAGGGTATATAAGGAGGTGGGTTCATTGACCAGGGGGACACATGCTACGTGGCTCCTCCAATCTAGGATCTGCGGATCCGGTTGGAAAATACTTTGATTGTATCTATGGGATGAATCGTTGGATTCAGGGTCTCTATCTCTAAATTACGTTGCATAATGAGGTAGCAAAAACTTAAAAAAATGCAACACACATTGACCTCTCAAGTCGCTCCAGGGGTCTTTTCTCTTTGTTGTCTTCAATTCTAAGATTCAGAATTTGGAGATTCTGAATTTCTCAGCGAAGGTGAATGTGTGCCGGCGTCCACCGCTTACTCTCCGGCTGTAGATCACCGCGCTCCGTCTGCAGGATGAAGGGGCCTTTAAGTAACAATTTTTTCGAAATTGTAACAAGAAAAAACAAGTCTGAGAAAGTGAATCCGGAGCGTCTTAACTTCTAAGAAGAAGATCAGATCATAAGGCCGTATTGATCCCGGTGCATCATCCCTGGCATTGCTGCACACTCTGCAGTAATCTTCTTGACATGACCCATCTCTGATATAACCCAACACTCGCTCCGTGCACTGGATTACCGGGCAGAAACCGTCTTATTGAACTTGTGTTAAGACACTTACCATTCTGGCCTCTCCGTGTGGCCTTGAACTGTGCAACAAAGAGCAAGAAAACCTGAGACAAATGTATCAGAAGGAGCTCGTGTCCGGAGAACATTGTGTATTATGGAGATTCTTCAGGACTCGGCCGGGGCATTGAAACCTCATGACTCCAAAGCAGGTTGCTTATGTTCACACGTTGCGTTTTTGCAGCTTTTTTTTTTTTTTTTTTGAGCAATTTTTCATGAGTTTTATGCAAATTCAAAGCTGCTTTTCCAGCTCCGAGATCTCAGAAATCTCCTGCACACAAATGATTTTTTATTTCTGACTGCTGTGTTTTATATAAGCAGCGTGTCAATATTTTCTGCATTTTTACAGCATTTTTTCACCTTTTGAAACCATGAGAAAGTGCAAAAAAGCAGCTGCGTTTTTCCTGCTTTTGTGGTGCATGAAACTACGGTAATTTTTATTAAACATGAACTGTAGACAACAGCAAAATCACAGCTAAAAATTGCAACAAAGAGGCGACAAAAAATGCATCACAAATGAAGCAAAAAAAAGCAGCAAAAATGAAAGAATAAAGCAGTATAAATGAAGCAAAAATGCATCAAAAAATGAAGTAAAAAGCAGGAAAAATGAAACAAAAAAAAGCAAAAATAAAGGAAAAAAACAGCAAAAATGAAGGAAAAAAAGCTGCATAAATGAAGCAAAAATGCATAAAAAATGATGTAAAAAGCAGCAAAAATGAAGTAACAAAATGCAACAAAAAAGCAGCAAAATGAAGCAGGAAAGCAGCAAAAAACAGCAAAACCTTCTTTTTGGCAGCATCTTTTTTACTGCCTAGAGAGCAGGTATTGGCTGCAGAAAAAAATGCAGCAAAAAAGCAACGTGTGAACATAGACTTACAGCAGGCAGAGTAAGGGACCCACTATATGTATTGACCCTAGATTTTCTGTCTTGTATACTTATATATGGTGATTTATTGTGCTGTAAAGAGCTATTTTCTGTATAACTATCTATAATATTGTGTGTAATCTCTGTAATCTGATAATCCCTAAATTCTGAAAATCCGCCATTTGCTCCAATATTTTACAGCAACTGTCTGCAGATCTATAATGTAACGTAACACAATAGTTATTGGGGCTCATTGATGGAATATTACAGTATAAAATGTTAATACATTGCATATTGCATGGTGTAGTGAAGTGAAGAGAGGAGATGCATCTTTTGCTCGGGGGTGGAGTTAGGTGGGAGGAGTCATGGTTTTAAGCTACACCCCTGAGGAACTTGCTACAAGGTTGGATTTTTCAATTAGTTAATGCATTTCACTGTTGCAATTTGATGTTTTATTTGTTTCTGGGATTAGCAGAGATAATGATGGGGCAATACTGCTGGTCTGAACTGTCAGTCAAACTAGACTCTACCCATCCACTGCAAGCAGGAGGCGGGGAGCAGCGCTGTACTTGTGAGACGCCAGTTATCTTGGGTTAAAAATGTTTGCAATTCTTTTTTTTTTTTTTTTTTCATGTTGCACAATTTTTTTACAGGCTTACTCCGCACTTTGCTGACTGCAGAATGAGTTAACTGAGAATCCATCAGTAAGCTTCTTCTGATACCAGAGTTTGTAACTTTTGATTTACCTTTTTCTTTTGTTTGTTCTTCTCTGAGCTGACTGACGACCGTCTGCAAGACTCTGCAGTTATGTGTACAAGTGCCGGCAGCAGAGGCCAGGCCGCCAAAAACCACTCCCAAAGCACCAGCCTGGAGGGCTTCTGCCACCCTGCCCCCTGGCCCAGCCTGTCCCTGATGACAACCTAAACAAAAATTGTCAATAATCAAAAAGGGTCCATACAAAGGCTACCATAGTAAAAGAAACTCTTGTGTCATGGGGTGGTATAATGGATAGGGAATCAGGAGGCAAGATGGGCAATGGCATTCAGGGGGTCTAGTCTGGCTCTGGACATGGGGTCCCTGACTAGCCCTGTTCCCAAAGGTACCTCTGAAGGTGAGGAGGTTCGGGCTGCCACCCTAGCCCTTCACTCCTGATCAAGCCTAGGCTAAGCGCCCCTACCTCCACTCATGGAAACCCAACAGCTTCAATGGAAGTCAATAACATCAATAACGCAGCTCAGCACAGCACGACTTCACAGCACAGGATCTAAGTAGAACTGAGCTCTAACTGTGACACTTAATGGAGGGAAGTGGAGCTATTTTAAGGTTGGGGGAGTGTAAATCTGAACACTGAGACACACCCCTCCACCTCCTCCTAAATGCTATCATTCACCCCTCCACCTGCAGAGCTGCACACAGCATAGATGAGGGGAAAAAACTCCTAATCACAGCAGCAGCACTAATGGACTGCAATGCAGTCAACACATGCCATCTTGTTTTTCTATGATAGCCCCTGACTGATGACCACATAATCGTTCACTAAACTTTAATGTGGTCTGTGTTCATAAGTAAGCACAGACGAGTTCAGACAAAGGCAGATAAGTTATAGATTTCATCATAACGAGCTCACTGATGGATTCTATGTAAACTCTCTCTACAGTCATCCGTGCACAGGGAAGCAAAGTTCATGTAAATATATTATATAAGTATATTATATAAATATATATAATATAAATAATATATATAAATAATATATAAAATATATATAATATATATAAATATAATATATATAAATAAATATCTAAATAAATAATATATAAATATAATAAATATAATATATTATATAAATATATTATAAAGATGATATATATCGTTAAATGAAACCTAATTGGAAAAATTTATTTTTGCCCACAATAAATGCTTTGAAGGGTAAAAAAAAATATAGTTCTCAAAGGTGTTAACACTCAGCATCCTTTAACAGCCGGTTTGTACCTTTACCCTGGACCCTGCCCCCGTCTCCATCACAGCTCAGTAAATGGCGTCATGTGATGAGAAGAAGCTCTGATAATTAATAGAATAATGAACAGAAAAAAGATCAGAAATGTCAGCGATGGAGAAGTGACAAGTGATGGTGTGAGGTCGAATGTGGATTTCACACTTCAGATCTGCAGACAAAAGGTTTTCACACAATCAGTAAAAATAGAGGGATTATTCAGGTTATCAATAAACCTGGCAGATTACATGATGGGAGAAAGTTTGTTATTGCCCCAAAGGTTATTAATGGCGCTCTGATGTATTATGTGCCTTAAAGGACAGCAATGCCGAAGATATTCATGAATTTTCTATTATATTTTAGTTACATCAATCCCTCGTGATGTTACATATTTCTATTTAAGCAGGGGTGGAGTAAATATCTGTATGCAAATCTTGACCCTAAACAAACAACTTTTCTATAAACCCTGCACCACATTTTTGTAAACCCACCACCCCTGAACAAACAACTTTCTGTAATCCCCGCCCATGCACAGACTACTTTTCTGTAATCCCCGCCCATGCACAGACTACTTTTCTGTAAACTCCGCCCATGCACAGGCTACTTTTCTGTAAACTCCGCCCATGCACAAACCACTTTCTGTAATCTCCGCCCATGCAGAAACCACTTTCTGTAATCCCCGCCCATGCACAAACCACTTTCTGTAATCCCCGCCCATGCACAAACCACTTTCTGTAATCCCCGCCCATGCACAAACCACTTTCTGTAATCCCTGCCCATGCACAAACCACTTTCTGTAATCCCCGCCCATGCACAAACCACTTTCTGTAATCTGCGCCCATGCACAAACCACTTTCTGTAATCCCCGCCCATGCACAGACTACTTTTCTGTAATCCCCGCCCATGCACAAACCACTTTCTGTAATCCCCGCCATGCACAGACTACTTTTCTGTAAACTCTGCCCATGCACAAACCACTTTTCTGTAAACCCCACCCACGCACAAACCATGTTCAGTAAACCCCGCCCATGCAAAACCAAGTTTTTTTTAAACCTCTCCAATGCACAAACCCCACAAATCAAAACCCTCTTTTCTATAAGCTCCACCCATGCACAAACCTCTCCGGTAAATTCCACTCCTGCACAACACACTTTCTGTAAGCCCCGCCCATGCACAAACCACGCTCTGTAAACCCCGCCCATGCACAAACCACACTCTGTAAACCCCGCCCATGCACAAACCACGCTCTGTAAACCCCGCCCATGCACAAACCACGCTCTGTAAACCCTGCCCATGCACAAACCACGCTCTGTAAACCCCACCCATGCGCAACCAACATTTTTTAAACCTCACCAATGCACATACTATTTACTGTAAACTCCACGCATGGAAAAGCTTTCTGTAAACCCTACCCATGCACAAACCACATTCTGTAAACCCCACCCATGCACAGACCACATTCTGTAAACCCCGCCCATGCACAAACCACATTCTGTAAACCCCGCCCATGCACAAACCACATTCTGTAAACCCCGCCCATGCATAAACAATTTCTATGTAATAAAGTCTACCTCCTTTTTTTTGGGGGGATGTCTTGATAATGGAAATAGTGCAGATAATGGGGTAAAGTGTAAGATTGTAACACTTTAAAGTCCGCTCTGTAGCAATGATTTCACATAAGTAGAACGAGCGATGTAAATCTGTGACATCAGATTGTAGATGATGTTTTATCTCATTTCCAGCTTTCCAGGTTTGGGAATGTTTCTGACCTGAATATAGAACAATCTGCTGTATCCATGTGTAATAATAGGGTAATGATGGTAAAAACAAAAAACCCCATAGTGTCCTTGTAAGCAGATGTTGATGAATTGTGCGCCCAGCAGTGGCGTCCAGGCGCGGAGTCTCCGGATCTGTTATACTTCTGTTATTAGAGAAGGAACAAAACCGGAATCTGTGAATGAGCCCCTCTGGCGGCTATGACCTCCGCACCAGCTGTGCCGCCCTCCCGCGACGCCTCACAAGCGCAGACACTCGGGACTTCTACCTGAACATTAGATAAAGTGCCCTATATTATTATAACCACCAAAGCTGCAATTTACAACCTTCCCTCCAAACAGGAACAAATATTGTGCTGCAAAACATCGCCGACAACCGCAAATAACACGTTACTGCCGCCGAAATGTCAGGATAGGATGAAAGCTTCACTTTATCTATCTTTTATCTATCTTTTATCTATCGATCTTCTATTATCTATTTACCTATCATTTATTTATTAGCTATCAATTATCATCTGGAGTGGCTCAGTGGTTAGCACTGTACGGTGGCTCAGTGGTTAGCACTGTATATGGTGGCTCAGTGGTTAGCACTGTATATGGTGGCTCGGTGGTTAGCACTGTATATGGTGGCTCAGTGGTTAGCACTGTATACGGTGGCTCGGTGGTTAGCACTGTATATGGTGGCTCAGTGGTTAGCACTGTATGGTGGGTCAGTGATTAGCACTGTATATGGTGGCTCAGTGGTTAGCACTGTATGGTGGCTCAGTGGTTAGCACTGTATATGGTGGATCAGTGGTTAGCACTGTATGGTGGCTCAGTGGTTAGCACTGTATATGGAGGCTCAGTGGTTAGCACTGTATATGGTGGCTCAGTGGTTATCACTGTATATGGTGGCTCAGTGGTTAGCACTGTATGGTGGCTCAGTGGTTAGCACTGTATACGGTGGCTCAGTGGTTAGCACTGTATATGGTGGCTCAGTGGTTAGCACTGTATGGTGGCTCAGTGGTTAGCACTGTATATGGTGGCTCAGTGGTTAGCACTGTATGGTGGCTCAGTGGTTAGCACTGTATATGGAGGCTCAGTGGTTAGCACTGTATATGGTGGATCAGTGGTTAGCACTGTATACGGTGGCTCAGTGGTTAGCACTGTATATGGTGGCTCAGTGGTTAGCACTGTATATGGTGGCTCAGTGGTTAGCACTGTATATGGTGGCTCAGTGGTTAGCACTGTATATGGTGGCTCAGTGGTTAGCACTGTATATGGTGGCTCAGTGGTTAGCACTGTATATGGTGGCTCAGTGGTTAGCACTGTATGGTGGCTCAGTGGTTAGCACTGTATATGGTGGCTCAGTGGTTAGCACTGTATATGGTGGCTCAGTGGTTAGCACTGTATATGGTGGGTCAGTGATTAGCACTGTATATGGTGGGTCAGTGATTAGCACTGTACATGGTGGCTCAGTGGTTAGCACTGTATATGGTGGCTCAGTGGTTAGCACTGTATATGGTGGCTCAGTGGTTAGCACTGTATATGGTGGCTCAGTGGTTAGCACTGTATGGTGGCTCAGTGGTTAGCACTGTATATGGTGGCTCAGTGGTTAGCACTGTATGGTGGCTCAGTGGTTAGCACTGTATGGTGGCTCAGTGGTTAGCACTGTATATGGTGGCTCAGTGGTTAGCACTGTATATGGTGGCTCAGTGGTTAGCACTGTATATGGTGGCTCAGTGGTTAGCACTGTATGGTGGCTCAGTGGTTAGCACTGTATGGTGGCTCAGTGGTTAGCACTGTATGGTGGCTCAGTGGTTAGCACTGTATGGTGGCTCAGTGGTTAGCACTGTATGGTGGCTCAGTGGTTAGCACTGTATATGGTGGCTCAGTGGTTAGCACTGTATATGGTGGCTCAGTGGTTAGCACTGTATATGGTGGCTCAGTGGTTAGCACTGTATATGGTGGCTCAGTGATTAGCACTGTATATGGTGGCTCAGTGGTTAGCACTGTATATGGTGGCTCAGTGGTTAGCACTGTATATGGTGGCTCAGTGATTAGCACTGTATATGGTGGCTCAGTGGTTAGCACTGTATATGGGGGCTCAGTGGTTAGCACTGTATATGGGGGCTCAGTGGTTAGCACTGTATATGGTGGCTCAGTGGTTAGCACTGTATATGGTGGCTCAGTGGTTAGCACTGTATATGGTGGCTCAGTGGTTAGCACTGTATATGGTGGCTCAGTAGTCAGCACTGTACGGTGGCTCAGTGGTTAGCACTGTATATGGTGGCTCAGTGGTTAGCACTGTATACGGTGGCTCAGTGGTTAGCACTGTATATGGTGGCTCAGTGGTTAGCACTGTATATGGTGGCTCAGTGGTTAGCACTGTATATGGTGGCTCAGTGGTTAGCACTGTATATGGTGGCTCAGTGGTTAGCACTGTATATGGTGGCTCAGTGGTTAGCACTGTATACGGTGGCTCAGTGGTTAGCACTGTATGGTGGCTCAGTGGTTAGCACTGTATATGGTGGCTCAGTGGTTAGCACTGTATATGGTGGCTCAGTGGTTAGCACTGTATGGTGGCTCAGTGGTTAGCACTGTACGGTGGCTCACTGGTTAGCACTGTACGGTGGCTCACTGGTTAGAACTGCAGTCTTGCAGCACTGGGATCCTGGTTTCAATTCCCACAAAGGATAACATCTGCAAGGAGTTTGTATCTTCTCCCCGTGTTTGCGTGGGTTTCCTCTGGCTTCCTCCCACATTTCAAAGACGTTAGGATGTTTAGATTGTGAGCCCCAGTGGGGACAGTGATGCAATATGTATGTAAAGTGCTATGGAATTAATAACGTTATATAAATGAATAAATATCATTATTATTCATCTATCATCTATATTTATTATCTCCTTATCATTTATAATTTTTCCATCTAGCTATTATCTATCTATCTATCTATCTATCTATCTATCTCTCTATCATCTATCTACCAGCCTTTTCTATGATCTATCAATCAATTATCTATTACCTATTATCTATTGTCTACCATCTATATCTCTGTCTGTCTCTCAATCTATCACATATATCTATTTATTTACTGATCATCTATTAATCTACTGTATCTATCTTTCTCTTTTCTATTGTGTATCTATCTCTATATATCTGTTAATCTACTGTATTATGTATGAATCAATTTATTCAGTATCCATCTCTTTAAAGTATCATCATCACATAGTATTAGTCTATGTTCACATGTTGCATTTTTTTCTGCAGCCAAAACCTGCTCTTAGCCGTAATAAAAGCGACTTCCATAAAGCAGGTTTTTCTGTGTTTTTGGTGTCGTTCATCTACAGAACATGTTTCATTAAAGTTCGTTTCATTCACCTTGCAGCAGTTTGTTTCTGCACTTTGTTGTTGCTTTCAAGTTGCAAGAATGTTAAAAAACACTGCAAAAACTGCATCAAATAACCTAACGTGTGAACAAGGCCTAATACTGTAGTAAATGTTGCACTTTGAGGCGCATTTGGCCAAACTTTGATCTTCTGGCTATAAACAAATATGTCTCCGTATTCAATGACGGCAGAAATACGAGAAGTAGTGAACAGTTGTAGAACATTTAGTGATAGCAAAAAAAGAGGAAAACTGTTCTGCGCCGCGTTACACTGGCATCTAGTAGCTTATTTTTTAGTCATAAAGATGCAGATAATATAGGTGTGAGAGTAACAAAATGGCAAACAAATGTTGCTTGGTCAGATTCAGACAAATCGGCAAAATACAAAAAATAGGAAAAGTGGCCCTCACCCTGTTCTTACCTTAAAATGTCTCCTGTATTGCTTAAAATACAAGCAGGTACAGTAGGATGTTCAATGCACTGTACAAGGATTACAGCTGTTTTGTGCTAGCTTGGAACTTCAACAGATCCTATACATTGAGTTATAGGACCTGTTAAAGTGCATGAAACAGCTGTAATCCTTGTACAATGCTGTGAACATCCTTCAGTACCTGCTTGTATTTTAAGACATGCAATAATTGAGACATTTGAAGGCAAGAACAGGGTGAGGGCCACTGTTCCTATTGGTGTGTGCAGATTCCCGCTCCCCGGGGGCTGATCCCAGCCGCAGCGTTTGTAATGCACTCAATAAAATAACTAAAGCAAACTAGATGCCAATGTATGGAGCTAATCAAGCGCTTCTGTAAACGCCGACATCACAACTTATTATACTGCATACAATACAAGGAGGAGGAAGATTACAATGTTTCCATTCAGCTCTGCCCCATCTCATCCCATCCTCGTAATCATGGATGTTGCGGTCATAGGTCACTTTATAAACACAAATAAATGGTCTGTAATGGGATTAATGGTTCGGGGATGGGACCCGGTACACAGATGTACTCAGCAGTGACGGAGAAGAGGATAGAACCATCCAGAAAGAGCAAGAAAACTTCCAAACTATCAAAAGTTCATACAAAAAATAGGATAAGTGTCACTCAACCTGTTCTTGCCTTAAAATGTCTCCTTTTTTGCATGTCAACATTGTACAATGATTACAGCTGTTTCATACCTTTAACAGATCCTATAACTCAGTCTACAGGATCTGTTGAAGTGCCAAGCTAGCACAAAACAGCTGTAATCATTGTACAATGCTGTGAACATCTTTCTGTACCTGCTTGTATTTTAAAGACATGCAATAAAGGAGACATTTTAAGGTAAGAACAGGTTGAGCGCCACTTTTCCTATTTTTTGTATTTGTAACTTTTTATGATAGAGCAAGAAAACTTCCAAACTATCATCAAAAGTTACAAATACAAAAAATAGGAAAAGTGGCGCTCAACCTGTTCTTACCTTAAAATGTCTCCTTTATTGCATGTCTTTAAAATACAAGCAGGTACAGAAAGATGTTCACAGCATTGTACAATGATTACAGCTGTTTTGTGCTAGCTTGGCACTTCAACAGATCCTGTAGACTGAGTTATAGGATCTGTTAAAGGTATGAAACAGCTGTAATCCTTGTACAATGTTGACATGCAAAAAAGGAGACCTTTTAAGGCAAGAACAGGTTGAGTGACACTTATCCTATTTTTTGTATGAATTTTGATAGTTTGGAAGTTTTCTTGATCTTTCTGGATGGTTCTATCCTCTCCTCCGTCACTGCTGAGTACATCTGTGTACCGGGTCCCATCCCCGAACCATTAATCCCATCACAGACCATTTATTTGTGACCTATGACTGCAACATCCATGATTATGAGGATAGGATGAGCCGAATGGAAACATTGTAATCTTCCTCACATTGTATCCAGTATAATAAGTTGTGATGTCGGCTTATACAGAAGCGCTTGATCATCTGCTCTGAACAATGGCGCCTTGTTTGCTTTTTGTTATTTTATTGAGTGCATTACAAACACTGCGGCCGGGATCGGCCCCCGGGGAGCGGGAATCTGCGCGCACCGACCAGTTAACCCTGCGACGTTTCACCGAAAAGCCCAAGTTTCCTTTGAAATCCATAATGTATGAAGTGTAGATTGCTGGAAATTGATCAGCACTTGAAAAAATTGAGTTGCTGTCATATTAACATAAGTGGTAATGCGTTAGTGGATGTTTTATTCTTGTCGTGGATCAAAGGTTTAAGGATTTCAACTTCTTAAAATGGGGGGGGAAAATTGCACAGCGGCAGGAATCCGGCTCCAAAGACAAAGCCGTAACGGAGCGTCGCTCAGAATGTCGTCTTCACTCGTAGATTAGTCTGCCAGTATGGATTTTACTCGTAGACGTCTTGTCTTCTCCAATGTCAGATACATCTGTGCTGTTTGGCTTTTATCTTTCCTCGCCGCACCTAATTATTCACAGTTCCAGGTAGATTTAAGAAATTACAATAACAAAGCGCTGAAGATTCATAGATTTGCTTAAAGGACTTGTTCATGTTGCCTTTCCCTTTAAATTAAAAATGGCTTCCTAGAAATAGCACCGTAGATGCTTCATTGGGGAAACAACTATGCACAACTCATGTAGTGACCCCCATAAAAGGGTCATTATCAATTGTGAGGAGCTCCCAATGGATTAAAGACTGTCACGCAGGCAGCGGATGAGGGAAAGGAATCTAGTCTGACCCTGGACTGGTGTCCCTGGCTAGCCCTGTACTCAGAAGTACCTCTAATGGCAAGGAGGTCTGGGACACCACCCTTGCCCTCAGCTCCTTAACCAGCCCTGTGCTACTTCCTCTCACCTCCCACCAAGGACCGGAATAAACAGCAACTTCCAAAAGGAAAAGCGCAAACAATCTGCAACAGAGCAGAGACGTCTTCAGCTTACTTAGAGAAACTCAATCAGCGATGCCATCTAGAGGAAGGGGAGGCTATTTAAAAGAGAGAGGCGTGGTCATCTGAGAAATCTATACCTCCCCTCCTGCAGAGCCGCCTACACATACAGCAATAGTAGCTTAAGCATTAACTCCAACTGAACCAAAAAACTCTGATTTGAACTGCAGCAGAGCAATTTACGTGGACCATGGAGCAGTCAACACGTGACACTATATGACCAATGGACATAAAACAGACATTTCACAGCTGGTTACATCGATATTATATTTGTGTCTTATTGGAGATTTGCTTGCTTGTCATTTTAAGATTCACAATTTGAAAGTGGAAGATGTGGTAACAATGTGTCATCCTTGTCAGCCTCCTTGGACTCCAATACAATCAGGTCTACATTACCATTCAATGACCTGCATCTGGTAGGGGGTTGTGAGTCTTTTGTTCCTCCTGAGGGGGGGGCTCCTTGATACACCCTTTGTAGACTGGCCTGAGACTCGAGTAAACCTATTATGCTTCGCATTGAATGTGCATATGGTTAAAGGGAGTGAATGTACTTATCTTTGCCCAACTATAGAGTTGAGTGCAAAAGAAGGAGAATAGAAGATGACACATGTTTGGGGACGTCAGTTGGTGCTGTGAATTGGAAGTGATAGGATCTGTGGTGCGGTCAGGTCCTGAGCTCATGGATTGACTGTAGAGTTGGGAGTTTGATACACATAATGTACATAATACAGTTGTGATCATCTACCGTCGGGATTTAAAGACTATCTTGAATTGGTTTTTGATCTCGTGGACTGGGGACATGGCATTGTACTAATCTGCCTGGAGTTACTTTTATACCATGTACCAATCCAAATAAAACTAGTTGCATCATTATCCTCCCTAGATGATTATTACAACCCACAACTTCAGATCCTCCCATCAATATTAAAGGGTTATTCCCTCAAAAGGTTATACCCTGTCCACAGGCGATACCTTGCTGATCGTTTTTACTCTGAGAGATTACAAAATCAAGGCTTGGGGAGATCTGAACGAAGGGGGGGGGGGGGGGTTCACGCTTGGGAGGTGAGGGAATCAGGTAACAGGTAGGTGAATTGGGCAAAAGGGGGTCAGAAGAGCCTAATCTGACCCTGATGCTGGGGTCCTGGCTCACCCTGATCTCGGAGGTACCTCTGATGGTGAGGAGTTCCGAGCTGCTACCCTGTACCCTAAAACTCCCGATTAGCCCTAGGCTGAGGGCCCCTACCTCCACCCACAGGTCAGGAATCCCAGCTTCTCCCAAGAACAGACTTTAGCCCAGCAGCTAAGCATCAGCACAGCACAAAGACCAAGAGCAAGTAGCTATCAGCAGCACCTGACAAAGGAGAGGGAAGGCTATTTAAAGCCAGGGAGAGGATTCCAGGTGAGTCACACATTAACTCCTGAACCAGCAATTCAACGTAATAGTGACTGCAGTTCTGGAGCACAACACAGGAGGCAAAGACCTTCACAACGATCAACCATGCAGCTCTCTAAAGACAAACAACATACACAGCAGCATCCAGCAAAGTCAGCGCCAAGTAAGCGGGTGACAGGGTGCTTATGTGCGACCTTCTTTCGTTGTTTACTCCGGCAGTCCCATGAACAATGAATGTAGCGGAGGTCGAGCATGTGCACCTCTGCTCCAATAAAGACCCCTTTCTGGAGTTCATCGCTCTAAAATGCCCATTAGAATAGAGTGATGAGTGTCCATACATGCAACTACTACATTCATAGCCCATAGGCCAGCCGGAGATGGACAATCTCTGTACTTGGAGCCCCAAACTGGGGAACCAGATGGCCTAAAAGAGATCAGATGCCAAATAATCCTATTGATAGGGGATAACATTAGGAAAAATCCTTTTAAAGGAAACATCACAAACCCTGACCATGAGTTGTGCATGACATTGCAAGTCTGCTTCATTCACTTCAATGGGGCTGATCTGCAATATCACACACAAGCCATGTTTAGGGGTGGTGATGTTTATGAAAGAAAGTCAGCATGTTTTTTAGAACCTTGGACAACCCCTTGAAGGCTCAGGCTAAATGTTGCTTGTGGAATACTATTGTTTGCATTGAAAACATCACATCTCATAATATAGTCTCTATATTCTTTATTGTGACCCAAAACCATGGGGGTTATATACTAGATAACAAGCATTATTTTGTATCCTCCTGGAAGGTTTGGAGCAATGGTGGTAGATCAAAGGAGTGATGAGCGAGCACTACAATGCTCAAAACCTCGGCACTCAAAATGAGCAACTTGACTTGTTCCGAGTACAATGGAAGTCAATTGCATTATAATATAGGAGTACTATGGGGGGTGCATTATTCTATATGAAGGAAAGTGCATTATACTATACGGAGGTCTATGGGGGTGCATTACTTTGTATGGAGGACTATGGTGTGCCTTATACTATATGGAGGGCTATGAGGGTGGATTATACTATATGAAGGACTATGGCGAGCATTTTGATGTAGACTTTTTTTGGATAAATGCTCGAGTTTCCTATCGAATTCCAGTTGAGTTGCGCTCATCCGAGTGCCTGATCTGATCACTTCGAGTACTGAGCTCTCGAGCAGCTTTGGGCAGAGTCATCAGGTTAAGGTTTATGTGATACATAATGGAAGAAAAAAATTTCTGGAGTAAAAAATGACAGCATTGTCCACAAACGGCGCCATATTACTCTAAATACTGGGAGGGAATGTAGATTGTGAGATTCACTGGGGACAGTGATGATGGAGTCTGTACAGCGCTACAGAATAGGATGGCGATATATAAGTGAGTTATATACACACCTGACCATGGATTGTCTGAACTACAGCTGAGCACCAAATAGTAAGAGAGCGGAGCGTCATTATGCTTCATCCGGGCACAGAACCGTGAAAGATTAATGGAAAGAAATCTGGAAATATAATTGTTTTGTATTATATGATTTGTAGCAATGTTACATGGGATTAGAAGAGTTCTGGTACATGGTGTTTGTTTTATAACTTCGGAGGGTGATGAGCTTTGTGCTCGAAGCCTCATTTACTAAAGTTTATTATGAAACATTGTATCCGAGCCTGACAGTCCATCCACTGGGTATGTTATGAAACATTGTATCCAAGCCTGACAGCCTATCCACTGAGTTTATTATGAAACATTGTATCTAAACCTGACAGTCCATCCACTAAGTATATTATGAAACATGGGATTAGAATAGTTTTGGTACATCATGTTTATTTTACAACTCCACTTCAGAGGGTGATGAGCTTTGTGATTTGAAGCCTTATTTACAAACCTCCCTAAATCTGACATCTCCCTCTCGGTGTACGGCACCACGATAACGCCTAGGCAGCAGGCTCGCTGTCTGGGTTGTTACGTTTGATGCTGATCTTTCATTGACTTCCAATATACAGTCTCTCGCCCCCTCTTGTCCACCTGCCCCTTCCTCACCATGGAAACAACTAAAACCCTCACTGTGGCCCTGATCCACTCCCGCCTTGATTATTGCAACTCTCTATTAATTGGCTTCCCCTCATTAGACTGTCCCTTCTCCAGTCCATCCTTAATGCAGCAGCCAGGATCACCTATCTGGCTAACCGTTAGTTGCTTCCACTCTGTGCCAGTCATTGCACTGGCTGCCCGTACATTATAGGATCCAATTCAAGCTGCTTGTTCTCACCCACAAAGCTCTTCACAATGCAGCACCCCCCTACGTCTCCTCCCTCATCTCTGTCTATCCCCCCACCCGTTCTCTTCGCTCTGGAAGTGACTTTAGACTAACATCTGTATTAATCCATACCTCCCACTCCCGTCTCCAAGACTTCTCCTGAGCTGCACCAATTCTCTGGAATGCTCTACCCCAAGCAATTAGGACTATCCACAACTTGCATAGTTTTAGGCGCTTCCTAAAAACACATCTTTTTAGGGCGGCCTATCATTCTCCCTAATCAAAGTCATTCAGACATAGTTAGGTTATCCACTACTTCCCTGAACATAACTATCAAACCCAAAAGCTCTACACAGACCGGCTGGTGGCCACTTACTCCACTCTCATTTATTCCACAATCTCAAAATGATTGGACCATGTTTGAAAATTTAAGCCCCTGTTCTTTGTCACCCCACCTCATTGTAGAGTGTAAGCTCTTGTGAGCAGGGTCGTCATTATTCCATATTTTCCACAACTGTTTCTTATGACTGTTTGATTCTATATGAATCTCTGAATTGTGAAACGCTGCGGAATAGCTAGGCGTTATGCAAATAAAGATGATTGTTATTATTATTAAACCTTGTATCCATATCTGACAGTCTATCCGCTGAGTTTATGAAACATTGTATCCGAACCTGACGGCATCTGCTGAGATTATTATAAAACATGGATTAGAAGAGTTCTGGTACCTGGTGATTATTTTATAACTTCGGAGGGTGATGAGATTTGTGATATGAAGCCTCATTTACCAAGGTTTATGAAACATTGTATCCAAGCCTGACAGTGCATCCACTGAGGTGATTACACAACATTGTATCCACACCTGACAGTGCATCCACTGAGGAGATTACACAACATTGTATCCACACCTGACAGTGCATCCACTGAGGTGATTACACAACATTGTATCCAAGCCTGACAGTGCATCCACTGAGGTGATAACATAACATTGTATCCACACCTGACAGTGCATCCACTGAGGTGATAACATAACATTGTATCCACACCTGACAGTGCATCCACTGAGGTGATTACACAACATTGTATCCACACCTGACAGTGCATCCACTGAGGAGATTACACAACATTGTATCCACACCTGACAGTGCATCCACTGAGGTGATTACACAACATTGTATCCAAGCCTCACAGTACATCCACTGAGGAGATTACACAACATTGTATCCACACCTGACAGTGCATCCACTGAGGTGATAACACAACATTGTATCCACACCTGACAGTGCATCCACTGAGGTGATTACACAACATTGTATCCACACCTCACAGTACATCCACTGAGGAGATTACACAACATTGTATCCACACCTGACAGTGCATCCACTGAGGTGATAACACAACATTGTATCCACACCTGACAGTGCATCCACTGAGGTGATAACACAACATTGTATCCACTCCTGACAGTGCATCCACTGAGGTGATTACACAACATTGTATCCAAGCCTCACAGTGCATCCACTGAGGTGATTACACAACATTGTATCCACACCTGACAGTGCATCCACTGAGGTGATTACACAACATTGTATCCAAGCCTCACAGTACATCCACTGAGGAGATTACACAACATTGTATCCACACCTGACAGTGCATCCACTGAGGTGATAACACAACATTGTATCCACACCTGACAGTGCATCCACTGAGGTGATAACACAACATTGTATCCACTCCTGACAGTGCATCCACTGAGGTGATTACACAACATTGTATCCAAGCCTCACAGTGCATCCACTGAGGTGATTACACAACATTGTATCCACACCTGACAGTGCATCCACTGAGGTGATAACACAACATTGTATCCACACCTGACAGTGCATCCACTGAGGTGATAACACAACATTGTATCCACTCCTGACAGTGCATCCACTGAGGTGATTACACAACATTGTATCCAAGCCTCACAGTGCATCCACTGAGGTGATTACACAACATTGTATCCACACCTGACAGTGCATCCACTGAGATGATAACACAACATTGTATCCACACCTGACAATGCATCCACTGAGGTGATTACACAACATTGTATCCAAGCCTCACAGTGCATCCACTGAGGTGATTACACAACATTGTATCCACACCTGACAGTGCATCCACTGAGGTGATTACACAACATTGTATCCAAGCCTGACAGTGCATCCACTGAGGTGATAACACAACATTGTATCCACACCTGACAATGCATCCACTGAGGTGATTACACAACATTGTATCCAAGCCTCACAGTGCATCCACTGAGGTGATTACACAACATTGTATCCACACCTGACAGTGCATCCACTGAGGTGATTACACAACATTGTATCCAAGCCTCACAGTGCATCCACTGAGGTGATTACACAACATTGTATCCACACCTGACAGTGTATCCACTGAGATGATAACACAACATTGTATCCACACCTGACAGTGCATCCACTGAGGTGATAACATAACATTGTATCCACACCTGACAGTGCATCCACTGAGGAGATTACACAACATTGTATCCACACCTGACAGTGCATCCACTGAGGTGATTACACAACATTGTATCCACACCTGACAGTGCATCCGCTGTGCAGTTTGCAGGCCCTATCACTTTGCACCTTTGCGGGGATCTCTGTGAATGTTCGGATCCTCATCACTTTGTATTGTGCAGATTGGTGCAATGTTGCACTTTCCATACTTGGCTTCACCCTATAATGAGTTAATCTGCAGTGACGTTTTCCTTGGTAATTTTGCTATGACCTGAACGTTTCCTTTGATACAATGTGCATGTGATTAGTGACCCCTGTGTGCACCTGGCCATGTCTCCTATGTGGATACGGTGTATCCTCGCCTTATGTATTCATGTCTGTAGGGGATGATTTGCATGATACATGTAATGACACCGGCCACGTATGGACCTTCTAAACAGATTATTGAACTTCGCTGAATCTTCCTAAGTGAGATAACACAGAGGAAAGGCTCTTGTTAAATGAAACCCATTTATCTGTGTCACACATTTCTAGTCAATATCTACGAATTACAGATTTTGGATTCCCTCCGGTCTCTTGTGGGTTTTCTTCGTTCTACAGAAATCACTTTGAGTTATAAATCTCCTTATAAGAAGGGGAATATTATCCGCCGCTGCCGATCTGATGTGTGGGTTTGTTTTCTTTTCTTATGTAGAAGTTTTGTCTATAAAGAGAAATCAGGACATTGTAGTGTGCGGACGGAGGCCTGTGGAGGACGGGGGCCACGGGGCGCCATATTGTGTCCTGACGGTGATCATAGCCTCGGTGCTCTACATATAGATGGAGGGTACAGCTAATGTGCTGGGCACAGAAATGCAACCGGTGCACGGTGCACTTAATATCACAATCCAGTGTTATCCAGGACGGGGTGACCTCTTGCTTGGGTTGCAATGCCACATTCATAGGGTGTACGCCATGTTGGCTGTTGTCCTCCTGGCAGATGATATTGGCTGGCTGTAGGGTTAGGCCTTGTGCCCATGCTGCAGATTTGGTGCCAAGAAATTTGCAATTTGGTTCTTTTACCAAATACGCATCTTCTTACAGAAAAAAAGCACCCAAAATGCACCTCATATTTGGCACATTATTTCCTCATTGCATATTTTATACTGAAGTCAATAACTGCAGGGCAGAAAAACGCTGTAAATATGGATTAATAATTGACGTGCTTCATCTTTTTTCTGCATCCAAAATCTGCACCAAATATGCAAGAAAAAAAAACGAGGCCCCAGCACTTCTGAATCTGAGACGTCGCCGGCTTCAGGACAGACATGCCGATAATTCTGCACCAAATACACAGTGTGGGCACAGGGTGTTAAAGATAACTGAAGACATCATAGAGATCTGATTATTGATGGACCCAACATCAGTACAAGAAGCAGCAGCAGGATCACCTATATTATCCCAGGGTTACTAATTATACCAAATAATGTAGACCTGAGCTAAGGATGGTGATGTGCCACCCTATGACCTCACTGTGCCGCCCTATGACCTCACTATGTGCCACCCTATGACCTCACTATGTGCCACCCTATAACCTCACTATGTGCCACCCTATAACCTCACTATGTGCCACCCTATAACCTCACTATGTGCCACCCTATAACCTCACTATGTGCCACCCTATAACCTCAGTATGTGCCACCCTATGACCTCGCTATGTGCCGCCCTATGACCCCGCTGTGTGCCGCCCTATGACCCCGCTGTGTGCCACTCTGATCTCACTGTGCCGCTCTATGACCGCACTATGTGCCGCTCTATGACCTCACTGTGCTGCCTATGACCTCGCTATGTGCCACCTTATGACCTCACTATGTGCCGCTCTATGACCTCACTGTGCGCCGCTCTATGACCTCACTGTGCGCCACTCTATGACCTCACTGTGCGCCGCTCTATGACCTCACTATGTGCCGCCCCTATGACCTCACTATGTGCCGCTCTATGACCTCACTATGTGCCGCCCTATGACCTCACTATGTGCCGCCCTATGACCTCACTATGTGCCGCCCTATGACCTCACTATGTGCCGCTCTGTGACCTCACTATGTGCCGCCCTTGACCTCACTATGTGCCGCCCTATGACCTCACTATGTGCCGCCCTATGACCTCACTATGTGCCGCTCTATGACCTCACTATGTGCCGCTCTATGACCTTCACTATGTGCCGCTCTATGACCTCCCTATGTGCCGCTCTATGACCTCCCTATGAGCCGCTCTATGACCTCCCTATGAGCCGCTCTATGACCTCACTGTGCCACTCTATAACCTCACTATGTGCCGCTCTGACATATTGGCTTGTGGCCTCCCGGTGACACACATTATTGTGCACCCATTGCCACACATCTGCCTTGTCATTAATCCGTGTGATCTGGATGAGGACAATATGGAGGGATTATATCGCCATTATGTGCTTAGTGTGATATTATAGGTCGTTATGAGTCCGGAATAATGATGGCCGCTCTCTGCATTCCCCGTACTCGTTCTTTAGGACGGTATTATCTGTGTGTGACTTTCATGCTTCATTGAGAAATAATTTGATGGCGAACGTCCTGATACTTTCATAACTGTAACCTGCCAAGTCTCTTCATCGTGCCGGAGCCCATCTGTATGTCATTACCTGTTGACTTGAAAACAAACTAGAAGCGGCCCCTTGTCTGTTTCGCTATTTTTCCCTATTTTCACACTCCACTTGACTTGTGTCATTATTGCTTTTTTCAGGATTTGTTTTTTTCTGCTTTTTTTTTTCTTGCCTTGACACTATACAAAATAATTTGTAGATCAGGATGTGGGGAACTGATTCATATGAGTAAACTAAATGTGGATTTGTGATGAGGTAAAGTTCTGCACAGAAACATGAGCTTCTGTCTCTTTAAGGACCTCCCCTGAGGATCATCTCCATTGTGTGACTCCACCCCCGCAGAACTGGCCATGCTGGAGACTTATACCCGCAGTGAGGTTGAAGGTCAAACACCATATAAGACTGCATAATTACACCGCCTACTAATTATTATGTCTAAGTATCAGAATCCATGAGATTTAATCAGTACATCCAGGGTGTAGAATAACTTGATGCAAGACAAGAGGCATCCAAAGAATATATATGTTATGGGTGTATCAGAAGCCACGGATGAGACTGTTGGGGGTCACTCGCAGAATTTTGCAACTTCTGGCCAAATAGCCAAAATTCTGAATTATGGTTCTGTCCCTTTAAGTGGTATTTCTCTGCTTGATGATAGCTGGAGATCCTGGGTCCCAGGACAATTTCAGCTGTCTCTATTTATACCCTTCGGATCCCATGATGCATTGCTGGTGATAGTGTGTTTGGAGTTGATGTTGCTATCTGGGTTTGCAATGCATTGTGGATTTCCGGCGTTTTCTTCTTTCTTTCTTTCTTTCTTTCTTTCTTTCTTTCTTTCTTTCTTTCTTTCTTTCTTTCTTTCTTTCTTTCTTTCTTCTCATTCAGCTAAGTGTTCCTTTCTCTCCCCCTTGTTTGTCTCCTTGGTATTTTCCTTTAGTTATTAGCTGGGTTGAGCAGTGTTCACCCTGTCTGATCCCTAAGTAGTCTTAGTTGAGGGACAAACAGGGACAAGGTATCCTGATCGGCGACAGTTGTGGAGACTGTATAGGGATGATAGGGGAGCCAGGTGTCAGAACTAGTGTTTCTAGGGGTCACCATCTTGCCTTTGCCCTTAGTTTCAGGGACCTCTTTTCCCCCTCGTTGTCCTGCGCTGGGTGTCTCCCTACACCCAGCGTGACAATGTAACTAAGAAGAAAACAAGATGATTTGTGGAATTTTACACAACAATTTGCAGCATCAAAAAGTTTTATATATTTGGATTTCTTTGGAGCCTGAAAAATGCATCCAAAAATATGAAAAAAAACACAATGTATCAAACGTGCACTCATGATGTATATCAATGAATTAATAAAAAAGAGTAGAAATATATTGAAACATTTATGGCCAAATATTTTTTCCAAGATAAATAAGTCGTTATGTCCAATTGGGTCGACCGGAAGAAATAACTCTTCGACCCCAGAGATCAGCAACATATCGCCTGTTTTATGGAACGGTAATAATTGCCATCTTGTTCCAAACCCTATAGGTTGGACAGAGCCTCGTGTGATTATCTCTGTAGTTTTCTCCATGCTTGGGGTTTATGGTCGTATTGTGCACAAATGTCGTATATTACCCAAGTATCAGTGTC
This sequence comes from Allobates femoralis, assembly GCA_033576535.1. NCBI lineage: Eukaryota > Metazoa > Chordata > Amphibia > Anura > Aromobatidae > Allobates > Allobates femoralis. The sequence continues at coordinate 188,356,938 of JARQOC010000008.1, forward strand.
AGACTGGACCGTATCCAACATACTTTCCTTAGAAGAATTCGTTACAATGTATCTGTATCTGCAGAAATAGTAAACGAGATACAGTAACACCATGTAGCGCTCCGCTAAAGTATCCTCGCCCGGTGGCTGAATAATCCCGCTATCATAGGTGACTATATGTGACTATTGCATCCTCGCACCTCTTCTGCTTGGGATCATTTGATGCTTTTGACTCTTCCTCCACTTCTAAGGAATCATTAACTTTTGCATTTTCTTGGCATTTTCTGCAGATTTTCGCTCTTTCGTTAATTGTTCCAGACGATCGCCTTCTCGCTGAGCCGAGGATTGAAGCCGAACTCTTATCAGTTTTATTCCAGTCAATCGGTCCGGCCCCAGACGAGGCTCCCACGGGCGGTCATTAGCACAAATCTTTCTACCAATTTTTGATTGTGCACCTGAGTGAGGAGAAATGCCAAACCCCGGCATCCTGAGCTCATTATATTCACGCTGGTACCCAGGACGCTCACATTTAGTCAGGCAAAAATAAATAAACCCAAGTTCTGGGCACAAAAAAAAAAACCTGATCCTGTCACAGGGAGACGAATCTACCGCAATAAACAAGTCCTCAAGTAAATGTGATTATAATCGTCTGCTGAGCGAGTCCTCCCGAAATCCAAAAATACCTTAAACTCTGAATCCTCAGGTCGTTCTCTAAAATTGACTATTGGTTTGGGCTTTTCTTATTTCTCTACAGTACATGAAAAAGTTATTAGTGAACTCTGCAGTGCCCCTAGTGGTCACCAGTGAACATTGCCTCATCTACAGACAGTGGAACCTCTGCAGTGCCCCTAGTGGTCATCACTGAGCATAGCCTCATGTACAGACAGTGCAACCACTGCAGTGCCCCTAGGGATCATCACTAAACATAGGCTCATCTACAGACAGTGGAACCTCTGCAGTGCCCCTAGTGGTCATCACTGAGCATAGGCTCATCTACAGACAGTGGAACCTCTGCAGTGCCCCTAGTGGTCATCACTGAGCATAGGCTCATCTACAGACAGTGGAACCTCTGCAATGCCCCTAGTGGTCACCAGTGAGCATTGCCTCCTCTACAGACAGTGGAACCTCTGCAGTGCCCCTAGTGGTCATCACTGAGCATAGGCTCATCTACAGACAGTGGAACCTCTGCAGTGCCCCTAGTGGTCATCACTGAGCATAGGCTCATCTACAGACAGTGGAACCTCTGCAGTGCCCCTAGTGGTCATCACTGAGCATAGGCTCATCTACAGACAGTGGAACCTCTGCAGTGCCCCTAGTGGTCACCAGTGAGCATAGCCTCATCTACAGACAGTGGAACCACTGCAGTGCCCCTAGTGGTCATCACTGAGCATAGCCTCATCTACAGACAGTGGAACCTCTGCAGTGCCCCTAGTGGTCATCACTGAGCATAGCCTCGTCTACAGACAGTGGAACCACTGCAGTTCCCCTAGTTGTCACCAGTGAGCATAGCCTCATCTACAGACAGTGGAACGTATGCAGTGCCCCTAGTGGTCACCAGTGAGCATAGCCTCATCTACAGACAGTGGAACCTATGCAGTGCCCCTAGTGGTCACCAGTGAGCATAGCCTCATCTAAAGACAGTGGAACCACTGCAGTGCTCCTAGGGATCATCACTAAGCATAGGCTCATCTAAAGACAGTATACTCACTGCAGTGGTGTATTTTGGCCTCCAAGCATGGTATATTCTGGCCTCCAAGCATGGTATATTCTGGCCTCCAAACATGGTGTATTCTGGCCTCCAAACATGGTGTATTCTGGCCTCCAAACATGGTGTATTCTGGCCTCCAAACATGGTGTATTCTGGCCTCCACCAGAGTTCAGTGTTGGTCTCATCTGACCAGACTATACAGTCTTGAACCTACTTCTTGTTCAGTAATTGAGTCTCGTGTGATGAGCGCACATTGTGTCCATTTATAAATCCCATCAGCGCAGATGAGAGTCCCTTGGTGTAAACATGTTGGAAATCACCCAAAGAAATAGCAAAGTTCTGCTCACGGGTGATTGGATCGTTTATGGCTGGAAAACAATCTTTACTCTCGGCAGCACATCTCCCAGTGCAAACTGCAAAACAGCAGATAACAAGATCCTGCAGGGAGAGATTGATCTGTAGCAGAGTTCCCCAACTCCAGTCCTCATGGCCCACCAACAGTGCAGGTTTTCAGGATTTCCTTAGCCTTTCACAGCTGGTATGTTAATTTCCTGCACAGGTGAGGATTCCAACTGTCAAATGCTAAGGAAATCCTGAAAACTTGCACTTTTGGTGGTCCTTGAGGACTGGAGTTGGGGATCTCTGATCTATAGTCATCGCTCTGTCCATCATTCTCCATTATCTGTGTTTAAAGACCAGAAATAAAGCTCTGAACGACTTTATTGCTGTGGATCGCGCTCGTTTACCAGTCTGGACTCAGCGCATGTAAATGTCTGAGTGTGATGACCGGACCCCGGCCGTCACTATGATCTAGTGCACCGCGCAGCCGGACCCTCGTCACAGAATCCACTGCTTAATGCACAGTTTTGGGGAATGAATAATTAAACATTGGCTTCATAGAGAGTAAGTGATCTGAGACATCCGCATGATGAGTCTATGACAGGAGCAATGTCTGACGCCAGCGCCCAGGGCGCTCCAGGATCATCAGTTTTATTTATTTATTCTTATTAGAACTTTTTAATGCAAAATAATATTTATTATAAAACTTTTCTACCTTTGTGGAAAAACTTTGGGGAGGATTCCACACAAAAAAAACATGAAAAACCTCCATCATTTAAAGTTTTTCACAGTCAATTTAAGTTGTTGTCATGTAAAGGCCGGGGCAGATTAAGGGTAGCCAGATCCCCGGGCTGCAGCCCAGATTGACCCTTTATAATCCGCCCCTGTGTAAAGGGTTAAGTCCAGAATAATCAGCCTCCTGATACTTTATTCTAAACCTGCAGATAAGAGAATATAATAATTTCATCATTATTGGACTCTCAGGGCAGAATCTTGTGTTTCTCACGTTTGTCTTGAAGAAAAACTCACTGGAGTAAAAGGCGTAGTGTGGCCCCCGGGGGATTTGGGGCATCTTTTGGGTCTTCTTCGCAGCAGACTTGCTTTATGGCTGGAGAAGATTTCTGCTGATTTATGGCACTTTCTGGCATTAATTATAGCAAATCTCACAGGCTTTGAATAGCCACGCCCTCTTTGGTTAAGCCACACCCACTTCTAATAACATATTTTTTTCATTTATATATTACTATTAATTCTATAGAACTTTACACACGTTTGCATCACTGTCCCCATTTAGGCTCAGAATCTATAATCCCTATCAGTGTTTGGAGTGTGGAGGAAACACGCGAGAACATACAAACTCCTTGCAGATGTCATCCTTGGTAGAAATTGAACCCAAGACCTCTGCGCTGCAAGTCTGCAGTACTAACTACTGAGCCACAGTACAGTGCTAACCACTGACCCATCATATACAGTGCTAACCACTGAGCCACCGTATACATTGCTAACCACTGAGCCACCATATACAGTGCTAACCACTGAGCCACCATATACAGTGCTAACCACTGAGCCACAGTACAGTGCTAACCACTGAGCCACCATATACAGTGCTAACCACTGAGCCACCAGACAGTGCTAACCACTGAGCCACCATATACACTGCTAACCACTGAGCCACCATATACAGTGCTAACCACTGAGCCACAGTACACTGCTAACCACTGAGCCACCATACAGTGTTAACCACTGACCCATCATATACAGTGCTAACCACTGAGCCACCATATACAGTGCTAACCACTGAGCCACCATATACAGTGCTAACCACTGAGCCACAGTACAGTGCTAACCACTGAGCCACCATATACAGTGCTAACCACTGAGCCACCAGACAGTGCTAACCACTGAGCCACCGTATACAGTGCTAACCACTGAGCCACCATATACAGTGCTAACCCTGAGCCACCATATACAGTGCTAACCACTGAGCCACCATATACAGTGCTAACCACTGAGCCACCATATACAGTGCTAACCACTGAGCCACCGTATACAGTGCTAACCACTGAGCCACCATATACAGTGCTAACCCTGAGCCACCATATACAGTGCTAACCACTGAGCCACCATACAGTGCTAACCACTGAGCCACCATATACAGTGCTAACCACTGAGCCACCATATACAGTGCTAACCACTGAGCCACCATATACAGTGCTAACCACTGAGCCACCGTATACAGTGCTAACCACTGAGCCACCATACAGTGCTAACCACTGAGCCACCATACAGTGCTAACCACTGAGCCACCATACAGTGCTAACCACTGAGCCACCATATACAGTGCTAACCACTGAGCCACCGTACAGTGCTAACCACTGAGCCACCATATACAGTGCTAACCACTGAGCCACCATATACAGTGCTAACCACTGAGCCACCATATACAGTGCTAACCACTGAGCCACCATACAGTGCTAACCACTGAGCCACCGTATACAGTGCTAACCACTGAGCCACCGTATACAGTGCTAACCACTGAGCCACCGTATACAGTGCTAACCACTGAGCCACCGTATACAGTGCTAACCACTGAGCCACGGTATACAGTGCTAACCACTGAGCCACGGTATACAGTGCTAACCACTGAGCCACCATATACAGTGCTAACCACTGAGCCACCATACAGTGCTAACCACTGAGCCACCATATACAGTGCTAACCACTGAGCCACCGTACAGTGCTAACCACTGAGCCACTATATACAGTGCTAACCACTGATCCACCATATACAGTGCTAACCACTGAGCCACCATACAGTGCTAACCACTGAGCCACCATATACAGTGCTAACCACTGAGCCACCGTATACAGTGCTAACCACTGAGCCACCATATACAGTGCTAACCACTGAGCCACCATATACAGTGCTAACCACTGAGTCACCATATACAGTGCTAACCACTGAGCCACCATACAGTGCTAACCACTGAGCCACCATATACAGTGCTAACCACTGAGCCACCGTATACAGTGCTAACCACTGAGCCACTGTGCCACCATTTACAGAACTTAAAACACCAAAGTTGCAAAACCTGCAGATCAAATACATTTATGGAGCAGAGGTGTTGGGAGTGATACATTGTTTAAAATGGGAAGTTGGATCATGAGATGATGGGAGTGATACATTGTGTCTGCAGCTCAGGGTCTGTTAGGAGTGATACATTGTGTAGAATGGGAGGTTGGATCGTGAGCTCTTGATGGTGGAGATGATGGGAGTGATACATTGTGTCTGCAGCTCTGTTGGGAGTGATGACTCTCATACACTGAGTTCATGTAATTTCATCTCTACTTTATTGAATATTTTTCCAAAAAAAGATTTTTGATAATTTGATCTTTTGTCTTTTCCTGTGATGGTTGTTGTCACCGCAGTGAGGAGGGCACTTAAGCCGGTGAAGAATTCCTCAATTACAGCAGACGCGACGTATAAACGAGACACTTCCGACTCTTATGATTTTACATTAAAAGTTAAAGAGTGGAACTGTAAACACAAACTCATTTTGGTAACGAGATATTCTTTGTAATGACGCCGGATTTACGCAGAATCTTCTAATGCGGCTGTTAAACCCAACAACCCAATAATTGTTCAGTGCGAATAAAGGAAATTGGCGCTGGATATTAATCTAATGATGACAATGTAACGAATAATACAGAGCTGAGGGGTCGTCAAGAGGGTAAGATCCGGATCACCCGGCCGGGCAGATCCCCTCTAAGTATCCGGAGGGGAAGCATGCGGCCTGCTGCTGCGCTGCTCAGATCACTTGTTACAGGATCATCCCAGACCCAAATTGACGTGTGCTGTAGAAATCAATCCTCAGAAGCCATAAACATAAGGAGGATTAGCAAACCCTGAACCTGCCATTAACAATGCATGATGGCACAGCTCACCTCCTCCTTGTGCAGGAATGAGGTCAGTACCCAGGTAAAGCATTATTAGAACACCCTGTATGTGCACAACACTCCCCATGGAAGTCAATGAATGGTGGTCACAGCTCACCTCCACCCTCCCTGCATAAGTGAGTCACAAAGCATGTAAACAACACTCCCCATAGAAGTCAGTTAGGGTCACAGCTCACCTCCTCCGTTCCCTTCATAGTGAGTCACACATGTCAACAAGACTTTCATAGAAATCAATGAATGACGATCTCAGCTCACCTCCTCCCCTCCCTTCATAATAAGTCACACAATATGTCAACAACAGTCCCCATGGAAGTCAATGAGTCATGGTCACAGCTCAGCTGCTCACCTTCCCTGCACAATGCCCTGGTCACAGAGCATGCCTACCACTCTCTTCAGTGTCAGTGATTTATGGTCACAGCTCACCTCCTCCTCTCCCTGCACAGTGATTCACAGCATGCCCACAACACTCTTTCATAGAAATCAATGAATGGAGATCTCAGCTCACCTCCTCCCCTCACATAGTTTACAGGGCATGCCCAAAACACTCTCCCCGGAGTCAATAAGTGATATTAGAGCTCACTGATTCCCACTCTTTGCACAGTGACCAATGTACAGAGCATGCATACAACAGTCCCCATAGAGGTAAATGAAACATGATCATAGTTAACCTCCCTGTCTCTGTACATAGCTCACAGAGCATGCCTGCTACACTCCGTCATACTTCATTGTGATGGTACAGCTCACCTCCGCCCATCTTTTCAGTTTGCCATTAAAAGGTATCAAACACTGAGGACTCTCAGATTGTAATATTGTTTTACCCTTTATTCTGTAACTTTATACAATGATTTCCAGGGTGAACAATCATCTGTGAGCTCCAACAGCAGCACGAATCCCTCTCCTTCCTTGTTACAATGTATCAGTCCGGAGATCGAGGTGTTTAGTAAATATCTTCTAGCCTGGATACAGTTATGACAAGTGCTCAGCTGTGTAAGTTCTGCACCTATTGGCATTATTAGGATACTTGCAGATCCGCGTTATTTTCAGTTCCGCTATTTCAGTCAAAATCGGCTCTTTTCTACTTGTTTTTTTTTTTAGTACTTTTCATATCTGCGTTTTGCAAATCGGGCAGAATTCTGCCTTTTTTGCAACAAAAAACAGATCCACCAACATTGTGTTCTTCTGGCGCCCCTGTGACCAGTGTGGCCACATGAGGAACAGCAGCCAGGCAGATAGGAGATGAGTGCTACGCACACACCTTCAGCACATACACATCCACTAGAGCACAACACCCAACCCGGAGCCCGGGACTCTAGGCGGGCAAGGGGTGGTGGGTTTAGAGAAAAGTGGGTGGAAGGAAGGTCAGGTGATGAGCTAGTAAAAAAAAAAAGAGGAAAAGAGAAGGAAGGAGTTAGTAGGCCAAGGGTGCTGACCAGTAAAGACAAGAACAGCAGAGAGTGACACTTCCCGGAGGGATAGGGCGCCCTGGAGACTCAGAATCCACAGAGACACCGTTCCGTGGAGAGAAAACTTGTCCATAGCCGGTAGTCCAAGGGAAAGTGAGGACAGAGACCGGACCGGTGCCACCGGGTCCGAGGAATATGGCAGCATTGACCAACTACAGGCGGGAAAGGTTTCCCTTGAAGTAACTGGTGGTCACACGGGTCGGAAGGAGCCCGATAAGCCCTTGAAAGACAGGGTTACCCAAGGCTAGGCTGGGACCAGAGTGTCGGCTCTGAGTGACCGAAGCAACAAGCAGGTACACGAACCTACCGGGGGGAATACTGATTCCAAGTCAGGGTTCCCACTACATGGGTTGGAGACTCAGCAACATTATAGGACCTGGCTTGCTGCCCATACACATAGGGGAAAGTCATAAAAAGGGACCAAGTTGCCGTCATACAACCCACAAGGAAGAGCAGAGGAAGAACAAGCCTAAAAGGTTAAATAGAAAGAGTGAAGGGTCTCAGGAAGATAGCCTGGCTGCAGAGGCTTCAAAGTGTCCAGAGTTACCTGTGTAAAGTGACTGTGTTGAGAACTGTAACGTTGAGCTGCTTGTGCTAAAGAACTTGCCAGTAAAACCCGGTGAACCCTGCTTCAGTCTCCTTTGTATGATTCCCGGTATACAGAGCTTTTATTACACTTTTACACACTGTCAGGAGCTGCCCTGACCCGTAGCGGGCTCATCCATCCTCCTGGCAGAGCTATGCTGCAGCGGTGGTCCCCTCACTGGCCACAACCCGTGGGTGGCGTCACGACAAACAATCTCTCTTGTAAATACCCCTTTTATTTGCGGAACCCGGGACACGGTCCGGACCAAGACCGCCGTAATATCCCTAGAAGTACCCCGGTCCGGTGCTGAGTACCCCGTCCCAGTGGGTTCCACATTCTGACCAAGTCTCAATTTCTTTTCGTCACTTTAGATTAGTAGAAAATGTGACAAATTTGGCAAAGTTTGATCCTGCAGACTCCTGTATGAGGCTCTAGTCCTTATTAGGCTGCCTTCACACCTGTGGTTTTCAGCATCTCCTGCAGAATTCTGCCATTTTTGCAAGAAAAAAGTGATCCGGCAACTTTGTGTTCTGACCAATGCATTGTGAATGGAGTTCTCGAAATGTGCGGTGACTTGCGATTTCGTCTGAATGTGATAAATCCGGCTCTTCAGGCTTGTTTTAAAACTGCAGTTAGCAGAATGTTTTGACCGAAGCCTGAAGAGCCGGATTTATCACATTCAGACGAAATCGCAAGTCACCGCACATTTCCAGAACTCCATTCACAATGCATTGGTCAGAACACAATGTTGCCGGATCCGTTTTTCTAACTATGAATGACTTCATTAGGGATCTTGATAGGTCGCTCTGAAAAGATGTGTTTTTAGGGAGCGCTTAAAACTATGTAAGTTGTGGATAGTCCTGATTTCTTTGGGTAGAGCATTCCAGAGAATTGGTGCAGCTCAGGAGAAGTCTTGGAGGGGGAGGGTTTTTCCCGGATTATGCGATTTACTCTCCCCTTTCCCTCAAAATCGGAGGGTGAGCCGCGTAGATCTGTTACTTTCTTTGTTGCAAAGTTTAAAAAAAACTGTCTAGAAGTTTGTACCCAAACGCTCTCCAAACCACTTTTCCCAAAACTCTTTGGGAATTGCAAAAAGTGATTTTACCCAAAACCTAATTTGAACTGATTGGGAAAATATCAACCAATGATTCTTCCATTTTCCTTTAAAATGATGAGATATTGAAAAAAAAAGTTTATTAGAACGTTGCAGATTTTCAAATTTTTTTTCAGCTTTACACACACATTCCCAGATTTATTTTTTAACCCTTTAGTGATAGAGGTCGTTTTTTTTCCCCCCAAACCAAGCTGCCCCCCCAAAAATCCAGTCGATACATAGAATGGCATGGGCCCCCTTCCCCCCCCCTTGCTGTTCTTTTTGGGAAAGGGCGGATCGGGGGTCTTTGCCCACTCATCAAAATTACAAATCACTTTAAAAACCCCCCACATTTCGGGCCCCGGAAGGGGTTTATGAGAAAACCTTTTCGGGGTCCAGTAATTTTCGCCGAGCTGGTTCAAAAACCTTGCGGCCGGGGGGTTTGGGGGATGCTCATAAAAATTAAAATCTTTTAACATTTTTTCCTCCCTTTCCTAAATAACTTGAAAAAAGAAACGGAAAAAAGGGCGATGGATTTATGTCCCCCCCCAAAGTTTTCCCGCTTGAACCCCCGTTTTGGCCCGGCCCCAGAAACCCCATTTCCCGCCCCGAACAAATCATTTGGGGGCTTTAAAAAGGAAAAACCTCCAAAAACCCTCTAAAGGGTTTTAAAATGAAATTTTCAAATTAATTTTAAACAATTTCAATTTTTTACTTTGGGCACGGGCCGGAGGGGGTCCCCGTTTTAAATGGCGCGGCAAATTTTGGAGCCGCCTGGTTTCCCCGGGGCTCCCCGGGGTTTAGCGGCTGTCAATCCGGCACGGCACATTAGGGAAAAAGGACAACAAGGGGCGTGTCCTTTAAGGTTACGGGGGAACCGGTGTTTTCAAAGTTTAAAAGTAAAGGCCCTCCGGGGGCGGGGGTTTACTTTTAAGCGGGGGTTTTGGGGCCGCTGCACGTTCCAAAACGGGGTCACATCCGAAGCATCGCACTTTAGACAAAGGACACAAAACGTGGAAGCGGCTTCCTTTAGGGGAAAAAGGAACAATCCAAAAGCCGTGGTCCTCCGGGGAGTTACCCCTGTCCGGGGGCGGAAGTTTAAACGGGCCCCGAACCCCGGCACTCCGGGGGCGGGGGCACTACTGGGAAACCGGGGCTCACGCTCGTTTACAAAAATTTGGGTTTTAAAAAGTCCTCCATAAAAAAATCCCCAATCTGGCTTTTCTTTTAAAACAAAATTATGATTAAAATTTTTTCTGAATTTTTTTTAAAGGAAAATTAAATTTTTTTACAAAACTTCAAAACTGTAATTTTCTGTCGGAAAATTAAATTTTTTTGTATTTTGGGAAAAAATTTTCCCCCCCTGGGGGGTTGTGAAGTCATCAAGGGGGAGGAATCCCCTTTTTAAAAACTATTTCATTGGGTTGGTGAAACCCCCGGCCCTTAACCCAAAGGCCTTTTCTTTTGTGAATATTTCGGGGGTTGGGAGCCATTAGCAAGTGTTGTAATTTTCCCTTTTTTAATTCCAAAAAAAAGGGGGGCCCCGGGGTTGGGGCCTCGGTAGGTGGGTAACCCAAACAGGCCCCATCAAGCCTTTTTACTGCGCCGCCGCATAAAATTAAAGTTAATGAATGGGGGTGCCGGGATCACAATGTGAAATTGGGGGTTTTGTGAACCCAAAGGGGTATTTTCTTTAAAAGGCCCCTTTAAAATCGGATACTTTAAAATCCTTTCCCTTGTTTCGGATCCCCCCCAAAACCCTTCCGAAACACATCTTTTTTTCCTTTTTTTTGGAAAATTTTTTTTGCCGAACTGTTTTTTTCGAAAAATTTGGATCAGGGGAACAGGGCCCGGAATGATCCCCGGTTTTTTTTTTTTAAAAAATAATAAAGAGAAAATTTGGGGTTTTTCAAAAGATAGAAAAAGGAACCCAATTTTTTTATCAGGACCCCGGGGTTTCCCAAAACTCCAATGTTTCAAAAAACGGCCGCCCAAAAAAAATTTTCAGGAAAGGGTTCTGCGGATCCAAATTTTTTCCGTCCCTTTTTCCTTAACGCGGCCCAAAGGGAAAAACTTGTTATTTTTGTTTGGTTTTTATTTACATTGGCCAAAAAAAAATAAATAATTAAAACTTTTTTAAATTTTTGTCTTTTGGGAAAAAATTTTTCTTTTTTTGTTTTTTTTTCTTGAAGCAACCAAATTTTTTTTTCTTTCCCCGGGGAAAATCCCAAAGTTCTAACCTTTTTAAAATTGGGTCTTTCCTTTACAAAGGGGGTTTAGGTGTTTAAAACCGGGGGAAAGACCCAAAGGAATTCAAAAATTTAAAAAAGGGGGAAGGCCCCCTTTGAACAATGTTGGGGTAAACCCTATTTGTTGATTGATTTTCAACAAAAAAACAGGGGAACGTCGGGTTTGGGAGATGAAAGGGGAAACAGGGTTTTTATTTTAAACTTTGCTCGATGATTGAGTTTAAGTTTTAAATGAGGGGTAAATTTAAATGGATTGTTATGTTAGGAAAAGGGGCCCGAGTTCCTTTCCTCTAATTCCCGGAGGGTATCCTTTTTTTAACGCATAAAATTTTTAATTTCCCATGTGTTCCCCCCCGGGAAAAACTGTAAACAAGGCCCTCCTTTATGAAACCCGGAAAAAGGTTTTTAGAAAGTTTTGAATGGAGAAACCAAAAGCCAAAAAGGGAGTGGGTCCTGATTGGAAGGGTTTTTTTTTTTTTAAATTTTAAAGGGTGCCAATGGGAAAAAGTGCTCCCGGAAAGGGGGGCACCATTTTTTTTTTTAAATTTTTAAAGGTATAGTAAGCATAGGTCACAGATGTCGCACAGCCCCGGGGCCCCAAATTTTTTCAGGAAACCCCGCCCCCGGGTATCTTATTTTATTTCCCCTTTTTTTTTATCTCCCGATCCCGGTTTTCACCCCCGGGTATGTTTCTTTTGCTGGCAAATTTGTATTTTATTTGGGGCACATATTGGAAAAACGTTCGCCGGCCCCAAAATTTTTTAATTTTTAGGGAGATTTCTATAGGAAATTTTGGCAATTTTAAAATGGGTTTTACTGTAAAAGGGGAAAAGCTTTAAATTTCAATGGAGGGTCCCAGGTAAAAGTGCCTTTTACATTCCTGGGTAAAAAGGTATTTTTAATCCCCAAGGGGGTTAAACCGACCCAAACTATTTAAACCCTTTAGAATTTTTATTAATTTGGGCAAATAACCCAAATATCAGATAAAGGCCCAAAAAAGGTGGCCCTAAGCGGGGTACAATGTTTTAATATTTTTAAACTTTTAGTGTCCCCTTTAAATCCTACATGTCCAAAAAAAATACAGCTGGAATAAAAGTGCTTTTGCCCCAAAGTTGTAAATAATTATAAAGTGTCCAAATAAATAACTGCACAAAACCCAAAAATGTGCAAAAATCCCAAATTCCAGATAACCCATACAGGGCCAGATAACGCCATACCTGTCCAGATAACGCCAAAAAAACGTGTCCAGTAAGCCAAAAAGGGGGGTCCAGTATAATAAAGTTCCGGGATAAACGCATACGGGGTCCCATAAACGTTTATACAGTGGGGCCAGATAACTCAAGGTTTTCCCCAAAAACGGGCCCAAAAAAAAAATTTTTCCCCGATAACGCCAAAAAAGGGGTTTGATAGCTCATACGTGTCCAGATAAACCCTAAGGGCCAATAAGCAAAAACGGGGCCAGATAACGCCATAACGGGGTCCAGATAACGTCAAAACGGGGTCCAATACGTCATAAAAGGTGCCAATAGCCTACGGTGTCCAGAAACCATCCCCGGTTCCCAAAAGGGCATACAAATTTTCCCGTAACGCAAACGGTTTTCCCCAAAAAAGTCTACGGTGTCCAGAAAAGTCCCTACGGTGCCAGATAACCCTCATAAAAGGGTCCAGATAACGCATACAAGGGGTCCAGAAAAACTCATACGGGGTCCAGAAAACGTAAAGTTGGTTTCCAAAAACCCAAAAGGGGTCCAATAACGCCCTTCGGTCCCAAAACCATAACGGGCCAATAACGCCCTAACGGTGTCCAGATAACGTCATAAAAGGGGTCCAATAACGCCCAAAAGGGGTCCAGAAAATATACGGGGTCCAAAAATCCCAAAAGGTCCCCTAACCCCAGGTGTCCAATATAACTTCCAAAACGGTGCCAAAAAGTCATACGGGTCCAATAATGACATTTCCCCAAAAAATAATTTTTGTCCCAAATTGGGTAAATTTAATTTTTGGGGGGCAAACCCTCTACAAGGGGCCAATAGTAACCAAAATAAATAAAGGTATAAACCTAATTTTTTAAAACCTAATTTCCCAATTTCCTATAAATATTTCCCAAAGTCTAAATTGGAAAAGTAGTCACCATACCTTTTAAAAACCCCAAAGGGGCCCCAAATAAAAATAAACCCTGAAAATCCTGCAAAATTTTCCCCTGTCTTCAAAATTTTTAAATAAAAGGGCCTAAAACAAAAAAACCGAAATTGGGGATTAGTCCCAAAATAGGGGCCCCAAGGGGCCACATACCCCTTAAATAGTGGATTTAAACCTGATAATTTGCATTTTTCTAAAGTGTCCAGAAAAATTTTCAAAAAAACCCTTTAAAAATTGGGGATTTTAAGATTTTTTTTTTTAAATCGCAGAAAAAAACCCTGAAACCCCCTTAAACATCTTTTTTTCTGCTTCAAATCTGTTTTGCCTTACTGTACAACCAGGGGTGTAACTACAACGGGTGCGGGGGTTTGCAATCGTTTCCGGGCCCTGGAGTCTAGGGGCCCCAAAAGCCCCTTTGGCCTAAGAAAAAAACACTAAAGCTATTAAAGATTTGGGAATAATTGGGGGCCCCGTTTTCCCCTTTGGGGCCCATAAGCTTCAATTTTTCCCCCTGGGATACATCCTTGAATTGGAAAACCATTCACTGTTTTCCACTTGTAACATTGTATTTAAGGCGATTATTTACCATCTTTGTAACGAGAAATGAACAATTTTAACTTTGTTTCTTTTTTTTTTAAAATTCCGGCTCTTCAACACCTTCACCCTTCCTTCTTTTTCCCCCCTGCACAAATTAAAAGTTTTTTCCCCCCTCTTTTTTTTTTCCCCCCCAAATTGACATTTTGCAGCCCCCCCCCTCCCCTCCGCTCCCCGAGTTTTTACACAAATAAAATTAAATTAGCGGTTTTTATTAACCAAAGTCTGGATTTTTGGGTTTATTTTTAACACGGCTTGAACAAGGGAGTCCCAAATTTTTTTGCAAGTGCAATGACACAAGGAAATAATTATTAAGAAGGAATCATAAATAATGCTGTCATCTCTGGGCACTTTCCCAAATATTTTTTAAATATTGGTTTGTCCCCATCTCGCCCCTGCGCCCGGGAAGTAGAGCGTGCGGATACCAGGCGAATTATGGAGTCATTTATATCCAGTCATCCTCCGAATGAACAATCATGTATCATCTAATGAGCTCTGTAGGGTTTCTTCTTCTCTTCTACCTGGTAAGGGTCCGACTGGGAGGATTGTCCGGAACCTAAGACCTTCGGCATCTTTAAAGGCGGCCCCTTTTGAGCTTTTTTTTTTTGTCTTTGAACCCGGGAAATAAACAAAGAGGGAATTATATTAAAATCTGCAGATTCTCCTGTTGGTTCATTAAAAAAGCAACACAACTCGCCTCTCCTGTCGGGTGAGAATTGTGCAAAAAAACCACAGAAAATACAATGATTCTCTTTGTGTTTATAAATAATGCTTCTGGTGTGATAAATAAAGAGGCATCCTTGCAACATACTTTTTTTAATTTAATATCATTCACATAAATTAATCTACATCTGGCTCTAAAGATGTTTAAAAACAGCAATTTCCTTTACAAATGTCTTTAAATCCATAACGCAAGAGAATACAAGAAACTTTGAAAATATATTGTATCAGAGAAATCGTCTTCTTTCTCCACTTAGGAGGCCACTTCTCCCTTTCTTGAGCTCACGATTCAAGGTGAAAATCAATTTTTGTAAAATCAATATCTGTCATGCTTAAGATGAGAGGGAACTGAAAAGGAATAAAAAATGGTGCATCCACTTACAAACAAGCTAAAATATCTAATATAAAACTATCACTTTAATAGTTTATTTAAAAGAAAAAGTATACAAAATAGAACTAGCCGATGCACGTCAAGCTATAACTGCTCTTAGACATGGCATAAACGCTCAAAACGGTCCCTAAAAAATTTCCAACAGTCAACCCTAACCCTAATCTTAACCCTAACACCTTATGCCTGACCTTTAACCCTTAACCCTAACACCTATCGCCTAACCCCTAACCTCAATCCTAACCCAAAACCATAACACCTATTGCCTGACCTTAACCCTAAAACCCAACCCAACCCCAACTCTTAACCCTAACTCTTAAACCCTAACCTTAACCCAACTCTTAACCCAACTCTAAACCCGAACTCTTAACCCGAACTCTTAACCCGAACTCTTAACCCAACTCTTAACCCTAACTCTTAACCCTAAACTCTTAACCCTAACTCTTAAACCCTAACTCTTAACCCAACTCTTAACCCGAACTCTTAACCCAACTCTTTAAACCCCAACTCTTAACCCTAACTCTTAACCCTAACTCTTAACCCTAACTCTTAACCCTAACTCTTAACCCTAACTCTTAACCTAACCTTAACCCTACTCTTTAACCCTAACTCTTAACCCTAACTCTTAACCCTAACTCTTAACCTCAACACATACCCTCTACACATACCCCTCTACACAACCCCTCTACACATACCCCTCTACACATAACCCTCTACACATACCCCTCTACACATACCCTCAACACATACCCTCTACACATACCCCTCTAAAACATAAACCCCTCTACACATACCCCTCTACACATACCCCTCTACACATACCTCTACACATACCCCTCCCACACATACCCCTCTACCATACCCCTTACACATACCCCTATACACTTACCCCTCTACACTTACCCCTCTCACTAAACCCTCTACACTTACCCCCACCTTACCCCCCTACACTTTCCCCTCTAAAAACCCTTACACCCCTTACACTTTACCCTTACACTTTACCCCTTACACTTTACCCCCTACACTTTACCCCTTACCTTTCCCCCCCCAAATTTACCCTCAAAATTTACCCCTCAACATTTACCCTCAACACTTTACCCCTTTAAAACTTTGGGTATTTTCTAGGCCTCTCAAAACGACAGGAAGTTATTAAATTTTAAAACAATTTTTTATTAATAAACCAATAGTTTTCTAGAAGATATTATCCTAAATTTTTGTGGAAGCTGGATACACCCTATTTTCCTTTTTTATTCACTTAATGCTTTGGAGCCGGGCCAAGAACACCCATGCACCACATGCTCTGCTGAAAATTTTTGTTAGGACCTGGGAGCTGATTTTAATTTATAATCTATTTTTTTTAAGACTACATGGACATATTGATCGTACTAGAGATG